>CM041777.1:57102607-57830107 GCA_023374045.1 Limonium bicolor
ATGGAACTAGGATGTGAACTAGTGTATTGAAGAGCCAAGAGTGACATTAGTGGAGGGAGTATGAGAGTATAAGAGTTAGATGAAAATCTGTAGCATGAAGGAAAACAAAATCTGTAGCATAAGTAGAATAAAAACTGACAAGTGTTGGGAAGAAATGGAGAAAAATTGTGTAAGTGGAGTAGGAATTGAGTAGTAAGTGTGGAGGATGAATTAAGGTGATTTAGAGTGTGGTAAGTAGTGCTAAATCATGTGGGGAAACATTTGGAAAGATTGGGAACAATGGGTAAAGAAAACACCCAAAACAGATTTAAAAATTGAAGTACTGGGCGGACCGACCTTAGGACGAACTTGCAAGGTCGGTCGAGCCCAGAACTTACAGACGGGAAACCTTCTCGAATCGACCGACCTTTGCGACCGGACTTGCAAGTTCGGTCGGACCAGAAAATTCTCCCGTCTGAAACCTTCTGGAATGGACCGAACTTGCGACGGACCTTGCAAGTTCGGTCGGCCAAAAAATTCCGCAGATGAAAGCTTCTGGAATGGACCGAACTTGCGACCGGACTTGCAAGTTCGGTGGCCAGAAAAATTTCGGTAATGTAGCTACTGGAAGGACCGACCTGCGACCGGACTTGCAAGGTCGGCCCGCGCTAAAATTTTCAAAGACGAAACCTACTGAAGGACCGACTTGGGACCGGACTTGCAAGGTCGGTCGGCCCTGGACTTTCACCCCGATGTAGCCCTTCGAACTGGACCGGACTTGCAAGGTCGGTAGCAAGTCCGGTCGAGTAAAAAAAAAGTGTTTTAATTATATGATTATAGTAATCATATATACATATATCTATATGCCTATATACCTACAGCATATTATGTTGTATACACCATTAATGAAGTAATAATGTAAGAAAGTAAGTAATTTGTAAGAAAGCAGTTTATGAGGTAGTAAAGAAAAGAATGGTTTTATAACCAGTATGAAGTAGAGAAGTAGTAAGTATACATTGAAAGTATCAATGAAGGAGTAAGTTAGATCATAATTGATCATTGATCATACTACTTCATGTATGTATAGGAATCAAATAGTTGATCTCCAAAGGAACCGGTTAGTACGTATTCGACGGGTGAACGGTATGATTTCTCATGCCCTGTATCCTAACTTGGTTACCCCGATTTGTGTGCTTATGTGATCACCAATAAGATAATGAATATCGGACTCTTATTGCACTAATTGTGTTTGAACTATATGTTCTTGTTATATCTTCTTGAACAAATAGTTGTATAATTCATGAAATGTATATGAATGGAATGAAACATATGTGTAAGTATGAGTACTTGTGTATTGTATGTATGTATGGAAAGTAAGTATGGACTTCTACTAATTCCACTAACCATCTAACTCTAACATGAGTACATGAGTATAATGGAATGAGTAGGAAGCAAAGACTTATAGTTTCGGCCACGCGTGAGGAGTAAGGAGACACAAGAGGTTGGATCCGAATCCTGACATAATCTTTCCTTGGACCAAATCCACTTGACATGGGTAGCTCCTCGGATTAGTGGGCCACCCTAAAGCCCGGTGGTGGGATGTAGTAATCCCTGCCGGAGGTCATTACCGACTTAACTGGAAGTAAAGTATGTAAGAAGTATTGTATTCGTATCGGTCTTGATATTGTAAGTCATTGACCCGGAGTAAAAGTATTGAACACCCGATTAACCGGGTGTGTAATAAGGCTAACAAGACCTTTGTTTGTGTGGGGATTGTATCTCCGGATGCGCGGTGGTGAGTCTGGTAGTTAATGAATCACTTGCATTGTATTCCCTTGTATGTATTGTATGTATGTATGCTGGTGAAATGAATGTATGTATTGCCCTGTATAAGCATTATGTATGTAGTATTATGAATAAAACGAAACCGCATGTACTCGACCAAACAGTTGGCGTACCCCTCGCTAGTACGCGGGGTATGCGTTATCATATGCAGCGTAAGCTGACCCCCCTAGGGGAATGTTTTTACTCCACAGGTACACCGCGAGACGTGAAGGTTAAGTCAAGGTCAAGATGTGATTCTTTTTGGAGTAGTGCTAGGATTAGATGGGTACTGAGTTGTCACGGGCTAAGGCCCTTTTTGAGTAGCCGGTGTACCATGTGGTACACCTTTTTGGATATGGAATTCTTGATTGGATAGAAGGGAGTAGTTGTATAAACTCTTCATTTTTGGGAAGTAGTCTTGGAATGTAATTCATATACTTTAGACACTCGGTAATCAAATGTAAGTAAGTATTCTGTATTGTAAAGTAAGTAGTACGTATGTATTTCATTCTAATCATCAAACCGAAACGGTAAGTAGTAGTAGCCTTGTTAACCTTGGAGGGTTAACGGCATTGTATCACCCGCCGGGAGTAAGTAAGTATTCCGCTGCGAGAAGGGTAAGTATGGGATTGATTAGAGGATAATGGAAGGATTAGCGGTTGGGGTGTTACAAAAAGTGGTATCAGAGCGAAGTATCGCTCTGATGATTAGAATCTTGAGAGTAGTGATTACCGAGTTAGGATTTCAACCGTCTTAAGACGGATATTTAGAAACCTAACTAGGAATTACCGTTAGCAATAACGGATACCATTAACGTCTGCAAGGACGATACCATTGTTTGAATGAAGACCATGAGGTCATAGTATCACGACATCTAATGTAATCCACACTTGTTCAGATGTCAGGACGTGGTCCAGGTCGTCCCAGAGGAGGGGGCAACGAAGGACCAAGCGCGCAGACGATAGCCGAAATCGTAGCCGCCACGGTAGCACAGATGCTACCGGATGTAATCACGGTTGTACAACAAACACAGCAAAACCAGCAGCAGCAGCAGCCCGACCCACCTCATCCCCGAGAAACGAATTGGGTAAAAGCTGTCGCCGACCTTCGACCTCCATGCTTTAGAGGCGAGAGCGACCCCGCCAAACTCGAGGCCTATCTCTCCGAGATGGAGACGGCATTCGAGACACTTGAGACTCCCACTGGAGTTCGAGTGAGGATAGCTGCGTATTATCTTAAAGACGCGGCTATGGACTGGTGGAAGCTCGTTAAGGCCGAGCACATAGCTGATCCCGCATTCGGATGGGAAGCATTCACCTCTCTCCTCCGATCTAAGTACTACCCCAAACATGTCAAGACCAAGAAAAGGCTTGAGCTCGACGCACTAAAGATGACCGAGAAGATGACGGTTGATGAATATTACCGCACCTTCATCTCTCTTCTCCGACTTCTACCCGACCTTGGGTATACCGGCCAAGTCTTGGTCGACTGCTTCTACGGCGGATTGAGCCATCGACTCCGGTATGGCATGGGCTTCACACGGTTTACCTCCCTTCAGGTAAACAAGTCGAACCCTTAAAAAGCCATGAGTAATGTGAATTAGTATTCCCGTATGTAAATGTAACCTAATGCCTAAGTAATTCAGGAGTGTTACCACGCTGCATCTCGAGTTGAGATCACCTGCCAGCTAAGAGATGAGGAGCAAGCGCTGAAGCGCAAGGTGAGCGGCAAAGGTAACCCCTCCGATGATCAAAACCAATCCAAGCCTTGGAAGAAAAGGAAGGGGAAGCATTCCCACCATAAGAACACTTCCGGAGACGGCGGTGCCCATGCTGAGAAGGGCAAGGCAGCTGAGCCATTACAGATTGCCTACACCGCACCAGTGGCAGCGAAGCCACTGAGGTCTCAGCCCTACAGGGGTAAGAAACCGAAACCGAATTAGTACACTTGTGAATTTGTATGTATATAGAGTATTGTAAGTATACCGAACCTTGCTAACTTGGAAGCTATAGGTTCCGGATTTGGCCAAGGAAAGAACCAATCTGATGGCCGCAGCTACATCTGCCGTAACTGCAACAAGGATCATCCCGGTACAGATTGCCAAGGAAGGGAGATCCGCTGCTTCACTTGTCAGAAACCGGGCCACCGTGCCAATGCATGCCCGGAGAATTCTAAGCCCAAGGGCAACTACCAGGGCTACAAGCAGCGTGAGGGCAAGGAGGTTGCATCTGGCGATGCTCATGCCCAGCATACCTCACAGGGACAGGGATCCCGAGGTCCGCAGAAGGGCGCACCGCAGAGGCAGCCGGCCTTACACATCATAGACCGTGATGGGACCGGGACTAAGTCCGGCCCAGGTAACCACTGTAACCTTTAATCCTTGAAGAGCATGACTAAGTATTAAAGTAATTGTATAAATGAAAGCATGAATGCGTAAGTACTTGAAGTATGAAATTGAGCATGAATAAGTAACATGGAAGTATGTATCGAGCATGAAATGAATTAGTAAGCCTAGAACTCACTCTAGATGAAATTTACCACCTTAGGGAAATTCCATATCTGTTACCCAATACCTTCAAACTCACCTCATGAAGAGACCGACATCGCCAATCACCACTTCAACAACGAACAGTGTCAGGTCATCCGCCCAGGTATGATCTTATTAAAAGGATACCTGACACCCGAAGCACAAGTTTCAATCATCTGACGATGCAACGAGTTAGGAACGGGTCCAGGAGGATTTTATACACCCGAATTCCCCAGTGGAGCTACAATGAAGCTGAAAATGATGTGCTTGGGAAAGGACTGGAACCCTTATACCAAGACATACCAAACAACGCGAGCAGGAGACGGAGCAACACCTCCAGCAATACCCCCGGAATTCCAAACGCTTGTCACACAAGCTGTAGAAATTGCACAACAGTATGAAGATGAACCAATCCCTGCACTTGAAGCAGATCTATGTATCGTCAACTTCTATGAGAAAGAAGGACGACTTGGCTTACACCAAGACAAGGACGAGACAGCGGAATCTCTTGAACTAGGAGTGCCCGTAGTGTCTTGGTCCATTGGTGATGACGCCGTATTTTTGTATAGCGAGCGGAAGCGTGTGGACCTCGCAGAGAAATTGGTATTGAGATCAGGAGATGTTCTAGTCATGGGTGGAAAATCAAGGTTGCTGTATCACGGGATCCAGAAGATCAAGTTGAATACGGCACCACCGACAATAATCAATGCCACACACATGATACCAGGACGCCTGAACCTTACCTTTAGAAAGTATTGATCTTGTAGTAGCATGTAATCCAGTAGTAACGTGTATTAGAGACACAGTATGTACGATGGTTGGTTATTCAATAAAAGCAGTGTTGGTTATTAAATTCCACTTGCGTTCCACCATCTTTACTTATAATCTCATGAATCAATAGGTTGTGGACTCGGTACCGAAGGTAACCTGAGCATCCTCACCGAAGAACAAGCCGGCAAGAGCGGCACCATCCTAACGGGGACATTCCCAGTAAAAACGGCATCGAAGCCTAGTAGTTTGTTCGACTCCGGCGCTATCACTCACACCTTCATATCGCCATCTCTTGCGAAGAAGTTGGGGCTAGATGCAGATGAGCTACCGAACTTCTTGGTTACTCTCCCATCGAAGGAGCGGGTACAGTGTACCAAGTATTACAAATCAGCCACCATTCAAATCAAAGGTGAAGCGTTTCCCATTTCCTTCATTGAATTCAACGGATTGGGATTCGACTTAATAATTGGAATGAACTGGTTGGAGCGGCACAAGGGGAGAATCCTATGCGCCGAGCACCGATTGCTGCTCAAGAGTCCATCTGGGGTCACTGTTTCATACCGCCAGAGACCGAGAGAGCCTTCAACTACAGTCATCTCCGCCATGGCAATGTATCGGGAGCTCAGAAAAGGACATGAAGTGTATTTATGTCACGTGCAAGACCTGGAGAGAGATCCAGAGTTCAGTGACGAGGTAGCAGTAGTCTCAGAATTCCCTGATGTATTTCCGAAAGAGCTACCTGGTATGCCACCACAGAGGGCGGTAGAATTTGAAATCGACCTTGTACCGGGTACTGGTCCCATTGCTAGGGCACCATACCGTATGGCACCGCAGAAATGGCAGAACTCAAAGAACAACTACATGACTTACTCGACAAAGGGTTTATACGCCCGAGCGTATCACCCTGGGGAGCACCGGTCCTCTTCGTGAAGAAGAAGGACGGTAGTCTCCGCCTCTGCATCGACTACCGCGAATTGAATGCGGTCACTGTAAAGAACAAGTATCCATTACGCATCGACGACCTGTTCGATCAGTTGAAGGGAGCATCCGTCTTTTCTAAGATTGATCTCCGATCCGGTTACCACCAAATTGCTATCAAAGAGCAAGACATTCAGAAAACAGCATTCCGAACAAGATATGGCCACTACGAATTCACGGTGATGCCATTCGGTTTGTCTAATGCACCAGCCAAATTCATGGACCTAATGAATCGGTTATTCAGTGATCAGCTGGACACTTCGTAGTAGTATTTATGACGACATTCTTGTGTATTCGAAGTCACCAGAAGAACATGAAAACCATTTGAGAAGAGTACTTGAGACACTGCGCGAGAACCAGCTGTATGCGAAGTTCTCCAAATGCGAGTTTTGGCTAGATCAGGTATCATTCCTCGGTCATGTCATCTCGAGCGCGGGCATTTCAGTAGATCCATCCAAAATCGAAGCAGTGCGATCATGGCCTAGACCTAAGACTGTTACCGACATCCGGAGCTTTCTTGGTTTAGCCGGTTATTACCGGAGGTTTGTAAAGGACTTCTCAAAAGTCGCTAAGCCCATGACGTCATTGATGAAGAAAGATGCACCCTTTGTATGGACAAAGGAGTGCGAGGTATCCTTCCAGAAATTAAAAGACTCATTGACCTCAGCGCCAATTCTCACACTTCCAGAGGGCACAGAGGGATTTGAGGTGTATTGTGATGCATCGGGCAAGGGCATGGGATGCGTACTCATGCAGCATGGCAAGGTAGTAGCCTATGCTTCTCGCCAGCTGAAAAAGCATGAGGAGAATTACCCGACACATGATCTAGAGTTAGGAGCCATTGTCTTCGCCTTGAAGATATGGCGACACTATCTCTATGGGGTAAGCATCACCATCTACTCCGACCACAAAAGTTTACAGTACGTATTCACCCAGAAAGAATTGAACCTAAGGCAGAGGAGGTGGATGGAGTTCCTCTCGGATTACGACATCAACCTCCAGTATAAAGAAGGGAAGGCAAACGTAGTAGCCGACGCCCTGAGTCGTCGAGCACACTCGCTCCATTCGCTACTCGCTTCTTCTAGCTTGGTTGACGAGGTGCGAGACGCTCAGTTGAGCGACCCTTACTTCACAGAGATCAGACAGAAAATCACAGATGGTACCTTCGAGCGCCGAAAGTACGACTTCAAACTGCATGAAGATGGTCTGATCCGTTTGAATGGCAGATTATGCGTCCCCCGAAGCAATGCTGAGCTAAGGGATCGCATTCTGCGAGAGTCACATTGTTCGACATTGCATGTCCATCCGGGAGCCTCTAAAATGTACAAAGACATGAAGAGGTACTTCTGGTGGTCAGGAATGAAATCAGACGTGACTGAGTATGTTCTGAGGTGTCTCACATGCCAGAAGGTGAAGTTCGAGCACCGAAGACCGGGAGGAATGGTGCAATCCATGCCCATTCCGGAGTGGAAATTCCACGACATCTCCATGGATTTTGTTGTTGGACTCCCACCTGCTAGGGGAGGACTCAACATGATCTGGGTAGTAGTCGATCGCCTCACCAAGGTTGCCCGATTCATACCGATGAAGGACACCTGGAAGGTGGCGAAGCTCGCAGAGCTATTCGACAAGGAGATCATCCGACACCACGGAGTCCCAAAACCATTGTATCTGACCGCGACACCAGATTTCTTTCGAGATACTGGAGAGCGACACGGGAAGCGCTTGGTACTGAGTTGAAGCTTAGCACCGCCTTCCATCCACAGACCGACGGTCAGACAGAAAGGACCATCCAAACACTAGAGGATATGCTAAGGGCATGTGCCTTAGACTTCCAGGGGAGCTGGATTGAGAAGCTTCATCTTATCGAGTTTTCGTATAACAATAGCTACCATGCTTCGATTAAGATGTCGCCATTCCAAGCTTTGTATGGTAGACCTTGCCGTACCCCGTTGTGTTGGGATGAGTCAAGCGAAGCGGTCATCATAGGACCGGAGTATTTGGAACAAGTACAAGCTGAGGTACAACAAATCCGAGCAAATATGAAAGCAGCCCAAGATAGACAGAAATCCTATGCGGATGTGCGACGACGCGACCTTGAGTTCGCCGTGGGCGACCAAGTGTTCTTGCGTGTCTCACCTATGAAGGGTGTCTTTCGATTTGGCCAAAAGGGCAAGCTGAGCCCGAAATTTGTAGGCCCGTATACCATTACCGAGAGGATTGGAGCCGTAGCTTATAGGCTAGCATTGCCTGAAGAATTGGGGCGTGTTCATGATGTCTTTCATGTATCACAACTCAAGAAATACATAGCCGATCCCTCTCATGTATTAGAACCCGAACATCTATCCCTAGAGCCGACGATGAGATATGTCGAGACTCCACTGCGAATCCTTGATACGAAGACAAGAGACACTCGCCATAAATCCGTACGAATGGTGAAGGTCTTGTGGTCTAACCACGATGTCGAGGAAGCGACTTGGGAATTAGAGGACGCCATGAAGGCGAAGTACCCGAATCTGTTTGTAGACTAGATGTCTAGTATCCGTATAGCACGGAGGGTACGGGGCGTACCCCTTTTAAGGGGGGTAGAGCCTTTTTGCTTTTGCATTGCTTCTTCGGGTTAGCATTGCGTAGTACGTATGTATTGTAATTGTATTTTGGTTGGCACATGTAGTGCTAATTGTATTGTATTGGCACAAAGTAGTGCTAGTAGTATTCGGTATGTAGTACGATGTGTATGGTATGTATGTAATGAGTAATGCATTGGTGTCGTACGGTATATGACACGAATGACATTGTGAAGTATTGCGAATGTATTGTGGAATGTATGAATTGGATGGAGCATTGTGTATGGTATTTGAATGAAGTATTGTGTATGGATTGAGTATTGCGTATGGTATTTGAACTAAGTATGTGGCATGGTATCTGAATTGCGTATGCTGGTAGTGTAAGAATTGTGAACACCTTGTAAGGTGGTAGTAGAATGTATTGTGGCAATTGGCTTGCCAAATGAGTAGAAATGGTAAACTGTAACCTTGAGCAACTTTGAGGGCAAAGTTTCTTAAGGGGGGTAGATTGAAATACCCCGTAATTAAAAACAGTGATTAATTAGGCTAATTATACTTTTAAAAGCTTAATTACACTAAAATAAATACTAGGGAACAAATCCCGAAGAAAACGGACCTTTAAAATGGGTTAAAAGCATAAACGAACCTTAAAGCGCGTTTTTCGAGGAAACCGGGAAAACGACTTTAAGCGGGTCAAATAGACTCGTAACAATTTTGGTCAACTAAATAGTCACTAATAAATATTAGTGGGCTTTAGAACCAATAAAATTAATTAAACGAGAAAATTCCGGAAAACGGGTACCGGTTAGTGAAAACTGTAACAACCGGTAAGTTGTGGGGTGAGAATGCAAATAAAGAAACTTAGTGTGTCCACTTTGCAAATAAAAATGTAAAATCTGTGTGTGTGTGCATATGTGGACCGATTCCCCCTCTCTCTCATTTTTAATTGTTCCTAATCACTAGAGGACAAAACAAATAAGTAAAAGGCAAAAAGGAGTCTCTCTCCTCACTCCCCTCACCCTCACTCACGTTTTTGCACCCCTCTCTATTCTCTCTATTTCTTCTTCTTCTACCTTGCGATTTCATGGAGAAGAAGAAAGCTCACTCAACTCTCTCCTTCTCTCCTCTTTGACCACTCAAACCTTCTCCAAACTCAACAAAAATTATACCATTGTAACCCCTTGCAAAGGAGAACATTTCATCCTTTCAAAAATCCAAAAGCTCAATTTTCGATTTTATGGGTATTCACCATTTGGAGATTTGAAGCCACCATTAGAAGCACCTTCACCTCCTTATCATCTTGAGGTAAAAAGAATTCCGAAAATCCATCGTTTCTAGCTCTCATTAGCATTTTAAGAATTTTCAGTTTTTGAATGCTTTCTCCCTTGTTGCTTCAGCCGATTTTGGCTCTTCCTTGGGCTAGGAATATTGTTCTCTTGCTAGTCAAGAACTCCATCCATCCATTGAAAGGTAATACCCTTGTCTAAACCCTAAAACATTAAATTCTAGGGTTAGAGTAAAAATGAATGCTAAATGGTATTGTGTATGTGTTATGTGCTGTAGCACTTGTGTGTGTGAACTCATTGGGACCGAGAACAAAAGAGAAAAGAAGAAGAGGAAAGGAAAGAAAGAAAAAAAACTAACAAGACAAGGTAAATACCTTACCTTGAGTTAGTTTTGTATATTGCATTGTAACAGTTTTTAAGTCTAAAATGTGGAATATATGTGTATGAGTAGTAGTAATGTAGTAATGTATTGGAAAAAGAATGTAACAGTTTTGAAGTTTTAAATGATGTTTAAAACTTGGGAAAACCTTGGGTAGTGAATGTGTATGTGTGCAGGATTTTATTGTTGTGTAGTAGTGTTGAATGTGTTGTATAAAAGGTTGTGAGAATGAGAATTATGTGAGTGAAATAGGTGTGGAGAATGTTAAAAATAGGGGAGACTATGTCAAATTTTGTGTAGGAATGAGAGGACTTAAGTGTTTAAGAGGGAGTAACCTAGTGTTAACTAGGTGTATTTGAGGAGTATTTTGTAGTGTGAAACAGATTTGGAAAGGAGTGTGTTAAGGGAATGGAACTAGGATGTGAACTAGTGTATTGAAGATGCCAAGAGTGACATTAGTGAGGGAGTATGAGAGTATAAGAGTTAAAAAATCTGTAGCATGAGAAGGAAACAAAATCTGTAGCATAAGTAGAATAAAAACTGATGCAAGTGTTGGGAAGAAATGGAGAAAATTGTGTAAGTGGAGTAGGAATTGAGTAGTAAGTGTGGAGGATGAATTAAGGTGATTTAGAGTGTGTAAGTAGTGCTAAATCATGTGGGGAAACATTGGTAAAGATTGGGGAAACAATGGGTAAAGAAAACACCCAAAAACAGATTTTAAAACTGAAGTACTGGGCCGGACCGACCTTAGGACCGAACTTGCAAGGTCGGTCGAGCCCAGACTTACAAGACGGGAAACCTTCTGGAATCGACCGACCTTGCGACCGGACTTGCAAGTTCGGTCGGACCAGAAAATTCTCCCGTCTGAAACCTTCTGGAATGGACCGAACTTGCGACCGGACTTGCAAGTTCGGTCGGCCAGAAAAATTCCGCAGATGAAAGCTTCTGGAATGGACCGAACTTGCGACCGGACTTGCAAGTTCGGTCGGCCAGAAAAATTTCGGTAATGCAAGCTACTGGAATGGACCGACCTTGCGACCGGACTTGCAAGGTCGGTCGGGCTAAAATTTTCAAAGACGAAACTACTGGAATGGACCGACCTTGGGACCGGACTTGCAAGGTCGGTCGGCCCTGGAATTTCACCCGATGTAGTCTACTGGAATGGACCGGACTTGCAAGGTCGGTCGCAAGTCCGGTCGAGTAAAAAAAAATGTTTTAATTATATGATTATAGTACATATATACATATATTATGCCTATATACCTACATGCATATATATGTAGTAATACACCATTAATGAAGTAATAATGGTAAGAAAGTAAGTAATTTGTAAGAAAGCAAGTTTATGAGGTAGTAAAGAAAAGAATGGTTTTATAACCAAGTATGAATGTAAGAAGTAGTAAGTATACATTGAAAGTATCAATGAAGGAGTAAGTTAGATCAATAATAGATCATTGATCATACTACTTCATGTATGTATAGGAATCAAATAGTTGATCTCCAAAGGAACCGGTAGTACGTATTCGACGGTGAACGGTATGATTTCTTCATGCCCTGTATCCTAACTTGGTTACCCCGATTTGTGTGCTTATGTGATCACCAATAAGATAAATGCACGAATCGGACTTTATTGCACTAATTGTGTTTGAACTATATTGTTCTTGTTTATGCTCTTGAACATTTAGTTTGTATAATTCATGAAATGTATGAATGGAAATGAAACATATGTGTAAGTATGAGTACTTGTGTATTGTATGTATGTATGGAAAGTAAGTATGGACTTCTACTAATTCCTAACCATCTAACTCCTAACATGAGTAATGAGTAATGGAATGAGTAGAAGCCCGATATAGTTTCGGCCACGCGTGAGGATAAGGAGACACAAGAGGTTGGATCCGAATCCTGACTATAATCTTTTCCTTGGACCAAATCCCTTGAATGGGTAGCATCCTGGATTAGTGGGCCACCCTAAAGCCCGGTGGTGGGATGTAGTAATCCCTGCCCGGAGGTCATACCGACTTAACTGGAAGTAAAGTATGTAAGAAGTATTGTATTTGTATTGGTCTTGACTATTGTAAGTCATTGACCCGGAGTAAAAGTATTGAACACCCGATTAACCCGGGTGTGTAATAAGGCTAACAAGACCTTTGTTTGTATTGGGGAATTGTATCTCCGTGATGCGGTGAGTATGGTAAGTATGAATGAATCACTTGCATTGTATTCCTTGTATGTATTGTATGTATGTATGCTTGGTAAATGAATGTATTGTATTGGTATAAGCATGTATGTATGTATGAATAAACGAACCGCATGTACTCGACCAAACAGTTGGCGTACCCTCGCTAGTACGCGGGGTATGCGGTTATCATATGCAGCGTAAGCTGACCCCCTAGGGGGAATGTTTTTACTCCACAGGTACCCGCGAGGCGTGAAGGTAAAGTAAGGTCAAGATGTGATTCTTTTTAGAGTAGTAGTAGGATTAGATGGTGTACTGAGTTGTACACGGCTAAGGCCTTTTGAGTAGCCGGTGTACCATGTGGTACACCTTTTTGGATATGAATTCTTGATTGGATAGAAGGGAGTAGTGTATAAATCTTCATTTTTGGGAAGTAGTCTTGGAATGTAATTCATATACTTTAGACACTCGGTAATCAAATGTAAGTAAGTATTCTGTATTGTAAAGTAAGTAGTACGTATGTATTTCATTCTAATCATCAGACCGAAACGGTAAGTAGTAGTAGCCTTGTTAACCTTGGAGGGTTAACGGCATTGTATCACCCGCCGGGAGTAAGTAAGTATTCCGCTGCGAGAAGGGTAAGTATGGGATTGATTAGAGGATAATGGAAGGATTAGCGGTTGGGGTGTTACACCACTGTTCACAAGAATAAGGATAGATTCTACTGTCAGGTGTTCCACTAACTTCATGTTTTTTTGGGAGGGGAAGCCTAAAATTGACAGCTATGACAACCTAGCTTTAACGCAATCCACCGTAGCACTAGTGTCAACATTAGCTAGACAAAATTCAAAGGTTTACACACCATTATCAACTTCGTTAAACATCAGTTATAATCTAGTGGTCTTGCACCAATTTGCCGCATTCCACTTGTCACCACATCTGAAACAGAGCCCTTGTGACCTCCTCCGCTTCATATCCTCCTTGGGAATTTTCCAGAATCAATTAGTAACAATTGAAGTAGCACTTAAAGGCACAGAGCACTAGGACAACAAATTAGGATTGGTGACCTCCCTAAACTGGTCCACACAAGTGGTAGAACTAGTCGATCACATTGGTTTCTTGGAGGTGATCTCAGTCCCACATGAAAAGTACTCGAAATCCCTCAATTACTATTTACAAAGCAACCAACGCTTCTCTTCGACCGGTTTTCCTTATAGCTCCGTTTGACCTAGCAGTGAGAAAAGTTGGGCAGTGAACATTTTGTTTTCTTTTTAAACTGTATCACAAGCCTATTAAAGGAGGATGAGCAATGCGAAATTCACCAGCAAGAATGTGAATTGGAAGTGGTAGATGAACGAAAAGAAGAATCGGAAATTGAAGGGATTGTAGAAGAAGTGATTGTTGATTTCAAGAAAACAGTATTTGAACAAGGGTCAGCGATTTCACTAATCTTCACAATCCATTTCGCAAGTACGGGGATTAATCTCTTCTTCTTGTTTTTATTCTTCATCATTTTCCTCTTTTCCTTACAATGGATCTCTCTCAGCCTTCTTTTATTTTCCCACTTTCCAATATGACTTGAATGGTGATGTGGACTTTTTATTTTTGTTTCTTTTTCTTTCCCACCTTCTTCTTGCCTTCAAGTTCTTTCTTGGCCACCCGCGTCAACACTGGCGTCGGTGCAAGTAGCTGTTGTGTTCTGGTTTTAGAAACGACTGTCCCCAATCAGGCGGTGGCCCATCATCGTCTTCATCTTCTACGAAGCCATTCAGCCTAACTTCTAGTTCCTATTCTTCTTCTTGTTCAAGCTCCACAAGTTCTTCAAGCTTGACTCCCACATCTCCTTCTAATTGCAATCCTTCCTCTACTTCTTCTTCCACTAAATCGTAATTGTGTAGTTTGGTTTTGTAACCGTTTCTTTTCATCTTTGTCCCTATCCACTTTCACATATGCTTCTTTAGAGACTGCATTTTTGACCTTGTCTTATGTCCTAGGTGGTGATAGTTCTCCCGTTTCTTAAAACAGTTGACACAGTAGAATCTGTAAATCTTTTTGCATTTGGAAAAACGCCGTAGACAATGTATCCACCCTGCTGTCGAGATCATCCAATCTTCCTTTGAAAATCGTGTGTTCTTTTACTAGCAAATCCATGGTGGAATCTTTTTGGCTCCTTGTCACTCCCACTGCCTGGAAAAAGAATTGCTCTGATACCTATGATACATTAATAAGTATCAATCTCCACAATCCTTCTAAAAGGTTTAACTTTCTATTCAATTCACCGATATCCTCACTATAGGTTATGCATTTTCCTTATATAGTCCTTTAACTAACATAGGATAGACAAATATACCCTTAACTACTATAGTTAGTTAATGGACTATATAAGGAAAAAGCATAACCTACAGTGGGGATATCGATGGATTGAATAAAGAATTAGGCCTTTTAGGAGTATTGTGGAGATTGATACTCTCGAATGTATCAGTTTTGGAGTCGCGGAGCATAACGTGTCGAAAGATAATTACAGTTCAGATTCCCCTTTTCTTATCAAATATGATGGGTTTATTTGTAACTCAGGTTTTCGAATCATTTTGTAAATAGTTTCTCAATAATTTTTTCTTTTTTTTTTCTCCATATTATTTTAGGAGCTAGTTTGATAGTTGACATAAGCTATCACCAAATGGACCCAATATTGGAGATTGGAAAGCTAAAAGTGTTTTCTACAAAAATTCATGACCTATCAATGTTCCTCAACCTTATGATCCAAGTCTTGCACAAAAACACATTTTTTTGTTAAAATTTACAAGATTGCTAAATAATTTGTTCATCTAGTGTCACTAAATAAACTTTAATCCATAAGGTGTCAACTGAAACAAATCTTAAACTGGTCATAAACTGTGCATGTGAAAAGTTGATATCACCTAGTTTAAAAAAGAAGAGTAAGTTAATACCACTTGGGATGCCTTTGATAACATAGAAAAAAGCTTGTTGCCTCAGTCTATATAACATGCTGCTGCAGTTTCAAGTTTCAAAACTCAATGGATGTCATAGTTTAGAAGGAAGCTTAATCCACAATATGTAGCAATTGAATCCCAATAATTATACTAAAACCTAGTGACTAGTTTATATTGTCATCCTACATATAGTTTTTCATGGTTGTGCATATGAGTTATCCTTCATTGCTTCTAAGATCATTCATGTAACCAAAACATCATCATCACATTTATCCATAGACTTGTTTGACATCAACTAAAGAGAAGTTTGAAAGTTATGCATTGCAAATGTGGTGATTTTGTGAAGTCAAATTTTGCACAATCTACGTTCAATTGAGGAGAGTTATTACAAGTACAATTGTTAGATATATGTGACTTTCTACAATTATGGGCACTTGTATGATAAATATCTATTCAATGGTTATACAAGACAAACTGTATTTACCTTATAGTCACATATCTACAAACATTACTCCCATGCTAGTTTTTGCTCATTATGGGTCTCCACATCATGAAGGAACAATGACATAACCAAGTATACTATTGCATAGCAAAAATCGAGGGGGGGGGGGGGGGGGGGGGGGGGGGGGGGGTGGGGGGGGGGGGGGAGGTAAGGAAATTTGCAGTAAATGTGCAGTGAAGTTGATTATGAGGTTGTGTGTGTTTCCCTAGTAGTAGTTATGACAACTATGATATGTATCCATAAGAATGTAGTCTCTTTTCATAAGAAAGTCACATACATGCCGAATGTAGCAACATTTTATGTTAATGCATGACTTTTCATTATGAGTTCACCCTTAAATAAGAAGCTTTGAAAAGGTCTATACAAAACTAGCCATGTATTCAAGTTCAGAAAGGAACCAATCAAATTAGAATATAACAATATTTCACTTAACCCGTAATTTGTTTGACTAGAATCATGGGTAGATCTATATCCTTATATAGTTGAACACCATTTTGATACATAAGCACCAATAACAAAATGATAGTGATCCTACTTTCTAATATCTTTAAGGGTCGTCGGAACCATGTAGTCCATGGGAGAGAAAAGCTCTCTCTCTCTCTCATCTTCTTCTTGTTTTAGTTTTTCCTTGTCCTCATGGTTTTAGTTAGTAGTTCAACATCTAGTCTCTAGATGTTCTTTTGCTTAATAATACCTCTGTTTAGTTTTTTGTCTTCTCTCCGGTTAGGAGAGTTTTTTTGCTGTGTATAGGTTGTGTTTTAGTTGCTTTGTATTTTGTGGGTTTTGGGTGAGATTTGCAATCATAGCTTCCACCTTCAACGTTGTTGCCAGAGCTGAAGAGTCTAATCTTTGCTCCGTGGAGGAGATGCCTGTCAATGAAGTCTACGTAGCAGACGATGCCGTAAAAGCCGGTTGTGCCGCTAGCACCAACGGTGGTGCCGATGGCGGTAGCCATGGTGATGGTGCGTTCACACTGTCAGCGTGGAGAGGAAGGCAATCCAGCACACTCTCTTTTAGACATGACATTTGTAACTTGCTGGTTAAGGAAGTTGACACATGTCCTATATGGTGTCACTTTACATGTATCCCTTCTTATATAATATAATATATATCTTGCTTTTCAAAAAAAAATATCCTTAAGGGTCGTCCTTCTCACTTCTACCTATATTCTATATCCTACATATTTTGATTTTACCTTATTTAGATATTTGATAAGTACATATATGAACAATATAATTCTTAAAACTACATTGTACTATGACTCGATCATTCTTTCACAAGACATTATTTTCTGTATTCATACTAATCTGTCACCCAACAGGACATTTTTTAAAACTAAAAGCTATACATTAATCTTGATTTGAAAAAAAGAAAAGAAATGAAATCTATACATTAAGCTAAGATTAGAAGGGGGCTAAAGTGGTAGTACATTCCATAGGGGTTGTTCTGTGGTGAGCTTAATATTTGGGATAAAACTTTAAATACAAACTTTTTGTTAAAGTTGAGTGTAGTTAACTAATAGTGGTTTGCCATATGTAATGTAGTCAACTTTTTATGCGGTATGAATATAGAAATATCCAATCAAAGCATGACATGTGAAAGAACAACCCCATAATATAAAAAGAGAAAAAGGTGAGAAAGGAGTGGCATGCCTAACAGGCCCCTGTTAGCTCGCCGATCCCGCGCGTCGTGTCTTTTTGTCTCGCTGAGACTGGATGATAGATCAGATGTAAAAGAAAGAAAGAAAGAAAAAAAGATCAGATGTCAAATCTATGGCGACAGTTGTATTCTTCTCACGCGGTCGGTCGAGTTTGCCTCCCTCCTTCGTCCTTCCTTGTTGCCTCGTCTCCTGTCTCTAATAAATTAGCTCACATCTCCGCCAAGCAACCGACGCCAACCACCACTAACACCAAGAGTCCAAATACACTACTATTTCTGGACTGAGATAGAAAGACAGAGAGAGCGAAAGAGGGAAGAGATGAGAGAGCTATCATCGGCGGCGGTTACAGATGGATGTGTTACGGCACTGCCGCAACCCCCACAAGCGCTACTAGAGAGACTAAAGGATTATGGCCAAGAGGATGTTTTCGCCCTCTGGGAAGAGCTATCCGCTGAAGAACGCAACCTTCTGATCAAGGACATTGAGAGATTAGATCTTCAGAGAGTCGATCGGATCATTCACTGCTCGCTCCGATCTCAAGGTATCTCTCTGCTTATAATCCGACAGAATATTGTATTCGAGTCCGTATCATTCAATTCCGCCTTTCTAAACAAATTAATCGCTAACAACTTTTCATCATAATTTTTATAAAATTTTGGGCTGAAGGGTTGCCGGTGGCGGCTATAGAGCCAGTGCCAGAGTCCATGGTTTCGATGGTGGAGGAGAGAACGGCAGAACAGAGAGAGAAATGGTGGAAAATGGGGTTGAAGGCGATCTACGGTGGGAAGTTGGGTGTCATACTTTTGTCAGGTGGACAGGGAACCCGACTTGGGAGCTCAGATCCAAAGGGCTGTTTCAACATTGGACTTCCATCTGGGAAATCACTCTTTCAGCTTCAGGCTGAACGTATACTGCGTGTCCAAAAGCTAGCAGCTGCTCAAGCAATGGATGAAAGTGAGTGGTTTTATATACACTCTTATAACCCGGCTCTGTTTGTTTATTGCATGATATTATACTAAAAAACTGCTTGCTTGATTTGCAGAATCTGTCTCCAGCGTGGTGGTTCGAATTCACTGGTACATTATGACTAGCCCATTTACGGATGAAGCCACTAGGAAGTACTTTGAATACTACAAGTATTTCGGCTTGGAGGCTGATCAAGTAGCTAGCTATATCTTCATGCTGAGATTCCTTTCCAACTTCTTAACAAGTTGGAACAAGTTGGCTTATTAGAGATTATTTCTAATTCATTGTGCAGGTAACCTTTTTTCAGCAGGGAACTATTCCTAGTATTTCAAAAGATGGAAGATTTATAATGGAGACCCCTTGCAAGGTATTACTGTTATGTTCCATTCTATTATGTGTGGAGTATGTTGGTCGTCTAGAACTGAAGTGAACGATTCGAATCACCGTTTATTTCTTTTTGTATAATTAGTGCCTCTGATTTGAGCATGTATTCGGAAATCTCCTCACCTTCTGTCATCATTCCTTTTCTGGGTCTAGATAGCTAAGTCCCCCGACGGTAATGGAGGAGTGTTCACAGCCTTAAAATCTTCAAGGCTATTAGAAGATATGGCTTCAAGAGGGATCAAGTACATCGATTGCTACGGTGTGGACAATGTGCTGGTCCGGGTTGCTGATCCAACTTTTTTGGGTTATTTCATTGATAAAGGTGTAGCATCAGCTGCTAAAGTTGTTCGTAAGGTAATCATCAAGCACTTGCGTTAACTACTACTTACTAGTACGGATTGCTGGTAGTATCTAAGTGTCTAGGAAAGAGAAAAATAGATTTGAATATGCATAATTGCCACGCAATTATAACTTTAGTGCTGGAAAAGTTTAATTATTATTTGGAAGTGATTATGCACTTGCACGGTTTCTTTATGCTCTGCCGAGTGACTATTTTTGACGTGTATCAGTTTACTAGTAGCTTGCCTTGTGGAATACGGAATGCTGGTGGTTAGTTTTGGACACAAATAATGAGAACATTATTGTATAAGTGTCCTTAAATAGTAGTAGGAGTAAGAAAAACGGGAAAATGAGAAGAGTCGAGATCCCTATCTTTTTAAAAGCAGTCTCGGTTAAAATTGATGATTCTTCTTAAGGAAGTACGACATGGAGTATTACTGTGCTACATACATCAATTGGTTGATCTGAACATCATTTTCTCAAATGCTCTCTTTAGAGTCCATCTCATTGTTTTTGTAAAGCTTTTAGGGGGTAGAGTACTATTGTAAGATAGGAATATGCTGGTCTTGATTACAAGTTACAACTAGTTTGATGTTAAAAAGTTGCTTTGGATATGGTAGGTTACCAGCTATATTTGTTTTGACATAATTACCTGTTATTAATAATTGTGCATTGCAGTATGTTTATTGATTATCTACATATATTTTCTATTTCATCATATTCCGTCTGGTATTGGGGATCTAAATGTATATTCTCTTCTTGTTTTGTAATCTGATGTCAAATATGGTCAGATTTTTTAAATGCCCTGTGCATTTCAGGACTAGAAAGTTAAGCCCTAATGAAATCTTGAAATTATGATCAAATTTATCTTAATAGTTGCAGGCAGTGAAATTCGATTTTGTCAGTTAACTGATATTTCTATTGTGCTGATCTTGCGGCTTCTGGTTCTCATTGGTGGGCATCGTTTGAGATATCTGATTGATCATCCTTATTGGCCATGTTTGTCGATTTTACCTAGTTTCTCCATTTCTCTTGCTCTGCCTGGCTCGATGAACCGTTGCACTATTCAATTTATATTACAAAACAAAAAACTTGCTTGATTTCTTGATTGATGTACAGGCATATCCACAAGAAAAAGTCGGTGTGTTTGTGCGACGAGGTAAGGGGGGGCCATTGGGTGTGGTTGAGTACAGTGAATTGGATTCTTCACTAGCTAGTGCTGTTAACCAGGAAACCGGAAGGCTGCGTTATTGTTGGAGTAATGTATGCCTACATATGTTTTCTCTGGATTTTGTGAACCAAGTTGCTAGTGGTTTGGAGAAAGACGGCATTTATCATCTCGCGGAGAAGAAAATTCCTTCATTTAATAACGGAGGATTCAAAGTTGGACTGAAGTTAGAGCAGTTCATTTTTGATGCCTTCGGTTACTCTCCTTCGACAGCCCTTTTTGAGATTCTGCGGGAGGAGGAGTTCGCACCGGTTAAAAATGCAAATGGAACTGCAAATAATTTTGATACTCCTGACAGTGCTAGACTTCTTCTTCTTCGACTGCATGCCCGTTGGGTGACTGCTGCTGGGGGCTTCATAACCCACTCAGTGCCATTATATGCGACTGGCGTTGAGGTTTCGCCGCTTTGTTCCTACATGGGCGAGCACTTGGAACCCATATGTCGAGGAAGAACATTCCATGCGCCATGTGAAATCACATTCTGACTGATAAGAGTGAAATGGTGAGACTAGCTATTTTGTACATCGTTCAGCGTCTCATTGATATAAATAAAATAGCTATATTGAGATTTGAGAACTACCCTGTTGCCTGAATAGTTTTTTTTTTTCTGTGAAAAAAGTACGCTTCAGTATAGTATACGTCTTGTTTGAGAGAACGGGGATTGTTGAGGATTTGGTTACTTGGTTTTCATTGGGGCAAAATAAGATTATAGCTAGGTGTTATTTTCCTCTGTTCAGTTTGGTTACAGTGGCGTACTGAACGCTGTTTATGTTGCAGACTTCACGTGTGTAGGGCTTCAGATTTTGTAAGTCTTTTTGATCAGTTTCAGATCAATAATATTTGAGCATTTCATAAACGGAAAAATCTTTGTATGGTTATTTTCATTAGAGATTGACAAAACTTACTTTATACTTGGACAGATTCCCCACATTTGAGCAAAGTATTGGTCTTTATCATGCCCCTTAATTGCATCTTGCAGGCCTCTTAAATTTGTCCCAAGGATTATGGATCTTTAATATTTTCCTTCTTGTTCATTGCATTATCTCTGTATTTGGAGATACATGTCTTTTGGGGAGTTTGTGCGAATAAAATGGAAATGGAAAAAATTTCTTGGTTATTAGGAAAATTAAATGAATTGGTCAATGACTACTGGTCAGTCGTCGACCACTGTCAACTGCCACCAATTGGTTAATGTTCATCAGACATCAACTAATGATTATTGAGCATGTCTTGGCTACATACCTTCGTAAGAAAGGCGCCGGTGCTGCACTGACCTGGCAATTCGGGTCACTCGGTTCAGTTCGGTTCGGGTCGGGTCAATTTGTAGATATTTACTATTCGGCTTGGTTCGGATCGGATCGGGTTCAATGGTTTAAATTTGATTCGGGTTATTTCGGTTTGGTTGAGTTCGGGTTTAGGTGCTTTCGGTTCGGGTTAGCCTTTAAGTCATTCAGTTTTTTCGGGTTATAGATCAAATTCGGGTGACTTATCCGGGTTTAATTGATCAAATAAGTACGAATTTTAAGCAACCTTCGTAACTTGCATTGATTTTCATATGCGGCTCCAAATTCTTTTAATATAGTGTTACTGTTGATCAAGACTTCTATTGTGTATAGGTTAGATAAAATCAAACTGGATGACAAATTTTGTAAATGAATTTAAACTATTAATTGTATAGACTAAGTACAAATTAAGTTTTTGTGAATTAGTGGTCAATATTCGGCAATCGACGTCCAGTTTACCCCGCCCACGCCCGACGTCGTGCCTCCCGTCATCCTGTGCCCGTCACACCCTGAGCTCATCACCTTGCACAAGCGTCGCGCATCTACACCCATCCATCACCGCCTCGCACAAGCGTCACACGCCCACGCCCATCCATCAACATTCAAACCATTCCTAAGTCCTAAATATAAAGAAACCTAAGTTTATAAAATGCAGAGTAATATAAAATAGTAATGATACACATTACATTGTCTTATACAACATTTTAGGTTAAGTTGTTAAGGTAGATGGAATAAGGTGGGGATTATTCATCCTCCAAACCTTATTCATCCTCCAACATGCTAGTCTATCTCACGATTCACAATAATCTACCATTTGGAATATTTATTTTCCTCATTTTATTGCATAATTTTCTTTAGGCATATACACATTAATCTTGAATAGTATATGTCTCAACTAAAAAGTTTAGGTTTTATAATTAAACTTCATCAACATTTAAACCATTCCCAAGTCTCATGTCCTAAACATAAAAAAAACCTAATTTTATTAAAATCAAAATTAGTATAGTATTATAAAATAGTAATGATACACATTAAATTGTATTATAAAACATTTTAAAGTAAACACATCTATAGTTTGTAGCAAAACATCCATGTGTGGGAAGAGTAACAACACAGTTTATGAATGTTTTATTACAACAAGGCTTGAGATGCTTGAAGATGTTCAATATTATATATATATCATTTGTGAGCAATGAACACTTATTGGATGTCTAAATCTCCATTATGTGTTTTTGGTTTCAAGATTATTTTTACAGTTGGAACAACTATAGTAGATTTAGATTTAGTAAAACATTCGGGTAGATTCGGTTCGGGTTGATTCGGTTCGGGTTGATTCGGTTCGGGTGGATTCGGTTCGGGTGGATTCGGTTCGGGTGAATTCGGTTCGGGTGGATTCGGTTATACCAAATTTAGGTTTGATTCGATTTTGGTTTGGTTCGGTTCGGATTTTCGGGTCACATTTTGGGTCACGCTATTCGGTTTAAGTTCGGGTTTGGATCGGGTTGGATCGGTTCGGTTTTTCTGGTTCGGGTCACCTTTGCCAGGTCTAGCTGCACACATTTATTTTTTAAGATTTTTTTCTTTTTTTTTATCACAAAAACTTTAAGTTATTGTAACTTTTGATATATAAGTCTAAGTAAAAAAAATTATATCATTGTTCACCTAAATTCAAGCTCTTCAAAACAAGACCAGTCATGGATATATTTTGACAACTTTAAAAAAATTATTTTTACATGTATAGTGCACATAATATAAAAGAAAACTTGTACAGATGGTCATACAAACCTGTACAAATGTTCACTAAAACATGTACATCTTCACATAAAAATATGTACATTAAAAACATACAGAAGGTCACATAAACCTGTACGAATCACTAAATATGTATATTCTTAGATTAAAACCTGTACATATAAGAAATAACACTTGTACAGACAGTCATACAAATATGTACAGATGACCATACAAACATGTACAGATGTTCATTAAAAAATATGTACATTCTCACATTTGAACATGTACATCGTCACATTAAAACATGTACATTCTCACATAAAAACATGTACATACATCCTCACATTAAAATATCATGGTATACATGTAAAAATAATTTTTTTGAAAGTTGTCAAAACATATCCATGACTGGTCTTGTTTTGAAGAGCTTGAATTTAGATGAGCAATAATATAATTTTTTTTCATTTTAGACTTATATATTAAAAGTTACAACAATTTAAATTATTGTTGTTTTAATAAAGATTAAAAAAATAAAATAAAATAAAATAAAAAACGAAATCGGCGGGGGCTTACCCGTAGTAGTCATTTGTTTGTTTCTATTTTCAATTTTGTCTCACTATATTTCATTAATTACATGATTACCCTACTATAAAAGATATTTTTTTATTTTAATTTGACTAAAATCTCTTTGGATGTAGCCAAGATAGCTACATCCACATGTAGCTAAGAATTTGGCGTTAATTCTATCCCTCTCCTTATCTCTAAAACAAATGCCCTCTAATATCATTTTCTAAAATCCCGTTAAACTTTTTTGGGACATGAGTCTCACTAATTCCTTTACATCTTGGATTCTTACCAAATTTCACAATGCATTTAGCTTTGAGACTTCAGTTCATAAAACCTCTTATTTAACATCTCACTTATGATCTCATGTTCTTCCAAGGAGATGTCTTATCCTTTGTAAATATATCCGGTTCTATGATTGATTCTTCCGAAGAGGCAACCTTTATAACTGTCCAATGAGTAGAATCGAATGGTACTGTGTTTCAATCCCACTATATACCTCATGATTCTCATAGAAAACACTAAGCTAAGACCCAGGGCCGTCTCGGTGATTTTCAGGGCCCCGTGCTAAAATCTAAAATGGGGTCCTTTATGAAATTAAATTATATAAATAAAAAAATTATTTTATTAAATTATGCATTTATATTTACAATGTTTGAATATCTCAAATATAAAGTTAAAATATGTTTCATTCAAGATAAATTTAGACCCATATATAATTTTTTTATAACAAAATTCTAAAGAGAACAAATAAAAATTGGGCCCCCATAATTAGGGGGCCCTGTTCCGTCGCCCAGAGTGAACGGGTTGAAAGCCGGCCCTGCTAAGACCTCATTATACAACTCAAAGAAAAGTTAAATTCAATAAAAGGAGGTGTTACATTACTCATGAAGACAAAGACGCAATATATCGTAACAAGATGAACACCACCCAAGCGTCACCATAAGTATGTTGTTAGGATATTAGTATATAGATATTAGCATATATTAGTTGGCAATACGTTCGTTGCTAATTACCGTTGGTTTTATTACCGTTGGCTTAATAGTCGTTCATTAGTATCCTATTACTGTATATATTTCCATTAGCTCACTTGTGTGAGACAACAATACGAATACAAAATTCATTCCTTTTCTCTTCTTCAACCTCACTATTCTCTCTGCTCTTTCGCTACGTCATTCTCTGCATTTCAATATGGTATCAGAGCGGTTAAACCGTGATTAGCTTTTTCCACATTATGTCTACTAAACCTAATAATAGTGATTACGAGCAAGACCTAATTGAAGGCGATGAGTTCTCGGATGTCGCAGAAGAAGATGACGAAGAACGAAGGTCCAACGACGGGTGTTACGACTCGATCCTCGGATCCTCTAACCGTAGCAAGCGTCGATCAGCCGGGAGTCTCGCTTACCGCCAAGAGGTTTGACGACGATGGCTTCCAAATTTGGAAGAAGAAGATGAAGATTTCGCTTCTTGCCAAGAACAAAATCAAGATGATCGACGGCACGTTACCTCGGTCAAAATTCGCCAGAAACTGCCGAGATGCTTGGGATCGCTGCGATGGCCTCATCAGATCTTGGATCATCTCAAGTGTCGAACCGTCAATTGCTGATGGACTCATGTCCCGCAGTACCTCTCGCGTTATGCGGAAAGCTCTGTGCAAAAGGTATGATCAATCGGATGGCACACGTCTCTTCGAATTAAGGCGAGAGCTATCTCAGGCAGAGCAAGGATCTTCTAGTGTAGCGGATTACTTTGCGCGTCTTGAGAAATTATGGGACGAGATAGCCAGCGTGTCAGATGTTGATGCCTGTGTTTGCGGTTACGGCGACAAAGTCACCAAAATGATCGAGAATCAGAAGTTATTCGAGTTCCTTATAGGTCTTCGTGAAGAATTTATCAACATTCGAGGTAATCTTCTCATGAAATCGCCCCTACCTAGTCTGGATTTAGCCTATTCTGTTATACTCCAAGAAGAAAGGCAGTGTTGCACGGGCAAAACTGTCAAAAACTCAGTCGAAACTACCTTTGCTAACACTGTGAGTAAAGGGGAACCAAGTAGAAATGATCATTTTAGAAACAAACGAGAAAACGATGCCAAGAAAAGCGACAGTGTATGCTCTCATTGTGGGAAGGTTGGTCATCTCAAGAGAGATTGTTTTGAATTAAAGGGCTATCCAGATTGGTGGAAAGGCACGAAGGTTACTTCAGTTAACATTGCTCAACGTAGTGAAGGTAATTCTAACTCTCAAGGCTTAGATGTGGAAAGATTTAACCGTCTGTGTGATATGCTGGAGCAAACAGGTCGATTCTCTGTTAAAGGAAAGAGTGCCATCACTGAAAAAGGTCATGTTGACTCTACTAGTTTCGCAGATAATATCCATAATTTTTCCACTACTGATAATCTCCAACGCTGGTTAATCGATTCTGGAGCAAATGACCATTTAGTTGATGATGTTAGTGTCCTAAGCAACAAGAGAAAATTGTGTAAATTCCGCTGTGTTACTATGCCCAATGGAAATAGAGAAACCATCGACACCATAGGGACTGTGATATTTTCAGATAATTCTAGACTTGATGATGTCTTATACATGCCTATTTTCAACCTTGCCCTTATTTCGGTAAGCAAATTGGTTGGTCAAACTGGTCTAAACGTTGTTTTTGATCAAAATTTTTGCTATGTGTAGGAGCCTACCTGGACGAGTAGGATGCGTATAGGGCATAAAAAGGATGGGCTATATGTTTTGGATGTAAACATCTTGAAGCAAACATCTGATAGTTGTAATAATGTCCATGTTGTTTCTCGAAAACATGATACTGATAAAGTGTTGTTTTGGCATAAAAAGATGGGTCATCCTCCTCTTAGTAAGTTGTTTAGAATGGGTCTGATCAGCAGGGAGGATGTTCCCTTGAATTTTGCTTGTGATGTTTGTTTTCGTAACAAAGGACATCGTTTATCTTTTCCTCATTCTATACATAAATCTGAAATTTGTTTTGAGATTGTGCATCTTGATATATGGGGTCCTTGTTCCCATATAAATCATGATGGTAGTAGGTATTTTTTTACTATTGTTGATGATGCTAGTAGATGTACTTGGACGATTCTCATGAAACATAAATCAGAGGCTGCTATTCACATCCAACACTTCATTCTTATGGCCGAAAGACAGTTCAATAAGCATGCTTAAATTGTGCATTCAGATAATGCATATGAGTTAGAATCATCCATGGTTTTGAAACAGTTTTTTCAAAGCAAAAAATCCTCCATCATACTACTTGCGTACACACCCCGCAATAAAACAGTATAGTGGAACGTAAGCACCGTTATTTGTTAGAAACATCCCGCGCTTTATTTTTTCAATCCGGATTAGACATGGATTATTGGGGAGAAAACATTTTAATGGCTACTCATCTTATCAATCGTCTTCCCTTTTCTACTTTAAATGGCATCTCCCTATATGAATTCTTTCATGGCATTCCACCCAATTATACTACTTTTCACACCTTTGGTTGTCTTGCTTATCACACATGCCCACACCTTCCTCGTACCAAATTTGATGATCGTGGATCTAAAGCTATATACCTCGGGCCTGGTTTGTGTAAGAAAGGCCACTGATTATTGTTGCTAGACAAACGCAACATAATCACTAGACGAGATGTTACTTTTTTCGATTATGTATTTCCTCTTTTAAGTGCAGGACAAAATGATACTCAGACAGCCTTTCCTGTCCCCTGTGACGACGACATTATTGACGTTCCCACTGGTATTCCTTTCTCCCAGCAAGAACAGATGGTTCAACAATCCTCCTCCCAGTCACGTTGACACCACAAATGGTCAGGATACTGTAAGTCACACAGATGGTGCTTCAGAGAATGCAATTACAAATTCAATGACGTGCAGATCAACAATGATGATCTCACCCAAACAGAGACTGCCCTCCAAACAGAACCTATTATTACCTCCTCTGACATTCATGAATCAGAGGCTGTTAATCACCTTCGACGGTCATCTCGTCAGCGACAACTCCCAGCCAAGCTTCTTGACTATGAATGCAATCAAGCTTCCACGGATCATTTTACTTAGATTTTGACTACACGTCTTGAAACCCCTCAATTACAATACATCACTAGCATTAATTCCTTGACTGATTTAACTCCTTCACATGTTATATGTTGCCAGCTTTCCAGCCACTGCCCAGAAGAACCAAAGTCGTATAAGGCAGCATGTCAAGACCTGAAATGGAAGGAAGCCATGTCGACAGAATTAAAGGCCCTCGAGCAGAATAACACCTGGAGTCTTGTTAAACTTCCTAAAGGGAAAAGATGCATTTCTTGTAGGTGGGTCTACCGAATCAAATACAAGACCAACGGGGATGTGGAAAGATATAAAGCTCGGTTAGTTGTCCGGGGCTTCACTCAGAAATATGGAGTGGATTTCGACGAGACTTTCTCCCCGGTGGTCAAAATGACCACTATTCGAGCCTTGGTCAGCATAGCTGTCAAACGACGATGGATCATTCATCAGCTCGACGTAAACAACGCATTCATTCATGGCGATCTTCACGAGGATATTTACATGAAACCTCCTGAAGGGCTCGAAATTGATACAAGAGGATTAGTTTGCAAGCTTCAAAAGTCCTTGTACGGGTTGAAGCAAGCATCTCGATAGTGGTACTCAAAACTTTCCACTACTCTTATTCATCTCGGGTTCAGTATGTCCGACAATGATCACTCCCTTTTCAAGTGGACCGAAGGCGATTCCATCCTATTCCTTGGAGTCTACGTCGACGACATTATACTTTGCGGGAATAATAAGTCCAAAATTCAACATGTCAAGGACACTCTCCACCACCTTTTCAAAATTAAAGACTTAGAAAATCTAAGTCGGTTTCTTGGGATGGAATTGTAACACCCGGCGTGGTGTTCCTCCCACATCGGTTGGAGAGGAGAACGAAGTGTGCCTTATAGGTGCATGGATACCTCTTCCTTGTGTGACGCGTTTTGGGGCTAGGAAACCCCAGGAACAAATCCATGCGGCCTGCGTGCTAAAGCGGACAATATCACACATGTGGGCTGATTAGACTAGGCTGTCACAGGTGGTATCAGAGCCAGACCCATGTAGATGTGCCAGTGAGCCCGTGAGGGCACTGAGCTCCCTAAGGGGGGTAGAGTGTAACACCCGGCGTGGTGTTCCTCCCACATCGGTTGGAGAGAAGAACAAAGTGTGCCTTATAGGTGCATGGATACCTCTTCCTCGTGTGACGCGTTTTGGGGCTAGGAAACCCCAAGAACAAATCCGTGCTGCCTGCGTGCCAAAGCGGACAATATCACACATATGGGCTGATTAGGCTGGGCTGTCACAGGAATACCATCACACTACCGAGGGTGTGGGAATCACTCAGCACAAGTTTGCCATCGATATTCTCCGCGATTATGATATAGATTCTAAACCGTCGGTGGTCACTCCCTTAGCGCCCAATACCAAGCTCCATCACCATGACGATCAACCCCTTCCAAATGCTATTGATTACCGCCGACTCATGGGGAAACTCAACTACCTTGTTAATACCCGACCAAACTTGAACTTTAGCATCCAACTTCTGAGTCAGTTCAATCACCAACCGTACCAACATCATTGGGATGCCGCCATCCATGTTCTTTGATACATCAAAGGAACCTTAGGATATGGCATCTTTCTCAATAACTCTAATAACTTTTCTCTTACCGCATACTGTGATTCTGACTAGGCTGCTTGTCCCATTTCTTGCAGGTCCGTAAGTGGATACTACATTCTCCTCGGCAGTGCCCCTATTTCTTGGAAATCTAAGAAGCAGACTTGTGTGTCTCTCTCTCTCTCATCCGCAGAAGTCGAGTACCGAGCCCTCCGTCGCGTCACCACTGAACTGGCATGGCTTTCTCGTCTCCTTCACGAAATGGGTGTCCCCAACATTACACCCATACCCCTTCGGTGTGACAATCTATCTGCTGTTTTCATCGCCAAGAACCCCGTTCTCCACGAATGAACAAAACACATCGAGATTGACGTCCATTATGTGCGTGACTAGATTAAAGCTGGCCTCATCAACGTCACTCACATTCCTAATCTCTAGCAGAAGGCGGATATGTTAACCAAAGTCCTTCCCGGGAAAGAATACCGGTGCCAACTCGATTCAATGGGGATGATAAACACTCTAGCAAATCGTTGAAATCTTTATTTACTCGATTTGAGGGGGGTGTTAGGATATTAGTATATAGATATATTAGCATATATTAGTTGGCAATATGTTCGTTGCTAATTACCATTGGTTTTATTACCGTTGGCTTAATAGACGTTCATTAGTATCCTATTACTGTATATATTTCTATTAGCTCACTTGTGTGAGACAACAATACGAATACAAAATTCATTCCTTTTCTCTTCTTCAACCTCACTGTTCTCTTTGCTCTTTCGTGACGTCATTCTCTGCATTTTAATATATGTGGACCATCCCACACTCATGTTGAGGAGAAGCAATAAAGCGATTCACACTCCACTATGAAGCTTCATCATTGATAAAAGAACTTAATTTCAAACCTTTTATAGCACTTGTAGGGTGAAAAAGGCTTCAATAAAATATAGCGAGGAAGTAAAAAAAAATTCTTCGCACCATCACCACAAGCACAACATTCGCCCTATCATCAGTGATATGGTTAATAAAGATTCAAATATCATTTGCATTATTACCCAAGGTCACATCCAATGTATGACAATTTTGTAAAATATTTACCTTAAAAGCCACAAGGATGAACTGCGATCCAATGTATCGCTATCTTGTAGAAAATCAAAGTCGCACCAAACGCTGCAAAAACATAATTAACTTCAATATATGTGAACACAACAAGTATTCACAATGAATAATATTGGAGGATGATTAGATGAAAGAAAACCCAAATGTTGCGTCTGTCAATTATCTCCCTGTGAGTATAGTGGTGGGCTCAATTAAAGAAAGTGAAAAAAAATAAATAAATTCATGACAAGTGTCTTCATTAAGCTCCCATTCATCTCACAAGTTTTTTCAGCTGTTATCGAACGCAGCCTTAGCACCCCACCTTAAACACCAAAATAAAACCACACTGACGACAGAATCTTCCCCTTGGTGTGTGTGACAACGCAAATTTCACCGTACGATGGTCTGCACATTGCATTGCACGGAACTGTTAGATGTCAGTCCAGTCAGCACTAGACTTGTGAAGTGGCATATGTGGTGGGAAGATTATTTGTATTAATTTTAAATGATTATAACTTTTAATATATAGGTCTAAAATGAAAACAAATTATATCACTGTTCACCTAAATTCAAGCTCTTCAAAACAAGACCAGACATGGATATGTTTTGACAACTTTGAAATTTTTTGATTTTTACATGTGTATGATGATATGATTTATTAATTTTGATATTATAATTCATTAACTAATAAGTGGTGAATTAGATTACAAATTTTGGAATATCATTGTAACACCCCTACTCTATTCGGCTCCTAATCATCTTACTTAACAATATAATCGCAGCGGTAATCTCAACAATTGACTACTGGTCACCGTTCTTGATAAGCTCTTAAATACGAAACATTTTCTCACAGTGACAACAAGAGATAGATCTAAACTCCCAAAACCAATATAAAATACATTCACAGTGAGCTTTCTACGTATCCAAAACCTATACATGTTTCTAGGTTCGTATTAAAATGCAACAGTGCATGTTTAAATAACTGTAATCAAACTACCCAGCGCGTCACTCTCTTTGCCGACACCGGAAGTTGCATACCTGCAAAAATGGTAGTTTGTGGTATGGAATCAGCCCCTGCTGAGTATGTTATTACCTGACTGTCATGCACCCTCGGACCATTCAGTTATTTGGTCGAGAGTATGCAATTCGTTTCCATACAAATAGTTCAATGTTGAAACTGTAAAGCAACAATATATATTGCAGTAATCTCAAATAACAAACAAGCCCCCGGCTTCACACATCGCATCGTAATAAACCACTGAAAGCGTTTACAGCGCTTATATGAGAACAGAGGCTCCATTCCAACAAACACTTAATAATTCATAATTGAGTTCAGCGACTCACTCGACCAGACACCCAACCACAATCCACACATGAGTACGGTGACTCGACACAACCAGTTCACAACACACAATATGAGCACAATGGCTCGTTCAAACAAATCCACCAACATACCACACATAACCACAAAGCACAACCAATGAACAACAAGGCGAAGTAACGAGAATTATAAACGAGTATGAACTCTCGTCTTTGGCATGCAAGCCCAAATAATGTTCGCCTAATGTACGAGTTAATATAGTCGTTCGTAATTGTTCAGTCATGTCTAATGACAACGTCTCGTTAGAACGACGTGTGTCTAAGTTACCCATCTCTTATGGCGGGTCACCCACGGTAATAGCCACTCCAGCGGTAGAGTCTCCGTCCTACGAACAATCTGTAGTTCGTTAGAAATTTATCCAGATACTTACGACTACCTGAAATACCCCAAACCTTGATATGTAGTTTAAATATTAAACTATGGTTTGTAAAGGCTAAAAGTGCCTTGGAAACATCAGTGAACAATTTAAACCATAGTAAAATGCAATAAGCACTAAGACACAGCTTGAGCAAAAACATGTTCTAAGCTTGGAGTGAACTTGGTTAGGACCCAAAGAGCCTACCAAGACTTAATAATATTCAATTATGATTTAATAAGGCTAATTAAGTCCTTAGTAAACCTTAGTAGACAGTTAAACCAAATAAAACATAAGAAAATACCTTAAAGTCAATAAGAGCAAAAATGTGCTCTAAGCTTGGGATAAATTTTTATAAGACCTAATGGTCATACCTATACCTTATAAATATGTTAATGAACATATTAAATCAATTACCAAAGAAAACCAAGCTTGAAAACAAGTTAAAACACAAAAAGTGCTTTAAGGAGTCTTAAAGCACGTTTTTGAAAAATTGTCTTGTAAATGAGTTTTGAATGGATAAATGTCCATCATTACTCTTTAATTAACATGTTTACTATATAGTATCACATTTGGAAGTCTATATCAATGAGAAATCAAAAATTTCACATCTATGTGCCTTGTTTTAGTGAATAGTAACTAAAATAAGCTAGTTGTAACATATGTTGTTATAAGTAATTAAATTGGTCAACAAAGACCATGACTAGGCCTAAAACATTAAGGGGCCGGTTTCTCCATGTGTGACTCACCACACTTGGCCAATCAAATAACTAAGGAAAGTAATAAAGCAAAAGAACTATTTACTTTAACATAAATATCTTCCAAAAGTAGAACTCATCTTCATTCTTTCATTTCCTTTCATTTCACACGTCTCCTTCCTCCCTTCATGCTCTCTTCTACGGTTGCTACAGCCATATACAATTCTCAATCTTCTTTCACTTGTAACTTCTAGCTCCATGGTCCAAATTCAATTTCAAGACCACCATTCTGCTAGTTGGAGCAAGCTCTACACTTCTATCTTTTCAAATCTTCAAAAGCCTCATTTCGGTGCCAAGGAGATTCACCATTGATGGAGCTTGAGCTCACCTTTTCACATATTATTGTTCTCCTTTGCTTCAAGGTAAGGAAACTCAAAGAAAAATGATGTTTCCTTCATGTTTTGTGTTGTCCGAAAATTCACCTCACAATGGTGTCTTTACCTTGCTTGTTTTAGCTCCATTTGAACCTTGCAAGGGCTAGGAGGAGTCCTCTCTTGATACTTATTCAAGTTCTCTTCCAATTCCAAGGTAAAACAATTACCTTAATATGTTAAGACAATATATGTGCCTAGGGTTTACAATGAGATGAAGCACAATGCTTGAATACTCATTCTATTATTTGTACATTGTTTAGAAGTTGACAAACAACCAAACACCCTACCGTTTTTACAAGGAAACAAGAAAGAAGTTTGTGAGGAAAAAAAGGTAAACAAGCTATCTCAATGTAGTTTAAATGCCTTAGGAAAATGAGCTTGATTTGCTTAATAAAATACCTAAGGAGCCAAAGGTGAATGACCTAGAAAATGCTCTCAAGGAAACTATTAAGGGGCATATGTGATGTTGAGTGTATTTGCAGGTTAAAGGCAATATACTATGTGGAAATTCAGTGTTTAAGGTTTATGCAATTTAAGGGCCTAAGAGCCATGTTATTTAAGGGCCTAAGTGCCAAGCAATTTAAGCTTATGCACTATATTGTGATGTAGTGCTAAATGTGTGAAGTTTGTGTATAAAAATGTGTTTGATGGATTTTAGGTGTTCTTGAATGAAATAAGGTAAAAACCTAAGTGTTTGGATGTGAGTATATACAAGAGAAGCTATGGCCAAATTTGGAAAATGTGTAAGAAGTTCTAAGTGTTTTAAGTAAGTTTTGGTGAACTAGGAAGTGTTAAAGGTGAACAAATGTTTTACTTGGGAAGAAAACATGTATTAAGGTGATTTAGAGTGATGCAAGGATTTAGGTGTTATCTTGGAAGTTCTAGGAATTCAATGTGTGTTTCTGAGAATGTATTTAAGTCTTGGAGAAGTTTGTTTAAGGTTTAGGAATGTTGATGTACAAGGAAGAAGTGATGTTTAGGCAAGATGTGAAAAAGGAGATTTAGTTAGTAAGAAAAGAAGTTTGAGAGATGATGTTAAGGTGTAGAGGAAACACCTTGGTATAGTGGTCATTATTGGTGAAATACCACTTAGAAATCTTAAGGAGGAAACATTCCAAGTGCTAAGAATTTTGTAAGAAATTTGTGAATGATAAGATGGTTTTGGTGTGTGATTTAAAGAGTTTAGTACATGGCTAAAGATGGGTTTGAAGTGCCCAAATGAGGTTAGGACATATTAGGATATATGAGGTGAAGTTTGGAGTCAAATGGGCAATGGAAAATAAAGGTCTGGGGCAGACCGACCTTGCGACCGAACTTGCCAAGGTCGGTCGAGCCCAGTTTACCCTGCGAGAATTAGTTTCTGGAATGGACCGACCTTGGGGACCGGACTTGCAAGGTCGGTCGGGCTTGTATTTTCTGTACGGATTAAGTTTCTGGAATCGACCGAACATGGGACCGGACTTGGCAAGTTCGGTCGGGCCTGAATTTTCAAAGGGAAGAAACTCTCGGGAATGGACCGAACATGCGACCGAACTTACAAGGTCGGTCGGAGTAGAAATTTTGACGGTAATGTGTTCTGGAATGGACCGACCTTGTGCAAGGTCGGTCGGACCAAAAACATTGTTTAAGGTTATAAAATGATATGTAATGATGGGGATTGATTAGTAATGATGTTATAAGGTTGTTAAAGACATGTTAAGTGAGTTATAATGACAATTTAGTGGGGGAAAAGTTGTATTAAAATATAAAAGTAAAACAAGTTAAAAAGTGAAGTTATGTAACTAAGCTAACGGGGAAAAGTTATAAGCATTAGACTTTAAACAATCATGTTACCCCGATGTTAATAAAAAAATACATGTAATGTTATCAGTTGTTCGAGAATTGCTCGAGGAACATAAGTGGACATGATAAAGTGGACTCCGGTGACAGGTATGGTTTTCTTGCAACCTGTGTCCTACCGGATTACACCGGCTTGTATGCCAATGTGTTTTTCTGTGTGTTTGCCGCGTTATAAGATAAATCATGAAACGAGTTTACAGTCGTTAGTTATTGTTGTTGTATGTTTACGTGCCGATACCGGTAACCTCGAATGCGCTTGAAGGGCTAGTTAACCACTATTAGGTAAACGTAAGAGAACGGTATCCGGTGATAACGTTTCCGACCTAAGGAACGTTCTAACCACGGCTATGCGTGAGTTAGTTAGGTGATGTTTGTGGGTGATGTTTGCGTGTGAAAGTATGACTCTCCCTTCCCTTGTGTGTGTGTCTAACAAGACTTAACCCAATGTTGTGATTGTTTAATTAAGTTCAATGTTGAACTTCTAACAAGTGCTAACGGGGGAAGTGAGGAGTCCGGTCTGTTCCGGCCACGCGTGTGAGTATGGGGGTCGTTGTCATATCAGGTTCGATCCTCTCTGTATGTTATGGTTGTTTTCCAATTTGGTTTCCAACCCTCCCTTTAGCTTAACCAAGGCTATTTTACTGACTCACGTCGGGCCACAGGGGCATACTATGTTATGTTTGTTCGGTGTGCTTGGATCACTATATCCGAGACAACTTGTGTTAAGTTATCCGTTCATTTAACGAGACGGTAACGAGTTATGTAATGAGCTTATCACGAGACTGGTAACATTCTCTAGGCTACAAGTGAACTGACTATGTTTGGGCCGGTTCATAAAGGGGAACCGTACCCGTTATGTTACGTATTGTTGTTATGATGCAATATCTATTGTGATGTTATTATGTGCACGTTGAAACGTGAAAATTGTTGTTATGTGTTGTTATGTGATCAATGTTATACGTTGTAAAATGTGGAGTATGTGGATCATGGATATGAATCCCAGTTTGTGATAAGAGGCGTTTAAGGATAACCCGATTAATGGGTAGTTGTCGTCTATTAAGGAAGTAGCTCTATTAGAGGAAAAACACTCTAGGGGTAATGAGTACCATGAGTGACCTATCAAGTATGGGTATGCTATCTGTTCGTCGAGCCCATTGAGGCGAAATGTTATGTGTTGTGTGTTTAAGTTTACATGCATGATTCAAATAAAATCAACCGCATGCTAAGACGACAAATAGTTGTGCGTGGCCCGGTAGCATGCGGGCTGCGGGATTACCATACCAGCAAAGGTGCTGAGCCCCTTGGGGGCCACCCTTTCTCTTCTTTTCCTATTTTAGGTACAGAGAGCTGGAAGCCGTTCGAGAGTAGGACGGGGTAGTCGTTGTACATGGGTAATCATTTAAATTGTATATGTACTGTAGGTGTAGTAAGACCGAGATTGTTATCGGCATTAGTTTGTGAATACTCGGTACAGTTGGAAGGTGTATGTTGTTTCTATTGTTAATGGAAGGGTCAGTAATGTGTAGTCGCTCAGGAATCTAGTCCATCAGACCGGTACAATGTTTATGTAATAGCCTTGTTAGCCACGTGGGTGGTTAACGGCGTGTAACACCAACGAGTTAAGTAATGTGTAGTAGTAAATTTTCCGCTGCAGAATGTTGTTACGTGGTTGTTGTTGGATGGGGTGTTACACTACCACACGGTGTCCTAGTATCGTTAATGGATCACAGTTCACAGCAAGAGCCACATCCTTGATAAACTTATCTATACCATCGCATCGCTTTACTGTTCTTTTTTTTTTCTAACACAGCAGACCAAGGTCGTAGTCCAATCCTGAGTATGTCGACTCGGGATCCAGTGCTAGATACGAGAGCGGCGTTAAAGAGGCCAATGCTCCGTATATAAGTCTCAGATATTTTATATATCTTATTATCCTAATGCTACAACGTTTTACTTACGTTCCTTATATTGCATATATAAGATAGCATCATTGCCGCTAGTTCGTTTTATAATATGTTCATATATACGAACGGTACTGTTATCGCACAACAGTAATAATAAAGCAGCATTAATACACAACTCAAGCATATTAATTCACACAAGCAGACATTCAATCTTATCACAGATTTTCACACAATGTCTGAACTGAGGAAATCCTCAGAGACAATCAAGCCACATAAATAACATACCGTTCACACTGCTGAGTATTACGGTGGAGTATGAATCAGCTAAAGTCTCTGGAGATCCTCGAGACGCCTCTAACAATCTATCAACATGCATCACACTATGCATCAGCATCTCATATAAACAATACACTACGGCACCCCGTACCGTTATTAATCTACCCCGGTTTATTCCCCGCTGTTAACTAATAACGTTTGTCGGGTTTTCGGTTTAACTCGGGATTAGGAAAAACGCTATATCACATGCGTGGTTTCGACGAGTATATTGATACTCTTAATTTTAACGTTTATTATCACATGTAGTGTAATACACCTTGTGTGTGATATAGTTTGTTTCTATATTGCATGTATAATCCTTTATCGTGTACTGTACATCTCGCCTTAGTATTTATTTATTTTTTCTAAGGTTTGTTTTTCCAAGTTAAATGTAGTATAATTCGTGTATAAAAATGCCTTGAACTACATAACCCCATATTATTTCATGTACACTCTTAACATTAGAATTCCATAACTAGTGTTTATAATTCTTTTCCCTTTATCTCATATCATTTTAATTGTGGTAATATATAGTCTTTGTACTATATTATATTTTCCACACTATAACATATACTTATTTATATATATATGCATTATAGGACTATTTTTATATGGCAAGTCATTATAATATATTTCATTCTTTTTAATGAATACCTCTTATTATAAATGTTATAACTCTTATAACATTAAAACCATATTATAAATTTCATTCAAAAATAGTAGTATTTCCGAACAGCACCTATATTTCTCAAATATTTATAAAATCCACCACATAATTTATATAATGTTATATCATAGTTACATAACATATATTATGACATTTAAGTCATTAAAACAATTATAACCTATAGTTATATATTGTTAATAAAATACCAAACAACCCTTAAAATTCTCGGTATTTATTATTCTCCACTAAACTTCCATAATTTGTAAATCAACCCCAGATTATATTTAATTGTTACACTTATAACGTATACCTTATATTATAATCCTTAATATAATTATAACCCATGGTTATATTTTCTTAAAACAACCGAACAGACCCCATGGTCTATTTAAATTTAATTTCCACCACTTAACTTCTTATAATCACCAAATAACCCCATTTAACAACATATAGTTTCTAATGTCATCAAAACTATATATTATACATATATCTTCATAAAACCTCATATATAATTCCAAAAATCACCAAACTATACCAAAAGGTTATAAATATCATTACTAACCTTATATTTTCTCTAAATCTCGGTTTTACCACATATGTTACCCATTTGTAACAATGTTATGAAATATCTTATATTATACTTAGATAATTCATATAAACTCCAAATTTAACCAAATCAATTTCTAAAAATTCCTAATAACCTAAGGTTTGTACTAAACTCCATTTAGTACCCCAAGTTTTCGGAAATAACAATACCACCCCAAGTCTTATAAATCTTTTACAATTTAATACTTATCTCTTCATAAGGTGGTATTTAAATTTCTAAAATTTTCCAAACTTGGTCAAAGTCTCCTATATAGTCAACTTTGACCTCTAATACCAAATGGAACCCAAACTTTCGGTAATTACCTATCTTACCCCATACCTTTCTATTTTACAATTTTGACACAAAACTTTATAAAATGTTATAATTTTTATTAAATTTATTTAAAAAGCCTAAATTGCTCTAAATTAAGCCCACGGCTTTCTAAATTCCTAGTAATTACGAATTGGCCCCAATTTTAATTATAAGCATAAATAAAACTAAATAAGCTTATAAACTTAAATTAAAATGGCCTAATGACATGACCTTATTACAACCTTGAACTTGCAAAATAAATTACACAATAAATGTCTCAAAATATAGCATATATATTCGGCCTCACCATGGCTTAATTATTTTTCCACATAATGTCATAATTTGACCATTATGTTAATTAAATCTCTTAAATGACTAGCTTAATTTATCTTAGCCATTTTTTTCCATTTTTAGGTCAATATGACCTATATTTGAAGTTTCACTCTCGGCCATGTATATATATATACTTGGAAATTACAAAAATCATAAGTTTAAGGTGTTTATACCTTGATTATTCCTTGTATGGGCTCGGTCACTTGTAGGAAAATTCACCACTTGATTTAGACATGTTTAATACACAAAAACAAGATATGGTTACACTCCAAGCTTGAGCTTAACCATAAGGAATAATTAATGTAAGATTTAAGGCAAAAATCACCTTAAAAATGCAAGGAGTGTTCAAGGTGGTTTCGATCTGAACCAAACACACCACAAGGTGTTAGATCCACCATATTGACATAGGAAATAGTTAGATCATGAAATGCTACCTTGTTATTAGGTTTTACCTTGGAAAAATGCCTTAAAAGGGAGTATTTCTCTTGGATCTTGGTCACCCTTGCTCCAAATGGCTAACCAACTGAATGAACATGTAAATATGAAGATTATGAGTGTATAAACTCATAAAAATCAGAGGAAGAAAACCGCATGAAGAGTGGAGATCCTTAAGGTATGTTTTTACCTTAAAATGTAGATTTGGACAACCTTGGTCCCTCTACTGGTCTCAACCGAGTTTAGCTCTTGTTCTAACCTTAGAACACTGAGAATAAGCCATAGGAATTGATGAGCCACGAAATCTAGGTGTTGGTAGTGAAGAGATGAAAAAAAGGGCTAAAAATGACATTAAAACACTTACCTTAAGAACTTAGGAGCTAGATTTGCCTTCCATGCTCAAGAACAAGCTTTGAGAGCTTCAAAGGAAGGGAGGAACTCGGCTGGGCAGAAGGAAATCGGACAAGGAAGGAAGGAGAAGGTGAGAAAGGTGGGAAATAATGTAAAAAGTAAAGGTTACTATTCTAAATTGGAGATTAGGTAGTAATTTGTCCCCAAAATCATTGTATGCTGTCTCCTCTCTTATTGCAGCCGATCTCCATGGTCCAAATGAGTCAATTAATTGACCATTGACCATGCTTGGTCAATATTGACTCATGCGGGCCCCACTTTAGGGTTTTATTAATATTTTAATATTAAATTTGTAAAAATTCGTAAATTTCTGGAATTAAATTCCTAATATGATATAATATGACAAAATATCATATTTAAGGATAATTATAATTTTTAAGCCCATTAAAAATCAATTTAAAAGGCAATCTCACAAAAACGTGCTTTAAGGAGTTTTAGCGCACATTTTTGTGTCACAGGGTGTTCCTGAGCTTAGTTCTCCTTGAGAATGGTTTATTGTGTTACTTGCTTCATTATAATACTTAGGAATCCACTTTGGATCCTATTTGAGGTCATACAATCTTTATGGTGTCTTAAAGCACATTTTTGGCTTTACCGATCTTAAGGCGTGTTTTGCCTTGTTGAGATCCTTTAGATTGTTCCCCAATAATATTTAGATGTCTAATAATCATCTTTGATCATTAATAAATCATTTAATTATATTTTAAAGGTTAGGGGTATTTCAGTCTACCCCCCTTAAAAAGGCTTCGTCCCGAAGTCCTTAATCCTCTACAGTTCACCTAAGGAATCAAGTTCCACTAAGTAACCAAACAGTCCATTGCTAGGGAGTAACTCCCACTAGGTTCAGACCTAGTCTATACATACAACATATATTAAATAATCAAACTCATGATATAACTCATTCATATCACAGCATTAAACAAGGTGCACATCCAACTCATCAACCAAAAGTACTCAGCGGTACTATTTATATATCCAACCAGGTGCAAAACTCATAGTACACAGCACTAGACAAGGTGCAAAACTCATGGTACACAACACTAGACAAGGTGTAAAACTCATAAAGTACTCAAAGGTGTTTGCAAGGGATACTCCACGCATCCCTATCTACATGTTAGTATCTCGCGAGGATACTCACACATCATTCCACATGTATGTGTGCACATATAGTTAACGTTGACAACTCACAGGGAAGCAGTCTTAAAGACCAGGACTTGACGATCCCCAACCCAACCAACGTCTACTACCCGCGGACACACCGGTTTGATCATAACGAAGGACACTGCGGTCCACGGCTCCTCGGGCAGTCACCTTATTTCCTTAGTCACCCACAGACATGCCGGTCTAATGACAAAGGGCTCTGCGGTCCACGGCTCTCTGGGTGATGTCACTCGCAGACACACCGGTCTAATGGCGAAGGACTCCACGGTCCACGGCTCTTCGAGTGACGCCTAAATTCCAATTTCCATTCATATCTGTGTCCACTTGTAAGAAGTTTCGAGAATTATTCAACCCCGACGTGGTCAGCGTCAGTGTTGAACTATCTCTCACCTCAATTTGTGTTCGGTTTCCCTTGATCGGACCAGGATCAAGTTCAACTTCCCACGTCAAATTCAATCAATCAATTGTTTATTCACTTCTAATATCGTTTCCTCTTGATATTTACCACCTCGTATCCCATAGATACACAAGTCAACTAGTGTAATTAACCTAATCACCGGCATATAGGGTCATGTATCCTAACCACGTACCAAGTTCACTCGACTTATAATTATTCATACAATTCCTAGAGGTTTTACCTCCACTAGGCTATACATCGGTCTCATGCCGACTCACTCATCGCATTCCAATACCCGGTTTCATACCGAGTCACAAATCATATGATATGGAGCTTTCTACTCCTTTTATTTGCCATCTCCCATCGAAGCTACCAGATAGACCTACTTGAACTCTCAACCGGAGATAACAAGTTAGGCGTTTATGTGTTTAGTGTTCGCAACGTTTGCATAAATAATCGGAATTAGGATAAGAACACTCTATCTGTTCTCCCTTTCCTATTCGCCATAACTAATGCGAACTAAAATATATTTATGTTCATACACATAATACATCACAATATTACCTCAAGTAACATAACACAATCGTAACACTTGTACTCTACGTACAATAATAGTGTTTGCTGCATGTGTACCATGCGCTACGTACTCCTACGTACGGTATATTTTAATCGCTCTACCCCCCTTAAAAATGATTACGCCCACGTAATCTACGAATATATCATCGTGAAGTAATAAGTTCAAGATGTTCCATTCCAGTGGGATTATTCGTGCACTAATGTGTTACATATTTCATTACCCCTTTTTCCATAGGGTCGGGCTTTAGCCCCTCAGGTTATACCGCCTACCTCGCTTAGGTGTATGTATATTCATATACGGTTTGATCGGAAGATGTAAACACATCATTTGTGTTCCTCAAGCCTGCTAGGTATGTCAAACCTAAGCAATATGGGCCCACTCGCTCCGCAAGCAGTCTGCCCAACTACTATATGGTTAGTTTACCCCTTTTAGGTAGTAGTTTCATGTCCGTTCCAAGTCCATGTGACGGTGTTTTATACACAGTCTTCCATAATTATGGGAATGGTGTAATTTATTCGGCTGTGTGGTATCGTTAGTCACACACACTTATTTTTCAACTAGCCATTTTATTCAGCTCTCCTGAATTCTATACATGCTCATGGTATATTCCCATGAGTTCATGTCACCCTACCGAACTAACCTTCAGTAAAAGGGTTGTCGAGCTATGCTCTAGCACCTAGTGCTTGCAGTAGTTATCTCTAAAATGTCAAGACGAGTCTGATATGCGCAACCAACTGGCGCCTCATGACTCTAAGTTATTTCCCTCCGGAATGAGTTCGTTCTTTGGGTACCTTGTAGGTCCGCTTTTGCTAGTGTAAACTCGTATCCCTCGTGTGTTGGTACTTTAGTATTTAACAGTTATTATAATGGTCGCTTGTTGCGCACCATGTACCAGTCGATTGGACGGTTATCCGCCGTTGCGGCTTGCATGGGGTATCTAATCTCCAGCTTAGAGTATCTCTTGTAATGCTCGCTTTTGCCCTTCGTCTGTTGTAAACATATAATACGACTGTGGGTTTTAGCTTGGTATTCATTTTCTATTCAACCTAATTGGTACTAACATACTAACGTTTATGACTTGAGCATGTGGTTATTATTATTTAATGCGGCATCATCGCGGCGCCCTCAGCGCGTGGTATAATTCTCTCTGTGCCCCCTTTTTGGGTAGCATCTATTATCACAAAGGTTTCTCTAATATAACTTCCTTAGATACCTCAATTCCTCTTTTCATTCATGAGTTCAACTTGCCATTACCATTAAATTGGCCTTAGTTTCCTCGTTTACTAAAATCCTCAAAACTTATGTTTAACTCCTCCACTGTGGAGTTGCGACCTTATGTCACTTTATTATCAAGCTATCCTTGATTTTCCTAACCTTGCTAGTTTGACTGAGATCTCTCTCGTCATTACATGGTTTACCTAGTCAGGGTTCCATTCGCTGACTTAGACACAGAGTTGATTACCTCCTGGGTCCTACACCACTCGTTTACATGCATGGGGTACCATACTGATACATTACTACTTACCCAACTAACTTCATATAGTTTGTCAGGCCCACAAGCTCCTAGGAGTGCGGTCGTCCCATGTCTCGTTTAGTGCACTCGTAGCGTTCGTACCCGGTGATTATCGTACTCTTAGTCTTGGTAACTTATGTTTGAGTAGCTATGCTGCCAATTCTTAACCTTTAATGTCAGAATGGCCCTAATATTAGGTTCTATGGTTTCTTTTATTAATGTATATTTCCTTTACTTTCTCTAAGATAGGTGTTTGCGACTTATCGCCCTGATTCTGGTTTCCACATGTTCGTCATCTGGTATTTGTGAGTGGGGATCAGTAACTACCTGTTATCTCTCCCGTTCACTCCTAGGCTGTTAACGCCTTCAGACATGAGTTTTCAGTATGCGGATTCCACCCAATCTATTGGGTTACACCATATGGTGTTTCCGGACTCCATGATAAAGGTTGACACCTCGGGTTTCCCCTGTCTTATGGTAGTCCCGTTAGTCTGATATTAATCAGTACTTGTGATTCATCACCCTTTTTCCCCTAGTTTTGGGTCACTTTGGTGGTACTAAGGTATCCCTCCGTAGGCCTATGCCATACGATATTCAGCCTCAATACTGATTCTGATAGTTAAATGATTGTTAGTCTTGTTATTTAATTTATTCCTAGTTGGTTTTAATACTTTCTCTGAGGTTACAATTGGGTGCCCACAACTTAGTGGTTTCCGCTAATCATTCCTCTTCATTGTGTGGTCCTTACTCTTATTCAACTCATATTTCCTCCATCCTCTTTGAGGTAACGGTATCTTCCGTCATCAGGCAATTTTCACTTTTTAGTTTATATCCACTGCCCTCCATACGGGAGTCTAGCAGCATAATGGATCACGACACCTCCGGCGTGTGTGGTGCGGCATTACATCGGCCCCTTTTTATTGCACGTTCACATCTGCCTATTATTATTTTTTTAAAAGGTCCTGCCTCATATAGCTCACTTCTTGCCCTCTGGCAATGTTCAATCGTAGTGGTTTAACCACGAGTGTCACGCACTCTCTAAATATGGTTATGCTGGTCCTGAAGACCCGTCACTCCCCACCGGTAATGGTTGACGTTTAATGTCCATACCGGCACTGGGGTTAGACTTGTAGGCACTAACTATTGTTATTCTCATTCACTCCCCTTTTAATATTCTACTAAATGGTATATTGTTTTTTTTGGTTTAATGGTCAGACCGGCTAGGTCTTCTCGAGGTTCTATCGACCTCAAACCCAAGGGTTTCGTACCCCTGCCCTTAAGAAGGTTGTGTCCTGCTTTATTGCATTACGGACTTACATAAGATTTAGTGTTCTATTGGTAACCGCCTGGACCACCACGTCCTTTAGGGTTAGTTTACTGTCTGCACTTGCTGTAGCAAGTGCGCAAGGTAGGTTGAAATTTAGTACTTTGGTTAGTGTGGCACTTGCAGTGGCAAGTGCGCCATGCAGCCTGCGCCACCGGTACGGTGTGTCAGTGCAGTGCTATTCCCTAGTCGGGTTCCTGTTCAAGTCAAAAGTTCTTATTCAAATTTATATAGTCTCACTCCCGCACCCGTTCCCACAAGCTTGTCATGGTAATAAAGTCTTACTCTCCTCACGAGGTGTTGCATGATAGCAATTTGACGAGTTCTTGTTCCTACAGTTCTCAAGATTTCTCCTCATGCACGTCGGGCCATCTTGAACCTTCAGTGTTGCATGGTTTAGAGTTACTCGCTTCGGGTGAGACTTCAAAAAGGTAATTCCTTCCATCTATTACATATCTTTAAACTAATCATTACTCGTCGTTTCCACTTCCTTTTCCCCCAAGCGCACTGACCAGTGTTTTCTTGGATATAGGAAGGGTTGCTTTGCTCATAGCAAGTTAGCCCCATTAGTCCTACAGGAAATTTTTCTCCTCAAACTCGGTCCATTATTTATCACATCCTCGTATGGTAGACATTATGTCATTACCAGGACCCCCGGTCCTAAGCATTACATCAAAACACAAAGTCTTATTTTCTACATTTAACATAATCTTCTTAGCATCCACATCGGGTCTTTCCGATCAGGAGAGTTATCTCCGTGGTGTTTCTCATTTCATTGCCTCACTAGATAGTACTCGGGATACGGGCTGCGGCGGGGGGGTACCATTGCAAATTTTCCGGGATGCTCTCCCATCAAGTGCGAGTGGTTCATACCATCTTCGCGTTACTTGGGGTTGCTGGACCTTCACCACCTTCCGCTGCTCCGTGTTCTTCCTTAGTACTGTTACCCTGACCTCTCTCTGACATAAGTCAAGAGGACGGGTTAGACCTTTACTTGGTCTAATACCGTAGTTTCGGTCATTTATTATTGAAGTGCCTCCACGGTTATGGTGTGCAAGTTTTAAGCATTGCATCAACCCCGCAAGGTCACGTATCCTCACAACGTTTCCCGTATTCCCAAAACATATGCTCACTGTATAAATCCTACTATCTCTTGTCATCAGAGCGGTACTCCGCTCTGATACCACTTTTGTAACACCCCTACTCTATTCGGCTCCTAATCATCTTACTTAACAATATAATCGCAGCAGTAATCTCAACAATTGACTACTGGTCACCGTTCCTGATAAGCTCTTAAATACGAAACATTTTCTCGCAGTGACAACAAGAGATAGATCTAAACTCCCAAAACCAATATAAAATACATTCACAGTGAGCTTTCTACGTATCCAAAACCTATACATGTTTCTAGGTTCGTATTAAAATGCAACAGTGCATGTTTAAATAACTGTAATCAAACTACCCAGCGCGTCACTCTCTTTGCCGACACCGGAAGTTGCATACCTGCAAAAAAGGTAGTTTGTGGTATGGAATCAGCCCCTGCTGAGTATGTTATTACCTGACTGTCATGCACCCTCGGACCATTCAGTTATTTGGTCGAGAGTATGCAATTCGTTTCCATACAAATAGTTCAATGTTGAAACTGTAAAGCAACAATATATATTGCAGTAATCTCAAATAACAAACAAGCCCCCGGCTTCACACATCGCATCGTAATAAACCACTGAAAGCGTTTACAGCGCTTATATGAGTACAGAGACTCCATTCCAACAAACACTTAATAATTCATAATTGAGTTCAGCGACTCACTCGACCAGACACCAACCACAATCCACACATGAGTACGGTGACTCGACACAACCAGTTCACAACACACAATATGAGCACAATGGCTCGTTCAAACAAATCCACCAACATACCACACATAACCACAAAGCACAACCAATGAACAACAAGGCGAATTAACGAGAATTATAAACGAGTATGAACTCTCGTCTTTGGCATGCAAGCCCAAATAATGTTCGCCTAATGTACGAGTTAATATAGTCGTTCGTAATTGTTCAGTCATGTCTAATGACAACGTCTCGTTAGAACGATGTGTCTCTAAGTTACCCATCTCTTATGGCGGGTCACCCACGGCAATAGCCACTCCAGCGGTAGAGTCTCCGTCCTACGAACAATCTGTAGTTCGTTGGAAATTTATCCAGATACTTACGGCTACCACACGGTGTCCTAGTATCGTTAATGGATCACAGTTCACAGCAAGAGCCACATCCTTGATAAACTTATCTATACCATCGCATCGCTTTACTGTTCTTTTTTTTTCTAACACAGCAGACCAAGGTCGTAGTCCAATCCTGAGTATGTCGACTCGGGATCCAGTGCTAGATACGAGAGCGGCGTTAAAGAGGCCAATGCTCCGTATATAAGTCTCAGATATTTTATATATCTTATTATCCTAATGCTACAACGTTTTACTTACGTTCCTTATACACATATAAGATAGCATCATTGCCGCTAGTTCGTTTTATAATATGTTCATATATACGAACGGTACTGTTATCGCACAACAGTAATAATAAAGCAGCATTAATACACAACTCAAGCATATTAATTCACACAAGCAGACATTCAATCTTATCACAGATTTTCACACAATGTCTGAACTGAGGAAATCCTCAGAGACAATCAAGCCACATAAATAACATACCGTTCACACTGCTGAGTATTACGGTGGAGTATGAATCAGCTAAAGTCTCTGGAGATCCTCGAGACGCCTCTAACAATCTATCAACATGCATCACACTATGCATCAGCATCTCATAAACAATACACTACGGCACCCCGTACCGTTATTAATCTACCCCGGTTTATTCCCCGCTGTTAACTAATAACGTTTGTCGGGTTTTCGGTTTAACTCGGGATTAGGAAAAACGCTATATCACATGCGTGGTTTCGTCGAGTATATTGATACTCTTAACTTTAAACGTTTATTATCGCATGTAGTGTAATACACCTTGTGTATGATATAGTTTGTTTCTATATTGCATGTATAATCCTTTATCGTGTACTGTACATCTCGCCTTAGTATTTATTTTTTTCTAAGGTTTGTTTTTCCAAGTTAAATGTAGTATAATTCGTGTATAAAAGTGCCTTGAACTACATAACCCCATATTATTTCATGTACACTCTTAACATTAGAATTCCATAACTAGTGTTATAATTCTTTTCCCTTTATCTCATATCATTTTAATTGTGGTAATATATAGTCTTTGTACTATATTATATTTTCCACACTATAACATATACTTATATATAATATAATATTTATTATAGGACTTTTTTATATATGGCAAGTCATTATAATATATATTCATTCTTTTTAATGAATACCTCTTATATTATAAATGTTATAACTCTTATAACATTAAAACCATATTATAATTTCATTCAAAAATAGTAGTATTTCCGAACAGCACCTATATTCTCAAATATTATAAAATCCACCACATAATTTATATAATGTTATATCATAGTTACATAACATATATTATGACATTTAAGTCATTAAAACAATTATAACCTATAGTTATATATTGTTAATAAATACCAAACAGCCCTTAAAATTCTCGGTATTTATTATTCTCCACTAAACTTCCATAATTTGTAAATCAACCCCAAATTATATTTAATTGTTACACTTATAACGTATACCTTATATTATAATCCTTAATATAATTATAACCCATGGATATTTTCTTAAACAAACCGAACAGACCCCATGGTCTATTAAATTTAATTTCCACCACTTAACTTCTTATAATCACCAAATAACCCCATTTAACAACATATAGTTTCTAATGTCATCAAAACTATATATTATACATATATCTTCATAAAACCTCATATATAATTCCAAAAATCACCAAACTATACCAAAAGGTTATAATATCATTATAACCTTATTTTCTCTAAATCTCGGTTTTACCACATATGTTACCCATTTGTAACAATGTTATGAAATATATATTATACTTAGATAATTCATATAAACTCCAAATTTAACCAAATCAATTTCTAAAAATTCCTAATAACCTAAGGTTTGTACTAAACTCCATTTAGTACCCCAAGTTTTCGGAAATAACAATACCACCCCAAGTCTTATAAATCTTTTACAATTTAATACTTATCTCTTCATAAGGTGGTATTTAAATTTCTAAAATTTTCCAAACTTGGTCAAAGTCTCCTATATAGTCAACTTTGACCTCTAATACCAAATGGAACCCAAACTTTCGGTAATTACCTATACCCCATACCTTTCTATTTTACAATTTTGACACAAAACTTTATAAAATGTTATAATTTTTATTAAATTTATTTAAAAAGCCTAAATTGCTCTAAATTAAGCCCACGGCTTTCTAAATTCCTAGTAATTACGAATTGGCCCCAATTTTAATTATAAGCATAAATAAAACTAAATAAGCTTATAAACTTAAATTAAAATGGCCTAATGACATGGCCTTATTACAACCTTGAACTTGCAAAATAAATTACACAATAAATGTCTCAAAATATAGCATATATATTCGGCCTCACCATGGCTTAATTATTTTTCCACATAATGTCATAATTTGACCATTATGTTAATTAAATCTCTTAAATGACTAGCTTAATTTATCTTAGCCATTTTTTTCCATTTTTAGGTCAATATGACCTATATTTGAAGTTTCACTCTCGGCCATGTATATATATATACTTGGAAATTACAAAAATCATAAGTTTAAGGTGTTTATACCTTGATTATTCCTTGTATGGGCTCGGTCACTTGTAGGAAAATTCACCACTTGATTTAGACATGTTTAATACACAAAAACAAGATATGGTTACACTCCAAGCTTGAGCTTAACCATAAGGAATAATTAATGTAAGATTTAAGGCAAAAATCACCTTAAAAATGCAAGGAGTGTTCAAGGTGGTTTCGATCTGAACCAAACACACCACAAGGTGTTAGATCCACCATATTGACATAGGAAATAGTTAGATCACGAAATGTACCTTGTTATTAGGTTTTACCTTGGAAAAATGCCTTAAAAGGGTATTTCTCTTGGATCTTGGTCACCCTTGCTCCAAATGGCTAACCAACTGAATGAACATGTAAATATGAAGATTATGAGTGTATAAACTCATAAAATCAGAGGAAGAAAACCGCATGAAGAGTGGAGATCCTTAAGGTATGTTTTTACCTTAAAATGTAGATTTGAACAACCTTGGTCCCTCTACTGGTCTCAACCGAGTTTAGCTCTTGTTCTAACCTTAGAACACTGAGAATAAGCCATAGGAATTGATGAGCCACGAAATCTAGGTGTTGGTAGTGAAGAGATGAAGAAAAAGGGCTAAAAATGACATTAAAACACTTACCTTAAGAACTTAGGAGCTAGATTTGCCTTCCATGCTCAAGAACAAGCTTTGAGAGCTTCAAAGGAAGGGAGGAACTCGGCTGGGCAGAAGGAAATCGGACAAGGAAGGAAGGAGAAGGTGAGAAGGTGGGAAATAATGTAAAAAGTAAAGGTTACTATTCTAAATTGGAGATTAGGTAGTAATTTGTCCCCAAAATCATTGTATGCTGTCTCCTCTCTTATTGCAGCCGATCTCCATGGTCCAAATGAGTCAATTAATTGACCATTGACCATGCTTGGTCAATATTGACTCATGCGGGCCCCACTTTAGGGTTTTATTAATATTTTAATATTAAATTTGTAAAAATTCGTAAATTTCTGGAATTAAATTCCTAATATGATATAATATGACAAAATATCATATTTAAGGATAATTATAATTTTTAAGCCCATTAAAAATCAATTTAAAAGGCAAACTCACAAAAACGTGCTTTAAGGAGTTTTAGCGCACATTTTTGTGTCACAGGGTGTTCCTGAGCTTAGTTCTCCTTGAGAATGGTTTTATTGTGTTCCTTGCTTCATTATAATACTTAGGAATCCACTTTGGATCCTATTTGAGGTCATACAATCTTTATGGTGTCTTAAAGCACATTTTTGGCTTTACCGATCTTAAGGCGTGTTTTGCCTTGTTGAGATCCTTTAGATTGTTCCCCAATAATATTTAGATGTCTAATAATCATCTTTGATCATTAATAATTCATTTAATTATATTTTAAAGGTTAGGGGTATTTCAATCATTTTTATTTTGTAGTTTATTATTATTGTTATATGGTGTATTTTAAACCTTATAAGGTGAATCATTTTTGTTTTGTAATGTATTATTATTGGTGTATGGTGTATGATGTATTTTAAACTGTATATGGTGAATCATATGGTTGATATCTACATATATACATGTAAATAATATAAAATTTTAAAATTGTCAAAATATGGCTGCGTTCGGAACACGCATAATCTTGGCTGTTTTGGGAGTGGTCCCCACGTGGGTCCCATGTAAAATCCTGCCACATATAAAACAACCACAAAACAGTCAGACCAAAACAACCACAAAACAACCATACCCAACGCAGCCTATATCCATATTTGATCTTGTTTGAATAGTTTGAATGTACATGAACAATGGTATAAAAAAGACATTAATAGTTTCTTCGTATGGTCACTGTATATTATAATAATATTATTCCCAAGAAAGACCCAAAAGTAATTGGGATCGAAAATTTTGGCTGAAAGACTCTAGTCATCTACCTTTCTGCTCTCAATTTTCTACTTCGCTCAACTCCTCGCCACCGTTGCGCTGATTTTGACCGGCAACTAACGGATAAAGGTGAGTTTAATCCTTCTCCTGAAATTCCAGCTTTATGTAATCATCGGATCGACAATAGTTTGTGTGCGATCCCCTGAAGAGAAACAAACTGTGTACTGTGTAGTAGTTAGAGCTTTGCTATTGTGAAATCCTTGCTCGCTCACAGGTCTCTCAATCTCTATTCTTTCCATGCCTGTGTCAAACTTCGGTCGGTAAACCTAGCCACGTTGCAGGTTCTTTGGACGCTTGACCGGTTTTTCCGGGCCAGCTTGTTTGTGGGCACTTTGATCTGAGTGGCGTGTATGCGTGTTAGAACCATAAAAGATGTAGATCATTCTTACCGTTGACCGCATACCAATGAATGTGGTTGTTCTTCTTATTCATCTTCATACTCTGGCACTTATGCAGTTAGAAATACATTGCGGTAGTCGCAGTTGGCCTACCTTCTTCTTGTGCAAAGTAATTTCTGGGGGTTCTCTGATTTTTAAGAAGAAGCATAAACAGAAACCTAGGATAGCTGTCATTTGATGTGGTGTAACTCCCGATTACTATTGTGAATGGAATTTTGATTGATCATTTCTGTCATGATTATCTGGGAGCTCTATCGGCATGCTGACTTGTCTGATCTTGGCAATTCCTGGCCTTTGCTTTGGTCTCTAACAATATAATACTCAGATTCTGTCTTCCCCTCCCTGCTTGTCACCTGTGTCAACGTTCTGCTGTCTATGTTTGACGGTGGACATTTTCAGCCTTTGTATGCCTATACTCTCTGTTGCAAGCGACATCATGAACTGAACTTCATATAGTGATTTTTTTCCATTCATTATCGTTTAGGTCTGGCCTGATTGGTTGATAATGTTTCACATACCTGCAGATGATGTTCACCTCTAACCCGGTGCTGGGGACAACCTCAAACGTCCACAGCAATCATAATGATCCACTAAACTCCGCTGACGCAGCACAGGATTTGGTGTTTACAGAAGAAGATGATGATTGGATTGCTGTCAAGAAACAAAGGGTGGAAGATTGGATCCCTCCATTACCTAGCACAGAGAATTCCAACTTTCACAACTCATTACCTGGTCATTATCTACATGACATACCTTGTGGAGGGGTTGATGGTAATACGTGTAGCCATCTGACTAAAAACACTTCAACTTCTAAGAAGTGCTCACCAGCCACTGGTGTTAAATCCAGATCCTCTTTATCTGCGACAAAGAAAGTTCCATTGACCAGAAATGATTCTTCTATGGCAAAGTTGTCAGAGAAACTGTTGTTTGGAGAGTCAAGTAGCCGTGACCACCAAATAGTTGCAACTAAAGCTGCCCCTACATACAGGCTCAATGTCCTTTGCAAAACATCTACTGCTCGGTATGGGTTAAGATCTATAAAACCGCCGCGTATGATTCCTGGATTGACCTACTCGAGCAATGGGTCTTCCCGGCTTAGTGAGACAATTAGAGCATCAAACCTAGACAGGAAGCTTAGAAGAGCCGGTGGATTGAGCAGATGGTTAATCTCAATTGGTCTCAAACGATTCGTAAGGATTTTTCAATCGAGAAATATTGGTAAGTTTCAGCTAGTGCACATGTCAATGGACAAGCTAAAGGATATGGGAGCAGATGCAGTTGGACCAAGAAGGAAACTCATGCATGCCATAGACTGTCTCTGCCAACCTCCCTGTTTTCAGGCCTTAGGAGAATAATAGTAGTTATATCTATGGTGATTTTGTTTGTGTTTAGTTCTTGTTGATGACTAAACTGTTGATGTATGTGGAGTTGTATGTATAGTAGAAGATCGCAAGATATTTCCTTGCAGAGGTATGTTTTAGTTGGTTCTCCTGGAGAGTCTAAACCCTCAATTAGCCTCAGGATTCCCCATTCTTCGAGGATCTCTTCTACAGGCCTAACCACATGCCGGTAACATGTTTGTCCTTCGGTTGGATGTTGTTAAAGGCCCGTAGCTCACTGCGGCTTTGTTTAATTAGTCATTGCTTGGGGAGTCGCTGTATTTCTCGTTCCAGTGTTTCCTGAAATTGTCTGTTATATTTCTAATGAATCAGATAGCATTTTTGGGGAAATTATACCAGTTAATATTTTCTAAAGATATGCAGCCATTGGTTGGTCGGTTACTATGCTTCTTTGTTAATATTATTTTGAGCTTTGTAATAATTGTACATATATTGGAAAGTGGAAAAGCTGTTCATTGCTGTTGGATACTTGGTTACACTGCTGCTTTCATCTGAGCCAGTGTTTAGGTGCAGGAACAAGGAACAGATCGGGTGTGTCCATATTGATGAGAAACTGTTTCAATTATTTTCTTTTCAGCTTCGGTGTGATACTAAAGGTGTCTTTTTGAGAATGAAGAAAGGTTATTTTATGTTAAATTTAGATATGAACTTTATGGTTGGGGTGAAAGTGTTTTTGTCTGAATTCGACTTTTTGCAAAAGACCGAGTGGTCGGTGCCTTCGATTTTACAGTCAGTTTTTTAATTCTGCAGTCAGTTTAAAAAAAATATAGTCAATTTTTTAAATTTTGCAGTCACCAGGATACAGTCAGTATTCCAGAGTTCGCAGTCGTAAAAAAAAAAAACCGAGTATATATACCCCGAGGCACCCTATCTCTCTCTTCACGCTCTCATTTCTCATTTCGCTCAAAAAATCTCATTTCATAACCTCTCAAACGCTCTCCTCCGGCTGAACTCCATTTCCGCGTTTAAGGTAAAAAAGTGCACATATGTTTCATTGTTTTATGTTATTCTATGATTAGGATTAGTTTTAGTACTGATTAACAGTAATCGGAAGTCAAATCTAGCATGAAAATAAAAAAAAAATCGGACCCATTGATCTGTCCGTAAAACGGACAGCCAAGCACACTGTCCGTTTCAAACGGTCCGTAACGGACGAAAACAAACGGACAATGAGGTTGGACGTCCGTTTTACGGACGGAACAATTGGTCCGTTTTGCGGACAAATTAAACCGGTCCGTTTTGCGGACAACGATTTTCGTCTGTTTTGCGGACCGTTTTGTTCTGTCCGTTACGGACCGTTACCCTTTGTCCGTTTTGTGGACCAAATGGTTCTGTCCGTTTCGGACCACTGAAAATGGGTGACTTGTTTTTTTTATGTCATTTTTTTTACAGATGAACCGAAAGGACAAACAAAAAGCGGTGACTGATTGTTCTACTTCGAAGCCCAAGAGAAAGAAGGTGACACGATCTGCGAGGGAGGCAATGGATGTAGAGAGACAGTCCAAGATGTGTGCAGACCAACCATCAGTAGCACGGTCACTTGCTGCCTCTTCTTCTCACCCTACTGCTGCTTCGCGTTTGTCTCCTGTTCATCAAGAGTTTGCATCACAGAGGAGGAGGTTCTTGTCTGATGGTGATGACGATGACAATGACGATGACGACGACACCGATGATGATGATGTGGACGAGCAGACGGTCGGACATTAGTTAGCCATTCCTGTTGCACCTGAGGCTGGTCGAGGAGAGGCACCAGATGAGGGTCGGATACCCACCGATTGGTTCATCACTTCTGAGTCCGTCCCGATTCCCGGTGGTCCTTCAGATGCCAGCCTGCTACTAAGCTTTAGAGGACATGTTGCACTTGATGTGTGGCAAGGAGTGGTATGTATCTCTAACTATTTTTCTTTAATGTTATTAACCTATGTGTAGACTTATAAAAATGTATGAAAACATAACTGTTATATCTCTAGGAGCGTGGATGCTTGACATTTGTTACTAGAGACCCTTTACTGGAAAAGTGGCATGTTGATCTCCTATACCGCGAGAGGAGTAAGGAGGTAGTGAGAGACAGTGGGTTAGCGCATCTTCACGATTGCTCCCATGGATATTTTGATTTGTCATTGATATCTACTTTCGTGGAGAGGTGGCAGCCAGACACCAACACCTTCCACCTACCTTTTGGTGAGATGACGATTACTCTGCATGACGTCTATCACATTATGGGTGTATCCATAGAGGGGAGAGCTGTTGCGTTTGAGGTCCCTGAGGAGTTGCGTGGAGGTGCATCACCGCCGGAGCTGACTTTGGACCACGCGCTGACTGTAGTCGCTGAGGTGGTAGGCCTTTCTTCGGCCAATGTGGTGAGGGAGCAGGGGTTCTACCACAAGGGCGGCGTCCCCTACAATAAGGTCAGGGATTGGTGTGCCCACGCAGATGCCATGTACGCCTGCGAGGCTCATGGCTATCTGTTCTACTTGCTCGGATGCACATTATTCCCTGACAAGGGGAATGACAAGATGCGCCCCTACACTTGCTGGCCCCTACAAGACATCGACACCATCACAGACTACGCGTGGGGTGCTGCTACACTCGCACATCTCTACAGACAGCTCGGTGTCTCTTCTCGTGCTGAGACGAAGACCATCGCTGGGTGTCTTACCCTACTACAGGTACAAACCGAGAATAATTTCATTTGCGAGCATGTAAAATTAAAATTGTCAATAATAGTGCTAAAAGTTTTTAAAATTTTACAGTGCTGGATCTATGAATATTTCCCCTGGTATTTGTCGTCGTCTGATGATGAATACCGCATCACCTGTCCCATCTGCGGCGAGGTTTGCCAGGATTGAGGGTCGACATATTTCGGACCACAGCCGGCTCGTGGAGTATCGACGACGTTTGGACGCCCTTACACCCGACCAGGTATGGTCCAATCACTTTAGAACTAATTTTTTTAAATTATTTATCTTGTTAGCATTAGTTGACAAATAGAGAAAATTTGAATTATAAGGTTGTGTGGACCCCATTCGGAGAGGATGCATGGGGGGTCCAGCAGGGTCGGTCCCGATGGTTTGGGCATCTGCACATGATGGATATAGTTGAGCCCTACCATCCGAACCGGTGTATGCGACAGTTCGGCAAGGTCCAGATCATTCCCTCCACTCCACCCCTATGGCCATATACGACGGTACAGAAGAGGACCACCTGAGACTACATGGTTTATCATGTTGCATCCCCGGCGCTATGGAGCAGCCAGTCCAGCATGTATGCGACCGAGTTCGTACACGCACGAAGCGCTTCCCCGAGTGATGACGTGGAGGCAGATTACCTCGACTGGTACCTCGCTCGCACGCATCCGAGACTCATCCCTTCTGGTCGAGCTACAACCCCGCCTCCTGATCCGAATGTAAGTAGTTATATCATTTTATCTGCACAATATATCAATCAATTTGTACAAACTAACCTATAAATGTTTCATATGTTTACATCCACAGGTCAAGCTCACGAGTATTGTGCAACTGATGGAGCCGTATTACCCGGCCCCACACCCCGATGGATGGCTGGCGCAGATGCCTCCTGACGACTAGTCCCAGTTTCAGCGTACGTTCGATCAGATGTTGGGACAGGTCCAACGCTTCAGGATCTCCGAGCAGACTCAGGGGGGGGTGGTAGAAGGAGGGGTCGTAGAGGGGGTGGCAGGTCAGGGGGTTTCTATGCCACCATTCTGGAGGGGTGGTAGATAGTGTTAGTTGTTTATCGTCTGAGACCCGACATTTTTTTTGTTGTACTTATATTTTTTTTACTGTCGTTGTATTTAACTTTTATTTAACTCTTGTTACGATAAATGCTATCAGACTGTTACTTTATTTACACACTGTTTTAGTTGAGAATCACATGATTATATGAATCTTTCGTGTATAAATTAAACTTTGTAGCTCAGTAAACGATCACAAAAATAAAGTAATGTCAGTTGATCGCTGTAATAGTCACTTATTCATATATAATCTTCTACCAGTTGGATTAGATATTAATAAGATTCTTTATTAGTTGATAGAGTCTAAACTAACAAAGACAAGTATCTTTTTAAAAAATTTCCTCTTCCATAAATATTTATTTCATTAGGAGATTGACTAATCTAATAAAAATAGTATCTTTTCCATAGAAGGTAAATTTTATAAAAAAGAGTATCGTTTTAAAAATATGAGGATCGTGTGTATCCTTTCCTAAATAACTAAAAAAAAATCACACCATAGTATTACGTGGACGTAGCGGATACTTCTCCATCCAAAGTGCGATCCGCTGAAGATATGGCTCATGCCAACCATCAACTGAGTCATCTTTAAGTCTCTCCCATGTCAAATAAATGGGTGGTAAAGGTGAATCATCTGTCATATCCACACGTATGAAATGATTACCAACATGACACATGTATAGCACCTCCGATGATGTACAACCCCAATTGTTGTGATCTCTATATGGAAGGCATGTGAAACCTTTACCGGTCTCAGCATCAATATATATATATATATATATATATATATATATATATATATATATATATATATATATATATATATGATAACAAGGTTGTATCTGGTGCATACCACCGGAATTATCGTGGTGCAAAACCATTTGTTCGGCGGCGCAAAGCCATCCCCTGTCCAGAACACCGTGGCTGCCTCTTTTTCTACATCAGAGAGACCACCTAGTCTATCAGCCCACCAAATTTTGCTCTGTGGTATAGTTAGCTCCTCGTAAATGGAGGTGCGCACTCCTCTCCATTCTTCTTCTGATTTATACCTCCAATCTGCAATCACTCTAAAACCACAGTTGCCGTCACCGGACACGTTCTTGTAACGTGTAAATTGCTCGTGAACTGTGGTTGTGAATAGATGGAAAAATGGAAATCCGTCTTTCATATCATGTGAAATACCCCAAACCTTCATATGTTGGTTAAATGTTAAACTATGGTATTCAAAGGCTAAAAAGTGCCTTAACAACATCAGTGAACAATTAAACCAAGCAAAATACAAGGAAACACCTTAAGGTCAATTTAAGCAAATAATTGCTCTAGACTTGGTTAACCTTGTATAAAACCTAAAGGTCATTTCTAGACCTTGGAAATATGTTAATGAACATATTAAATCAATTACTGAAGAAAACCAAGCTTGAAAACAAGTTAAAACACAAAATGTGCTTTAAGGAGTCTTAAAGCACATTTTTGGAAAATTGTCTTGTAAATGAGTTTTGAATGGCTAGGTGTCCATCATTACTCTTAAATAAATATGTGTACTAATTTGTAACACATTTGGAGGTCTAGGTCAATGGGAAATCAAAAATTTCACATCTATGTGCCTTGTTTTAGTGAATAGTAACTAAAATAAGCTAGTTTGTAACATATGTTACTATAAGTAATTAAATTGACAAATGAAGACTAAAATACCCCTAAGTTAAGATGGGGGCCGGTTTTTATCATGGTGAGTCACCAACATGTAAAAGGAAATCAAATAATGAAGGGTAGGAAGGTAAAGGAAGAAAGTTACCTTTTATAATGGAAATATCTTGTAAAAGCAAGACTTATCCTCATCTTCTCCTTTCCTTCTTCATTTCCCACGTAGCAAACCTCTCTTCTATCTTCTTCTTGCTCTCCATCGGTTATGCTACAGCAGCTTCACCATTTCTCAACTTCCATGGTTGGTATCTCCTAGCTCCATGGTCCAAATTCAGTTTCGAGACCACCGTTCTTCTAGTTGGAGCAAGCTCTACACTCCTACCTTTTCAAATCTTCAAAAGCCTCATTTTGGTGCCATGGAGATTCACCATTGAAGGAGCTTGAGCTCATATTTCAACATATTATTGTTCCCCTTTGCTTCTAGGTAAGGAATCTCAAAGGAAAATCAAGTTTCCTCTCCTTTTATACATGGCCGAAAATTTACCTTACCATGGTGTCTTTACCTTGCTTGTTCTAGCTTCATTTGAATCTTCCAAGGGCTTGGTGGAGTCCTCTCTTGATATATATTCAAGCTCTCTTTCCATTCCAAGGTAAAACAATCATTTTAATACCTTAAGATAATATATGTAACTAGGGTTTACAATGAGATGAAGCTTAAAGCTTGTATACTCATTATATTGTTGTATAATGTTTAGAAGTTGACAAGCAACTAAGCTTGGCCGATTTTTAAGCAAGGAAACAAGGAAGAAGTTTGTGTGGAAAAAGAGGTAAAAATACTATCTCAAAGTGGTTTAAATGCCTTAGGAAAATGAGCTTGATTTGCTTAATAAAATACCTAAGGAGCCAATGGTAAATGAGCTAGTGAAATGCTCTCAAAGAGATTATAAGGGAATATGTTTTGTTGGGTGTATTTGCAGGTCAAAGGCAATATATACTTGTGGAAATTCAGTGTTTAAGGTTTATGTTATTTAAGGGCCTAAGTGCCAAGCAATTTAAGTTATGCACTATATTGTGTTGTGGTGTAATTTGGTGAAGGTTTGTGTGTGATGGTGTTCTTGATGGATTTAGGTGATCTTGAATGTTTAAGGGTGAAACTATGAGTTTTGGAATGATGATATGCTAAGAGAACCTATGGCGAAAATTTGTAAATGAATAAGGAGTCTTAAGTGTTTAAGTGAACTTTGGTGAACTAGGAAATGTAAGGAATGGGTAAATGTTTTGCTAAGGAAGAAAACATGCATTAAGGTGTTCTAAGGTGCTACAAGGACTTAGGCATTATCTTGGAAGTTTTAGAAATCTAATGGGTGTTCTTAGGATGTGTTCAAGTCTTGGAGAAATTGGTTTAAGGTTTAGGTAATGTTGGTGAATATATAAGGAAATTGAGTAACAAGTTGAACATGAAACTAGGGATGTTTAAGATGATATTTTGGCATTAGAATATACCTAAGATCATTTGGTAAGTTTATACAATTAATGGAGGTGGAGAACTAAGGTAACAACCATTGAAAAATGACATTTTAACAATTCTGTAGGTTTGGTCCGGAACTTAGGTTATGGTTCAAGTCCAGGACCATATACCAAAAACAGGTCGAGGGTGGAGTACTGGCTTGGTCCGGGACTTGGGGTGAGTACAAGGTCCCGGACCACAATATGAAATACGCCGAAGAATGTTTGTAAGTGTTGGTCCGGGACTTAGGGTAAGGACCAAGTCCCTGACCACTCTAAAATTGTTGTTTAAGGTTGGAAAATGGTGTCTAATGATGGGGATTGATGGATAATGATGTTGTAAGGTTATTAAGGACATGTTTGGTGAGTTATAATGACAATTTGGTGGGTGGGAAGTTGGAATAAAATGTGAGAGTAAATCAAGTTAAAATGTTAAGTCATTTAACTAGTTAATGGGGATAACTACGATCATTCGACGTTACACAAACATGTTACCCCAATGTTAATGAAAACAACTTTAATGTACCAGTTGTTCGAGAATTGTTCGAGGAACGTAAGTGGACATGGTGGAGTGGACTCCGGAGACAGGTATGGTTTTCTTGCAACCTGTGTCCTACCGGATTACACCGGCTTGTATGCCAATGTGTTTTTCTGTGTGTTTGCCACCTTGTAAGATAAAACATGAAATGAGTTTATAGTAATTCATTTATGTGGCGAATCTGGTCTCCGATACCGTTTAACCTCAAATAAGTGTTAAACCTTAGCTAACTAAAACTAGGAACACATGAGAAATCGGTATACGGAGCTAACGACCCAAACCTTGGGAACGTTCTAACCACGGCTATGTGTGAGTTAGTTGTGTATGGTTATTGTTTGCAAGTGTGTGAACCTCCCTTGCATGTTTAACACGGTTGTGATACCGAATGGTGTGTGGATGTGATAGGTTCCATAATGGAGCTCTAACTACTTACTTATAAGTATGTATGTACTAATGGGGGGTGAGGAGTCCGGTCATGTTCCGGCCACGCGTGTGATGGACGGGAGTCGATGTCATACCCGGTTCGACTCTCTTGGTGTATGTTATGATTGTTTACTCATTGGGTTTCCAATCTTCCCTTTAGCTTAACCAAAGCTATATTACTGACTCACGTCGGGCCACAGGGGCATACAATGGTTGTACTTGTGTTTGTGTGGTGTGTTCGGGTCACCAAATCCGATCCACCTTTAGGAAGGTTACTCGCCCGACAATAAGGACGGTAGCGAGTGTTGTGTAACGAGCTTAGTACGAGGTTGGCTACAATCTCCAGGCTCATAATGAATATTAACTATGGTGGAAGGTTCCTAGTGCGAACCATATTGTGGTGTTGTGTGTTAATGTTGTCATGGACTATGGATGTGAATTCCGGATAAATATGGGAGGTGTTTCAGGATAGTGCGATTGATGGGTAAATGTCGTCTGTTAAGGAAGGAACTCCGTTAGGAGGAGAGCCACTCTAAGGTTAAAGGTAATAATGGATGGTTTGTTATGTGTGGATGTGTGGATGTGTTGGTATTGTTGAGCCCTATAGTTGGGAGTATGCAATGTGTTGTGTGTTTATGGTTTACATGCGTGATTTAAATATAATCAACTGCATGCTAAGACGACAATTAGTTGTGCGTGGCCCGGTAGCATGCGGGCTGCGGGATTACCATACCAGCAAAGGTGCTGAGCCCCTTGGGGGCCACCCTTTTCTTCCTTTTCTATTTCAGGTACAAGGAGCTGGAAGCCGTTCGAGAGTAGGACGGGTGGTTGTTTATACATGGGTAGCTTTTTAATGGGTGTATGTATTATAGGTGTAGTAAGACCGAATTTGTTATCGGCATTGGTTAATGAATACTCGGTACGGTGGGGGATGTATGTGTAAAATAGTTGTTGGAAATGGAATAAGGATTGTATTATGTAGTTGCTCGGGAATCTAGTCCATCAGACCGATACAATGTGTATGTGTTAGCCTTGTTAGCCACGTAGGTGGTTAACGGCGTGTAACACCAATGGATTAAGTGTTGTGTTGGTTTATGTTTTCCGCTGCAGATGGTTATAAAGTGTGTTGTTGTGGTTGGGGTGTTACATCATGCCATGGTGCCAAGGTTGTCTTCTTCGGTGTAGCTGATTTCTCATCGGCACCCGATTTTGTCGTTTTTGTTTTCTTCTTCATGCGCTTGTGAGTTGACTTGAACCTGATAACGATGACCAAAATGTTTAAATAATCATTAAAAAATAAAGTGAAGAACAAAATATTAAACAAATCTTAACCTTCGCGTGGATGAACTATGTTGCCTTGGTCTTCCACGTGGAACTTGAACAGGAGGCTCATCAAGATCGAACGACAAACCAGGGTGAATCACTGACTGCATGAGCCTAACACAACGCTAAACAATCAAATGGTCGTCTAGACGAAGAACTTTATCGGTTAACGATTTCAAAATGACTTTGTTCTCCTCATGTTGTGTTAGAGTTTCTTCCTTCATTGATTTTCCCTCTCCAAATCTATCGTCTTCCACAAGTCATGAATGACATCTAGTGTAAGTTTTTCATTCATTTCCATAACTTCTTATAAGAAGTGTGCACAAGGAAGACCATGAGTGTAAAGTAATGTGCACCCACACTGCTGCTCATCCGTCTTGAATTCTTTGCCACGCTTCAGTTCTTCTTGAAGGATCACCAAACATTTGTGGCTGACTCGTCCGTGAATTGTTCGAAACAGGCGGTAGTAGTCTTCGTGCACCATCATCTCCATATTCATCAAGAATCCATTGTATTGACGTTTGAGAAGCCCATCAATCCTGAAGAATATGGTGTGTAACTTCATTTGGGAAGATTGAAGCCACACCTTGAGTGCTGCGTGTGAGCTCTCAGCTCTATGACAATAAACATTAAAGAGCTTCAATGATTGTGTTATGCAAAATGAACAACACACTAAATTAACAAACAAACATAAGTATATCACTCATACCTATTTGTTATGCAGTTTCCAAAATGTGGTACTGAATTTGTCCAACATTCGACAAACTTCTTTTTGTAAATGAGCCAAGTGTCATCCAGATAATTTATCCAGTCAAGCTTCCCTTTCATTTCGTAGACCTTCCTCATGTGTGCATACTCCTCCATGAAATGTACCTCCGTCCAGCTCTTGACTACCTTGAACCAATATTTTGTCGCCTCAGCCACTTCTCCCGTCTTATGGAAGAACCTTTTTGCATTCAAATCAACGTTGGTGTTAATATGCCAACGACAGAGTAGATGAGACACGTGGGGGGGGGGGGGACAGAGGGGAGAGCTTTCATAAGACCAAGCTCTCTGTCGATCACAAATACTAATGGCTCAAGTCCTTTAATCAGTAGCTCCTTCAAGTTGTTTAGCACCCAACTGTACCCTGCTTCGTCCTCACTACATACAAATGCGTATGCAATATTGAAATTCTTCCCAGCAGAAGTCATTCCAACTATCTCTACAAGAGACATCTTATACACATTTGTCTTGTATGTAGCATCAATAATGACGACATATGGGAACACATTGAAAAGCTTGACCGATGTTGGGCTAGCAAACATGACATACCCGGTGACATCCTTATCGTCTGTATAAAATAAAAACATATACATTAATATTATGAAAATTTGAAAATGTTAAACAACAATGAAATGATATGGTCATAGGGACAAACCTCGACGGCCCTCACAGAATACGTGATACTTGTGCTCCTGAAGGTCATCAACAAGCACTTGCATAACTGGGCGTCCTCCCTTATGTTCCTTTGTCAACTTCTTGTTCAAATTGTAAATGAAGTTTATGTCAATGAATAGATCCGGATTTTGCTCCTTCAGTCGCAGCCGCTGCTCACGTGGGGGAGTACCTACCTTGTGAAATTGACGGACCGCTTTCAACTCATCATCTGTCAGTGGATGTCTAGCAAAATGTCCCTCTGGCCGCTTAGGCAAGTAGTGGTTGTGTCGTCCATCCTTCACAACCAATTTCCATCCTTTATAAGTGCGCTTTCCGCGTATACGGAACGGACACGAGCACTTTTTTGAGGAGGTACGACCTCGCTGCACCGGATTATCATCACTTTGGCGTCTTTGTGAATGCCAGTACCGCTCACATGTAAGTACTACTCTGTCATCTGTACTGGTCTGAACTATGGTCACCACAATCCACTCACGACCCTTTTGCCGCCCCACGGTGTCCACCAATTCCACAACAGCGTGCTTAGTAGGAAACAACCAATTGGTTTGAAACACATCAGTAGTATCAATCCATTCATTTTCAGGAAGCTCAAACGGATAATCATGAGGAGGGGACTGATGAGGTGGGATTGAAGGCTGACAAAAAAGTAAGAAAATACATGCGTTACAAACAAAGGAAATTTTCAAAATTAACAAAATCATCTGTAATGGACAAATGTAATTCACGTCCGTTACGGACCAGTTTTACAACGTCCGTTACGGACCAACACATTTCGTCCGTAAACCGGACACATTCAACAGATCCGTTACGGACAAATAATAGCGGACACAAATCAATGTAGTCCGTAAAACGGACGGTTTAAATGTTAAAAACGGACTGATTAGTTAAAAATTAATGAATTAGATCAAAAATTACCTCAAGATCATCCGGAAAACCAGTTTCTTCATTTAATGGTTTGTTCAAATCAAATGCTTCATCATTGTGCGATTCCCTGTGTCGTTTCTTGTTCTGGCTAAGGAGAATTCGTATTTTATCTCCGACAGTTTGAATTGCATAATTTGACACATATCTGCTCTCTATACATAATGTTTTCCAAACCAGATAAATATTTTATAAAAATTAACATATACGGAAAAAGTAGTATTTTAAAACGATATTCTTTTTTTTTAAATCTACCTTATATGGAAAAGATACTATTTTTATTACATTAGTTAATCTCCTAATGAAATATCATGTTGATTAATATGTATGGAAGAGGAAAATTTTAAAAGATACTTGTCTTTGTTAGTTTAGACTCTATCAACTAATAAAGAATCTTAATTAACCTATACGGAGCAAGTAGTATTTCCAAACGATACTCTTTTTTATAAAATTTACCTTCTATGGAAAAGATACTATTTGTATTAGATTAGTCAATCTTCTAATGAAAGAAATATTTATGGAATAGGAAATGTTTAAAAAAGATACTTGTCTTTGTTAGTTTAGACTCTATCAACTAATAAAGAATCTTAATTATCATATACGGAAGAAGTAGTATTTCCAAACGATACTCTTTTTTTTTAAATCTACCTTATATGGAAAAGATACTATTTTTATTAGATTAGTTAATCTCCTAATAAAATATCATGTTGATTGATATTTATGGAAGAGGAAATTTTAAAAGATACTTGTCTTTGTTAGTTTAGACTCTATCAACTAATAAAGAATCTTAATTAACCTATACGGAAGAAGTAGTATTTTAAAACGATACTCTTTTTTATAAAATTTACCTTCTATGGAAAAGATAATATTTTTATTAGATTAGTCAATCTCCTAATGAAAGAAATATTTATGGAAGAGGAAATTTTTTAAAAAGATACTTGTCTTTGCTAGTTTAGACTCTATCAACTAATAAAGAATCTTAATTAACATATACGGAAAAAGTAGTATTTTAAAACGATACTCTTTTTTTTTAAATCTACCTTATATGGAAAAGATACTATTTTTATTACATTAGTTAATCTCCTAATGAAATATCATGTTGATTAATATTTATGGAAGAGGAAATTTTAAAAGATACTAGTCTTTGTTAGTTTAGGCTCTATCAACTAATAAAGAATCTTAATTAAACTATACGGAAGAAGTAGTATTTCCAAACGATACTCTTTTTTATAAAATTTACCTTCTATGGAAAAGATACTATTTTTATTAGATTAGTCAATCTCCTAATGAAATAAATATTTATGGAAGAGGAATTTTTTAAAAAGATACTTGTCTTTGTTAGTTTATATCAACTAATAAAGAATCTTATTAATATTTAATCCAACTGGTAGAAGATTATATATGAATAAGTGACCATTACAGCGATCAACTGACATTACTTTATTTTCGTGACCGTTTACTGAGCTACAAAGTTTAATTTATACACGAAAGATTCATATAATCATGTGATTCTTAACTAAAACAGTACGTAAATAAAGTAACAGTCTGATAACATTTATCGTAACAAGAGTTAAATAAAAGTTAAATACAACGACAGTAAAAAAAATATAAGTACAACAAAAGCAACAACAAAAAAAAATGTCAGGTCTCAGACGATAAACAACTAACACTATCTACCACCCTTCCGGAATGGTGGCATAGAAACCCCCCTGACCTGCCACCCCCTCTACGACCCCTCCCTCTACCCCCCCCCCCCCCCGAGTCTGCTCGGAGATCTTGAAGCGCTGGACCTGTCCCAACATCTGATCGAACGTACGCTGAAACTGGGATAAGTCGTCAGGAGGCATCTGCGCCAGCCATCCATCGGGGTGTGGTGCCGGGTAGTACAGCTCCATCAGCTGCGCAATACTCATGAGCATGACCTGTGGATGTAAACATATGAAACATTTATAGGTTAGTTTGTACAAATTGATTGATATATTGTGCAGATAAAATGATATAACTACTTACATTCGGATCAGGAGGCGGGGCTGTAGCTCGACCGAGAGGATGAGTCTCGGAAGTCGGTACCAGTCGAGGTAATCTGCCTCCACGTCATCACCCGAGGAAGCGCTTCGTGCGTGTACGAACTCAATCACATACATGTTGGACTGACTGCTCCATAGCGCCGGGGATGCAACATGATAAACCATGTAGTCTCGGGTGGTCCTCTTCCGTACCGTCGTATATGGCCATAGGGGTGGAGTGGAGGGAATGATCTGGATCTTGCCGAACTGCCACATACACCGATTCGGATGGTAGAGCTCAACTATATCCATCATGTGCAGATGCCCAAACCATCGGGACCGACCCTGCTGGACCTCTCATGCATCCTCTCCGAATGGGGTCCACACAACCTTATAATTCAAAGTTTCTCTATTTGTCAACTAATGATAACAAGTTAAATAATTAACAAAAATTAGTTCTAAAGTGATGGGACCATACTTGGTGGGGTGTAAGGGCGCCCAAACATCGTCGATACTCCAAGAGCCGGCTGTAGTATGAAATATGCCGACCCTCAATCCTGGCAAACCTCGCCGCAGATGGGACAGGTGATGCGGTATTCATCATCAGACGACGACAAATACCAGGGAAATATTCATAGATCCAACACTATAAAATTTTAAAAACTTTTAGCACTATTATTGACAATTTTAATTTTACATGCTCGTAAATAAAATTATTCTCGTTTGTACCTGTAGTAGGGTAAGATACCCAGCGATGGTCTTCGTCTCAGCACAAGAAGACACACCGAGCTGTCTGTAGAGATGTGCGAGTGTAGCAGCACCCCACCCGTACTCTTAGATGGTGTCGATGTCCTGTAGGGGCCAGCAAGTGTAGGGGTGCATCCTGCCGTTCCCCTTGTCAGGGAATAATGTGCATCCAAGCAAGTAGAACAGATAGCCACGAGCCTCGCAGGCATACGTGGCATCTGCGTGGCCACACCAATCCCTGACCTTACTGTAGGGGACGCCGCCCTTGTGGTAGAACCCCTGCTCCCTCACCACATTGGCCGAAGAAAGGCCTACCACCTCAGCGGCTGCAGTCAGCGCATGGTTCAAAGTCAGCTCTGGCGGTGATGCACCTCCACGCAACTCCTCAGGGACCTCAAATGCAACAGCTCTCCCCTCTATGGATATAACCATAATGTAATAGACGTCATGCAGAGTGATCGTCATCTCACCAAAAGGTAGGTGGAAGGTGTTGGTGTCTGGCTGCCACCTCTCCACGAAAGTAGATATCAATGACAAATCAAAATATCTGTGGGACCAATCGTGAAGATGCGCTAACCCACTGTCTCTCACTACCTCCTTACTCCTCTCGTGGTATAGGAGATCAGCATGCCACTTTTCCAGTAAAGGGCCTCTAGTAACAAATGTCAAGCATCCACGATCCTAGAGATATAACAATTATGTTTTCATACATTTTTATAAGTCTAATAACATTAAATAAAAAAAGTTAGAGATACATACCACTCCTTGCCACACATCAAGTGCAACATTCCTTCAAAGCTTCGTAGTAGGCTGGCATCTGAAGGACCACCGGGAATCGGGACGGACTCAGAAGTGATGAACCAATCGGTGGGTATCCGACCCTCATCTGGTGCCTCTCCCCGACCAGCCTCAGGTGCAACAGGAATGGCTAACTGATGTCCGACCGTCTGCTCGTCCACATTATCATCATCGGTGTCGTCATCGTCATCACCATCAGACAAGAACCTCCTCCTCTGTGACGCAAACTCCTGATGAACATGAGACAAACGCGAAGCAGCAACGGCAGGGTGAGAAGAAGAGGCAGCAAGTGACCGTGCTGCTGATGGTCGGTCTGCACGTATCTTGGACCGTCTCTCTACATCCATTGCCTCCCTCGCAGATCGTGTCACCTTCTTTCTCTTGGGCTTCGAAGTAGAACAATCAGTCACCGCTTTTTGTTTGTCCTTCGGTTCATCTGTAAAAAAAATGACATAAAAAAACAATATCAGCCACATTTTTAGTGGTCCGAAACGGACAGAAGCATTTGGTCCGCAAAACGGACAAATGATAATGGTCCGTAACGGACTGAACAAGACGGTCCGCAAAACGGACAAAAATCGTGGTCCGCAAAACGGACCGGTCAAAACTGTCCGCAAAACGGACCTTTAAAACTGGTTCGCAAAACGGACCAACTGATGCGTCCATAAAACGGACGACAAATCACACTATCCGTTTGGTTTCGACCGTTACGGATCGTTTGAAACGGATAGTGTGATTGGAGGTCCGTTTTACGGACGGATCAATGGGTCCATTTTTTTTTCATGCTAGATTTGACTTCCGATTACCGTTACTCAGTACTAAAATTAATCCTAATCATAGAATAACATAAAACAATGAAACATGCGTGCAATTTTTTACCTTAAACGCGGAAATGGAGTTCGGCTGAAGGAGAGCTTTTGAGAGGTTATGAAATGAGATTTTTTGAGCGAAATGAGAAATGAGAGTGTGGAGAGAGAGAGATAGGGTGCCTCGGGGTATATATACTCGGTTTTTTTTACGACTGTGAACTCTGGAATACTGACTGTATCCTGGTGACTGCAAAATTTAAAAATTTGACTGTATTTTTTTTAAACTGACTGCGGAAACCAAAAAACTGACTGCAAAACACAGACGAGTTTTGTAAAAGGTGAAAGAATAGTTCGCTCTGTGTTTACCACACGGCTCCATAAAATATTGCTACACATAAAATAACAAAAACAAAAAAGTAACTGTAAATATGTCAAAGGAATAAAACTTGGGTCTCAAATCTTTGTTTTATTTTTCTTTCCATTCTTTTTACAGAGCAATGGCATTTAAGTTTTTTTTAAGTGAGACATTTGAAGGTTCATTAATCAACGGTAAGTATGACGGCTGGTAAGTAGGGCGGGTTTGTTGTTGAGCGGAGAAAACAAAATTGAAATCAGAAAAGGAAAGGGAAGGGAATGAAAAAAATTCTATTTGATTTTCCTAGTTGTTTGTTTGTCCTATGAAAAATGAAATAAATAACTAGTCAACGATCACCGGTCAATGGTGAACGGCTACCGGTTGCGGGTCAATGACCACAATTGTCGATCAACATTCACCGGTCAATGGTAATTACTCATCGGTGAATGGTCATATGTCGACGGTCAAAGTATATGAGGGAAAGGGCATCTTATTCCCTAATTGGGGGGTGAATAATCAAGTTAGAAAGTTTTGGGTAATCTCATTTCTTCTCTTTCATGCAAATAGAAAAAACTGGCTAAACAAACATAATGAAACAGAATCATTCTGATTCCCTTCTTGATTACCCCAAAACAAACGTCTCCTTAGTGTCTACGTTTTGCTCTTAATAAACCAAAATAACAAAGTAAACTTGTACAATGAATACTATCTATAATCCTCTCTATGTCCCATATCAAATTAAAAAGTCATCTAAAAAATTAACATGTATAATTAATCTTATTGGCAATCTAGTTTTATTAGACATGCTTATTCATTATCAAATAAAGTTCACATTATAAAACTTATATTTACATACTTATTCATTTATAATATGTTATATAATGAAACAAAAGAATATACACAAGTCAAACTGACAATTAACATGAGATGAAAAAAATTATAACATTACTCTCTAAATTATGCATGGAACATATAACTGAATATTTGTCAAACTAATAATTCACACTGACAAATAAATTTTGATTAAACTAAATATGAAATGTAGTAAAAGTGAAAGACCTTGTAATTGTAGTCAACCATATGTACCCATATAAAGCATTCACATTACTACCGGAAAATTCACAATATGCCACTAAATTTTTTCATAATTTGTGATATACCCCATTTTTGAAACTTGTCCCTCATATGCCACAAAAATATTTGAAATTCACAAAATGTCACAATTGGCTAACATCCGTTAAATTTGTAGTTAACATGTACTGGAAAAATGACTATTTTACCATTGACAGTTTTTTTTCAAAAAAATAATTTTTTTTAAGTCACTGTTTTGTGTAACAACTATTTTTTAATCTTTTTTAAAAAGTTCACAAAATGCCTACAAAAAATTCATAATATGCTCTTATTTTTACAAAAAAGCTCACAATATGCCCCTATTTTTCTTTTAAGCTACTGTAACGGCTGCTTTTGTTCCTAAGGCTAGTTTGACTTCAGCAGCTCTTTTTGCTTATATAATCACCCTCTTGTTATACAAACTGAAAACAAACTTCATACTAAAATGATGACCACGTTTACAACCACAATCGATGAAAATTTTTAAACAATCCATTGCAAATGTGGAGCTCCAACCAATCTCACCCTCTCATGCAAGAGCACTTTAGTTGGAAGGACATATTACATGAAATACCCCCGTATTTTGAGTTAGGAAATTTATAGTATTATTTAATCAATACGATCGGGTTAATTTTATAATAGTTATTATTGGGTTATTCGGAGTAAGTGGTTAGTAACGGACCAGAGAAGTTATTGATATTATTTTACCCTTCATTCTAAATTAAGCGTTTTAATATATTCTAATTCATTTTTGTAAATTATTATTTTATTTATTCTCATCTTTTGCCGCAGTAACAACTTCATTCCTACCTTCTCTTAAATCAATTATTCAATTCCATTTTATTTCCTTTTGTCTAAAGTAATTATCCTTATATCTTCTTGATAAATACATCCATCTTTATCCTTATGAATTTATTATTAGATTTTACTTTTATGAATATTCCTATCTCTTTCCTACGGATAATTGTTCACCCTTTATTCTTCTTAATTAATTATTTGATCTACTTTTATAATTATTCTTATCTCCTCCCAAAGATAATAACGTTGATCTTATCTATTACTAATTAATGAACTATTTGATTACTTATCTTTCTATTAATTATTTTATTCTTAACTATTGAATTATTTTACTTTGTAATTATCTACTCACTCCTGATCATCCATCTTTATCTACTTCTTTATCTAATTATTTAACTAACATTATCTTCTTCTTTTCTATTTAATTATTTAGTTCATACTTATCCTGTTATCCACACTCCTTTATTTATCTACTTAACTTAATTATAACTTATAAATTACAATGTTAATTTTCTCTCTTACTCTCAAATTATTCCTATAAACACCCATCCTTATTCCCTTTTTTCCTTCATCAGTATTCACGCTTATCTTTCCCTACACAAAATCTCTAGTTCTTCCTCTATTTCTTCAAGTTTCTTTAATCTCCTTCCCTGACGCCAATTAGAGTCTTGGTCCTTGGAAGGATAAGTATAATAGTATTAGTTAGGATTACAAAGGTTATAATTCGATTATATTTTTATTGGAGGATTGTTGAAAGAGTGTATATTAAATCCTAGATATCGAGTTCATTAATGGTGGATGCTATTGGTTGTGGGTGATATCTCTGCTCGACTGGACATGGACTCCAGGTAAATTCTGTGCTCATGATTGTTTTGTTGGCATTTTTATTCATCAAAAGGAATTTTGGAAATCCTGATTTTGGTTGGAGGATTGGAATTGTATTTCACGTGTTATGAATTAATGGTGGTATTTAACAATTGGAAAAGGATTTGATTTTGGGAGCTCTTCACTGGAAATTAATTGCTTTTAGGGTTCTTGGTGCTCCTTGACTCACCATATTGGAGTTCTTGGTGCTCCCTGACTCACAATGTTAGTACTCTGAACCGTGACCATGAATTGTTTATATATATATATATATATATATATCTTTTGCGCTACATACAATGACTGTAGTTAAGCTCTATGATCTACTCTATGGACTGATGATTCATATAGGGTGTGCACATTTAAGAACTTAGGGTGAGGTGGAATGGCATTTCAGTCCCTTCGTGACTGTTTGGTTTTATTTTATGGTTGTTTTGCTGTTGAAGGCTCCCCTAATGTTTTAATGGTAATCATTGCTGGAAAGCGGATTCGGATTGTTTGTTTATTGGTTATATATGTTTTGATTACTCAATCGCAAAAAGGATTTCAAAATTTATTTTACGCAATGAGGCAGAGTTTACTCAGTTTCCCTAATTTGCGCGATCCTATCGTGTTTTGTATATTGTTTTCTGATCGCATGTGTGGATTACTAAAGTTGGGGCTGGGAGATGTGCTGTCACATAGCATTAGGAGTTGATAAATGATTAAGTTACAATATTTGAGCTACAATATTTGAGCTACAATATTTGGGTTACAACATTTGAGTTATAATGTTTTTGGGAACTTATTTTCTATCGAATTGGTAAAGGAGTAGCCTGAGCACTCAAGGATTGAGTGTGGCGGTAGCACTCTGGATTGTTTTATATTTCCGTTGTGGTTTTTGATGTTTAATTCTTGACACCTTTGCTTATAAATTTTCTTCATCAATTGTAATTACAATGATATTATTATAGTACATTTCACAAGGATATTTTCAATGTATTTTTGCAGAATTAGACCTATCCAAACGTCAGTCCAGACATCCATGTTCGGACAGGCCCCAAAAGTTCTTTTATTTTTACAACTTCAGTGGTGTCCAAACATCTGTCTGAACTTACATGTTCGGACAGCATGCGAGGATGGATCTGAACTGTAAGTCTCGGCATATGTCCGAAATTACATACTCGGACCAATGTTCGGACATCTCATACTCCTTGATTTGTTTAACTCTCAACTTGTGTCCGAACATCAATGTCCGGACACAAGTTTGGACAAAGCTTAAATTTCAAATTTAAGACTTGTTTGAAGTATGTTTTCAAAACCGTTTGCGGCGTTAGATTCGTATCGTCGTGTACTTTCTTATGAGGCAAAATCCAGGGTGTTACATTACAACTGTTGGACTTGTGGTTTCTTTCAATGGTGAGCACCAGTAATGCAGGATCGATACAACCCTCATACTCAACCATGAGAGCATCTACCTCTTAAAGCAACCACATTCTATATTTTCTTTCCGTAGTTCTAGCATGGGGATTGCACAATCATGGGTACAGTTTGGTGGCCCTATTGCAAATAAAAATTCCAATTGCAAGTACAACTACAACCCACGAAATCCACGTCTTCCTGCTCTGCTTCAACTCTTATTTGAGTTCATTCTTTATTTCCTCCCTTACTTTGTCGATAAGATATAAATCAACTGTTATTCTTTCTGGATGTGGAGCTTTAGAAAGAGTAGAGGTAACACTAGAGGTAGAGGCTTTCATGTCTGAGTATGAGCTGCTTGAAGTAGGGGTGGCAATTTCAACACGACCCGTTTGACCAACACGAACCCGACACGAAGTTAGCGGGTTTGGGTTTTAGAATTTGACACGATTAAATAAACGGGTCAACCCGAACACGACTCGTTTAATAACCGTGTCGGGTTTGGGTTTAAGGTATGTAAGCCGCTAACCCGTTTAAGTAATTTATATTAAATAAATATATATTATAAATTATAGATTATTCATTTTTTATTATATACTTTTAATATAAATAAGATATTAAATATTAAAATTAAGTATTTAACTAAATTAAAGTTAATAATATCATAGAATGACAAATCTAATGTTAATTAATCAAATTATTTTCTTTTATATAACTAAACATGTTAGGTTTGAGTTAAATATATGCGGATTTGAGTTTCAAATTTCGACATAATTAGTTAATTGGGTCAGACGGGTCAACCCGTTTGATAACCCGGTCAACCCGTTTAATAAACGGGTCGGGTTTGGGTTTCATATTTTGACACGATTAATTAAACGGGTTGGATCGGGTCAACCCGTTTAATAAACGGGTCGAGTTTGGGTTTAGCCTAACACGACCCGCGAACCCGTTTTGCCACCCCTAGCTTGAAGTAGCTTGCCTTACCTTCGGTGAGGGTTGTATCAATCCTACATCACTTGTACCCACCACTGAAAGAAACCACAAGTCCAACAGTTTTAGTATGCACTTCCGACTGAAGTGCTCTCACGTGAGAGCGTGAAATTGGCTGGAACTCTACATTTGCAATGGATTGTTTGAAAATCTTCATCGATTGTGGTTGTAAACAAGGTCATGGCTTTAGTATGCAATTTAGGGTTGTTACAATATGTCTAGGCCCACGAACACCTTTTCCTCACCCAGACTCTTTAGAATTTTGTTTTTCTACAAATTTAATCTATCCGTATAACTAGTTTAATCAGGGTCCATGGGTACGAACATTAGGTTAATGGCTTTTACGGATATTTTAAAATTTGACCTAAATCGGATCCCGAAACCCTAGTTAGGTATTTTCAACTTTCACTTTTAAATTCTGTCAAAAAACCTAAAAATATAGAAACTTGTGCATTTAGGGTAAATCGACTTTATTATAATCCATGAATGACATTAGTAAAGAAAAAATAACTTATAAGGGTAGTGAAAGTAATTTGAACCCGGAAAAATTATATAACAAGTCCTCATACCCGAACTCTAACCATTCCTAATTTACCATAGGTTAAAATTAAGTGGTGACTCATATTGGTTCGAGTGAGCTAGTGTAGGTTTTTAATAATTATGATTTTATGACATAGTTATTAATCTTAGGTTGTAAGTGGACCTAGACCTTCATGAGATCCTAATCAACCCGAATCAATTTAGGATAAGGTTTGAAAAACGACGCTTAAAGGGAACTTGAGCTTAATGCTATTGATTGACTCGAGGCTTAGCTGATTAAGAAGTCCCGGCTAAATCGGTTATGGTTAATAGGCCTAGATTAGGTTTTTAATTAATTAAATATTCTCGTTGTTTAGCTATGAGTTCAAGAGTCGACAATCGGTAGTAAAGGGATGATGGGTGCAAATATCCATCCCGGGCTATATCTATCCTAGTTTAGTTAGATTAGTTCTATTGTTTTCCCCTCATTCCAATTATCAAACCAAAAATCCCCTAATTTACATTTATGCACTTTTATTTATATTTTTGCACATTTACTAAACTTATAATTAGCTAGATAGTTGTGAAGTTCCTGTGGATACGACCTTGTAAGACTGGAACGGCTGGGTTCGCTGGCCATAATTAGCAAGATAGTTTCATTACTATTTCACAACATACTCCTTCAAACATGACACTTAATTAATTATAAGTGTCAAGGCGAGAGATGGGGCAATGTATTTATGTCAAAATTTAGAGTTTATGAGGAAAACCATTAGATGAGATGCTCTCTATAAAACACTAATAACATCTTTGAAAACTCCCGAGTTTTTAAAACATTAAAACCAAAAACATGAAATGGATCAAAATGGAGTTAGATGTTTCAAAAAATATAAGTGGTTTTAATTTAGAAAAGGCAAATTCTTAGCTTCAAGTGGATGTAGCTATTGATAACTACATTCTAGGTAAATTTTGTAATTTAGAAAAATTGGAGGGAGATATAAGAGTAAAATTTGTAATTTAGAAAAAATGGGAGGGAGATATGAGGGTAAATTTTGTAATTTAGAACAATTAGGAGGGAGAGAAGAGGGAGTACGCACGTGATTTGCATCTTTTTTTTATTTTTTTTTCTTTATCACAATACAAAATTTAAATTGTTGTAACATTTAATATATAAGTACAAAATGAAAAAAATATATATCATTGTTCATCTAAATTTGAGCTTTTCAAAACAAGACCAGTCATGGATATGTTTTGATAACTTTTTAAAAAAAAATTATTTTTACATGTATATCATGATATTTTAATGTGAGGATGTATGTACATATTTTAATGTGAGAATGTATATGTTTTAATGTGACGATGTACATGTTCAAATGTACATGTTCTTTAATGAATATATGTACATGTTTGTATGGTCATATGTACATGTTTGTATGACCGTCTGTACAAGTGTTCTTCCTTATATGTACATGTTTTAATCTAAGAATGTACATATTTAATGATTTGTACAAGTTTATATGACTATCTATATATTTTTAATGCGATGATGTACATGTCTTTACGTGAGGATGTACATGTTTTAGTGAACATTTGTACAGGTTTGTATGACCATCTGTACAAGTTTTCTTTTACGTTCTATGCTCCATACATGTAAAAATAATTTTTTAAAAAGTTGTCAAAATATATTCATGACTGGTCTTGTTTTGAATAGCTTGAATTTAGATGAATAATAATATATATTTTTTATTTTAGACTTATGTATTAAAAGTTATAACAATTTAAAGTTTTTGTGATTATAAAAAAAAAAAAAGGGCCGCTGGATGTAGTGAAAGCTGGCTACAGTGGGTGTAGCCAAGACACGCCCTTCAGAAAAAATGTTCAGAATTTTAGTAAAGGTTGTTTTTATCTTGTTTTGGAAAATTTTGAAGTTTCAAGAAGAATTCTCCGCAATGTAAGCAATGTCTATAATGTTTTAGAACAGTTTTCTGTATATTGAGAAGAATTGTTTTTGAATATTTTGAGATGATTTTTAATTTTTAGATGAATTTGAACTTTGAAATAATTTTTGAATTGGTTTTTGGAAATTATTTTGGAATTTAGAAATGATTTTTTTACTTGATTTTAAGAATGACACAATTTTTGAATTGCTTTTAAGATTAAATGATTTTTGAATTTGGAAACGCTGTTTAGAAATGATTGTTTATAAAAATTATTTATAAACTTGAAATGATTTTTGAATTGATTTTGAGTTTACATATGTTTTTTTAGCTTGAAATGATTGGAGAAAGAAGTCGAATCAATTTATTCGATGGGTGTTGAAATAAATGATAGATTTTTGGAGGTATTGTGGTGGATTTTTGTAAAGGGTTTTTGTGAGGAAGTTGTTTCTAATTGGACTCTTTTGATTATATTACTTAATTTATTGGGTTTTGGGATTGGATTAGTTTTTGTAGATTTCCAACTTAAAACTGAATTTCTAAAGATGTTTGTATACTAAGAGTATTTCTACATTTTGGAATTTATTTTCGGATGTATAAGATTCAAAAGTATTTCAGATTTTTGAAAAATAAATTTTCTGATTTTTAGAAGCCCATTTTTTTAATTTTAAAATGATGACTTATCTTTGAGGTTGGAAACGATTTTGAATTAGATATGTTGATTCCCATCTTTTTTTAGCTTTACTTGGTTTTCTTATTTAAAACTGATTTTTGGATATGTTGAAAATTGGTTTTTGAATTAAGAAAAATTTCCAAATGTTGGGAACAATTTTTAAGTAAAAGACGACTTTGGATTTTGAAATTGGTTTTCAAGTTGAATTTTGACTTTATTATTAAAAAATATTGAGATTTATTTTGAATTAGAAAAAAGGAAAAAAATCATATCCTTTTTTTTATTTAGAACAAAAATAATTACAATTTTTTTTATTATTTAAAAGCTAATTTGTTTTTAAATTAAATGGACTGATGATGAAAGTGGAAGTTTGGGAGACAAATTTGACATTATGAATGAATTACTACTTTGGGAATCTAGAAAGAATTTTGGGTGAGAAATTGAGTTGGGAAAATTTAAAATATTCTAAGTGAATTGGTTTGAGTTTATGTCACAATTTTTTTGGATTTTAAGGATGTATTGGGGGTAAGGGTATCATCTTCACTAAGTGAGGTCAAGACCTCTTTTGGTGAAGAGACACCCAATATCCTATAACTTAGTTCTATGGGCTAAATTCTAGGGTATTGTCCTAACTCGGTAGGGCTAGCCATAAGCTGAGCTTGGATTAAAATTGGGCTGAGATTTTAACCAACCCAACAAGCCAAAGACAACAATTCATAAAGTTCATAAAAGTATACTATAAGGACAGATAAATCAACCGAAGTAGAATAAGTAAATCATACGTGGCAAGGGAAGCAAGCAAATGGAAAAATGAACAGATAAGAGGTGGACAAAAAGCAATTGAAATAAATAAATGGATTCATTGATAAAGTGGCAAGGTAGGAGGATTGGCAAGGTTGGATGATTAACCATGATTATTGAATTTAAACTAGAAAGAAACCGCCAAAATAAACACCTACTAGTCTAAAAGGTAATCTGCTATTTTGAAATGATCACAAGGGGAGGGATTTTTTTTACATATATAAATATATCCGAAGTCTGAGCCAAAGTTGGGAAGGTCAACCCTATTCATTCATTCTTCTCAACTATTGGAAGGACCAGTCCACTAATAAAACCAACTCCATTTTTTTTGTGTTTTAGCCAAAAGACTACATCCTAAACCATAGTGTAATTTACACGTTTGTACAATCTGAAACAGAATACATGCACAAACCAAATTCATATTTGAGCCAGAGGTAAATAACTTAATCTACTCATTCTCCTCTTTCTGTCTCCTCTTGATTTAGGGTCATTCGAACACAAATTACTCATCCAAAAACTTAGATAACTAGCTTCAATATATATAGATGCAAAAATTATGCATGCCAAATCGAACTGGGTGCTCATACTATACGCAGGTTTAACAACAACAAGTGTCAGCGATGAAGAACAGTCATGCACTTTCAAATAATCCAACAGAGCATCTTGATTGGAGAAACATGGAGATTCGTGCAAAACATGTGGAAACAGCAAAGAGAAACCATCAATCTGTAAATATAATGGAATAGACAAGAAGAGAGCAAACACCAGTCCATATGTAGGCGCCAGTTAGACATGGATTTGGGGCTCTACACCAGCGCAAACATGACCACGAGCTTGAAACAAATAACACAGTGAACGGGGGTTCGAGCACAGAACTTCAGACCGAGTTACGTTCCCACATCAAGCCATAACGACATACGCTAAAATGAGATCTGAGACCCAAATGGACGTCTCCATCTTCCTCTTAAGCAGCAAAGCGAGCAAGACATATTAACATTTGCCAGGAAGCATCACCCCGGTTTCGGTTTTAGTTACAAATCAAGCATTCAAACGAGAATAACATCCCTGTCTGTTAGCCAATCCAAACATAGTTACAGAGATTCAAATCGAACATCGAGAAGATGAACAAATCGAGATTAGTTTGGGGGGGGGGGGGGGGGGGGGTTGGGGGTTTAACCGACAGTTAAGACAACAGTAAGAGTAGTTTAGAAGTTTAAATTCCTCACATGTGGCTTGTGGTCAATGACAGCTGATTTTCCTGATACCACACATCCAGCTTGAAATCACACATCAATAAAACTGTAGACAAGAGATTAAAAGCGGAGATGCATAAATCAGAAAAAAGTAATTTCAACAAAGAAGAAACTGAATAATCTCTCACCTAAGAGGTGGATTGAAGTCGGGATGGAACTTAGAGCTTCTGAATAGCTCACGCATCAAACTCAACCGCTGTACAGTGGGACTTTGTTGAGTGCCAGAAATGCACATAGGAGCGAGATTTCTCGGGGTTCTTCGATGAAGGTAGAGTCGGTGGTTGATTTTTAGAGGAAGAAGAGATGAGATGAAGCGCCACTTACTCTACTGATGAATGAAGGGAACATCAGATAGAAATTTTGATGGACTGAGGTTGGTGTTCGAATGTTTCTGGACGAGATTCAAAGACTTTTGGTAAGTGTTTGCTGGGTGTTGAATTTTTAAGCTTTTGGGATCTCAAAATGTGGAAGAACAGGTGAATAGAATGTCTTGGCAAAAAGATAATCAGACATGAGCAAGAGAAAACCTTGTTGACCCCTATAGAGTTCTTGAGTTTAAGGTCCCATTCTTTTGCAATTTTTGAGTTGTTAGCTGATGGCTGATATGGGCTGATTTTGACTAATGACTGATAATAAAACAAGATGATTCTATATAATTCCGTTTTACTTGTTCTTTTTAGATGGGTTTTTTTCCAGATTTTGGCTTCTTAATAAAAAAAAGTTAAAAACTCAAATGAAGGGGGATATTACACGTATCCAACTCCAAAACCCAGCATTTAACATGTGTACAGATGGTAGTGTATCTCCTCCGATCAGCACTGCGAACACCAATATTTAAAGCAATACAAAGTTATATGTTACCCAATAATCACACTGCGCACCGGCTTTTCTGTATCTCTTCTCCCTTTCTATTTTCCTTTCTCTTTCGGCTAAGCGGTGAATTCATCTTCCTCATCTGGGCGCACAGCATGAGGAGATCATCAAGGGCGCAATCTGGTCGTAGCCAGTCCCAGGTAGTAACACTATTTACTCGCCTCCTAGTACTATAAAGCAACCGTAATGATCTGTTCCCTCCTCTTTCTACAGTCAAACCAACATGGCATGAACTCAATAACAGCAACAAACATCAGAAACATAACATGCGACTGTGACAGACCTGCAATGGTGAAAAATTCAATACTCAGATTCGGATTGCTCAAGAATTTACAACAATCCGCCTTACCAACGTGGAAGGCTTGTAGAAGAATCAAGAGAGAAATCGAGAGAAGAAAGAACCCTAATGGCTCACAGGAGGATAGAGAGAAAAACTCGAAAGAGAGCTACAGTCCCACACTCAGCCTTGCTTCAATCAACTAACTAAATACTAGCAACCTAATAAAACGGCTAACCCAATTACAAACATGGGCCACAGTCAATACAGGCCCAAAGACTGAACAGACCAAATAACTAAATACTCTAACACGCCCCCACAAACCTAAGAAGGGATTAACTTCTGAGGTTTGGAAACAGAAACCCCAGCTAGACAGACAATTTGCAGACTCAAAGCTTCAATCCCATCTTCTTCATCTGTAGAGGATATGCTCGCCCAGGAAGTAATTTAGTCAGGACATCAGCCAATTGATCCCGCGTGCTCACAAACTCCACCATCATCATACCTCTTGCAACTTCTGGCGCACAAAATGGATATCGAGTTCAATATGCTTGGTCCGCTCATGCAGCACCGGGTTCCTTGCAATGTATATGGCTGCTTGGCTATCTGACTTGACCGGAACGGGCAGGATGCTGTCAACTCCCAGCTCACTCAAAAGTTGGGTAACCCAACTGAGCTCAGCTGTAACATTTCTCATGGCTCTGTATTCCGCTTCTGCTGATGACATGGCCACAGTTGTCTGCTTCTTGCTCTTCCATGACAGTGGACAGCCCCCAACTGGATAAATAACCGCTAATGGACCTCCTGGTGTTGGGACATCCTGCCCAGTCAGAGTCACAAAAAGCAGTTAGACTGAAGTCATTTCTGTATTAAAGATAAACCATAAGACAGAGTGCCTCTTATATAACACAGGTAGGAACAGCGCTTTAAAATGCAAATCAGTAGGACAACTTAGAAATTGACTCAGGACCTGGACCGTGAAACTGAGATCGGGTCTGCTGTGAACTAAGTAACTAATTCTCCCAACTAGTCTTCTATATTCACTAGGATCATCCAAGGGTCTTCCTTTATCTCTAAGTAGTTTTTCACTTGTATCCAAGGGACCCGCTACCTTTCTACTGTCTAAACAATCAAAATCTTTCAAAAGATCCTCACAATATTTCCTTTGAGTCAACACTATCCCTTCTGTCGTATGAATAAATTCCATTCCCAAGAAGAAACCAAGCCTACCCAGATCCTTAATCTTGAATTGCTCATTCAGATTCCTCTTAACAGAATTTATCAAGCCTAAGTCATCCCCAGTCAACAATATGTCATCAACATAAACTACTAAATAGCAAACTTTACCATTCCTCAAGCTAGTGAACAAAGAGTAGTCATTTAGGGACTGAACAAAACCAAGAGATTTAAGGAGGACACTTAGCCTGTAATGCCACTGCCTAGATGCCTGTTTAAGGCCATACAAGGACCGCTTCAGTCTGCACACTTTTCCAGAAAACTCCTCCTTGTGACCTTGGGGAATTTCCATATAGACCTCCTCCTCTAATTCCCCATGAAGGAAGGCATTATTGATATCTAGTTGACTAATTAGCCAGTCTTTCTTAGTGGCAATAATAACTAAGGCTTTGATAGTAGTGAATTTGACAACCGGTGAAAAGGTTTCTAAGTAATCTATGCCATACCTTTGAGTGAAACCCTTAGCCACTAACCTAGCTTTGAACCTCTCAATATCCCCATTAGCCTTATATTTTACCTTGTAAACCCACTTGCATTTTATTGGCTTAAAACCCTTCGGTAACTCAACCAATTCCCAGGTATGATTCCTTTCCAAGGCTAAGAACTCATCATCCATGGCCCTTTGCCATTTCTTGTTTTTGACAGCCTCCTCATAATTATGTGGTTCAATGATATCACTCAAAGTTGCAAAACAGAAGCTATGTTTATTATTGCCCATCAAAACAACACCTAGTGTTTGGGACATATTTCTGCTATCAATAATGCTATCTCCCTCATGTAAATCACACATATCAGAATCATAGTTGTTTACAGCAGTGTTAACCCAACTGGCAGCAGCTATTCTATCATTCAAAATATGAGTGAAATAATCAGGAATTGAGGGGATGGAGGACTTATCTTTTTGCAGGCTTGTTGTTCCAACAATGTAATCTTCCAGGTAGATTGGTTGGTTCCTAGTTCTGGCCGATCTTCTCAAACTTGGTTCTCCTTGCTCTGTGAGAGGTATAGGTGCAGATGCTTCTTGTTCCTCACCAGTCTCTTGTTCTGTGATGAATTCTGTTTCCAGGTTATTTGTTTCACCTTCAGTAGGGCTGGAAGGGAGGAATCTATCCTCAACAGTCTCTTCTCTGTGGTTGTCATGGCCAAGGCCATTTTCTTCCTGCTGTCTTTCACTAGCATCAATCATGTTAGTGTCAACAGTAGTAAATATATCATTCTCAGGTTGACATGTTTCTTTCTGAGGATCATGAAAATCCATTCCTGTTTTAACAGAAATGAAATCTACAGAGGTTTCAATTCCTGTTTTGAAAGGGAAGATCTGTTCATGAAAGATGACGTCTCTGTTGTAAATTACTTTCCCATTATCCATATCATAAAGTTTATAGCCCTTTTTATTTGATCCATAACCAAGAAAAGCACACTTCAGAGATTTAGGGGAAAATTTATCATGCTGCTCTTTATTGATATGGGCAAAACATAAACATCCAAAACTCCTAAGATTTAAATAATCTGGTTTGGTATTGTAAATGAGCTCAAAAGGTGTTCTGTTCTCTATACTTGAAAGAGGCATTCTATTTATGAGATATGTGGCAGTGAGAATGCTCTCTCCCCAGAATCTCAGTGGGAGAGATGAGTGGAACATGAGGGCTCTAGCGGTTTCTAGGATATGCCTATGCTTTCTTTCAGCCACTCCGTTTTGCTGGGGTGTGTATGGGCAGGTGGTTTGGTGTTTTATGCCTTTAGCCTTAAAATATTCACTGCCTAACCTCCCACTCCCCAACTCATAAGCATTATCTGACCTAATACAATTAACCCTCTTATTAAACTGTTTTTCAACCATGTTAATGAAATTGATAAGGAGGTTAAGAGAATCAGATTTGTGGCTGCACAAGTGTGTCCAAGTGACACGACTTTTATCATCAACAATGGTAAGAAAATAAGAGTAGCCATCATGAGTTTTCTGTTTGTATGGACCCCAAAGGTCCACATGTAGTAAGTCAAACAAATCATTACTTTTTATTAAACTGGACTGAAATTTCAATCTATGGCTTTTGGCCTTGCTACAGGGTTCACAAACAAAGGGTCTATACAAGTTCTTTTCTTTAACCAGCCCTAATTTTATCAGTTTCTCCCTTGGAACATGCCCAAGCCTACAATGCCACACACTAACAGAGATGTTATTGTCCATTTCTAACTCAGATACAGCCTGCTTATCAACATGTAAACCAGCAGAGACAGAGACTCTAAGATCCTTATCACACTGTTTGTCTAAGACATATAGACCTCCCAAGACCTGACCAATTTCGACCTTCACCCTTTTCCTGTTTTCATAGGCCTGGTAGATACAGCAAGTAGGGTTAAAACTCAGCTCAGCATTGGAATCACTAGATAACTTACTAACTGAAATAAGCCCGAATTTAAAACTAGGAACAAACAGGACATTCTTAAGCATAATTAAGTTATTTATCTTGACATTCCCTAGTATTCTAACCAATTGAGGGTGCCCATCGGGCATACCAACAGTGTGGGGCTTGTCAAGAAATGAAAATTCTGTAAACAAAGACAGATTGCCGCACATATGGTCAGAGGCCCCAGAATCAATTATCCAATCTGTCTGATAGTACTTAACATTAACATGCTCAGAAGCACTCAAAGTTTTGTAAATATTAAAGTTCCAGGCAATTGATTTAAATGACAGAAGCTCACCGACGAATCCACAATTGGATTCGGATGGAGTCTTTAATTCCTTGTTGTTGGATTGAGCCTTGCTGATGTATTCCAGCAGCTGGGTTACTTGCTCCGCAGTGAGATTCCCATTGAAGGGGTCCTTGACACCTTCATCTCTTTGTTCCGTCTGGGTAATGGTGTTGTTCGCCTGGGGCCTCTTCTCTCTCGTGTTCCGCCATCCAGGGGGAAAGCCGTGCTTTTGAAAGCACCTCTCTTCTGTGTGACCAACCTTGTTGCAGTAGGAGCACTGAGGAGCGGCACGCTTATTGGAAAAATTTTGGCCGCGGCCTGCACTTCTTCTTCCCCCTTGAGTGACCGAGAAGGCTGATGGGGCATCAAGATTGACACTTGGGGATGCTGTGATGTTCTTCTGTCTTTCTTGTTGTATAAGGATAGAAAATGCTTGTTCTATCGTTGGGATCGGCGAAATCATCAGGATGCTCTCCTTGGCAGAATTGTACTTGTCGTGGAGCCCCATTAAGAACTTTATCAGGCGCTGGTTCTTGACATATTGGCTGAGAGCCCCCTCATTTACGCATGGACAGTCTGGTAGAGACGTCGTTGCATCAAACTCGTCCCACAGGCCTCTTAACCTGGCGAAGTATTCACCAATTGATTCGTTCCCTTGAACGGTCTCAGCAAGTCTTCTTTCCAGATCATATAGTCTTGTTGCGTCAACTTGGTCGTAACGCGCAGCCAAATCTTCCCACATCTTTGCTGCGGTGGTTCGGAACAGGACGGAGTCGGAGACCCGCTTCTCCAAGCTCATCAAGATCCAACTTCTTATCATGCTATCGCAACACCGCCACGCCTCAGCCCTTAGATTGCAGTCGGTGGGTTTCTGCAAGGTACCAGTTACAAATCCAAGCTTATTCTTGGATCCTAGGGCAATCTCGACCTGCGCCTTCCATTTCGAAAAACCTGGACCACCGTCATATTTGGCGGCGAGGGCAAGACCGGGATGGTCCGAGCTAGACAAATAGAGGGGATCTCCGACTGGAATCTGCACGACCTTGCCATTTCCAGCATTCTGATTTTCAGCCTTGTTCTCGTTGTCTCCAACAGGCGGGTCTGCAATCCCGGTGTCGTTACCCGACATTGATAGGGATCAACACTGGGGTGGCGAAAAGTACTGGAGAAGGACAAGAAACGGAGAAGAAGGACCAACAGAGAGAAATGGAAGGATATTGAAATGGCACCGGAGAACAAGCAATCGAATGGAATCACAAAGAGGAGACAAGACAAGAGCGCGATCTCAAGATCGTTGCTCTGATACCATGAAAAATTCAATACTCAGATTCGGATTGCTCAAGAATTTACAACAATCCGCCTTACCAACGTGGAAGGCTTGTAGAAGAATCAAGAGAGAAATCGAGAGAAGAAAGAACCCTAATGGCTCACAGGAGATAGAGAGAAAACTCGAAAGAGAGCTACAGTCCCACACTCAGCCTTGCTTCAATCAACTAACTAAATACTAGCAACCTAATAAAACGGCTAACCCAATTACAAACATGGGCCACAGTCAATACAGGCCCAAAGACTGAACAGACCAAATAACTAAATACTCTAACAAATGGTGCTAATTGCATACACTGCTTGTAACTACGGTAGAGTCTTCTACAAGTGCGACACCTACAGTTACTGGAAATGGTGGGAGGACGTCAATCCATGACCATCTTCTGCAACTGAAGCTGACTCGTGGAGCGCTTCCTTCCCTGTTGGACGTCCGCAAATTTTTGATGAAGTAAACAACACTCTCACTCAACTTGTTGCTGCCGTAAAGGAATTGAAGTCTGCTCAGCATAATCATACCACAACGACTGAGGCAAAGATTAATCAACTTTTTGTGGCACTTTATGTATGCATCGGTGTTATTTGCTTCTATGTACTGGCAAAGTAATTGGCAAGCATGTGTATCAGTGTTTGGTGTTAGATTACCGCTAATATTTTGAATTCAGTTCTAGTATTACTAAACAGTAATATAATATGGTTCGTGTCTAAACAATGTTGCATATATGTTGGACCACTGTTCTTGAGTGGGAATTACCCATCGTCTGTTAGTGTAACTCAAGCATAGTTATTGTAATGGCTCAGTTCTGTTATTGCGTATTGTTCATCTAATTTAAGTTTTGTTTAGCCCTTGTGTCTAGTAATAACTGATCTGAATTTCATTAAAGCAATGCATACGGTAGCATGTGGTGCAGCAATATATAGATAGATTTACATCAATACCAAACTTGTGTTCAATCATCTGCATCCAACATCTGCTTACTTCAATTCATTAGCTTTCAATTGCAAAACCAAATGTACAGATACACAGATATTGCTTGTAAATAACAAAACATAAATTTAACACTTATATCCCACGAAAATGATAGATTTGCAGCAGACAAAAGATTCAACGGGTATGGTTTTGCACATCAATAACCTCCGAAACCAGAACGCAACACCATAAAGAGTTACCAAAATAAGCTACTCCCCATATTAGCCTAACAGCTACAACTAACCAATGTCTGATATCAACAAAAAGAGCTAGCACAACTGATTACCATCTAGAAAGTACTTGTTGTGTAGGTTGTAGTCTGCACCTCTAGTGTTGTAAACATTTTCAAAATTGAACACGCAAACGGTTGGAAAAGACTTGACATTCACTGATGACATTAATTACCCAATATCAACCTTTCCCGTAGTTACTGATTTATTATAATAAAGTGAACCTTATCCCACTACATGAGAGATACGTTATTCATACACTTCTCAATGCTATCTCACATCAATGTTAAATGCATGTCTACAACTTCCAACATAAACGTACAAGTGTCTTAGTGGTAAATGTGGCAGTTTCTGCATAAAATATGGTACAGAAGCGCTGTGAATGGGTTGACCATTTTCAAAACTGTCGAGCATTCCTACCTAGTTAATTCCCAACTACAAACCGCTGTGCAATAAATGAACCGTCTCACTCAAACACCCTATAAATAGACAGAATCATCGCAGATCATCCTCCCACATACACCAGCATAACCCATACATTCACACTACTTTGCAATTATGGAAAAAACAGTCAACAAGGGGGAGGGCAGTAACTCAAGCCAGGAAAACCGTGGGAAATGTAGGGGTAGAGGATGACCAACGAAGAGTGAGCGCACTACAACTTCGAACAACAAGTTAGAGGACAAAACAAATATTCCTACTATTCAACTACCTTTCAATGCTGGGCCACAAGGGTCTGTCGGTGGTTCAAACAATGAACCACAACATGGTCAGGCGGCTGAGCAGAGGAGAATACCAGATTTCACAGCTGAATTTCCACCTAAATTCATAGGCAGATTGCCACCTCGCTTCTCTGTTAGGATTGGGGAAAATGGGATGCAAGAAATACCACAGGAGGTGGCAAATGCATGTTCTCAGCAGTAACGATTCAAACGTATAAGCAGTGCGTTATTGTAGTTTTTTTAAGTTTCCCTAAATTAGAACTGTTATAGTTCTAATATCTCATTTATTGTAGGTTTGTCCTTGCACCATGGAGTCACGTAGGAGTCTGTAATTTTTATTTCCCTAAGATCATCATCACGGCATTGCCTAAGAAGCAGTGTTATTGTTGATTGACTAATGACATATCAGAATATTGCTTTATCATAAAAATAAGCATGTCTATTATTTAATGGTATCTAAGTGCTTACATATTAAACCTAAGACAATGGAACAAATGAATATTGAACATCCTTCCACTAATTATACAGTAACTTAAATTAAATCTAAACTCTACTACACTCAACTTCTTATGAATTTGCTACAATGATCTATGGTGATACAGATTCGTCGTAGAGTTTATATCCTCTCACATTTTCCTACAATCCAACTCCATCTGCATTTTGATCACCTCACGGATCTCATCATCACTAACTAGACAACCAAGAATGTCTCTATATTCTGGGTCTTCCATCAGGGTTGCAGCGTACCTAAACTGCACATCTGTTAGCCCCTTCACTTCTTTCAGCCTGGCTATTGCCATAGTTTCTGTCATCTTACCTTCTCTTGCGTTTATTGCATCATAGTCTGGTTTCATACTACCACAAAGCATGTCCTCAATGTGGTTCGCAAGGGAGAAGTTATAAGTCATTTTAAGCTCCAGAAAGAAGTAGAACACCTGCTCCAGAACCCCATGTCTGCAACATAGATGACAACTATGGCGTTTTCTCTTAGGGCCTTTTTGTTGGTATCTTCTTATATGGTCTGAGTGGCATGAAACCAATTTGTTTAGAAACTCTGCCTCAAACTCCTCGTAAGCGAGTAAAACCATGTATTTAAATAGGTCCTGCTTACTCTCCATTAACCTTGTTCTAATTGTCGCTGAAACAATTGGATTCATATCCATGGCTGTTGCAGAATTATAAAAATGATTGCTAGGGTTAAGTAGGGCCAAAATACGACATTAATATTAATATCTTACATAAACCACCTAGTTTCCTTACAGGTGCATAGTCCACAACTACTTAAATATCAAAGTAATGCCAATTTGCAAATTCTGTACTCAGAATTGCTCAAAAAGAAACAACCCAAAAGATTGACATACTTTGCAGGGGATCTAAAATACTAGGGTCAGGATACTACACTTACTACCTAACTTAATGTAGATCATATGCATCTTTACTCTATCTTACAATCTAGCCTGATGCGCTGCTAGATCCAAAATATGTGACAATGTCTACTTCTAGTGATGATCAACACCCTCATACACTGAGTAGTGCAGATGGCGCACCCACTCAATGATCTCCTCATCACCCTTGAGGTTCTGAAGTTCTTGTCTGTTCTCCCTAATCTTGATGGCGGTGATGGCAAATGCAAACTCGCGGATGCTAAGCCCTTGCACACCCCTCAATATTGTTGCTGCTTGATCCACATCTATTACTGTGTCAGGTGTGTTTGTTGTAGTCTGGAATGTGTGAAACATTCTCTCAAAGTTGGTAAACTTATCAACCAGGTTCTCTCCAACATTACCCAGGCGCTCAACTTCATCACCAGCTCTTCCCTTCGCACTTCCCCTTGATTTTTTCTTGCTACTCCACCTTCCCCATCAACCGGTTCTTTACTTTTCCTTCTGTTTGTGGAGGTGATCATTCGGGCGGGCGGGCCGGGTTCGGGCCGGGCCAGAGGAAAATTTTAGGCCCGTCGGGCCTATTTTCAAAAACCAAGCCCGGTTTTTTACATGCTCAGGCCGGGCCGGGCCGGGTTAGGCCCGGTTTTTTCCAGACTTTGCCGAAGCCCGGCCCGCCGACGGTTTTTAATTTTTTAATATAAAGTAATAAAAAAATTTTAAAATTAATATATTTTAATATATTATATATATAACTTATTTAAATTAATATATTATATATATAACTTATTTAAAATTTATATATATATATTTTTGTATATATTATATAAAAATTAAATATGTATATATTATATTTTAAAATATAATAATAAATAATATAAAATCGGGCCGGGCCGGGCTTGCCCACGGGCTCAAAAAATGTGCCGCGGCCCGGCCCGGTTTTTTATTCGGGCCTAATTTTATGTCCAGGCCCGCCCGGAAGCCCTATCGGGTTCGGGCTCGTCGGGCTTTTTTACGGGCCGGGTCGGACCGGGCTGCCGGGCCGGACACATTATGATCAGCTCTAGGCCCACCACCATTGTCAGCTTGTGAATCAGTGGCAGCATCCCCATAGAATGCAATTTCACCATTGGGAGTTGAAGAACCAATGTGAGCACTTGTTCTCCTTGCTGCAGTGGGGCGTGTGTGGTTAGGTAGTTGTGCAGATGACTGCCCTCCCATCCTTGAAGCAGGAGTGAATTGAGTTAACAAATCCATTAAGGGCTGGTTACCTAAGTTGTGAGGATCTTGCATCTGTGATGAATTTCCATTGTTCTGATGGCTTGCAGCTTGGCCCACAACAACATCATAAGAAGTTACTGCATTGGTGTTAGAATTAGTACTAGAAATATCCATATCAGTAGGGTTAGTACTGTCTGCATATGTAAATATACAAGGTGGGATCATTCTCTGTTGGTACTCCTCTTCTGTTTCATCATCACTTTCTCCACCATATGTGTTGCTCCCCTTATTTCCTAATGAAAATGAGTCAATGTTGTCGTGACCTGGCCTAGCACTGCATTCCCTAGTAGCGTGTCCTTGCCCCCACAGTTGTTCCATCTCCGACAACATATGTACAGGGAATAAGGACTCCTCACACAGTTTTGCCAGCTCTTTGTTCTCCTGTTATCATTGCTTTGAAATCAATATCTACACTCACATTATAAAGCAGGACAAAGGATTTTTCTAAGAACAATCACCTTTTTTTTCAGTTCGAGCCACTCCGGGGCAAATGTCACGGTGCTAGTGTCCGGGTTCCAGCCCAATCCAGTTTCATGTCTTACTAAGTGTTTCCAGATTCGCCACATAGACTTGATATTCTCACTCTTATTTTTCAGTTGAGCTTTAACCAGCACTGGTGGTTCACCCCTAGCTGAATTCAATCTCTTGGTAACCAAGCCCCATTTTTGTTTGTATACAGTGAGGTTACCCCCTTGACCTATATGAGATTCTGCAGCTTCTAACATTATGTGCAGAAGCAACTCTACATCGTAAACACTCCACCTAAATGGAGGCCTTGGTCTATCTGCCCTACGGTCATCGTTACCCCCTCCACCATCCCCATTGTTTGTTACCATTGATGAAGATTCTAATCATGGTAATGTGTATAGTTTTATTAAAAATATTAGTAAAGTTAGTATAGTGTATACTAAGCACTAATCTTAGCCCACAGTGTCAAGCAATATTAAGCGTAGGTTGACCCTAAAACAAGTTTGTGTGTACTAACCAAAAACACTAATCAGATTGTAGAAAAAGGGAAATATACGTACTAGGAAGACACATAAGCACAACAGATCATTCGTACAGGCAGACAGATTGTGAAGTTGTACATCACATGTTACAAGTCATAAATCATTCACATAAGTTAACAAATGTACAGATCTACAAACAGTCTGATAACATCTTTTATAGGGGTTTGTAGGAACAAGGTTAAACTTACAAATGATAACAATAATGTTTCACAGAGGTTTGTACGCAGCAACTGTCCACACTGGTACTTCTAGGTATTCTGCACCAAAGAAGTTAACTTCTTGTTAGTCCTTATCCGGCAAACCATAACCCTAAATCTGGGAAGGAAGTTAACTTCTTGTTTGTTTCAAAATAAACAATGTTGCGACCAGCATTGTTGATTAGGTAATAGGTTGCGGAAGAACGCGAACGTAGTTTTATACCTTGAGATTGTTTGTTCAGTCGACTACCCCCTGAAAAAAGATAACCGAAGCGAGATCGACGTTAATTTCGAGTTCAAATGAAGGTTGCAAATGTAGAAGGGAGTTGGAGTGTAAACGACATGTCTTACAAGGAAAATCTTTGCCAGTAGTGCGCAATATGTGAAATTACCCAAAACAGAATGTTAGCTGCTGATATAGAGGTTAGGAGAAATAGAGGAAAGAAGGGAAAGGGAAGATGCAGGTGAACGACCCACCTATCCGCGCACTGTGTTCAGTTCGCCATCGGTGAGAATTTAACAGAGAATTATCAGTGAGAGAGAAGTAGAAAAGTACCAGAGAGTTAAAGCAATTCTGATTCGTTAGGTAAGCCGGCTGACAGTGGAGATTAATGTCTCTGAAATAAGCTACCTACGAAGATGTTGTCCGGTTTAAACCACAGAAAAAGAATGGGCTTAGATTGTCAACTTGGTCAAACAGGCCCAAACGGGTTTATATGAGGACAGAAGAATGGGGCCTAAATGTCTCTGGATGCCCACATTAGGACTCAAACTTGGGATCTTCCACACCCACATACACTTCCTTAATCGACTGCACTAAAGACCGAACTTGACTAATGAATGTGAGAAATAAAAGAACACTTGAAATTCGAATTGAATAAATTCCCATAAAACACTAATCTTGTAATAAAAGGGTAGTGTGGCAAGAAAATCTTTTATTAGTGAAAATGAACTGTTTTGAAAAGACGTGAAATAATAAAATGAAAATAAGATTATATAAATAGAAGTGAATTTAAATGATAATATAAATGGTAATACTAACAATAAAAATAGAATAAAATGATATATATATAATGAAAAGTAAGTAAAAGTAAACAACTGATAAACAGATAAGCACAACTAAGATAAAAGCAAGATAAAGTTGATAAATAGGTAAAATAGAATAAAATAAATATAAGACAAAAAAGGAACAGGTTTGAAAGCGGATTGTAATTCATTTTTAAAGGATTGAGTTTTTCTGAAATTTTTGAAGATTGATTTAAAACATTTATCATAAAATGATGATTTCACTCTGGCATGCACGTTAATACATTTTAGAGAAAATTCACAAGATACCACTAAAAATTTTGTTAATTCACAAAAGACCACTATTTTTAAAAAAGTTTTCCAGATACCATAAAAAATAAATTTAATTCACCAAATACCACAAATTACAAACCCAAAATATTTTAAGACCAAAATACCTAGAGCTGTCAAAATTTGACCCAACCCGAAAACCCGTTCGTTTTATCCGAACCCGAAACCCGAACGAAACCCGAAAATGTTTAGATATAATAAACCCGAAACCCGATTGGGTAAAACCCGAAATGACCCGAACCCGAAATGACCCGAAAATTTTATAACCCGAAACCGACCCGAACCCGAAATGACCCAAAATAATAGTAATTAAAAATTAGCCAAACTCGAATAACATGAAATAATAGTGACCATAAGTTGTCCCAAACCTGAATAACCCAAATAAATATGACAAAAAACTTGATTCAAACTTAGTATATCCGAATGAAATTCAGAATAGGCATTGTATTGAAAATTCTGTAATCTATTAGTTGTATATTCTTATAGAAATTAGGTATATGTTTATATTATATTTTTTCAAAAAATGTTAACTATGACCCGAAATAACTGAAACCCAATTCTATCTGACACTATTACAACCCGAACCCGAAATGACCCGAACCCGAATGACCCAAACCCGAAATGACTCAAAAGTTTGATGACCCGAACGGATATTGACCTGAAAAGATATGACCCAAAACCCGAACGGATAACCCGTTTGACAGGCCTAAAAATACCCCTACTTGATAATAAATATAGTTCACATGATACCACATAAATATTATTAATTCACAAAATACCACAAAAGTAAATAAAATATATATTAAGAAAAGTAAAAAATAATAAAAATTTAAGTTTCTTATAATATTTGATAAAATTTTATAAAATAAAAAATCACACAATTAATTAAATTTTTTGAAAAATATAAAAATAATAATATGTATATATCATTTAAAAGCTAAAAAACTAAATAAAAAATAAAAAAACAAATTAAGGGAATGATAACTCAAATTATTTATAATACTTTTACTCAAAGTATTTTTAGTAATATAAAATAGTATTATAAAAAATTAAATATATATATATATACAAAAAAATTAAACAACCATTATATTACTGCTTTTGTCTATCTTAATCAAGTTTGTAGCTTATCTAATATATTATATTTTTATAATTCTTTAGAGATTTTTTTGTTATATATATGGTATTTATATTTTATTTCAACCCATATATACGAGAAAGTTAATTTTGCAACTTACTTTTTAAAAATATGTTTAATAATTTTTGTTTTGAATTAAAATATATAAAATGATCTTATAAAAAATGTTAGACTATTACACTCATAACTATTCATTTATTTTTTTTGTCAAATTATTAAGCTTATATATAGTATATAATAATTTTTATAATATCACTTTATATATATGTTTAACCCATATATAAAAACAAGTTACTTTTGCTACTTATATTTTAAAAAATGTATTTAATAATTTTGTTTTATTTTTGAATTAAACATATATCTAAAGGGATATTATAAAAAAAATATTACATACTATATACAAGCTAAATAATTTGACAAAAAAATAAGACATTAGTTATGAGTGTAATAGTCTAACATTTTTTATAATATCATTTTTATGTATTAATTCAGAACAAAAATTATTTAACATATTTTAAAAAGTAAGTATCAAATTGAACTTTCTCTTATATATGGGCTGAAATTGAAAAATATATAAATACCATATATATATATATAACAATAGAATCTCTAAAGAATTATAAAAAGTATAATATATTAGAGAATCCACAAACTTGATTAAAAATAGACAAAAACAGTAATATAATGGTTGTTTAATTTTTGGTATATATATATATATATTTAATTTTCTATAATACTATTTTACATTACTAAAAATACTTTGAGTAAAAGTATTATAAACAAATTTGAGTTATCATTCCCTTAATTTGTTTTTTATTTTTAATTTAGTTTTTGAGCTTTTAAATGATATATATATTATTTTTTATATTTTTCAAAAATTTAATTAATTGTGAGGTTTTTTTATTTTATCAAATTTTATCAAATAAAATGATACTTAAATATTAATTATTTTTTACTGTTCTTAATATATAGTTTATTTACTTCTATGGTATTTTGTGAATTAATAATATTTATGTGGTATCCTGTTAACTATGTTTATTAACAAGTAAGGGTATTTTGGTCTTAAAATGTTTTGGGTTCGTAATTTGTGGCATCTTGTGAATTTAAATTTTTTTGTGATATCTAGAAAACTTTTTTAAAAATGGTGGTCTTTTGTGAATTAACTAACTTTTAAGTGGTATCTTGTGAATTTTCCTTACATTTTAAAAAAGAGCAACGACGCTCTTATTTTATTTATTTTTCTAAATTTTACTTTATGGGGTGAGAATTTTTGGTGTCTACACACTTTAACTCATTTCGCTTAAGTTATGTGTTTTATTGATTTTAATTACACATTTGTTGTTAAACATAAGAGGAACTGCGCTAGGAGCAAAGTAGACAAAAGGATGAGCGTTTGGAAGCAAACAGATCTAAACTATAAGCTATAATGAAGAATCTAGACCCTGCACATGTTGTATTTGGGCATGTGTTTGACCTTGTGTCTGGACCAACATGTTCGGACAAAGGCCGCAAGCCGGTTCCAGAGTCTAGGAATGTGTTATTCCGGGGACTGAAGCAAAGCTACAGGTGTCTTGACATGTGTACGAACATATATGTCTAGACTACCCCCATAGCTAGAAACATATAGGTGTTCGGGTAAACAAACACAAACCAATTGGGAGAGGAAGCTATTGCCGTTTTTAGGGTGTGGTTCGGGTAAGGGGAATCGGACCACACTAAGCTTTGTGCGGAAAAGAAAGTCCGCCATACCAAACGAGCTGCTGAGAGTTTGCCCGACAGTCTGGGATGCAGAGCCGAACACTCCCCCAAAGATAGAAGAATCATGAGTATAAGAAATGAAAAGAGGAGGAAAAAAGGGTATCAAGGACACACAAGAAGAAGAAGAAGAAAGATGGTTGTGCTTTATTTTAGTTAGACATGGCAAAAATGACCCGAACCCAAAAAACCAAACTGTACCAATCCGATCCAAATCCGAATCTCAACCGAAAACCAAAACTTGAAAAATAACCCGAAATCCGAAACAACTCGACTCGGTCCAAACCAAACCATATTATTGTAAAACCGAGAATAAACCACAATCTACAACCATCTGAACCAAAGTCATCCAGACCAGAACCAATCGAACCAAAGTCACCCATAACCCAACGATGACCCTAAATCCAAAGTGACCCGAACCGAAACCAACTGAAAACCAACCTAACCGAACCCGAACTAAATCCAGTGTGACACGAATGAATATATCCAATGTGACCCGAAATAATATATTACATTAATTATAGGAGATAATAAAGATGAAACAGAATGGAAAATTTTCGTAAAAATACCGATCTCATAAAAAAATTACATGCGGTGGTCATTTTTGAAAAAAAATTACGCGGACGTACCGAACCAGTGTAAAGAAGCTGCCCTGACCTTAGGGCAGCTTGTCAAAAACCGCCCTGATAGCAGGGAAGCTTCTGCATTTTTCTGCTTGAAGCAGCCCTGGGTCTGGGGCGGCTTCAAGCAAAATTGCCGGAAGGAGCCTTGAAGTCAGGGCGGTTTCTTTGCAAATCTCCCCCTAATCCACAAAATCTCGACAGCCAATCAGAGCTGTCGATTGAGATTTTCTTCAGATTCTGGACGGATAAGGTTATCTGGCCATTTGCATTGAAGCCGCCCTGGAGTTGGGGCGGTTTCCAGCAGCCGAAAATCCCTATAAAACCCCCCAATCTTCCCCATTCTCCACACAATTCTTCAACTCTCATTCTCCCACTTCTACAATCTTCTTACTTCCGAATTATATTAAGTAAGTTGCAATATTTATTTATTTTTTCATTTTTTGTATTGTTTATTTATGATTAATTATTATGTTTATTAAAGTACTTATATTTTGTGTTTTTTATTTGTTTGTTAAATTCTAATTACTTCTTCTATCTTCTAATTACTTCTTCTATTTTGTAATTACCTCTTATATCTTCTATTAGTTCTTCCTATTTAATTTATTAGTTACAAAATCACCAATTTTGGTGGTTTTATGCACTAATTAATTTTGTTTATGTTATTATAGTGTTATGCCATTTTTTATCATTTATAATGCTCATTTATATAATTAGAATTCGTAATTAAATTGTCCATTTAATTTATGAGTTACAAAATCACCAATTTTGGTGGTTTTATGCACTAATTAATTTTGTTTATGTTATTATAGTGTTATGCCATTTTTTTATCATTTATAATGCTCATTTATATAATTTAAGTTCATAATTAAATTGTCCATTTAATTTATGAGTTACAAAATCACCAATTTTGGTGGTTTTATGCACTAATTAATTTTGTTTATGTTGTTATAGTGTTATGCCATTTTTTATCATTTATAATGCTCATTTATATAATTTAAATTCGTAATTAAATTGTCTATTTAATTTATGAGTTACAAAATCACCAATTTTGGTGGTTTTATGCACTAATTAATTTTGTTTATGTTATTATAGTATTATGCCATTTTTTATCATTTATATAATTTAAATTCATAATTAAATTGTCTATTTAATTTATGAGTTACAAAATCACTAATTTTGGTGGTTTTATGCACTAATCAATTTTGTTTATGTTATTATAGTGTTATGCCATTTTTTTATCATTTATAATGCTCATTTATATAATTTAAATTCGTAATTAAATTGTCCATTTAATTTATGAGTTACAAAATCACCAATTTTGGTGGTTTTATGCACTAATTAATTTTATTTATGTTATTATAGTGTTATGCCATTTTTTATCATTTATAATGCTCATTTATATAATTTAAATTTGTAATTAAATTGTCCATTTAATTTATGAGTTACAAAATCACCAATTTTGGTGGTTTATGCACTAATTAATTTTGTTTATGTTATTATAGTGTTATGCCATTTTTTAAACATTTATAATGCTCATTTATATAATTTAAATTCGTAATTAAATTGTCCATTTATTTTAAATATAGGTCTTTGATTGTGTCATAATCTACACAAGCTAGCGAAGGTTTGTTACTCTTACTTGTTTCAAAAATAATGAAAAATGCAGTCATTCTTGTTATGGATTCTTATAACATATGTATTACAATTTAGTCCTTGTTATCTCTCTTAATTGTTTATATGTTGTTGTTTATGTAGATGGCTCAACAATTCCATCGCCAAGCTGCCGAGGTGGGACCCGAGGACAATGAATTGTTCACATACCAGTCCACTCACATATCAGCAGCCCTTTTTTTCAGATGATCTGGTACTTTGATACACCGATCAACTTAAGTACATTTGTTCAACAATTATATTGGATCATAACCTTAAATTGTCTAACGACGGCATGTAGGTAATGCAAAATCCAAAATACACTGAGAGGAAGCTACGGTCCCAAAATCTGGAAGTGGAGCTTCCACACTATGCACTTCATCATTACATCACTGAAGCTGGTTTTCTGGGGCCAGCATTTTTTAGAATCAAGGCTGACAATGTCATCGTCAGCGCACTTGTTGAAAGATGGAGACTAGAGACTCACACTTTTATGATGTCTTTTGGTGAGGCAACCATTACTCTAGAAGATGTACATCATTTGTTTGGGTTGAAGGTGGAAGGAGATGATGTCGTTGTAAGGATGAATCAGCCTGTTGCAGATTTGTGTGAAGAATTGTTGGGTCAAAGACCGGGACCAGATCAAATTAGAGGTTACAAGGTTTCACTGCAGTGGTTACAGAAGACATTCAAGATCAGCAGTGATGATGAGAATGCATTCAACAATTGGTCAGATGTGGTCCAGTAGCGCTACGCAAGAGCATGGATCATGCGGTTGATCGGTGGGATGTTGATGCCCAGTCCTGACAGTCGTACCGTTGACTGTGGATATCTAGAGTTGCTGAGAGATTTTTCAGAGTGTGGTCAATACAGTTGGGGGTCGACACTATTAGTGCACACCTACCGTGGGTTGTGCAATGCCACCCAGTTTGACTCTTCAAATATCACTGCAGCCACTAAGTTGATTACACTATGGGCATATGCCAGACTTCCTACCTTTTTTCGAGTTCCAAAAAAACCTATTTCTGCAGAAGATGTGGTCGGTTATGTGTAAGTGCAAGAAATGATATATTACATTTAATTTAATAACCGCACTTCTTATCATTATGTTTTAATAAGCTTTGTATATGTTCACTTGTAGTTGGGATAATCCAATGGTGAAAACAAGTAAGTTGCAGGCTGCTCGTGCTGTCATCGATTCTATCTCAGTTCCACCCACGGATGATCACGTAAGTGTTATTGAACTACAAACATATGAACAACTACGTAATTCCTGATATTTATGCGCCTTAATTATTTATTGTTATTTAATTTCACAGTGGGTATGGCAAACATACGGTGTTGCCCCACTAGAAACTGCTGCTGTAGTTGTACCACTTATCCTTAACAACATAGTCGAGGGGCATCAGCCAGATCGGGCGATGAGACAGTTTGGACGTGATCAACCCATACCAGCATTGCCACTGGATTGTGATAAGCTGCACAATCAAAAGCGAACCGGCCGGGTGGAGGTGGACTGGGGCAATCTGAACGCCAGGTATATTGAGCTATGGAATGACAGAATTCACAGACGTATAAGGCTCGTAGATTACCCGTTCGCAGTTCCATTGACAGCGCACTCCGAGTACATGCAGTGGTATTATAGACACAGTGTTAGGTGGTACACAAGTGAGGCACGAAGACAGGCCATACTGGTAATCATATTAATTGGTTATTTTTAGCACTTATTATTTTAACTATAGTTACAAGGTTGAACTGATTTTACTAATACTATGATTATGTTTGTAGGCTGATGGCTTAGAGCAGATCCGGCACTATGACCCTACTGTGGGTGACTATGTCGGCTATTTGTCCTAGCAAACATGTGTATTGTCCCACCAGCGCTACGCTCACTACCAGACTCCTGTTGATCATCATGCCCCACCTGCTGTGGTCATTTACCAGCCTCCCTTTTCGTGCAACAACAATCCAAGTAGAAGGGCAGCACGAAGAAAACCAAGGAGTGAAGTGCGTCCGACCCCACAGGATCCAGAAGCTGATCCCGTACCGGAAGTTTTTCAACAGTCCAGTTGGACATACCCCACACAGTCGTTGTTCTCGAATGAATATGAAAGTGTGTGGGATCAAGTGTACCGCTTTGGCCCTAGCACATGGGGATCTTCACAATACGGTGGTCAGATGACCTATGCTACACAGTGGGGGGAGAGTCAGTGGCTATGAGGAGGAACCGAGGGAAGTACAAGGTTGACTTCGATGATATGAGCCGTGAGTGTGGGGAGTGGCAAGCGTTCAAATACCCATGCTCTCATGTCATGGCCGTCTGTTGCAGAACCGGTATGTTGTGGGAAAATTACGTGCACCCGGTGTACAAGTTGGAAACAATGATCGAGGCATATGGCGGTGATCCTTTTAAACAACTGGGTAATGAAGAAAACTGGCCAGCATATACAGGGGTTAAGGTGGTACCACAACCAGATGTCATTCGGACTGTCAGGGGAAGACCTAGGTATTCTAGGATTCAAAATGAAATGGATGAAAATGAAACGACTATAGAACGTAGGCGTTGTCGACATTGTTTACAAACGGGTCATAACAGGAGGAACTGCCCTAACAGAGGGTATAATTGATTGTGATTTTCAGATGTTAAATATGCTCCTGCATAGACAGGTAGTGCCTTTAGCAAGCACACAAAAAATGTAATTTTTTCTAAATAGCAATGAAGTGTGTTTTATGTTGAGTGTTTAATATAAATGTGCCCTTTTATTTTAAGAATTACGTACAATCTATAAAATGTTTGGGTTACATCGGCTATAGCAAATACACAAGTCGAAAGTATGGGTGTTTGATTGTTGTTTTACAATTTTTTATTTGTTTCAAAGGCATTGTTTAATTAACGAACATGTTCACTAAAAATTGGAAAAAATGCTAGCTCAAGTGACCAACCCAATGAAGTCGTCTTAATGTCGTAAGAAGTTATAATGGCTGCAAATGCATCATATGACTTTAATATAAGCACAAAACTGGTTAATAACACAAAATATGACATTACCTGAAAAGTTCAAAACCGAGAAAACGTTAACTCTGGTGCCATTTATATGAAGTCACGTGGGTCCCATATGGTCCTAAAACTCCAGAGAAATTACTTAGATCCAAAGTATAACTGTTCAACTATCGTCGTACAAAACTTGGTCAAGTTCCGGAACCGTTAAAGCATCGCACAAAGGATTCAAAAGTTGGAAAAAAAATTCCTGGACTACAATGCAAAGAATCCGCCTTGGCCTCAAGGATCCTTCCGGCAATTTTGCCTGAAGCCGCCCCAGACCCAGGGCTGCTTCAAGCAGAAAAATGCAGAAGCTGCCCTGCTATCAGGGCGGTTTTTGACAAGCTGCCCTGGGGTCAGGGCAGCTTCTTTACACTGGTTCGGTACGTCCGCCTAATTTTTTTCAAAAATGACCACCGCATGTAATTTTTTTATGAGATCGGTATTTTTACGAAAATTTTATTCATACGAGATCTTTATTTAGAATAAAAATCAGTATTTAACATTTGTATCATACAACACTAAACAATGCCCCACAATACTACCATTATAACAAAACCTCTAGTACCATAACATTAAAATACCGAACCTTACAATGAAGTATCATGGGGTTTTGGTCCAAAAAGTGAAATGAATATCAATCAGCCGGTGGGCAAATTTTGCTGTATGGATGTGAAAAAACCTGTAAAATAAAAATTAAAAAAACTTCATTAAATCATAACTAAAATTATTTATAAGCAAAGTTAGGTGTCAATTCCAAAAAATTGAGTTCAATTAAAAATCCAATTAAGTTGAAAATAAAGGAAAAAAATATAAAAACAAGTATACTTATTACGTAATCTTTGAGTCATTAGAGATTTATTTTAAAATAAAAGTTCACTGAAAATTTTATTAGTGTTTACTTTATTTTATTTGTTAAAGAAATATAAATATGTATTTAATTAATCTTTTATATTCATTTATCTTCTTCTAAAATGTAGAGTAATGTATATATTTTGTTTATAAAAGCTTTCTTCAATGATACATAATCACTAGTAATTAGTCTTAATTTTTTTCAAAATTTGTATTTAATAAAATCTTCTATTAAATAGGTTGGTGAAAGAAAAAATAGACGGTTGATGTATTTGACATTAATGTGGGAAGTTACTAATTTCTAAATATTTAATAAAGTGTTTCTATTTTCATTTAAGTCCTTTAAGTTAAGTTAACTAAAGGACTAGTTAATAAATTAAAACACTATTTAAAAATTAAAAAAATTATATAAATATAATATTCCACATGTCAAGCTGTAATTGGATTAAGGAAATAGGGTACGTTATTCCCACAAATAGGAGGGGTACCGAAGTAGTCACCATTAATAGATTGAAAAACAAGTTACTACAAATCGATACAACTTTTATAACTATCCATAAACATACCTTATTTATACTCCTCTAAAAATAATGAAACTACTAAATAAACTAAAACTGCATCAATAATTGTGTTAAGTTAAGAGTTGTTTACTAATGTGTAGCATGATGCAAATTATAATTTTTTGTTTAAATTAATTATATATGCATTCATACTTGTTGAGATTGATTGAAGTCAAATTTACATATCATGATTATTAAGTTGCTTGATTTTATAATGTCAACCACATTTAACCGAATAACTAACCCGAATTAGACCAATAACCCGAAAAAACCGAACAACCTAGAGGCTAACCCGAACCAAAAGTTACCCAACCCAAAGTCACCTTAGTCGAAAGACAATCAAACTAAAAGTCACCCATACCGATCCAAACCAACCCAAAATTTCAACAAACCAAACTGAGCACGAACAAATCAATTTCACCTGACCGGATCCAACCTGAACCAACTACTAGGCGATTTGAAATCAACCCGAACCAAACCGAACCAAACTGATTGAACCGAACTGCCACCTCTAATTTCAGTTCTTGTGCTTAATGAGAGATGATATTGAGTATTTATGGATCTTAAGCTTGTTTACATATGGTTATGTGATTTGCTTAGGGTTTTGCTTTATTTATTATCTATGTGTTGGATTTGTTAGTTTTGCTTTGAATCTATCGATAAATAGATCTTGAGATAGGTTCTAGGTTGTCGATTAGTCTAGCATTAGTGTGAGTTTCTACCGAAGTCAATTGGAGATAGAAACATAAACCAAGAGAACTAGATCAATGTAATAGAGTCCTGAGTACTTTGAGATACATTTCATTGCAACTTAGGGGGAACTAGTGCTTAATGTTATCAATTATCAAGACACTTGAATACTCGTTGTCTTCCGACTAAGTTGATTAGGACTACTAGACCATGATTTGGCTATTAATTAATTAAGTCTTCATGTTGTTTAGATCTAGTTCATGAATCAACAATTAGTGGTAAAAGGGGGAAGGGGGCAAAGATCCATCTCGGGGTACATCTATCTTAGTTAGTTAGTTTAGTTTTATTTCTTTTTTCATTTCACCTCATGTAACGACCCCAAAACCGGCCTAGGAGTTAGGGCGTTGCGACGCCGCGACTACTACCTAACGTCGCAAGGCTCTAAGCAAAACAATCCCCAAAACCAAATAACGAACTTGTATAAATACCGAAAGAGTTTACAAGATCCAAATACTTAAAAGTCAAATACAATGAAAGGCCCGAAGGCTACACAAAAGCTTTAAAGCGTCCAACGCGCAGAGTAAACAAAGTCTAAAGAAGCATAAAGTAAACGAAGCTCTAGAAGGGGACAAGAGAGAAGATCCACGAGCTCAATCTGCAACAAAGTAAAGGGGTGAGCTAAACAGCCCAGCAAGCAGAAGACTTCCTCAAGGAAGCCCACTCAAAACAGAAGCAGTAGAATAATTTATAAACAGAGGAGAAGGTGGAGTCATTATAAACAGTCAGAATGGAAACGCAAAACAGAAGCAGAGCAGACATCACTTCAAATCATAGTCGGACTTTCAGAACAGATACAGAAGAGTGGGACACTAGAAACAAGCTAACACAACAGAAGGACTCACATAAGGTCCTATGGATCCGAAGATCCCACAACAGAAGCCATAGAGACAGCTAACAGACCCGTCGGTCAAATGACGTCCTAAGGGAGACCCTAAGGAGTGTAATCAGAAGGAATTCATGCGCAGCATGCTACGGGACAGCCCGACCGACTATCCAAGGCTCAGAAGCAAAGTAACTAGGTCCCAAAACCAAAAGCTCACAAAACAGATCTTAAGTGCATGGAAATGCATATAAACAGCATAAGAAGCTTGTACACAAATAGGGGAATCCAACCCCGCAAACGGAACTCAAAACGGAGCCAAAACGAAGAAGTTATGCCAAAAACAGAGGCATGTCCGAACTTGCGTCCGACCTTGCAAGTTCGGACAGATGCCGAGATACAGACTTCGCAGAAAATCCTAGTGTCCGAACTTCGATGTCCGGACCGAAGTTCGGACACATCGACGATTCAAAAAATAAAAACGTGTCGGAGCATGTCCGAACTTCCACATTCGGACGGAAGTTCGGACGGCGCTACAGAGGCGATTTCCAGAGCGCACAGACACGCAGAAACACAACAAAAACAATACCAAACTCACACGAATGATCCGAATTGTAAATCAGTTCCCCCAGGGATTTAGCCCTTCAATCAACAACACAAAACGAGAAGAACTTGAGCAAACACCACACGAAAACAGACATGAAAACAGAAATCAAAACAGTCCCCGAGGGTGAACGAACAACCCCGATTCCATCCCCCACTTACATCAATTCGTAGAGGAGATTGCACCAGTCTGAAGCAGAGCGAAGACCCGACACACAGCAACCCCGAACAGCACAATCAGCCACTGAATTCGCAAAGAACAGCCCCAAAATCAGAAAACAAAATCAGAAACTACTCCTCTCAAAACAACGATTACACTACCGAATTCACCAACGGACCCACCTGATTTGCAGAGGAGAAGAACCCGAACAACAGCAGCAGAAAATCGACACAGAAACGCAGCAGAGATCCACACAAAACCAGAGGCACGCCAATGGAGAAGAAGAAGAGAGAGCGCTCAAACTGTCGTGAGGAAGAACGAGCGGTTTTCAGAATTGATCATGAATTGTAAAAGAAAAATAAATGACTTATCTTTCCCTAATAAGTCTTACCAAAAATACAAGAGAGGGGAATGACCTCCTTGCCCCCGTCTTTTAATTCAATGACTCCGACGTCCCATCAACTAAGCAAAGCACCACATAGCACAACTTAATTAATTATGTTACGAAATCTGAACAACGAAAAAAAATACGGAGTATTACACCTCATATCTCACAAAAAGCACAAAACCCTAATTTGCTACATGTACATTTTTTTGTGTATGTTTATGTACATTACCAAGCTGGTATAAAGCTAGATAGTTTCCAAGTCCTAGTGGATACAACACTTGTTGTAGTACATTGATTGGGTGCACTTGCCCAAGGTTTGCATTATATTATATATTTTTACACAATAGGCTCACTGCTCATTTACTGGCCGGGTTGATAACACAAGCTGCTTCTACGTGGAAAAGGGCTGATGTCACCTGGGATGGGCCTGTCCAGGATGAAGCTTCCTTTCATTACCTGGTTTCCCGCTAATCCCGAAAAGAACACATCGATATTGAGGTATTTAATAATGTGCCAGGGAGATGTGCTAATAGTAATGATGGGTTGTCCGACAAGACTGATGGGACGAGATGTCAACATTGTGCATGCTAGATCATGAGTGCTCTACGTGGTAGATTCAGGGTTGTTGCAATAGGGAGCTAGACAGGGCTTCTACTAGGGAAACCTGGTTTTGACCGGCTAGTGTCAGGCTTAGCCTGTGCTTGCTTTGGGATCGGTGTTTCTATTGGCGAAAACCGGCTTCCTGGGCTTGATGTTTGGTGGCCGCCCATCTTATTCTCCGGTTGTAGGCTCCTCATTCAAGATACATGTGTAGAAGTATGAGAGTATGATTAGTTCTCTTGAAGATATTGTTAAGGTGGAGTTAATTATACTGTACCAACATTATGTAATTGAAGATTGTATATAACCAATTGCTGAACATTCTCTTATATTTCATGCCACCATTTTGGTATGTTAGTATATTACTCTCTCATGTTCTAAATATAATATTTTCTAGCTATTGACACACAAAGTAAGGAGAAAAAATTACCATTTTACCCTTACATTTTGCATTAGAAATTGGAGTAAATTGAAAAGTAGAGTTATGAGTAAAATATTATGAACAATAAAAATCATATATTAAAAACACGAGGAGTACATTTTTATCCCATTATAGCATTGCTCCTATAAATCCAAATCCACGATGTAAACTTGAAACATCTTTTTATTACTATCCAAAATGTTCAAATATAATAAGGAAGTTTTTGTTTTTCTCAAATTCAATGATTATATTTGTGTTTAATTATTCCACAATGGTTATAAGTTATCTATTATAGTAGTAATAAATAGAAAAAGAATTGTTTAATCTAAAAGAGCGTAAAAGAACTTATCAAAGATATTAATCCACAACAAATCTAATGGGTCCATTTTGTGACATTTGTTTCGTCAGCTGCCAAACTATTTTCAGTTGTCAAAATAAATAAATGAAATACCCCTGAACATTAAACGCATAAAATCATAACGCGTTTTATAGTTCGGACATAAAATAACGTACGAACAATTAAATCTAGTATATATATATATGTACGAATATGAAAATACACGTATGTAACGTTATGATATTGTAACGTTGTAATAAAAATGATAGCGTCGCATAACTTTGTAACAAATAAATAAATAAATATAACGCTATATATTATGGTCTTATATATATATAAACATGTATAACCTATACAAAAAAAAAAGAAAGAAAAGGAGCAAAGACGCTCCCGCTGAGGTTCGAACCCAAGACCTCCCGTACCTTCCCCGAATGCTTAAACCGGTTAGCTATGCTCAAATTCGGTAACTAGAAACAATAAATCGAAACTAGTATCGACCCAACTAAGGTAAATGAACAACAATTAAAACAGACACGCACTCTCTTAACGGTGCCGGTTTCCTTCTTCTTCTTCCTCGATCAAGAACCAGATCGAACCAAATAAAAACAAGAGACAGAGAATTCAAACTCTCAGGCGACAGAATGGTTATTTATTCCAATGCCCATAACTTCCTCGGTAATTTGTGATATTCCTTCCTGAATCTCCCGCCCTCTCAGTTTTCTCCCTGCAACGTGCTTGAACTAAGCGAACAATGTCGGCTAGCACTGGCTCTGCAGGAATCCACTCCACGACAGCCCTGCTTAATCCGAGGCCAACATCCATTGCCCAGCATTCATCTCCATGCTCCACTGCTACTCTCTGTGGCATCGTAAGCCAGGAAGACAACTCCAACAGAGAGCACGGGCACCAACCGCACTTTCAATCAGCAGACAAAGTCTGTTATGTTCAAAGTTTTATGCACAGAGTTTGTTTTACAAACCCCCACGCACCAAGCACTGAATGATTCAAACTCTCACAACAATTCCCATTGGAACTTGCCACCACTAATGACTGACTTAACTCCTGCCTAATTCTTAAACCCATAGCCCACCTCCTTCACTCCTGAGGTGTACACCGTTTCTGCATGGGCAGGAACCACCCTCACCCTCTCTGATTCCTGATGCACAAGGTAAGTTCTATTGGATTACACTTCCTTTCCTGTTTCCTCGACTTCTTTCTGTTCCCGGTCAAAAAGGAGAGTAACTCCACTTCTTTCGCATAGCAGGAGTCCCTTGGTAACTTGTGGCATCCTCCTCCAAAATACAAGAACTGATAAAGAGTCAGTTTCCTGTTGTGAATATCGGTCCCAGGTAGGTCACAACCAGTCTTGTTTTTGTTGTCTCAGTTTGAAGAGAAAACTGACACATTACTCCTGCACTCCTTCTTGTTAATCAGTGAACTTCAACCCTCTTGGTCCCTCTCCTGTCTGTCTGATCGAGTTGGAGTCCAAGCTCTTGGAAATCTGGAGCAATAAACTCAAAGAACTAACGAGGTGAAAAGACTGCAACAAGTTCCCTTCTCTTTTTTTGTTCCTATCTTTTCAGTCATTGGTTATTCTGATTCTGTCAAGTCCAACTCCTAGGGATTTTCTCCGGTGATTGTCGAGTGACTAAGGAACTGAAGTCCCCTCCTGCACTAAAGGACTGGCCAAGAAGAACCTTTCAAGTTACTTAACTGGTGAGTATTCTTGAACTGTCTTCAGAATCAGAAAACAAAAAAAAAGAGCTGACCTGTCAAAAATGATAACCATGCCAAATCTGTAACATGTAGTCCCGGTGTATCACCTGTTCTAGGATAGTTTTGAGTTGTTAATATATTTACAACCAAACAGTACACTTAGCTGGGTGGGTAATCAAATGTAGGGAAGACTTAAAGAAAAAAAAACAGCCACGTGAATAACAGAAGAGAATAGATGGAGAATATCAGTTTCTGCTGTTACAGTTTTATAGGCTTTTTCTGAGATCATTGTTTCTGTATAAACATCCTCAGTAGTAGTATCAACGTTGCTGAGGGTGAGAAAATACCACTGTGTTGTACTAGGGAACTTGTAAACGTTATTTTTGGGAATAGGTGTTGAACCCTGGAGAGAGGGTACCCTGAGCATTCTCACACAGTCTCAGGCTGGTGACAGCGGCCACATTATCACTGGCACTTTCCCGGTGAATGGAGTCTCAGCCTCAGTATTGTTTGACTCTAGAGCCTCACACACATTTGTATCCCCGACGTTAGCCGAGCAGTTGCACCTTGAGCTCGTGGAGTTGGAAGATTTCCGTGTGACGCTACCTTCAAAGGAAAGAGTTCGTTGTTTTTTTTATAAGGAGGAAAGAGTTCGTTGTACCCGGTATTTCCGAGGAGCCACCATCAGAATCCGAGAGGAGGATTTTTCGTTGGACCTGATAGAGTTCAGAGGCCTAGGTTTTGACGTCATTGTGGGCATGAATTGGCTAGAGAAACACCGAGGTCGTATATTATGTGTCGGGCATAGATTACTGCTAAAGAGCCCGTCCGGCGTTATTGTGTCTTACCGCCAGAACCCCCGACAGCCATCTGTGAAAGTCATATAAGCCATGACCATGGCCAAAGAGATTCAAAAGCAGCAGGAGGTGTACCTCTGTTATGTACAGGATATTCAGCAAGACCCGGAGTTTAATTCAGATGTACCAGTGGTTGGGGAGTTTCCAGACCTCTTCCCTAAGGAGCTTCCCGGTATGCCACCACCCCGAGAGGTCGAGTTCACTATTGACCTAGTACCCGGGACAGGACCTATCGCCAAAGCCCCGTACAGAATGGCCCCGGCAGAAATGATGGAGTTGAAGGAGCAGTTGAAGGAGTTGTTGGACAAGGGATTCATACGCCCGAGTGTATCCCCTTGGGGCGCACCCGTACTGTTTGTCAAGAAGAAAGACGCCAGTCTTCGGTTATGCATTGATTATCGAGAGCTGAATGCAGTCACAGTGAAGAACCGCTACCCTTTACCGCGCATAGATGATCTGTTCGACCAGCTCAGAGGAGCGACAGTATTTTCGAAGATCGACCTCAGATCAGGATACCATCAGATCCCAGTGAAGGAGAGCGGCATCGAAAAGACCGCATTTAGGACCCGATACGGCCACTATGAATTCACCGTTATGCCATTTGGACTGACTAATGCCCCAGCGAGGTTTATGGACTTGATGCACCGAGTTTTCAGAGATCAGTTGGACAAGATAGTCGTGGTATTTATTGATGATATACTGGTTTATTCGAGAACCAAGGAAGAGCATCACCACCATCTCCGGCAGGTACTCGAGATTCTTAGAACCAACCAGTTGTATGCCAAATTCTCTAAGTGCGAATTCTGGTTAGATCAGGTAGCGGTCCTTGGACATATCATTTCTGTTGCGGGATAGCAGTTGATCCGGCTAAAGTGGAGGCAGTACGTACATGGCCGAGACCGAAGTCTGTGACTGATATACGAAGTTTCCTGGGTCTAGCAGGCTACTACCGACGGTTTGTTAAAGACTTCTCCCGTATCACAAAACCAATGACAAACCTCATCAAGAAAGATACCCCTTTCACATGGACAGAAGACTGTGAGGCAGCATTTCAGAAGTTGAAAGACGCATTGACCTCAGCCCCCATCCTCACGATTCCCGAAGGTACTGATGGATATGAAGTCTACTGTGATGCATCCGGTATGGGTATGGGTTGTGTCCTCATGCAGCACGGGAAAGTTGTCGCCTATGCCTCCCGTCAGCTGAAGAAGCACGAAGAGCACTACCCCACACATGACCATGAGCTTGGAGCAGTCGTATTTGCACTCAAAATTTGGCGCCATTATCTCTATGGTTCACGGATCACCATCTACTCCGACCACAAAAGCTTAAAGTATGTGTTCACCCAAAAAGAACTGAATATGAGACAGCGCAGATGGATGGAGTTCCTCAAGGACTATGATATTAACCTTCAGTATAAGGAAGACAAGGCCAATGTAGTTGCCGATGCACTTAGCCGCAGAGCTCACTCATTGCATACACTCATAGCAGGCACAAGTCTAGTTGAAGAAATACATAATGCCCAGCAGAAGGACAGAATGATGGCAAATATTAGACGGAAGTTAATGGATGGCACACTAGATAAGAAGAAATATGACTACCAGCTTCATAGGATGGCCTGATTCGTGTGAATGGTAGATTATGCATTCCCCACGAGAGCGCAGAGCTCAAGGAACGCATCATGAGAGAGGCTCATTCTTCTACTACTTCTATTCACCCTGGAGCTTCAAAAATGTACAAAGACATGAAGCGATATTTTTGGTGGGTTGGCATGAAGAACGACGTCTTGAACTTCGTTATCAGATGCCTCACCTGTTAGAAGATAAAATTCAAACACCGAAAACCTGGAGGCACAGTGCAGCCAATGCCTATCCCAGAGTGGAAATTCTATGATCTATCGATGGATTTTGTAGTTGGACTGCCACCGGCCAGAGGAGGATTGAATATGATATGGGTAATTGTTGATCGTCTTACTAAGGTAGCACTATTCATTCCAATGAAGGACACATGGAAGGTGTCGAAACTAGCCGAGCTTTTTGATAAGGAGATTTTAAGACACCATGGAGTGCCAAAGACCATAGTGTCAGATAGGGACACGAGATTTCTCTCGAGATATTGGAGGGCTTCACGAGAAGCGTTAGGCACCGAGCTGAAGCTTAGCACTGCTTTTCACCCGCAGACCGATGGTCAGACGAAGAGAACCATCCAGACCCTAGAGGACATGCTTAGAGCATGTGCCTTGGACTTCCAGGGCAGTTGGTTGGATAAGTTGCACCTCATCGAGTTTGCATATAATAACAGTTATCACGCCTCAATCAAGATGCCACCTTTTCAGGCGTTATATGGTAGACCTTGTCGTACACCGTTGTGCTGGGACGAGTCCAGCGAAGCTTTTATCATAGGCCCGGACTATTTGCAGTAGGTTCAGGCAGAGGTGCAGCAGATCAGAAAGAACATAAAGGCCGCATAGGATAGACAGAAAGCGTATGCAGATAACAGACGTCGAGACCTGGAGTTCGCAGTTGGCGACCAGGTGTTCTTGCGAGTATCGCCGATGAAAGGAATTTTCAGATTTTGGCAAAAAGGAAAGTTGAGCCCGAAATTCGTAGGCCCTTACAGTATTAGGGAGCGTGTGGGCCCAGTTGCTTATCGACTTGATCTACCCTCAGAGTTGGGATGAGTTCATGATATATTCCACGTCTCTCAGCTAAAGAAATACATGCCTGATCCCTCACATGTACTACAGCCCGAGAGGCTAGTCCTAGAGCCCACATTGAGATCAGTGGAGACACCTCAAAGAATTCTAGACACTAAACCCGGGAGACCCGGAACAAGTCAATTAGATTAGTGAAGGTGTTATGGTCAAACCAAGATATATAGGAAGCCACATGGGAGCTGGAAGATAAGATGAGAGATATGTACCCCCCATCTTTTCACCGATACTTCAGTTTAGTGTAGGGTACGAGGGTACCCTCTTTTAAGGGGGGTAAGCGCGTTTCGTTTTGGGATGTTTTTGCGTGTGTCACTGTGTTGTAATCCTGCAACCACATGTTGATGGTTGGTAGGCTTGTGTGTGAGAATGTTATGTACGTATAAGTACTCTCTGTATGAATGATTGGTGTGTGTCGTGGTTTGCACCTCAGCATGTTATATGCTCTATATGAATGAATGTTGTGCCTTGGGTTGGACTTTAGCATGTTATATACATTGCTAGCATCTTGGTGTACCATGAGAACTTGTGTGAAGCCACTAATGTGGTATGGTGCTTAGAAGCACTGAGAATTATAAGTGGAAAATATAAGTTAAGGAAGTAAGACTTCGGGATGGAGTCTCTTTTAAGGGGGGTAAGTTGAAATACCCCTGAACATTAAATGCATAAAATCATAACGTGTTTATAGTTTGGACATAAAATAACGTACGAACAATTAAATCTAGTATATATATATATATATATATTATGTATATAATATATCTATATATATGTAACGTATATATATATATATATATATATGTACGAATATGAAAATACACGTATGTAACGTTATGATATTGTAACGTTGTAATAAAAATGATAGTGTCGCATAACTTTGTAAAATATAAATAAATATAACGCTATATATATATGGTCTTACATATATAAAAAATGTATAACCTATACAAAAAAAAGAAAGAAAAAGGAGCAAAGACGCTCCCGCTGAGGTTCGAACCCGAGACCTCCCGTACCTTCCCCAAATGCTTAAACCGGTTGAGCTATGCTCGAATTCGATAACTAGAAACAACAAATCGAAACTAGTATCGACTCAACTAAGGTAAATGAACAACAATTAGAAACAGACGCGCACTCTCTTAACGGTGCCGGTTTCCTTCTTCTTCTTCCTCGATCAAGAACCAGATCGAACCAAATAAAAACAGGAGACAGAGAATTCAAACTCTCAAGCGACAAAATGGTTATTTATTCTAATGCCCATAACTTCCTTGGTAACTTGTGACAACCCCTCCATTATTCCTTCCTGAATCTCCCGCCCTCTCAGTTTTCCCCCTGCAATGTGCTTGAACTAAGCGAACAATGTCGGCTAGCACTGGCTCTGTAGGAATCCACGCCACGACAGCCCTGTTTAATCCGAGGCCAACATCTATTGCCCAGCATTCATCTCCATGCTCCACTGCTACTCTTTGTGGCATCGTAAGCCAGGAAGACAACTCCAACAGAGAGCACGGGCACCAACCGCACTTTCAATCAGCAGACAAAGTCTGTTATGTTCAAAGTTTTATGCACAGAGTTTTTTACAAACCCCCACGCACCAAGCACTGAATGATTCAAACTCTCACAACAATTCCCATTGGAACTTGCCACCACTAATGACTGACTTAACTCCTGCCTAATTCTTAAACCCATAGCCCACCTCCTTCACTCCTGAGGTGTACACCATTTCTGCATGGGCAGGAACCACCCTCACCCTCTCTGATTCCTGATGCACAAGGTAAGTTCTATTGGATTACACTTCCTTTCCTGTTTCCTCGACTTCTTTTTGTTCCCGGTCAAAAAGGAGAGTAACTCCACTTCTTTCGCATAGCAGGAGTCCCTTGGTAACCTGTGGCATCCTCCTCCAAAATACAAGAACTGATAAAGAGTCAGTTTCCTGTTGTGAATATCGGTCCCAGGTAGGTCACAACCAGTCTTGTTTTTGTTGTCTCAGTTTGAAGAGAAAACTGACACATTACTCCTGCACTCCTTCTTGTTAATCAGTGAACTTCAACCCTCTTGGTCCCTCTCCTGTCTGTCTGATCGAGTTGGAGTCCAAGCTCTTGGAAATCTGGAGCAATAAACTCAAAGAACTAACGAGGTGAAAAGACTACAACAAGTTCCCTTCTCTTTTCTGTTCCTGTCTTTTCAGTCAATGGTTATTCTGATTCTGTCAAGTCCAACTCCTAGGGATTTTCTCCGGTGATTGTCGAGTGACTAAGGAACTGAAGTCCCCTCCTGCACTAAAGGACTGGCCAAGAAGAACCTGTCAAGTTACTCAACTGGTGAGTATTCTTGAACTGTCTTCAGAATCAGAAAAAAAAAAAAAGAGCAGACCTGTCAAAACTGATAACCATGCCAAATCTGTAACATGTAGTCCCGGTGTATCAACTGTTCTAGGATAGTTTTGAGTTGTTAATATATTTACAACCTAACAGTACACTTAGTTGGGTGGGTAATCAAATGGAAGGGAAGACTGAAAGAAATAAAACAGCCACGTGAATAACAGAAGAGAATAGATGGAGAATATCAGTTTCTGATGTTACAGTTTTATAGGCTTTTTCTGAGATCATTGTTTCTGTATAAACATCCTCAGTAGTAGTATCAATATTGCTGAGGGTGAGAAAATACCACAGTGTTGTACTAGGGAACTAGGCCATATGAGGGGAAGTTGGAAAACCAGACTCGATAACAAAACATAAAATGAACAGAAGATGAAAATAGAAGAAAAACAGAAACTGCTCCTGCTTCAGTTCTGTTTCTGTTATCAATAGGGTTCAATTCCTGAAGTACAGTAAAACAACATCGTTGTGATTGCTGTTTAACAACTCAAGTCTTGATCAAACACTTAATAGAATGGGAAAATGACTTGGGAAACCAGAAACCAAATTAAAAGAACAGAAGAAATCGGTAACAGGAAAGAAAATAGACAGTTTTGTGATTTCTGATGTTCCAGTTTCAGTTTCCAGTTCTGCTATCGGTATAAACACATTTCAGATTATTCATAAGGTTGCTTTGGATCTGTTTTGAGGGTTAGCCTTGGGTTGCTTGGATTTAAGACTGTAACTAAACACTTAACTAAGTGGTTGAGCAAGTTGGGAAGAAACAAAAAGAAAATGAAGACAGAAAGAGGGCTTATCAGGATCTGGGGTTAACTTATCAGGTTTCGGTTTTTGTACAGAGGAAACTCGGGGACTTTGTCTAGGCTAGTCTTGGTCTGTTCTTGAGTTTTAAAAACTTATTAACACATTAACTAAGTACAGATACTTAGAAGGGAACAGAAAACGTTTCGGAACAGAAAAGGAAAACAAAGAGAATATCAGTCTGCCAGTTTAAGTTGTTGCAGATTTGGTTTTCCTGTTTCAGTGTCAGTTTGTTAAGTCTGTACAATGATATTCAGTGGAGTTGTTCATGTGGTTTTGGGATTAGTTTTAAGTCAAAATCTTGTTAGCACATAAACCAAGGTGTAGTTAAGCTGGGGAGGGGAATATAGAAAGACATATCAGCTTCTGTTCCAGTTTTTATATTTGTTTCTGGAGGTTGTTTTCTGTTCTGTACAGAGGAGCAGGTGAATAGGTATTGGTGAAATTTTCGAGTTTAAATTATAGATGAAACACTTAACTAGGTAAGAAGTACATAGGGGAGAGATTTGAAGGAAATAATCGCACCTAAACAGAAAAGGATCAAGGAGAAGTCATCGGCTTCATGGGCTTTCAGTTTCAGTTTTCCTGATTTCCTTTCTTTTGTGTCTGTTTCTGTGCAGTTAACTACAGGTGTGGTGTGAGTGTTTCATGAGTATAGTCTTGAGTATAAGCCAGGGACTAACACCCACGATTGGTTGTGTAAGCATTGCAGGAAAGAAATAAACATAAACTAAACTAACTAACAACAATAACCAAGAAAGAATGTGTAGTTTGTGTTCAGTATCAGTGAGGTTATAGTTTCTGTATAACCAGATTGCAAGGGTATTATAAGTGGTATCCCAGTTTAATAAAGAACAAAAATAATAGCTAATCAATATAAGTAGGTTAGTGAAACATGTGGAGAAGGTTAAACATTAACTACTACATTAATAGTGAAGTTAGATAAGGTGTTACATGGGAAATGTTTTCAGATTTGTAACTTTCGGATTTCTGTACAAATGGGTTTTACTGGTATCTTATGGTCTATATTATTATGCAAGGGATATAACATTGCTCATCTAGTTATCTAAGGGGGGAATACACATAAGACAAGTTATATCTATTTTATATAAACTTGTTACCTAAATAACGCTTAAAACGCTCTAAAACATTATCTAGGGAAAAAAGGACTTGATTAACGTATAAAACAAGGTGTGAATGCCCTAGGAGTAAGGTAAGCCTAGAATTAATGCATGTGAAGTTCTAAGGGTTAATATATAAACTAAACATTTAACAACACACCTAGGGAATAACACCCAATATAAAGTGTCACCACATAAAATAATACACTGACACATCGTTTTAATTAACGCTAGGGCCGTAGCGAACTTCGACCGGAACTCCGAGTGTGAGACAACGCATACTTTAAAATAAGGTATGGACATGTGTGGTTCGTATGTTGCCGTGTTACACGACTTGTTTGCTGTGTGCTCTGTGTGAAAAAGACCATAAGACTAAAGCATGAAATTGGATTGCTTGCTTATCGTGTTATATGCTTGCTATATCATTGTTGCATATTATTTGTGCACACACAGTAGTTTAGTCCCTTCTCGTTTATGGAATTTGAGATGAGATAAGGTGAACTATGAAAACAAAGAAAATTCTATTAAGGGGAACTGCTATGGGACAAGCCTTACACACAGAATTCAGCACACAAGGGCATGGTGCTCTGCTAGCCAGTCCATGCCCAAAATCACATCAAAACAGGTCATCCGCATCGGGATGAGGTTAGCACAAAAGGTCTTGTCCCGAACTGCTATGGGACAAGCCTTACACACAGAATTCAGCACACAAGGGGCAACCCCACCTAATGGACTACTCAAACACAAGTCTACCTCACTAGGCACAGCAGTCAGTCCAAGGTCACCCAACTAATCACAGCAGATAAAGGAGTGCGTAGCTCTAGAGTCAAACAGACAAAATACATCTCGAGAATGGATCTGGAGAATACCTGAGACGACGCGATCACCAGCACGATCACGCTCTCCCGCCATAGCATAAACCCGGGCCTGAGTCTGAGGCTTCTTCTGGTCGGACCTCGCCCCTGAATCTGAACCGGTGCCTCTATCTCCTGAGCCTCTACCGGATGCCTGAGGGCACTGAGCGATCCGGTGCTCCATCGACCCGCACTTAAAGCAGGCACCAGTCTTCTTGTAGCACTCCCTACCAGGATGGGAGTGGCCACAAGACCCGCACTTCGCCCCAGCTGACGAAGATGAAGAAGCTCCCCGACGATCTCCATAGGACTGCTTCTTCTGAGGAGCAGCCTCCTTCTTCTGAGGCTCTTCAGCACGCCTCTTTCCCTTGTGGTCCTTGCCAGCCTGTCTGCCCCTGATGTCGGCCTCTACCAGCAAAGCAACATCTGCCACATCTCTGAAGGTCCGGTGACGAAGAGGTGTCACAGCGGACCTGATGTCTGGTCTGAGCCCACTCTCGAACTTACGGGCCTTCCTATGCTCATCTGGCTCCGGAGCATACTTCGAGAGTGTCACGTACTCCTCTACAGACATGTCTCTCCCCTGGCGTAGCCGGTTGTACTCGTTGATCTTCTGGTCCTTGTAAACGTCCGGATAGAACTGCTTGTTGAACTCCAAGCAGAACTGATCCCAGGTCCAAGGCTGGGGATGCCTACCCATCACCATACGCCACCACTCCTTCGCCTCCCCCTTAAAGAGGAACGTGGCGAAGTCCACCTTCTGGTCATCCTCTGACCCCATTACTCTCAGTAGGTCCTCGACCTCAGTAATCCAATGGCTCGCCTCCTGAGGGTCACCACAGCCGTCAAAGGAAGGCGGCTTTAACTTCATGAACTCCTGGAGCGCCCTGACTCGGCCTCCCACAGCATTTGCCCCTGCTGGGCCTGCTCCACCAGCTCCCCCAGCAGCTGCAGCCATCGTCTGCATCAACTGTGCCACAAACTGCTGTACTGCATCCGCAGCATCTCCCTGAGGGGTCACTGGTGCTCTACGAGGAGGCATTCTGAGATACACAAATCCAAAACTTGTCAGAACTGACTCACACTTCAACAATTGCCACAACTGAACCTCACACAAGCAAACACAACCACAGACCCTAAAGAAAGCCAAACCTGGCTCTGATACCACTAAATGTAACACCCCTAAAACCGGCCTAAGAGTTAAGGGTATTACACGCCGCGTATTACTACCAATAACGCAAGGCTCTAAGACACTCAAATGCAATAAAGACCCAAAACAGAGTTTACATAAACATTGTAACCCAAGTATTCGAATACAGCGGAAGCAAATACAAAATCCCAAATACATATCCAAGTCAGAAACAGAAGTCAAAATAGTGTAAGGCCCGAAGGCTACAACATCATAAATAATAGTCTGAACAAACGAAAAGCTAAACTCTATAGCTCCAGAATCTTAAGATGATTTTCGCTGATCAATCTGCAAAAATGTTAGAAGTAGGGGAATGAGCACACAACTATGCCCAGTAAGCAGCGACCGTCATCAGTAAGGTCGCTCAAAACAATTGAAATCAGAAGAAGGAGAAGATAAACGTTATATCCACAATTCTCAATACTCAGAAGTTTCCAGAACAGAAACAGAATGGGACACAAGAGTCCCCGGTGCAGAAACAGTCAGAGTTCTTAAACAGAGAAGGGACAAGACACAATGCACACACTCAGAAGGGTCGAAGACCCATAGACCATAGCAGGTATCTCGGCAACGCAGAAATGACTCGAAAGAGCCAAAGGGTTCGTCAACCCCACAGAACAGAAAGGGAATGACCCACACTCAGAACGACGTCTACATGGTATACCACGGAATAGCTCGACCCAGCCATTCACGGCTCAGAAACAATGTGAAATGTCCCAAAACAGAAGGGTTGCTTAAACAGAAGCAAGATTGCACTTAAATATGCCAAAACACTCACAAATCAGTAGCACAGGTCATAAGGACCCGACGCCGCAGACGGCACTCAAATCGGAGTTCAAACGAAGAAGTTATGCTGAAAACAGAGGGGTGTCCGAACTTGTGTCCGGACGTCGATGTTCGGACGCAAGTCGAGACTCAGAAACCAAAGATTGTCAAATGTCCGAACTTGTGTCCGGACATCAATGTTCGGACACAAGTCGAATTGAAATCAGATAGAGGAATTCAGAATGTCCAAACATCAATGTTCGGACTGATGTTCGGACGGGTTACGGAAAAGAGTCACGCGGAAGGTCCGACCTTGTGTCCGGACGTCGAAGTTCGGACACAGGTCGAACTAAAATCAGAGGAGAACCCAAGGGCATGTCGAACATCAAAGTTCGGACTGATGTTCGGACATACCCCGAACTTTGAAAATCAGTAGAGCAAAACACTGTCCGAACTTCAAAGCTCGGACGGAAGTTCGGACAGTGCGAAAACTGCATTTTCCAGAACACGAACAGAGCAGAAACTTGTGCAAAACATCACCACGAATTGCCAATTGATACACACACCAAATCACAGAGAAAAACAGAGAACCATGGGGTTTTAACCATACCAAAACGCAACCAAACAGACAACACAAACAGAAATCACCACTAAACAGAACCGTTGAATCCCCATGGCTGAACTTCCAAACCGAATCGAGTAACCACCTACCTCAGTTCGAAGTGCAGAAAGTCCACAGAATACAGCAGCAACAACACCGAACAATCGCTCAACCAGACAGATCCAATCAGCCACTGAATTCCCACAACAATAGACAAAAATCAGAAAACTGCAAATGTAGAACCCTAGATCATCAATCCCAAATCTGTAATACCAACCTGATCACGGATAACACCCAACAGTAGGTAGCCTCAACAATCAGAATCCCCAACGCAGAATCTTCGTCGCTGAATCAGTATCTCCAGAGTTCCAAAATAGAAACTGAGAGGAGAAAATCAACCTCGGAATCCAGAATTATCTCAACACAAACCTGATTAAAGAGAAGAGGAAACGCAGCAGCAACGAGACCTTCTATCCAATTCCAGCAGCAGAAATCTCACAGAGGCAGAACTTGAGTGAGAGAAGAGAGGGAAGAAGAGGCAAAACTGTCGCTCTGAAAGCACAACGATGAGACGCTCCCACGATCTATCTGACGTGATTACTAATGATCAGAGAATGAAAGTAAAATAAGGAAACCTTTTCCTTATAAATCAGAATTAATTACCTTAATTAATTAACCAAATGACCTCCTCGCCCTTGACAAATGAAACAATGTCGTGACGTCCCAACTGACAGCAAGAGATTTAAATCCAACTTTAGAATAACGTTGTAGCAGATATAATATAAGGTTGCAATTATACGGGTTATAACATCACCTCCCCCTTAAAAGAATCTCGTCCTCGAGATTACTCACCGTACTGCTCGAACAGGGAGGGAAACTTGACACGCAGCTCATCTTCGAGTTCACGTCGCTTCACTCTATAACTGATCACACCACTGGACCTTCACCATAGGCAGGGTCTTACTACGAAGCCGACGGACATCCCTAGCTAAAATGCGAGTAGGCACCGCCTCGAAACTGCAGTCCTCTCTCAACTGAAGCTGGCTGTAGTCGATCACATGAGACGGATCATGCAGATACTTCCTCAACATAGACACATGGAAGACGTTATGCACAGCTGACAAGGATGGGGGCAAGGCCAGACGATAAGCCACAGGGCCAATCCTCTCTAGAATCTCAAAAGGTCCTACAAATCTCGGGCTAAGCTTCCCACGCTTCCCAAACCGGACTACGCCTCTGACCGGCGACACTCGCAGATAGACATGATCACCAATATCAAACTCAAGCGGCCTGCGCCTCTGATCTGCATAGCACTTCTGCCTACTCTGAGCAACAAGCAGACGCTCCCGAATCGTCCTAATCTTCTCTACTGCACCCTGCACCAACTCGGGTCCAACCAAGACCCTCTCCTTCAGGTCATCCCAACAGATGGGAGACCTGCACCTCCTACCATACAACGCTTCAAACGGAGCCATACCAATGCTCGCCTGAAAGCTATTGTTGTAGGCAAAAATCAGGGTCACGTGCTGCTCCCAGCTACCCCCAAAATCCAGGACACATGCGCGAAGCATGTCCTCCAGGACCTGATTAGTCCTCTCTGTCTGGCCATCCGACTGAGGATGGTAGGCTGAACTGAACGCCAAACTCGTACCCAGGGCCTTATGCAAACTGCGCCAAAATCTCGAAATAAAGCGCGGGTCACGATCAGAAACTATAGTAGTAGGCACACCATGCAACCTCACTATCTCATCCAGATACAGACGAGCTAGACGCTCCAGACTGAAGGTCTTCTTCACCGGCAGAAAATGAGCAGACTTCGTCAGACGATCAACAATCACCCAAATAGCATCACAACCCGAGGAGTTTGGGCAAACCCATGACAAAGTCCATCCCCACACTCTCCCACTTCCACTCAGGAATGAGAAGGGGCTGAAGCAAACCCGCTGGCCTCTGGTGCTCAGCCTTCACCTGCTGGCAGGTCTGGCACTTCGAAACAAACTCAGAGATGTCACGCTTCATCCCAGACCACCAGAACGACTCTCTTAGGTCTCGATACATCTTCACCCCTCCTGGGTGAACTGAATATGGCGCTCCGTGAGCCTCCTGAAGGATCTCCCTACGCAGAACTGCATCGTCTGGCACACATACACGGCCTCTGAAACGCAGACACCCATCACTGGAGACACTGAAGTCTGAGTTCTGCTCTGAAGGCAGCCCCTCTCTGATCCGACTCAAAGCTGAATCCGACTCCTGACCAACTCTGATCCTGTCGACCAACGAAGACTGAACCTGAAGCGCTGCTATCACACTGGCACTGGCTGGTCGGACTACCCAACGCCCATACGCTGAAGCTTAAGGCGGACCTCTGAACTCCTGTCAAGGCACAAGCTACACCCGGAGCACCTCTCCGGCTCAAAGCATCTGCAACAACATTCGCTCTACCCGGGTGGTAGAGGATCTCTAAATCGTAGTCGTGAAGCAGCTCCAACCACCTCCGCTGTCTCAAGTTCAGCTCCTTCTGAGTGAACAAATACTTGAGACTCTTGTGGTCCGTGTAAACCTTACACGACGCCCCATACAGATAATGTCTCCAAATCTTCAGCGCGAAAACCACAGCTGCCAACTCCAGATCGTGGGTAGGGTAGTTCTTCTCATAAGGCTTAAGTTGCCGAGAGCCATAAGCCACTACCTTACCCTGCTGCATCAAAACATAACCTAGTCCCTTATGGGACGCATCACAGAAGACCTCGAATCCTTCGGTCCCAGATGGCAAAGTCAGAATCGGTGCGGTCGTCAGCCTCTTCTTAATCTCCTGGAAGCTCTGCTCGCAAGCCTCGCTCCACTCGTACTTGATCTCCTTCCTCAACAGACGGGTCAGTGGGGATACAATCTTAGAGAACCCCTCAACAAACTTCTTGTAATACCCAGCTAACCCAAGGAAGCTACGGATCTCAGCGACATTCGTGAGCCTCGCCCACTCCATAACTGCTCTAATCTTCTCAGGGTCCACTGAGATACCGTCCTTCGAGACCACATGTCCCAAGAATACTATACTATCCAGCCAGAAGTCACACTTCTTCAACTTAGCATAAAGCTCACGATCCCTCAACGTCTGCAAAACAATCCTCAGATGCTCCTCATGCTCCTCTGCGCTCTTGGAGTACACCAAGATGTCGTCTATGAAGACCACTACAAACTGATCCAGATAGGGTTTGAAAACCCGGTTCATCATATCCATGAAGACTGAGGGAGCATTAGTCAAACCAAACGGCATAACTAGGAACTCGTAATGACCATAACGAGTCCTAAAAGCGGACTTAGGCACGTCCTCGGCCTTAATCCTCAACTGATGGTAGCCTGAACGAAGATCTATCTTCGAGAACACTGTGGCGCCCGCCAACTGGTCAAACAGATCATCTATGTGCGGAAGGGGATATCGGTTCTTGATGGTCACCTTGTTCAGCTCTCTGTAGTCGATGCACAATCTGAAGGTCCCATCCTTCTTCTTCACAAATAGCACGGGCGCTCCCCAAGGCGAAACGCTAGGGCGAATGAAGCCCTTTTCAGCAACTCCTGAAGCTGGACCTTCAGCTCCTTCAACTCCGCCGGACTCATACGGTAAGGGGCCCTAGAGATGGGCTGAGTCTCTGGCGCTAAATCGATGGTGAACTCCACCTCTCTCACTGGTGGTAGTCCGGGCACGTCATCCTGGAAAACCTCAGGGAACTCTCTGACGATCGGGATGCTCTCCAAGCTGGATCCTCTCGCACCTCTGGCAGATAGCACAAGAATCCCTGGCAGCCCTTCCTCAAGAAGCTGGCTGCCTGCATCGCAGACACAACCACAGGCGCACACGGGACTGCATTCCCAGCGAAAACAAAATGGCTCCCGTCTGGCAAACCAAACATACTCTCCTCGCTGCACAGTCTATATGGGCATGGTGCTCTGCTAGCCAGTCCATGCCCAAAATCACATCAAAACAGGTCATCCGCATCGGGATGAGGTCAGCACAAAAGGTCTTGTCCCGAACTGCTATGGGACAAGCCTTACACACAGAATTCAGCACACAAGGGCAACCCCACCTAATGGACTACTCACACAAGTCTACCTCACTAGGCACAGCAGTCAGTCCAAGGTCACCCAACAAATCACAGCAGATAAAGGAGTGCGTAGCTCCAGAGTCAAACAGACAAAATACATCTCGAGAATGGATCTGGAGAATACCTGAGACGACGCGATCACCAGCACGATCACGCTCCCGCCATAGCATAAACCCGGGCCTGAGTCTGAGGCTTCTTCTGGTCGGACCTCGCCCCTGAATCTGAACCGGTGCCTCTATCTCCTGAGCCTCTACCGGATGCCTGAGGGCACTGAGCGATCCGGTGCTCCATCGACCCGCACTTAAAGCAGGCACCAGTCTTCTTGTAGCACTCCCTACCAGGATGGGAGTGGCCACAAGACCCGCACTTCGCCCCAGCTGACGAAGATGAAGAAGCTCCCCGACGATCTCCATAGGACTGCTTCTTCTGAGGAGCAGCCTCCTTCTTCTGAGGCTCTTCAGCACGCCTCTTTCCCTTGTGGTCCTTGCCAGCCTGTCTGCCCCTGATGTCGGCCTCTACCAGCAAAGCAACATCTGCCACATCTCTGAAGGTCCGGAGATGAAGAGGTGTCACAGCGGACCTGATGTCTGGTCTGAGCCCACTCTCGAACTTACGGGCCTTCCTATGCTCATCTGGCTCTGGAGCATACTTCGAGAGCATCACGAACTTCCTCACGTACTCCTCTACAGACATGTCTCTCCCCTGGCGTAGCCGGTTGTACTCGTTGATCTTCTGGTCCTTGTAAACGTCCGGATAGAACTGCTTGTTGAACTCCAAGCAGAACTGATCCCAGGTCCAAGGCTGAGGATGCCTACCCATCACCATACGCCACCACTCCTTCGCCTCCCCCTTAAAGAGGAATGTGGCGAAGTCCACCTTCTGGTCATCCTCCGACCCCATTACTCTCAGTAGGTCCTCGACCTCAGTAATCCAATGGCTCGCCTCCTGAGGGTCACCACAGCCGTCAAAGGAAGGCGGCTTTAACTTCATGAACTCCTGGAGCGCCCTGACTCGGCCTCCCACAGCATTTGCCCCTGCTGGGCCTGCTCCACCAGCTCCCCCAGCAGCTGCAGCCATCGTCTGCATCAACTGTGCCACAAACTGCTGTACTGCATCCACAGCATCTCCCTGAGGGGTCACTGGTGCTCTACGAGGAGGCATTCTGAGATACACAAATCCAAAACTTGTCAGAACTGACTCACACTTCAACAATTGCCACAACTGAACCTCACACAAGCAAACACAACCACAGACCCTAAAGAAAGCCAAACCTGGATCTGATACCACTAAATGTAACACCCCTAAAACCGGCCTAAGAGTTAAGGGTATTACACGCCGCGTATTACTACCAATAACGCAAGGCTCTAAACACTCAAATGCAATAAAGGCCCAAAACAGAGTTTACATAAACATTGTAACCAAGTATTAAATACAGCGGAAGCAAATACAAAATCCCAAATACATATCCAAGTCAGAAACAGAAGTCAAAATAGTGTAAGGCCCGAAGGCTACAACATCATAAATAATAGTCTGAACAAACGAAAAGCTAAACTCTATAGCTCCAGAATCTTAAGATGATCCTCGCTGATCAATCTGCAAAAATGTTAGAAGTAGGGGAATGAGCACACAACTATGCCCAGTAAGCAGCGACCGTCATCAGTAAGGTCGCTCAAAACAATTGAAATCAGAAGAAGGAGAAGATAAACGTTATATCCACAATTCTCAATACTCAGAAGTTTCCAGAACAGAAACAGAATGGGACACAAGAGTCCCCGGTGCAGAAACAGTCAGAGTTCTTAAACAGAGAAGGGACAAGACACAATGCACACACTCAGAAGGGTCGAAGACCCATAGACCATACCAGGTCTCTCGGCAACGCAGAAATGACTCGAAAGAGCCAAAGGGTTCGTCAACCCCACAGAACAGAAAGGGAATGACCCACACTCAGAACGACGTCTACATGGTATACCACGGAATAGCTCGACCCAGCCATTCACGGCTCAGAAACAATGTGAAATGTCCCAAAACAGAAGGGTTGCTTAAACAGAAGCAAGATTGCATTTAAATATGCCAAAACACTCATAAATCAGTAGCACAGGTCATAAGGGACCGACGCCGCAGACGGCACTCAAATCGGAGTTCAACAAAGAAGAAGTTATGCTGAAAACAGAGGGGTGTCCGAACTTGTGTCCGGACGTCGATGTTCGGACGCAAGTCGAGACTCAGAAACCAAAGATTGTCAAATGTCCGAACTTGTGTCCGGACATCAATGTTCGGACACAAGTCGAATTGAAATCAGATAGAGGAATTCAGAATGTCCGAACATCAATGTTCGGACTGATGTTCGGACGGGTTACGGAAAAGAGTCACGCGGAAGGTCCGACCTTGTGTCCGGACGTCGAAGTTTGGACACAGGTCAAACTAAAATCAGAGGAGAACCCAAGGGCGTGTCCGAACATCAAAGTTCGGACTGATGTTCGGACATACCCCAAACTTTGAAAATCAGTAGAGCAAAACGCACTGTCCGAACTTCAAAGATCGGACGGAAGTTCGGACAGTGCGAAAACTGCATTTTCCAGAACACGAACAGAGCAGAAACTTGTGCAAAACATCACCACGAATTGCCAAATTGATACACACACCAAATCACAGAGAAAAACAGAGAACCATGGGGCTTTAACCATACCAAAACGCAACCAAACAGACAACACAAACAGAAATCACACACTAAACAGAACCGTTGCAATCCCCATGGCTGAACTTCCAAACCGAATCGAGTAACCACCTACCTCAGTTCGAAGTGCAGAAAGTCCACAGAATACAGCAGCAACAACACCGAACAATCGCTCAACCAGACAGATCCAATCAGCCACTGAATTCCCACAACAATAGACAAAAATCAGAAAACTGCAAATGTAGAACCCTAGATCATCAATCCCAAATCTGTAATACCAACCTGATCACGGATAACACCCAACAGTAGTGTAGCCTCAACAATCAGAATCCCCAACGCAGAATCTTCGTCGCTGAATCAGTATCCAGAGTTCCAAAATCAGAAACTGAGAGGAGAAAATCAACCTCGGAATCCAGAATTATCTCAACACAAACCTGATTAAAGAGGAAGAGGAACGCAGCAGCAACGAGACCTTCTATCCAATTCCAGCAGCAGAAATCTCACAGAGGCAGAACTTGAGAGAGAGAAGAGAGGGAAGAAGAGGCAAAACTGTCGCTCTGAAAGCACAACGATGAGACGCTCCCACGATCTATCTGACGTGATTACTAATGATCAGAGAATGAAAGTAAAATAAGGAAACCTTTTCCTTATAAATCAGATAATTAATTACCTTAATTAATTAACCAAATGACCTCCTCGCCCTTGACAAATGAAACAATGTCGCTGACGTCCCAACTGACAGCAAGAGATTTAAATCCAACTTTAGAATAACGTTGTAGCAGATATAATATAAGGTTGCAATTATACGGGTTATAACATAGTCCATATGGGCAGGACTTTAGTAGCATGTTTTAATGTATGGGTTGAGACTATGTATCACTAGACTGTTGTTGTATGTTTTGGGTTGTGTTATTTAAGTAAGACTTATGATGTAGACTCTTGGTACTTGGTTTGTATTTCCCGATTATACTTGGATTTGGTTATGGTTTTAATTCCAGTCATTCAGACCGCAGCTTAGTATTGATAATGTTGTGGTGTCAACCACGTGGGTGGTTGGCGTCTGTGACACCCGGTTGGTACTGTGACTCCGCTGTTTAGACTTGTTGTATCATCGTTTGGCGCATCGTTCGGACTACTGGTGGGTAATCGGGGGTGTTACAGAAAGTGGTATCAAAGCGTAGTTGCGCTCTGATGACTGGAACAGAGAAGTACCGAGAATAGGAAAACCCAAATTTGGGGAAACGGGGTTAAGGGTTAGTAATGTGAGGCACGACTTTACCAATTTAAAACAGCCAGCAAGGGCGATAATAACTTGCAGTAAGTTCTTATGAATGTTCTAAACTAACAATGACATTTTCAGATGTCTGGACGACGAGGTCGAGGACGAGGCCGTGGCCAAATGGAGCAAGATAGCGTAGCTGCAGGGCAGACCATAGCTGAGATAGTAGCAGCAGCCCTAGGTCACATGGGTTTCCAGCCAGGAGCCCAGCAGGCACCACCGCCACCACAGCCTCACCCACCCAGGGAGACAAACTGGGTGAAGAGCTTAGCAGACCTTCGACCAGCTGAGTTCCGAGGAGAGACGGACCCCACCTACTTAGAGAACTACATCAGCATCCTAGAGACCGCCTTCGACACTTTGAATGTTCCGGCAGAGGCTAAGGTCAGACTCGTAGCCTATTACCTACGAGAGTCAGCGAGCGATTGGTGGAAGCTTGTGAAGGATGCTCACCTAGCCGACCCCACTTTTGGATGGGATGCTTACACTGCATTGCTGAGGGCTAAGTACTACCCCGCCCACCTCCGGACCAAGAAGCGAATTGAGCTAGACACCCTGAGGTAGACCGATGGGATGACTGTAGACAAATACTACTCGGCGTTCACTGCTCTACTTCATGTACTTCCAGGCTTGGGATATTCAGATGAGATCTTAGTGGAGCGTTTCTATGGTGGACTGAATCACCACATCCGATATGGCATGGGGCCCAGTCGTTACGCCACGATCCAGGTTGAACTTGAACTATGAATTTGTATTAAATGTTATATTGTGAAGAGTTTACTAAACCCTATTTTGCACAGGACTGCTATCATGCAGCGTCCCAGGTCGAGATCACCGTCCAGATGCGGGATGAGGAATTCGCTAGGAAAAGGCAGGTGAAGGACGGTGACTCAGAGGACCGCACACAGAAGGGCGTGAGAAGGGACAAGTACTACCCGACCAGGAAGTGAGCAAAATACCAGGGGAATAAGCCTACAGAGAGACTTCAGCTGAGCCACCCGGCTACTGCGACTAAGCCGTTCCGCTCATACCCACCCAGGGGTTAAATGAAACAAACTCTAGCACTTAAATATCTTTACAGTTATTATGACTTGTTGTTGACTAACCAAGTAACCTATTTAGGGACTGGAGCCAGTCCGAGCAAGTGGACCGAGTGCCGATATATCTGTGGACGATGCTCGAAGAACCACCCCGGAGTTGACTGTCAGGGCAACCAGATAGAGTGTTTTTACTGCAAGAAGAGCGGGCACATGGCCTTTGAGTGCTTCGCGAATCCCCAAAGCAAGAATTACAGGCCCGACTATGGTGCGAGAGGTGACCAGAGATCGGGACCCGGAGGCCAGCGTGGAGCCCAACACACCCAGCCTACGCTCGGAGCAGGATCCCGAGACTCCCAGAAGGCATCTACCTGGAGACTAGGGAAGGCGGTCTTGCACATCATGGACCGCACCGAGGGACCAGACACACCCACAGCTGCAGGTAAACCTTGAAACCCTAAAATGTTTGAAAAGTATGTCTAAATTCTTGTATGCCAAGCTGTATGACCATGCATGAAATTTGCTAAATTACTAGTACCACTAAAGAACTAGACTACCCTTAAATGCAGTAGAAACCTTTGACATGTGCTTCCCAATAAATCCAAACCTCGAACCCGACGGGTACAACCTTGAGAATCCCTACTACCCAAGTGAAAACTGCCAAGTTATCCAGCCCGGGATGATTCTACTACTAGGATACCTAACACCTGAAGCCCAAGTAGCCATTATTCGAAGATGTCGTAAGTTCGGAGTGGGACCAGGCGGGTTCTCACACGACACACCGGAAGAGGAAAGATGATGAAACTCAGAATGATGTGCCTAGGTAAGACTTGGAACCCATATACGAGGAGCTATCACACCGACAGAGCACATGCACCACCAATTCCCGAAGACTTTCTATCCCTAATTACGGCAACCCTACACGTTGCACAGCAACGTGAAGTACAACCAGTACCCGATCTACAAGCCGACATCTACATCATCAACTTCTATGATAGGGAAGGCCGACTTGGGTTACACCAAGACAAGGACGAGACGCAGGACACCCTAGACCAAGGGATACCCATAGTGTCTGTGTCCATCGGAGATGATGCTGAGTTCCTCTATGGTGAAGAAAAGAGGATTGACCGAGCTATGAAGATCTAACTAAAATCCGGTGACGTGTTGATCATGGGCGGACCATCAAGAATGTTATACCACGGGATTAAGAGAATCAAGCCGAACACCGCACCCTCAACAGTGATAAACGCTACCCATATGAAGCCTGCATGCCTAAACCTAACCTTTAGGAAATATTAAGCTATGTACCGTGTGTATTAAGTTGTGTAATGGAAATGAACATGTAATATTGGAATGATGAATAAAGAAAGGCTTATTATCTACGACTCATCTCGTACCATCACTAATTATACTTGTAATCGTTATTTTTGGGAATAGGTGTTGAACCCTGGAGAGAGGGTACCCTGAGCATTCTCACACAGTCTCAGGCTGGTGACAGCGGCCACATTATCACTGGCACTTTCCCGGTGAATGGAGTCTCAGCCTCAGTATTGTTTGACTCTAGAGCCTCACACACATTTGTATCCCTGACGTTAGCCGAGCAGTTGCACCTTGAGCTCGTGGAGTTGGAAGATTTCCGTGTGACGCTACCTTCAAAGGAAAGAGTTCGTTGTTTTTTTTATAAGGAGGAAAGAGTTCGTTGTACCCGGTATTTCCGAGGAGCCACCATCAGAGTCCGAGAGGAGGATTTTCCGTTGGACCTGATAGAGTTCAGAGGCCTAGGTTTTGACGTCATTGTGGGCATGAATTGGCTAGAAAACACCGAGGTCGTATATTATGTGTTGAGCATAGATTACTGCTAAAGAGCCCGTCCGGCGTTACTGTGTCTTACCGCCAGAACCCCCGACAGCCATCTGTGAAAGTCATATAAGCCATGACCATGGCCAAAGAGATTCAAAAGCAGCAGGAGGTGTACCTCTGTTATGTACAGGATACTCAGCAAGACCCGGAGTTTAATTCAGATGTACCAGTGGTTGGGGAGTTTCCAGACCTCTTCCCTAAGGAGTTTCCCGGTATGCCACCACCCCGAGAGGTCGAGTTCACTATTGACCTAGTACCCGGGACAGGACCTATCGCCAAAGCCCCGTACAGAATGGCCCCGGCAGAAATGATGGAGTTGAAGGAGCAATTGAAGGAGTTGTTGGACAAGGGATTCATACGCCCGAGTGTATCCCCTTGGGGCGCACCCGTACTGTTTGTCAAGAAGAAAGACGCCAGTCTTCGGTTATGCATTGATTATCGAGAGCTGAATGCAGTCACAGTGAAGAACCGCTACCCTTTACCGCGCATAGATGATCTGTTCGACCAGCTCAGAGGAGCGACAGTATTTTCGAAGATCGACCTCAAATCAGGATACCATCAGATCCCAGTGAAGGAGAGCGGCATCGAAAAGACCGCATTTAGGACCCGATACGGCCACTATGAATTCACCGTTATGCCGTTTGGACTGACTAATGCCCCAGCGAGGTTTATGGACTTGATGCACCGAGTTTTCAGAGATCAGTTGGACAAGACAGTCGTGGTATTTATTGATGATATACTGGTTTATTCGAGAACCAAGGAAGAGCATCACCACCATCTCTGGCAGGTACTCGAGATTCTTAGAACCAACCAGTTGTATGCCAAATTCTTCAAGTGCGAATTCTGGTTAGATCAGGTAGCGGTCCTTGGACATATCATTTGTTGTCGGGATAGCAGTTGATCCGGCTAAAGTGGAGGCAGTACGTACATGGCCGAGACCGAAGTCTGTGACTGAGATACGAAGTTTCCTGGGTCTAGCAGGCTACTACCGACGGTTTGTTAAAGACTTCTCCCGTGTCACAAAACCAATGACAAACCTCATCAAGAAAGATACCCCTTTCACAAGGACAGAAGACTGTGAGGCAACATTTCAGAAGTTGAAAGACGCATTGACCTCGGCCCCCATCCTCACGATTCCCGAAGGTACTGATGGATATGAAGTCTACTGTGATGCATCCGGTATGGGTATGGGTTGTGTCCTCATGCAGCACGGGAAAGTTGTCGCCTATGCCTCCCGTCAGCAGAAGAAGCACGAAGAGCACTACCCCACACATGACCATGAGCTTGGAGCAGTCGTATTTGCACTCAAAATTTGGCGCCATTATCTCTATGGTTCACGGATCACCATCTACTCCGACCACAAAAGCTTAAAGTATGTGTTCACCCAAAAAGAACTGAATATGAGACAACGCAGATGGATGGAGTTCCTCAAGGACTATGATATTAACCTTCAGTATAAGGAAGACAAGGCCAATGTAGTTGCCGATGCACTTAGCCGCAGAGCTCACTCATTGCATACACTCATAGCAGGCACCAGTCTAGTTGAAGAAATACATAATGCCCAGCAGAAGGACAGAATGATGGCAGATATTAGACGGAAGTTAATGGATGGCACACTAGATAAGAAGAAATATGACTACCAGCTTCATAAGGATGGCCTGATTCGTGTGAATGGTAGATTATGCATTCCCCACGAGAGCGCAGAGCTCAAGGAACGCATCATGAGAGAGGCTCATTCTTCTACTACTTCTATTCACCCTGGAGCTTCAAAAATGTACAAAGACATGAAGCGATATTTTTGGTGGGTTGGCATGAAGAACGACGTCTTGAACTTCGTTATCAGATGCCTCACCTGTCAGAAGATAAAATTCGAACACCGAAAACCTGGAGGCACAGTGCAGCCAATGCCTATCCCAGAGTGGAAATTCTATGATCTATCGATGGATTTTGTAGTTGGACTGCCACCGGCCAGAGGAGGATTGAATATGATATGGGTAATTGTTGATCGTCTTACTAAGGTAGCACTATTCATTCCAATGAAGGACACATGGAAGGTGTCGAAACTTGCCGAGATTTTTGATAAGGAGATTTTAAGACACCATGGAGTGCCAAAGACCATAGTGTCAGATAGGGACACGAGATTTCTCTCGAGATATTGGAGGGCTTCACGAGAAGCGTTAGGCACCGAGCTGAAGCTTAGCACTGCTTTTCACCCGCAGACCGATGGTCAGACGGAGAGAACCATCCAGACCCTAGAGGACATGCTTAGAGCATGTGCCTTGGACTTCCAGGGCAGTTGGTTAGATAAGTTGCACCTCATCGAGTTTGCATATAATAACAGTTATCACGCCTCAATCAAGATGCCACCTTTTCAGGCGTTATATGGTAGACCTTGCCGTACACCGTTGTGCTGGGACGAGTCCAGCGAAGCTTTTATCATAGGCCCAGACTATTTGCAGCAGGTTCAGGCAGAGGTGCAGCAGATCAGAAAGAACATAAAGGCCGCACAGGATAGACAGAAAGCGTATGCAGATAACAGACGTCGAGACCTGGAGTTCGCAGTTGGCGACCAGGTGTTCTTGCGAGTATCGCCGATGAAAGGAATTTTCAGATTTTGGCAAAAAGGAAAGTTGAGCCCGAAATTCGTAGGCCCTTACAGTATTAGGGAGCGTGTGGGCCCAGTTGCTTATAGACTTGATCTACCCTCAGAGTTGGGATGAGTTCATGATATATTCCACGTCTCTCAGCTAAAGAAATACATGCCTGATCCCTCACATGTACTACAGCCCGAGAGGCTAGTCCTAGAGCCCACATTGAGATCAGTGAGACACCTCAAAGAATTCTAGACACTAAGACCCGGGAGACCCGGAACAAGTCAATTAGATTAGTGAAGGTGTTATGGTCAAACCAAGATATATAGGAAGCCACATGGGAGCTGGAAGATAAGATGAGAGATATGTACCCCCCATCTTTTCACCGATACTTCAGTTTAGTGTAGGGTACGAGGGCGTACCCCTCTTTAAGGGGGGTAAGCGCGTTTCGTTTTGGGATGTTTTTGCGTGTGTCACTGGTTGTAATCCTGCAACCACATGTTGATGGTTGGTAGGCTTGTGTGTGAGAATGTTATGTACGTATAAGTACTCTCTGTATGAATGAATGGTGTGTGTCGTGGTTTGCACCTCAGCATGTTATATGCTCTATATGAATGAATGTTGTGCCTTGGGTTGGACTTTAGCATGTTATATACATTGCTAGCATCTTGGTGTACCATGAGAACTTGTGTGAAGCCACTAATGTGGTATGGTGCTTAGAGAAGCACTGAGAATTATAAGTGGAAATATAAGTTAAGGAAGTAAGACTTCGGGATGGAGTCTCTTTTAAGGGGGGTAAGTTGAAATAACCCCTATTACTCTTAATACTTTGAACATTAATCAATAAAATATAAGTTTTATAGTTTGGACATAAAATAACGTTACGAACAATTAAATCTAGTATAATATATGTACGAATACAAAAAATACACGTATGTAACGTTATGATTTGTAACGTGTAATAAAAATGATAGTGTCGCATAACTTTGTAATAAATAAAATAAATATAACTATATATTCTATGGTCTTACATATAAATAAACATGTAACCTATACAAAAAAAAAAAGAAAGAAAAAGGAGCAAAGACGCTCCCGCTGAGGTTCGAACCCGAGAGACCTCCCGTACCTTCCCCAATGCTTAAACCGGTTGAGCTATGCTCGAATTCGATAACTAGAAACAACAAATCGAAACTAGTATCGACTCAACTAAGGTAAATGAACAACAATTAGAAACAGACGCGCACTCTCTTAACGGTGCCGGTTCCTTCTTCTTCTTCCTCGATCAAGAACCAGATCGAACCAAATAAAAACAGGAGACAGAGAATTCAAACTCTCAGGCGACAAAATGGTTATATTCTAATGCCCATAACTTCCTTGGTAACTTGTGACAACCCCTCCATTATTCCTTCCTGAATCTCGCCCTCTCAGTTTTCCCCCTACAATGTGCTTGAACTAAGCGAACATGCGGCTAGCACTGGCTCTGTAGGATCCACGCCACGACAGCCCTGTTTATCCGAGGCCAACATCTATTGCCCAGCATTCATCTCCATGCTCCACTGCTACTCTTGTGGCATCGTAAGCCAGGAAGACAAACTCCAACAGAGAGCACGGTACCAACCGCACTTTCAATCAGCAGACAAAGTCTATTATGTTCAAAGTTTTATGCACAGAGTTTGTTTTACAAACCCCCACGCACCAAGCACTGAATGATTCAAACTCTCACAACAATTCCCATTGGAACTTGCCACCACTAATGACTGACTTAACTCCTGCCTAATTCTTAAACCCATAGCCCACCTCCTTCACTCCTGAGGTGTACACATTTCTGCATGGGCAGGAACCACCCTCCCTCTCTGATTCCTGATGCACAAGGTAAGTTCTATTGGATTACACTTCCTTTCCTGTTTCCTCGACTTCTTTTTGTTCCCGGTCAAAAAGGAGAGTAACTCCACTTCTTTCGCATAGCAGGAGTCCCTTGGTAACCTGTGGCATCTCCTCCAAAAATACAAGAACTGATAAAGAGTCAGTTCCTGTTGTGAATATCGGTCCAGGTAGGTCACAACCAGTCTTGTTTTTGTTGTCTCAGTTTGAAGAGAAAACTGACACATTACTCCTGCACTCCTTCTTGTTAATCAGTGAACTTCAACCCTCTTGGTCCCTCTCTGTCTGTCTGATCGAGTTGGAGTCCAAGCTCTTGGAAATCTGGAGCAATAAACTCAAAGAACTAACGAGGTGAAAAGACTACAACAAGTTCCCTTCTCTTTTCTGTCCTGTCTTTTCAGTCATGGTTATTCTGTCTGTCAAGTCCAACTCCTAGGGATTTTCTCCGGTGATTGTCGAGTGACTAAGGAACTGAAGTCCCCTCCTGCACTAAAGGACTGGCCAGAAGAACCTGTCAAGTTACTCAACTGGTGAGTATTCTTGAACTGTCTTCAGAATCAGCAATAAAAAAAAGAGCAGACCGTCGTCAAAACTGATAACATGCCAAATCTGTAACATGTAGTCCCGGTGTATCAACTGTTCGGATAGTTTGAGTTTTGAGTTGTTATATATTTACAACCAACAGTACACTTAGGGGTGGGTAATCAAATGGAGGGAAGACTGAAAGAATAAAACAACCATGTGAATAACAGAAGAGAATAGATGGAGAATATCAGTTTCTGATGTTACAGTTTATAGGCTTTTTCTGAGTCATTGTTCTGTATAAACATCCTCAGTAGTAGTATCAATATTGCTGAGGGTGAGAAAATACCACAGTGTTGTACTAGGGAACTAGGCCATATGAGGGGAGTTGGAAAACCAGACTCGATAACAAAACTATAAATGAACAGAGATGAAAATAGAAGAAAAACAGAAACTGCTCCTGCTTCAGTTCTGTTTCTGTTATCATAGGGTTCAATTCCTGAAGTACGTAAAACAACATCGTTGTGATTGATGCTGTTTAACAACTCAAGTCTTGATCAAACACTTATAGAATGGGAAATGACTTGGAAACCAGAAACCAAATTAAAAGAACAGAAGAAATCGGTAACAGGAAAGAAAATAGACAGTTTTTGTGATTTCTGATGTTCCAGTTTCAGTTCCAGTTCTGCTATCGGTATAAACAACATTTCAGATTATTCATAAGGTTGCTTTGGATCTGTTTTGAGGGTTAGCCTTGGGTTGCTTGGATTAAGACTGTAACTAAACACTTAACTAAGTGGTTGAGCAAGTTGGGAAGAAAAGAAAAGAAAATGAAGACAGAAAGCGAGGGCTTATCAGGATCTGGGTTAACTTATCAGGTTTCGGTTTTTGTACAGAGGAAACTCAGGGACTTTGTCTAGGCTAGTCTTGGTTGTTCTTGAGTTTTAAAAACTTATTAACACAAACTAAGTACAGATACTTAGAAGGGAACAGAAAACAGTTTCGGAACAGAAAAGGAAAACAAAGAGAAATATCAGTCTGCCAGTTTAAGTTGCAGATTTGGTTTTCCTGTTTCAGTGTCAGTTTGTTAAGTCTGTACAATGATATTCAGTGGAGTTGTTCATGTGGTTTTGGGATTAGTTTTAAGTCAAAATCTTGTTAGCACATAAACCAAGGTGTAGTTAAGCTGGGGAGGGGAATATAGAAAGACATATCAGCTTCTGTTCTAGTTTTTATATTTGTTCAGAGGTTGTTTTCTGTTCTGTACAGAGGAGCAGGTGAATGGGTATTGGTGGAATTTTCGAGTTTAAATTATAGATGAAACACTTAACTGGGTAAGAAGTACATAGGGGAGAGATTTGAAGGAAAGAATCGCACCTAAACAGAAAAGGATCAAGGAGAAGTCATCGGTTTCATGGGCATTCAGTTTCAGTTTTCCTGATTTCCATTCTTTTGTGTCTGTTTCTGTGCAGTTAACTACAGGTGTGGTGTGAGTGTTTCATGAGTATAGTCTTGAGTATAAGCCAGGGACTAACACCCATGATTGGTTGTGTAAGCACTGCAGGAAAGAAATAAACATAAACATAAACTAAACTAACTAACAACAATAACCAAGAAAGAATGTGTAGTTTGTGTTCAGTATCAGTGAGTGCTAACAAGAAAAATTGTAGGAAACTATATACAAAAGAACAAAATAATAAATTAATCCTACAACTCTACTACGGGTAGAAAAATAAAACCCGGTCGGAGTATAGTGTAAATATATTACGACCGAGAGTATCGAACCCAAGGGACTTATAGAAAACTAGTCCTAATCCGGGCAAAAGCCTATTCTATAATAATAAGGGGGGAAATGTAAATGACACAATAATTAACTAAAACCTATCTAAATGCGAGATTTAGGACTAATCCACCCTAAGTAACAACATGATCACGCAATGCAACTTCAAGACACGAACTTAACCAACCAACATGATTGCGCCGGATGTCCTGCCGGACATCAGGTGCACGGCATATTCAAAGTCTTGAATGTGCCGGACAGGAAGCACCCGGCAGTGCATCCGGCACGTTCATATGGTGAAAACCATTCTCTTGCTTCGAACAAGAAACTCAAAACCCATTAACAAATCGAGCATATATCATGCCACGAAATGAACAAGGAGATGGGGGAAGATGGATTAACTCGCAATCTTTAATGCTAACCCTAAATTATAGATGAAAACATCAAAGACCACTAAGATTTGTCTAACCTATCCTACTCTTGGGAAATTCCTCCTCAAGTAGAATTTGCATAAAGAGAATGAGTGATCAACTAATTCACTTGCACTAAGAACCAGAATCTTAATGAACGCTTGAATTTGTATTGAAATAATCATATTGTTTACATAGAAGGAATTCATCCCTAGCCAAAGCCTAACAAGGATTTCTACTTCACCATCCACTCAAATAAGGAAGAAATACATAAGGGAGAAGGAGATTGAACATAGCCTCAACCCGAAAAGGAAATTTTCTCTTCTTCTTGTGGATGGATCCGTAGAAATGCCTTGGACACCAACACTTGGAATGAGGCGGAAATGAAGCGTGGAATGGAGTGGAATATGTATGTTGGAATGTGCCAAATTGTAGCCTTCCTCGGCCTATTTATAGGCACCAAAATGTCTCTTGCCGGGCGTCGTGCCGGATCACCAATAGCCGGCACACGTGATAAATGCGCCCAACTGTTAACGGTCGAAACCGTCAATTCCACGTGAAACAGTGCCTATGCCGGGTAGGATATACCCGGCATCACACCCGACAGCATCCTTTTCACCAACGGTCAATAACTGCCATCGTCTGGTCAACCGTGGTGACTCTTCACTTATGCCGGATGGGATCTACCCGGCATCATGTCCAGCAAGGCCTCTTTTCAGTTCTGTGCTTATGCCGTGCAGCAACAACCCGACATGGAGTCCGGCTTAAATGAACTTTTGGCTAAAAAATCATTCCTTGCACCGAAAACACATAAAAACATAAATCTGTACAAATATTATACTTTAACACATAATAAGCATAAATAACATAAATATAACTTTATTTAGATAAATATAATACTAAATCTAGCACATAAAATATGATAAGTCTGCGGCTTATCAAGGCCCTACACTTACCTTTTGCTAGTCCTCGAGCAAAACAAAATTAGAAAGGACTAATTACTTATGCACAAAACAGATAAACTTTAGAATGAAATGTAGATAAATATTCTCAACTCTATGACTCTAATTCATAAGTATCACTTAATCTACCTTATTCTATCGAAACATACTAATGGGTATGAAACAAGGAATTTCAAAACCGATCAAAAACTTTTGGGCTATTTTGCATAAGGGATTTGTAATCTCTCCTTTTTCCGGTTTCCATCATTCAGCTCTATTTTTCAAGAGTTTCTGAATGTGGCCAAGGCTCTCATCAATGGTTTTATGAATCAGCCCTATTTGCAAGAGTTTCTGAATCAACCATGATATTTTTGCATTGAAGAACAGGGAATTTAGGAGAAAAATAAAAGGAAAAACTCTCTTTTCTTGCTTTTATTCAGAGGCACTTTTGCAACCTCAAGGAATATAATGCTTTTCCTTTGGTAGAAGATTTTTTTTCTTTCTTTTTTTTTTCTTTTTCTTCTTCTTTCTTTTGCACAAAAACCCTTTTTAAGATTTTCACCCAAAAGATTTTTCACAATTTGGAAAGAAAAGAATAACACCCATAAGTATATAAAGGAAAGAATTAGGAGAAAGATCATGTACTCATGTTAATAAAGAGAATCAAAAAGTTAAAAAACAGGAATCTATAAGTCATTAGAGAGCTTACCTCTAGAGAGAACAAGCTTTTAGTCATTCCTAATCTCATCTTAATCAAAAACATGCAAAAAGTTTAGTAAAACATTGATAAACTTTAAACTTATGCAAATTATAAAAAATTTATATATTTTTTTAAGGGGGGTCCCTGCCCTACACTTGGCAGGAACACTGTCCCCAGTGTTCAAAAGGAACAATAAAGAAAAATAAAGAAATAAAGAAAAGAAGTGACTCCCCTGTGATAAAAGAAGACCAGATGCGTGGGGCTGCCCTACACTTAGCCTTTGGCTACTTGGCAGAGTGATCAGAGATATCGATAGAGGTTATGAACGATCTCGCATACTCCCATTGATAAATTTAGCGTTAGAGACGGGAGTTGACCAAGTGGTCATGGTTGAGCAAAAAGTTGCTGCAGCGACTTATGCTCCGTGCGAACGGTCAGATCTCATGTAATTTCCACTTCCTCAGGTGTTGAAAAATCTTGGAATTCAGTGCTCTAGGTGTGTGGTTGTGCACTAACCACATTCACCTGCTGAGGAAGAGAGCTCTTGTCAAACGCCTGCTGTATTTGAGTATTTGTGTAGGGAGTGTGCTTGAACTGCATTCACCTAATTTACTTTGGAGGAGTACACAAAATTATAAATTAAACAAATTATAGTACGAAAAATTATAATAAGACAGGAAGGTTACCAATTCAAGAGAGACAAATAAATAAAAAAAATGATTATTTATTTATTTATTTATTTTTTTAATATGCCGGACATAATGTCGGGCAACTCGTATCCGGCAATGGACTTCTCCCATTAATGCCGGATTGGTTTTACCCGGCTTATTTATACTCGAAGAGAAAATAAAATAAATCAAAAAGAAAGAAGAGATGGATAAAACGAGATGTTTGTAATAATAAATAAAAAGATATTAACATAATTAAATTCACAAAAATCAAAAGAAGAAACAAAGTTGCGTATGCCGGACGTGGTGCCGGGTGTTCGAAGCCCGGCATCGGACTTCCTCCATGATTGTCGGGTTGATTTTATCCGGCGTTACGCTCGGCGAGACAAAAAATCGAACATAACTTAATTAAAAGACATTGAAAGGTAAAGGATAATCAAAAATAAATGTAAGAGTAATTAAGGGATTGTAGGAGATTACTCCTAATTGTCCCTACAATTAGCGACAAAAATATTGAGAGAAATTGAGCATGTCGGGTGACATGCCGGATCAACCCTGTCCGGCATATCACTTCCTCCGAAATGCCGGGTGAAGAACACCCGGCACAATACCCGGCAAATGCAAACTCGAAATTAAAAATAAAGAATTATAGTATAGGAACTAATATAATAGAGAAATAACGGAAGGGGGAGACAATAATGCATTTAAATTTGTAAAACTCAACAGTGTATGAAATTTTGAAAACAATTTGAACATGCCGGACATGATGCCGGGCCAATCCTGTCCGGCATCGGACTTCCTCCGGGTTTGCCGGGTGACAGATGCCCGGCACTTCGCACGGCACATTCAAATCTGCAAAACTAAGTGCGAAAATAAATTAAAGAATCAAGGGATCAAAGAATCAAAGAATAAAGAATAGGGAATAAAGAATAGGGCGTTTTACCGAATTTAGGACTTGGACTAATTCCAAGTCCCCGGCAACGGCGCCAATTTGCTAACAAGAAAAATTGTAGGAAACTATATACAAAAGAACAAAATAATAAATTAATCCTACAACTCTACTACGGGTAGCAAAATAAAACCCGGTCGGAGTATAGTGTAAATATATTACGACCGAGAGTATCGAACCCAAGGGACTTATAGAAAACTAGTCCTAATCCGGGCAAAAGCCTATTCTATAATAATAAGGGGGGAAATGTAAATGACACAATAATTAACTAAAACCTATCTAAATGCGAGATTTAGGACTAATCCACCCTAAGTAACAACATGATCACGCAATGCAACTTCAAGACACGAACTTAACCAACCAACATGATTGCGCCGGATGTCCTGCCGGACATCAGGTGCACGGCATATTCAAAGTCTTGAATGTGCCGGACAGGAAGCACCCGGCAGTGCATCCGGCACGTTCATATGGTGAAAACCATTCTCTTGCTTCGAACAAGAAACTCAAAACCCATTAACAAATCGAGCATATATCATGCCACGAAATGAACAAGGAGATGGGGGAAGATGGATTAACTCGCAATCTTTAATGCTAACCCTAAATTATAGATGAAAACATCAAAGACCACTAAGATTTGTCTAACCTATCCTACTCTTGGGAAATCCTCAAGTAGAATTTGCATAAAGAGAATGAGTGATCAACTAATTCACTTGCACTAAGAACCAGAATCTTAATGAACGCTTGAATTTGTATTGAAATAATCATATTGTTTACATAGAAGGAATTCATCCCTAGCCAAAGCCTAACAAGGATTTCTACTTCACCATCCACTCAAATAAGGAAGAAATACATAAGGGAGAAGGAGATTGAACATAGCCTCAACCCGAAAAGGAAATTTTCTCTTCTTCTTGTGGATGGATCCGTAGAAATGCCTTGGACACCAACACTTGGAATGAGGCGGAAATGAAGCGTGGAATGGAGTGGAATATGTATGTTGGAATGTGCCAAATTGTAGCCTTCCTCGTCCATTATAGGCACCAAAATGTCTCTTGCCGGGCGTCGTGCCGGATCACCAATAGCCGGCACACGTGATAAATGCGCCCAACTGTTAACGGTCGAAACCGTCAATTCCGCGCGAAACAGTGCCTATGCCGGGTAGGATATACCCGGCATCACACCCGGCAGCATCCTTTTCACCAACGGTCAATAACTGCCATCGTCTGGTCAACTGTGGCGACTCTTCACTTATGCCGGATGGGATCTACCCGGCATCATGTCCGGCAAGGCCTCTTTTCAGTTCTGTGCTTATGCCGTGCAGCAACAACCCGGCATGGAGTCCGGCTTAAATGAACTTTTGGCTAAAAAATCATTCCTTGCACCGAAAACACATAAAAACATAAATATGTACAAATATTATACTTTAACACATAATAAGCATAAATAACATAAATATAACTTTATTTAGATAAATATAATACTAAATCTAGCACATAAAATATGATAAGTCTGCGGCTTATCAGTGAGGTTATAGTTTCTGTATAACCAGATTGCAAGGGTATTATAAGTGGTATCCCAGTTTAATAAGGAACACAAATAATAGCTAATCAATATAAGTAGGTTAGTGAAACATGTGGAGAAGGTTAAACATCAACTACTACATTAATAGTGAAGTTAGATAAGGTGTTACATGGGAAATGTTTTCTGATTTGTAACTTTTGGATTTCTGTACAAATGGGTTTTACTGGTATCTTATGGTCTATATTATTATTATGCAAGGGATATAACATTGCTCATCTAGTTATCTAAGGGGGGAATACACATAAGACAAGTTATATCTATTTTATATAAACTTGTTACCTAAATAACACTTAAAACGCTCTAAAACATTAGCTAGGGAAAAAGGACTTGATTAACGTATAAAACAAGGTGTGAATGCCCTAGGAGTAAGGTAAGCCTAGAATTAATGCATGTGAAGTTCTAAGGGTTAATATAAACTAAACATTTAACAACACACCTAAGGAATAACACCCAATATAAAGTGTCACCACATAAAATAATACACTGACACATCATTTTAATTAACGCTAGGGCCGTAGCGAACTTCGACCGGAACTCCGAGTGTGAGACAACATGTACTTTCAAATAAGGTATGGACATGTGTGGTTCGTATGTTGTCGTGTTACACGGCTTGTTTGTTGTGTGCTCTGTGTGAAAAAGACCATAAGACTAAAGCATGAAATTGGATTGCTTGCTTATGGTGTTATATGCTTGCTATATCACTGTTGCATATTATTTACGCGCACACAGTAGTTTAATCCCTTCTCGTTTATGGAATTTGAGATGAGATAAGGTGAACTATGAAAACAAAGAAAATTCTATTAAAGGGAACTCCTCTCTAACCATAGAGGACGTACCATGACACCCACTATGGTGTCTAATCATTTATGATAATGAAGAGCAAATATCAACTGTTGATAACATGAGAATAACCCGGAGAGACAACATCTCGGGCCGCGTGGTATGGAATGAACGAGAGTTGGTATCTGCATCAGATCCTTCGACCGACTATTGTGGAGCACATCTTGGGGTCTAAAGATGACCCCTCTTTCTCGACGTACGACGCCGGGATTGGAAGATTGGCAATTTGGAAGCATGACCTAGGGTCTAGAGATGACCCCTCTTTCTCGACATGACGCCGGGATTGGAGGATCAGCTAATTGGACAGCATAACCTGGGGTCTAAAGATGACCCCTCTTTCTTGACGTACGACGCCGGGAATGGAGGTATAAACTATGGAGGAGACGTCCTCTAACGTGTGGTGATAAGAGAACTCACAATTAATTCATAAGAAGCAAGAAAAGATGGGCACCTATACTATATGGTCACGGGAACTAACCTACATCCCCAGACCTGGTGCAAGAAAGAGAAAGAGAAGTACACATGATGGAAACAAAGGAAAAAGAAATGTAAACACTCAACGTTGAATGATCCCACTGTGAGGATCATCATTATTCAAATTCTTGTGTAAGCTCTACTTGTTTTACATGCTTGAGGTGCTTGATGTTATCTCTATGCCCAACATGTTGTGAGTTGCTATGTTGATGTTGTATGCTGTGTGTTACTGTTTTTATTATAGCATGCAAATTGGACTTAATCATATTGACCAATTATTCAGTCGTGTGGTAGGGGTGGGTGTGGTAAACATGCGGGCACACGTTCATACTCAGCATAGTTTTGCTGAGCCTTTATTTTTTTACAGGTATGAAACGGGAAGCTGGCGGAGAGTAGGCAGGGTGACTACCATAGGGGTTAGTCCATATGGGCAGGACTTTAGTAGCATGTTTTAATGTAGGGTTGAGACTATGTATCACTAGACCGTTGTTGTATGTTTCGGGTTGTGTTATTTAAGTAAGACTTATGATGTAGACTCTCGGTACTTGGTTTGTATTTCCCGATTATACTTGGATTTGGTTATGGTTTTAATTCCAGTCATTCAGACCGCAGCTTAGTATTGATAATGTTGTGGGTGTCAACCGTGGGTGGTTGGCGTCTGTCTGTGGACACCCGGTTGGTACTGTGACTCCGCTGTTTAGACTTGTTGTATCATCGTTTGGCGCATCATTCAGACTACTGTTGGGTAATCGGGGGTGTTACAATAAAGCAGAAGAAATGATGGGACCATGTTGCAAAAACAAACATGAATGCAGCCTTGCATGGGTCAGTTTGATGTCAGTTGTTCTATTAAATGTCAACTTTCATAATAAAGTAGAAGAAAAAATGATGAGACCAACACGAAAATTGATAGCAAGCATAAGAGTTTACAAACAAACCCAATAAGTATAATCACAAAAGAAAACTTTCTCAATACTAAATGGATTATAAAATAGTATCAATCTATTTTTTGACGAATTTATGGAAATAAATTTATTTCATTATTTCTCTTTATATACTACATACATTAGCTAAGAGATTATTTTTTTTATTTTTTCTCTCTCTCTCTATATATATATATATTATTTCTCTAATTTTAAAACTTGGCTTACAACAGCTATTAACTATGAGCTAATAAAAGAACGAACCCGTCTTTTATTAAGAAAGAGAACATTATTGAGAAGCATATACCTGGTCATCCTCCAATTTTTTGGCACCATTACTAGTTAATTAACTGCTTTTTTCTGATCGAACAATAGTTTAATGTGACTAGAATTATCATCCAAAAGACCCATTCACATCTAGGAATGGCAATGGGTCGACCAGTGCCCATTTCATTCGGTCACCCAACTCTCCAAGACGGGTGAAAAACCTGTAAAAAATGGGTGTAAAACAGGTGAGGGGTGAAACGAGTGCGGGTGCAGGTCGGTGACAGTTTTTCACCCAGCCACCTGACTCATCCACCCGACCCGTTCACCCGAATATATATTAACATGTACAAAAACATACAATATATTGATTCTCTTATCTCTTCACTCACAATAATATTGCAACCCTAACTGATAAACAAGGAACATACATGCTCTTGTGGCGCCTCTCTTGATTCTCTTCTCTCACGGTTATATTGCAACCCTAACTAGAAAACAAGAAATACATGATTTTGCGCCTCTCATCAATCTCTTTCCCCATGGTAATTTTGCAGCCCTAGTTGGCGAACAAAGAACATACATGCTCTTGCACCTCTCTTCATTCTATTCTCTCACGGTAATTTTGCAGCCCTAACTAGCAAATAAAAAACATACCTGCTCTTGTGTCTCTCTTCATTTTATTTTCTCACATTCATTTTGCATCCCTAACTGGTGAACAAGAAACATTCATGCTCTTACGTCTATCTTCATTATATTCTCTCACGGTAATTTTGCAGCCTTAACTGGCGAACAAGGAACATACTTGCTCTTACACCTCTCTTTTTTCTATTCTCTCACGACAATTTTGTAACCCGAACTGGTGAACAAGGAACATACATGCTCTTGCGCCTCTCTTTATTCCATTCACTCATGGTAATTTTTGCAACCCTAACCGGCGAACAAGAAAGAATCATGCTCTTAGGCCTCTCTTCATTCTCTTCACTCACGATAATTTTGCAACCCTAACTGGCAACCAAGGAACATAAATGCTCTGTTCTTGCTGGAACAGGAAAAAACTGGTGAAATGGGTTCGCCCGCATCACCTACGGGTGACGAGTGTGGGTGAAAAAACTTCAGGTGACGGGTCTTGGTGGTGCGGGTGAAAACGGGTGATGGGTGCAAGTAAACGCAGAGGTGTTCATAACCGGTTAGTCAAATTTGATAATCGTAACCAGTTCATTTAGAAGCGGTAACTGTCAGTTTCGGTGCGGTTTTACTGGTATAACGGTTAACCAAAATGATGTAGATTTATGTGTTTTTTTCTTATTATTATTAGGCAATGTGCGATTTTACTGATTTTGGTGCGGTATTAAACTGGTTAACCATCGATTTTGATAAGATTTTATAGGTTTTAATATAAATCTAACTATTCACTATATAATTGCACACTTATTTTTGGTAAATCTAACAATTAACTGTATAGTTTTATACTTATACTCAAACAATTTAAAAATTAAAAGGGTTAAACGGTTTTTCCGGTTAACCGGATTCCTTAAAATCAATAACCTTAACCGAAACTGAAACTGGGAAATTAAACGGTTCAGTTAACCAAACCGGTAAACCATTTCGGTTAACCAGGTTTCTGGTTTTGGTTTCTCTGGTTCCGGTTTTCCATGGATAGCCTTAAGCGTCATCCAGCCCAAACTTGACCTATCGTCATCCCTACTCATGCCCAACCTCCAATACAATTGTCACCCTTTTGACTTATCAACCTGACTCTTGACTGACGGGTCCTTCTTAACTCATCATCTGAAGTCAGTCAATAGTGTGCGAACTTCATTCAAACAATTCGACACTATTATTTGTGAGACTAGTGACACACGAGTGAGAGTAAAATTTATAATAAGTTTAAATAATTGTAACTTTTAAACTATAAGTCCAAAATTAATAACTTTATACATTTGTTTATCTGAATTCAAGCTTTTCAAAACATGACCAATCATGAATATGTTTCCACAAGTTTAAAATTTTATATTAGCTACATGTATATGCCTACACATATCAACGAAACTTATGTTTTATCATATACAGTTTAATGTACAACATACAATAATAATACATCACAAAATGATAATGATCAATTATTTGTTTCAAAATTGGTATGTCAGGAAAATATATGATTCACCATATAAAGTTTGAAATACATCATGCAATTACAATAATACATCTCAAAACAATAATAATACACCACAAAAAACAATGATATTATCGCTTCCAGAGTTTGCTACGTGAGAACAATATATGATTCATCACTTGTTAGTTAATGAATGATAAAACCAATTTTAATGAATCATATCATCATGTTATTGTATCATTGCAAATAAATTTTATTAAACAATAATGCACCACAAAACAATAATAAACTATTATCTGTTTCGAAATTGGTACGCTATAAAACTAAATGATTCACACGATAAGGTTTAAAATACTTCATACAATAATAATTATAGTAGTAATAATAATACACTACAAAACAATAATGATTTATTATCAGTTCCGAGGTTTGTTATCTAATTTATAATTGTCAGTTAATAAATCATAATACCAATTTAAATGAATCATATTATTATTTAGTGTATCATTGTAGACATATTAAAATAAAAAAATTTAAATTTATCTAAATATATTCATGGTTGATCTTGCTCTAAACAACTTAAACTTAGATAAACAATAATATATTTTTTCCACTTCGGACTTACAGAGCGGAGATTTTAGGGGCACGTCGTGCCTTTATTTTCAGTGACCACACATGTGACTACTACCGTATGACTTACAAACTTTAAATAATTGTAAGTTTTAAAATATAAGTCTAAAATAAAAAAATTTATATCATTTTTCATATAAATTCAAGTTTTTCAAAACAAGACCAATCATATATGTTTTGATAATTTTAAAAAATTTATATTAACTAACAAGTGGTGAATCATATAGTGTTTAAAATACAATATATATAAATAATTATACACCACAAAATAATAATAATCCATTATCCGTTTCAAAATTGGTACATTTGGAAAGTTATGATTCACCAAATAAGATTTAAAATACATCATACAATAATCATAGTAATATAACACAATAATAATAATAATAATAATAATAATAATTTATTATCAGTTCCATAGTTTACATGTCAGGAAAAATAATTGATTCACCACTTTGTTAGTTAACGAATCATAAAACCAATTTTAATCAACCATATCATCATTTTAGTGTATAATTGTAAACATATAAATAAATAAATTTCAAACAATAATACAACACAAATCAATAATAATCCATTTTCAGTTATGAAATTGCTATATTATAGGAAAATATATTATTCAACATAAAATACTTAAAATACATCATACAATAATAATACATCACAAAACAATAATAATAGACCATAAAAATGATCTATTATAATTTCTAAAGTTTGCAAGTCAAGAAAAATATCTGATTCACCATTTGTTAGTTAATGAATCATTAGAATAATTTTAACGAATCATATCATGATTTCAGTGTTTCATCATAAACATAGAAAACAAAATTTTAAAATTTATCAAAACATATCCATAATTGATTTTATTTTTAAGAACTTGAAACTAGATGAACGGTGATGTAAATTTTCTTGTTTTGAACTTATACAAATTATAGTTATTTAAAATGTAACGCAAAATTACTCACATCAATTTGTCACAATCCATCAAGATTGTGAAAAAACGGTACGGGAGTTCAACACGGACTACTGAGAGTACGTGATACGGAAGTATCAATACGGATATCATGGGGAACTAGTATGGTTAAAATATTATATATTTGAATAACAAAAAATTTATAATAAATATTTACAAGTATGAAATATATATGTTCCATTTTGTGTATAATATTTGTATTTGTTATTAATACCTTAAAATTGTATATGCATATATTATAAAGTTATCACATTCTTAACCATTATAATACAAGTTGCATAAGTGAATTTTAAGAAAAAATCACACTATTACTAAGTAGAAAAAAAAAACAAATAGTACGATAGAAAAGTTCTTGGTATAGTTGTAATTTTGACCTCACAAATATTCAATTTATATTTAATAGTGGTGGTGCTTATATCGTAATTTTTTTAAAGTAAAACCTTATGAGGTCATTGCGAGATGGGGAGTTCAACAAAACGAAATCGACCCCATTCTTTTATCACATTATCAAATGAGTTTATTTGATTAGCTAGTTTTTTTTCTCTGTATGTCACATATATCAATTATCATATCAACTATTTTTTCTCTCTACTTTTTCAAATTTTATTGACATCATTTATATATTTGATCTAAAAAAGAATAAGGTCTTAGAAATACGCCCTATAAGAGCATCCACAACAATGAGAGTGGAATCCACCCATAAAGTATCATTATTCTATTCTCCTCTCTCACAACATTAGCTAAGAAACTCTCTCTCCTCAATCCTTAGCTAAGGAACTCTCTCTCATGTCTCTCTCTTCCACATAAACATTTATCTTTTCTTTTACATATTTGAGAATGGGATCCACCCCATTGTGGATGCTCTAAACAACCTTACCCTACCAGATATATCGATCTGTTGCCCCGGACTTTAAGAGCCCGTTCTTTCATCGCGGCTCAAATGGTGCACGGCGTCCAAGAAGAAAAGTATACAGGTGTTGGGTTGTTATTGGCTTTTTTATTTGTGGGGTCCTACTGTCAGTCTCACAGAATTGGTATTTTGTAAACGCGGGTTTACCTGCGTTTGGAAATGGAGAGCATTAATGCTCTGTTCGAACGGACCCTAACACAAAAAAGTTACAACCAAACAGCTGACTGGATGACACTGGATCGATTCGGTGCGTGCACGCGTAGCTTCTTCTAATCTGCGCATCCTCCAATATACTCCACAATATTTCTTGAAAAGGAAAAGAAATCGAACAAAATAATAATGCGGCAAACCCCGTCCCACTACAAAAGTACAGCGCAGAGAATCACTTCATGGGGCCAGTCCTCCATCCGCTACTGCACTACGATAAGCCCAGCGCCGGGACAGAGATTTCGTCGGCCGCTGATCAGAAGTAACAAAAGTCACTCGACAGTGTTCCGTTCTCCCGCCACCACTAACTGACACGAATTTCGAGTGTTAAAGAAATCGAACGAAACTGAATAAAGTGATATATTTACTGCTTTCTCTCTCTCAACTGTAGTCTGTAGTAATCTACTAATCTTACATCTTCCCTCCCATAATTCCACTCTCCTTTCTCCATCGATAGGAGAAAAATGGTGGAGCCAAGGTACTCCCCTCTCTCAATACAAGGAACTATATTCGGCTCAGTACTCACTCCCACCTGCACTTTCGTCTTCACCATCTTCCTCTGCATCTTTGGATTCTACACCTTACACTTCCCGCTCACTCACACCCAAAACCAATCCTCTCACCACTTCCAAGAAAACTTCCTCTCCTTCTCCACCAACATCACCCTCTACCACTACCTTCACTCCCTCACCTCCCAGCCCCACCTCGCCGGCACTCAACTGGGCCTCGAAACCGCCCGTTTCGTCCGGACCCATTTCCACGAGCTTGGTCTCCGTACCCACTTGGCAGAGTACCGCGTTCTCCTCTCTTACCCACTGCACGCGTCACTCTCAGCTCACTTTACAGGCTCTGGTGGTGTCCGGGAATTCGGCCTTCCCGAACCGGGTCTGGCGGGTTCGGGCGTGATCGGACCCTACCACGCCTACTCACCTTCGGGTATTGTGAAGGGTAACGCCGTTTTCGTCAATTACGGCCGGGATGAGGATTACAGAGCACTGGAAAAGATGGGTGTGAATCTAACCGGATGTGTTGCTATTGTTCGAAGAGGGGAAGTTCCGCGTAGCAGCGTGGTTAGGCTGGCCGGTGAAAATGGGGCGGCGGCGGTGCTGACATACGTTGAAGGGGATAAATTTAGGGATGGGGTTGAGAGGGGAACCGTCATGAGGGGTTTGGGTGACCCTCTTAGTCCCGGTTGGGCGAGCAGTGTGGAAGGAACTGAGAGGCTGAGTAGGGGAGATGAAGAGGTGAGGAAGCGATTTCCGAAGATCCCTTCCATGCCGATTTCAGCTGAGACCGCTGAGATTCTGTTGCAGTCGTTGGAGGGACAGATGGTGCCGCGCGAATGGACAGGTACCCTGAAAACAGCAGTAGAGAGGGTCGGTCCTGGTCCTACTTTGATCAATTTGACTTACCAGGTGAGTTATTGCTACTGAAGGGTTTTGACTGTTTTCTGAACTTTGTCGCTAACGCAAAACTGCTAAATAGGATAGTGACACAGACCCGGTCTATGATTGTTATTGTTCAGTTGTCAGTTGCGTTTTTTTTTGGTGTCCAACCTTGGTCAAATTTCGCTAATTTTCGGCTGAGCATGCTTGGAAATCAGGCGCTTTGTCTGATTTGTGCTTTTATTGTACTAGATCTTATAAACCTTGTATCAGTTGAATTGTACGACCTGAAATAGTGATGTCTGACTTTTCTTGATGCCTATTTTCATGTAAGATCCCCATAATTTTTCTGTCTAGGGTCTTCCGAAGTGCCGAAGACTTGTAATTGGTAATGTTGCAAGCTTTTACCTTACTGTTGACGACACATTTATCTCGAAGTTGTTCGCACGGAGCAGAAAGTACCACCTGCTAGTTATCAGGGTCGAAGTTCTGTGTTCACTATTGTCCATTGTGCTTATAGTCTTGTACCTCAAAGCTCGGTTATTGTGTCGGCCATTCCTGTACTTAGTCCATGTTAAATCTATCATAGACATTTGTCAGCTTTGCTAATAAGTATTGAACCCATGGAGATGAAGTTTGTTGGATTGCTATAATTAATGCTCGGTCAAGGATGGTAAATTATACTATATCATCTTGGAATAATGTACAGGGGGAAGAAAAAATGGCCATTATCCAAGATGTGTTGGCAATAATTGAGGGGGTCGAAGAGCCAGATCGCTATGTACTGATGGGTAACCATAGAGATGCATGGACTTATGGAGCTGTTGATCCAAATAGCGGTACAGCTGCTCTACTTGACATTGCCCGTCGCTTCTCTATTCTTATGCGCTCTGGGTGGAGACCTCGCAGAACCATCCTTTTATGTAGTTGGGATGCAGAAGAGTTTGGAATGGTGGGTAATATCTAGCACTTTCCTTAACGTGGTCATGTGTTGTTTGTGATATTGTTATCTCTGGATGATTGCTGGTTCTGACCCTTTCAATCTCAATCAGAGTAGGTATTGGCACTAGTAGACAAATTTTGCGGCTTCCATTTATGTACCAGACAATTGAAGTTCCATTATGGTTCCATATTAAGCACCTACTGCAGAAGATAAATCTTCTGTTGTAACTAAAAATTATAGAACTTTCTGTTATAAGAGGATAGCAAGTATCTACATTGCGCAGAATCAGTTGTTGGAAACGTAGCTTCATGTTTACTGATTTGTATATCTCAATGAAAATATGGATGCATTCTGCAAAAAATATCTAGGGAGGAAAGGAAATATCATTTAAGAAATATGTACATACTACTAGTTGCCTGCTGGGGATATATTTCTTTCAAGAATGGGCAGTTTTAATTACAGGATTCATTGTTGGACCATAAGGTCAATTTCCCTTATGCAAAATTTTCCCCTGGAGGCTATAATGAAGAGTTTTACTAGAGCTTTGCAGTTGCTATGGGTAATGTAACATGAACAAGTGGCATCTATTTCAGAAGATAAATGATAGTAGAAGTATGAATGCTAGCAACAGATTTTGTGTGGATTTTTTCATTTTTTTCAACGGTGTGTTGCAACTGCATCTGTTTAAATTGTCTCTAATTGCTTTTGCTTCGTGCTTTTTTCTGAAATGAAATTCGCATGAACTCATACCAAAGTAATCACTTTACAGATAGGCTCCACTGAATGGGTTGAACAAAATCTTTTAAACGTTGGCTCAAAAGCGGTGGCCTACTTAAATGTGGATTGTGCAGTTCAAGGGCCTGGATTTTTCGCCAGTGCAACTCCACAACTAGATAATCTCCTTGTTGAGATTACCAAGAAGGTATAACTATAACATTCAATTAAGTAATTGTCAAATGTGACTGATATTGAAGTTCTAAAAGAACTAGCTTCGTTCAGGTCAAGGATCCAGAAGCAATGGCCGCTACAGTTTATGATCAATGGTCAAACATGAACAATGGCATTAGTGTAAGCTCATACTTATTAGTTGACTTCTTACATCTTTCTTTCACCATTACTTGTGATGTTTGCTGACATCTCCCTGCCTGTCATAGAGGTTTGTGTTATACTACACATAACCTTTGGTAGTGTAGAGGTCAAGGACTTGCTCCAATACCAAAGGGTCTTTGCTTTGAGTTTCCTCCACAAAGTATCATTGTGAATAGGGACCTTTAGGAACCGGCCTCCTCTTGAAGGAGGATTTGTTGCCTACACCTGTACCTTCCTTCAATCAGCGACCATCAACTGTTTACATCTTTCATATAGATAGAATCCCGTTTGTTGTGAATTGAGAAACATTATTGTGCTGTTATGGTTGTTTTTGCGGTGTACTTGCTCTTTGTCATTAGATTTCTCAAAAGTTGGGTACTCACTGTGAATAGTGAAAAATTTTCAACCTGAATGGGTGTTCCTTTGTGATGAATCTGATGCTCTAAAGATGGTCAAAAGAAAGTTTAGAGTTGGATGTAAGTTGAATTGTATATTTTCAACGCTGTTATACCCGCTTGAACGCCAATGTGAGAACAAGAAACATGCTTACTTTTTGCCGCTCTTCTTATTGAGAGAGGAAAAAGATAGAGCAAACTATTGCAAAAAGATTTGGGCCTAAAGTGATTAATTCTTTTCTCTTATGGTTTTATTCTCTCAATTATTGCAATTACTGATAATTGCTTGATAGCTGGAGTCATGGACATGCTTATGTTTTCCTGTTCATCTTATCTTAGAGGGGAAAAAGACAGAGAAACTGATTGCAATAAGATTTGGGGATCTAGGGATTAGTTCCCGCCTCTTATGAATTTGTTTTTGGAATGTTGACATTCCTGACGAGTTATACCTTCTTGAATACCAGTGAGAGAATGAGAAACATGATTATCCCCCCTTTGGTATTCAAGAGAGGAAAAAGATAGAGAAATTTATTGCAAAAAGATATGGGACTAAAGTGATTCAGTGTGATTTTATTCTTGCAATTATTGACATTCCTGGAAGCCGTTTTCCATGCCTAAATACTCGAAAATGAGAAACATGCTTATATTTTTTTCATTTTTCTTATTTATGAGAGAGGATAAAGATGGAGAAAATTATTACAAAAAGGTTTCGGGCTGAAGTGATCAGTTCCCTTCTGTTATGAATCTATTCTTGCAATTATTGGTATTCCTTAGTGCTCTTGGATGATTTGCAGATCATGAGGCTCAGTGGTGTGGACTCTGATTTTGCGCCATTTCTTCAGCATGCTGGTGTTCCATCATTTGACATGTATTATGGAAAAGGTAAATCTGCCCATCACTCCAGGCATTTATCTCAAATCAAGTTTATAGTTGAGCTCTTTTTGTTCCGTTATCATCATGTCTTGAGCAGTGCAATGGCCTGCTTGTATTGGATAAAAACAATAGCTAGAAGCAAACCTTTAACAGGATATCTCAAGCATATGGAAGAAGCAAATCCACAATCATCTACAACAGAATAGACTCATCTAACCTTTATCCTAGTCACATTTCCTTCATCATTCTTTCAGCTCACAGTATGCATAAATGGCAACTTTGAACAGAAAAGATGGTTGTCAGTTTCACTCACTTTAGCATCTATTATATCCAGCTCATCAGTACTAAGGGCGCAGTAAATGAGGTCAAACTATTGCTTGTTCTTGTATATTGCTGTTATTCTCTGTGGTGTCTTTTTGTCACTTTATTCATTTGGCGCAAGCAAGTAAAGAAAGATATATCATGATTGCTTGGGAAAGAAAGATGATGAAATACTGGATTGCTGAGGTGTTAAAACAGTTGACAGGATTACTTCGTTTCATCAGTCTGTGATTTTTTTTGTTTGTTTATAAATGTAAAAGTGAATCTTCCCACTTAGAAGGTTTTTCAAGTATGTTGCATAACCAGAGTTTGTTGCTTGCATGTATCACTCTCTTTGCATAGTTTAGGGTCCCATTGAAGAAGGTGAAAGGTAAAGAGTAGCAATTAGGCTCTACTGTACTGTATCCCTTTACCATAGTTTAGTTATGCATATCTAGTTATGTTTATACTTTTTCATATATTGATTCCTTTGTTTTCCAGATTTTCCCGTCTATCACACTGCATATGACGCTTTTGATTGGATGCTAACCTATGGAGATCCTTTCTTTCACCGCCATGTAGCTGGTAAGTCTGTTTATTTTGTGAATTTTCTCATCTCCAGCTCTTGTCATATGTGAAACGAACAGAAATCGCCGTCTCCTCTTTGGTTTCAGTGGTTGAAATTTGGGGACTTCTGGCTCTTCGGTTGGCTGACGATCTAGTTCTTCCTTTTAACTATGTGTCCTATGCTTCTGAATTGCAGGTATGCTTTTGTTGAAATTCTAAGTGATCGCACTCACTCACGATAGTTGTTTCATGCACCCTGAGACTGAATCTGTTTCGTAATTGGATGAGAAGTATTTTTATGATCATGCCTTATGCTATTGAATGTTTAGTTACCCAATTTCCCTTTTAGTGTGATCATGCTTTGTGCTATCGAAGAACTTGTATGTCTATGCAGGCGTATGTGAGAGTGTTGAGCAATATAATAAAGAAGGGGACAGTTTCTCTTGATCCTATTACCGAATCAATTCAGCTGTTCTTAGCTGCGGCCAAACAAGTTGAAGATGAAACAAAGGTGAGAATAAAAAATATGTCAGTCATTCTGGCAGCAATTCAACCTGTATCAACAATTTGCATGACATAAACGTGTGTATACAGGGTTGTATGTAACGTTTAAGTTACTGATTTTGCTGCCCAAATCTCATTTTCTCTAAGTTATACTATAACGTGCGACTTTTCGTCCTGAAAGAGACTGGTGTGTGTAATTGAGAATTCTGGCAATGGTGTTTGTTCTAGTTTAGGTGGCTCATCAAACTATTGGTTTAGTTGGCTAAATAGAATATAGTTTATGTGCTTTGACCACATAAGAGATGAAATGTCTTTTCAATGGGAAGGAATCAGATTACGCAGAGAAAGCTTCCTGAAACTTCTTGTGTGCTTTGGCTTCTGAATTCTCTGAATGCAGGATTTACAAGCAGATGAAGGGTCATCAGAGCAGCTGGTATTGAAGAGGAGAATGTTGAACGATAGGCTGATGCTTGCCGAAAGAGGCATGTTGGACTCAGATGGGCTTCCATCTATGAAGTGGTTCAAACATCTTGTACGTGTTTTTATTCCTAGTTAAGTTATGGAATTGCTTCTAGTTGGCTTTTCCATTGTTTCTGATGAGATTCTGTCTCCATACGTGTTCTCTTTTCCCAGGTTTATGGCCCTTCAGGTGCCACTTCTGAAAGCAATCTGACAATCTTCCCTGCCATTGCTAATGCGATCTCTATGTCCAAGCTATTTATGATGAACCAGAGTGTATACGAGTCTACCATCCAACATGAGATTTTTAGAGTAGCTAGAGCCATTCGGAGGGCGGCAGATGCTCTAAATGGGCTGAACATGTGAAGAGTTGTCCCAAGGGATAATCTCGCTTGTCAGACTATCTTCTAGCTGTGGACCGTGGCCGTGTACATACATATTCGTAGCTCCTTTTGTGTGGTTATATGACTAATTCAATTCTGTTGCTGAGGGGTAAATGAAAAAGGATAGCAAAATTGATAAACACACTCACGCCCGGTGGGACTCGAACCCACAATCGTTTGATTAGAAGTCAAACGCCTTATCCATTAGGCCACGGGCGCCTGTTTGTGGGTAATTAAAAGTTTTACATATTTATAATACTAAGAAATAATCATGAGAAACAGAACAAAATAAAGAAACGCGCCAGGTAGGGGTCGAACCTACGACCTTCTGCTTAGGAAACAGACGCTCTATCCACTGAGCTACAGGCGCAGTCTACATACACTATTATCATTCAAAATATAATCAATATTTCTACCTTTTGACTTTCTGCTTTGTTTTATTTTCTATGCACTAGCCATCGGGTATCAAAAGAGTTTTAGTTAAACATAGTAAAACAATTGTACTCTCACATAAAATCATAGGCGAAATTTAACATTATTTAAATAATCCACACACTTTCAAAAAATACACTAGCCTTATTGATTTTATGTATGTTTTCCTTTGAAAATTTTGCGCACGTGAATACTATTACAACAATTATAAACTTCTAGGCTCTGTTCGGCATGGCTGTTTTGGCAGCATAAATGTAGCATATTTGACAGCAGGAATGCGCTGACATAAACGCAGCATATTTGCTGGCAGGAATGTGCTGGCATAAATACAGCTGTTTTGAAAACTGTTGTTTGGCAGTGCAGCATATATGCAGCATGTTTAGTTAAGTTAGTTATATGTAGTGTGTTTACCGTTTTCGTATTACAATTATATATAATTTATTATATTACACTACGTAACTTTATTTTGTTAGTAAAAATAAATAAAAAAATTCACAAACAATAAAATTTTTATTTCTATTATTTAAGCAAAACTTGTAACTCCTAAACAATATATTTTTATTATCTAAATTTTATAATTCTTACAAATATAAAAGCGTAAAAAGAGAAAAAAACGTTTCAAATTTTCTGATAATGTTATGTGAATTTATTTAGTGAAATTATAACTTTTAATAATATATAATATTTTTGTAACTTTGTATGTTAATAAATTTATATGCATTCATATTTCTATATACTATTTTAATATTTTAATTAATATCAACAAGTGTGTTATTTATTTCGTTTTTTTAATTTTATTAATCTATGTGGTATTACAAATAATATATTATAAATTTATATTATAAATGTGATTTTTTGTAAATTTGGCTAAAGATGTAGTACTATTTTTTATAAATTATTTAAAGCATTATGTAATTTGTAATAAATAAAGTAACTTGTAAATTTTTTTTAAATCAATAGTCACAGTAATTGCATTATGAAGTGAGTAAAGAACGGAAGTGAAAGCATGAAAACGAAAAAGTATCATTTGCTGCGGGCATTTATGCTGACATTTATGCTGTTTTAGACGAACAGCAAAAACAAATAAAGGAGTCCAAAACAGCATATGCTGAATATTTATACTGTCAAAAAATACGCATATATACTGCAGGCGAACGCATCCCTAGTCTTTGATGGGTTTGTGTAAAATCGGGTTACTGAAACACTAGCTACGATAATTGTTATAATTTGTGTTCTTTTAATAGCTAAACACAACTGTTAAAAATCACAATATAGCGATGCGGCCTATTTATGTTTTTTTAGATTACATAGACTTCAATACCCCTGTCCCTGATGGGAAGAAATTGGGAACTCTACTACTATCCAGTGCCCGTGATTTCTCAACCTATATTCAACGCTCATGGTGGTCAATGTGTTCGGTAATCAGTTCTAACCGGCAACTGGTGGAATCAACCCGCTCAGGAACCAAAACCAACTGAATCAGGAATCGGGTGGAATTGAGCGGAACTGATTCGGAATTGGATTCACCTTGAAATGAGGGGTCTCAAATTTTCTCTTTGAAATTCGGGCAAAATCTTATTCAAACTAGGCTCGATCCGGTTTGGAACCACCTAGATGGAACCGAAACCGGTGAATCTGATTCGGAAGTGGTCAAATATGATCATTAAACGTTTGAACGAGTGTTTTCTCAATGAGTTTCTATTGAATAAGGTTTTTAAGAAGGTTTATAAAATTCTTTTTGTTTTTCTCAATTTATAGTTTTAATCATAAATTTTAAATATTTTTTGCATTTTAATCAATACTTAAAAAACAGAAAAAATATACTGAAAATGTAAAAAAAAAATTCAAAACCGGAAACAACTTAGGATAACAATTTATAGTTTATCCCCCTAATTTGGAACCAGAACCGATTCAAAAACCGCCGGCCCAAGACCGATTGAACCTTTTTCGACCGATTCTCAATCCGAATCTCTCCAAGACATGAAATGTGACCACCATGCGATGGTCTTCCCCAAAGCACCCTATTGTCTAGGGTTGCCCATGGTAGGTTAACCGCCTTATTCGGTTAACCGCATTCGATTAACCGGGTCTTCAGTTTTTAAAAATTTAATTCCATTACCATTCCATTTAGATCGGTTAACCGGATTCGGTTAACCGTTTAATTCGGTTTTCTAAAATTCAATTCCATTACCATTCCATTTAGACCGGTTAACCTTTAGTTCGGTTCGGTTTTATCGGTTAACCTTGTAGTCGTATATTTTTTAATTGATAAGACCCATACCATTAATATTATAGTACAATATTGATCATTCACTTAAATCATGAGTGACAAATCAAACATATGTGACAAAAATATAATAATATGTATATTCCCTCAATAGCTAACATTAATTATTATATAAGGTGAACATTAATATTTGAAGTTTTTTATTGTTTATATAATCGGTTAACCATAGTTAACCGAGCGGTTAATCGTTCTGGAAAATTCAATACCGTTACCGAAACCGAAACCGGTCAATTTACACGGTTCGGTTAACCATACTGTAAGAACCGATATGGTTAATCTGAAAACAGGTACGGTTCACTTCGGTTTCGGTCGGATACCGCGGTTTTGGAATTTTTTGGGCAGCCCTACTATTGTCCATAATATCCTACTCCCATAATTGCATTATAGCCTTAGCTAATTACATTATCTTCTTCAAGATAGATAATTTCTTCTTTTGAGGCAAGATAGATAGTTTCACACACTAGCTACTTTGATTGATAATTTTTTTGGTGTTTTTTAGGCTCTGTTCGGCATAGTTGATTTGACATCTTATTTGCAGTATATTTGGGTTGTTATTTTGCGCTGATATATTTATGACATATTTGCTGACAGTTTTATGCTGACATATTTGTAGCTGCTTTGAAAACTGCTATGGCAGTGCGGCGTATTTACAGCATAACTTAATTAATTTAGTTATGTGTGCACTGTGTTTATCATTACGATTATAAATATTATATTACACTTTAAAATTATATTTTATTAAAAAGAGAAGAAAAAATTTATAAACAATATATTACTATATGAGTATTTAATTTACAATAAAAAACCTGTGAAATCAAAGAAAATAAAAATATTTATATAACCAATAAAATTTTAATTTTTATTATTTAAGGATAAATTATAACTTCTAAATAATATATTTTTATTTTTTATAATTTTTTAATTCTTACAAATATAAAAGCGTATCAAAAAGAGAACAATAATTTTAAATTTTCTGATAATGTTGTATGAATTTATTTAGTGATATTATAACTTTAATAATATATTATATTTTTGTAAATTTGTATGTTAATAAATTATATTCATATTTTTATATAATTTTTTAATATTTTAATTCATATATCTACAAGTTTGTATATTTATTAGTTTTTTATTTTATTAATCTATGTGGTATTATAAATAATATATTGTAAATTAGTATTATTAATGTGATTTTTTTAAGGGAAAATTACATGTCCCACCCATGACGTTTAGTGAAATTTCACATTCCACCCACGTGGTTTCAAAAATTACTTTCCCCACCCATGTGGTTTCCTCCGTTTTACATCCAGCAACTTTTTTAATTTTGGTTCAGTTCAAAAAATGCTTAAACGTTGTCCAAAATTGATGAAACTTTACATGGATGATGCTAAAGTGATATACTTTGATCTTATGTCAAATCTGAAGTTTTTTAAGCTTAAATGTGTCCCGTGGGACCCAATGAAACATGTGACATGTTCATTGGGTCCCACATGTCACATTAAAGCTTAAAAAACTTTAGATTTCTCACTAAACCAAAATATAACACTTTAGCATCGTCTATGTAAAATTTCATCAACTTTGGACAACGTTTAAGCATCTTTTGAATTGAACAAAAATTAGAAGTTGCTGGATGTAAAACAGGGGAAACCGCATGGGTGGGGAAAGTAATTTTTAAAACCACGTGGGTGGATTGTGAAATTTCGTCAAACGTCATGGGTGGGGTATGTAATTTTCCCTTTTTTTTAAAATTTGATTAAAGAAGTAGTACTATTTTTTATAAATTATTTGAAGTATTGTGTAATTTGTAACAAATAAAGTAACTTGTAAAAATGTCATAATATAAGTAGCAGTTTTAAATTAATAGTTACAGGTAATTGCATTACGGTGGGAGAAAATAAGCGGAAGTGAAAGCGCGGAAACAAAAAGACAACATATGGTGCGAGCATTTATGCTGATATTTATGTTCTTTTAACCGAACAACAAAACAAATAAATGAGGCTAAAGTAACATATGACACAACATATATACTGCATATATTGTTAGCCCAACCTTTGTTTCTTCTATCCATTTAATATTAATAAATACTCCCTCCATCCCTGTTTGACCTTCTTGTTTACTATTTGGACATGTCATTTGATTTCAATATTTAACATATAAGATGATATAATTTTACAAATCTAAATTTTGTAATAGAATTATTATGTGAAAAACTATATGTTGTAGAAATTTGTTTTATAAAATTATTTTATTTTATATATTTAATATTGAAGTAGAAAAACGTGTCAAAAAGTAAATAGGAAGATCAAAGTGGGATAGAGGTAGTAATAAATTATTAAGAAAGAAACTAATACTCATCCCGTTCTAAATAGATAATATTGTTTTAGATTTGGGAAAAAAATTGAGAGGAACAAAATTTAGACTATTTTATTTTTATATTTTGTATTAAATATTGGAGTAAATTATAAAGTAGAGTTGTGAAAGAAAAGATAAGTTTAAAAACAAATGGTGAAAAAATTTAAAACATAAGATGAAGAACAGTTATACTATTTCTTAAAATAAATTCATAACTAGGTAGGCGAGTATGTACAAGTTTCTCTAACTGAACGCATGCAGCAACTGAGTTTTCGTTTGATTTTTTGTTTTAAAGATTCACTTGATCTTTTGTAGTATAGTATATATGGGAGAAGAACTAGTAAGTTGTCGTTCTCGAAATGAGGCACCAATTTTGAACACGTCCAAATGATAATGGAATAATTAATTACTAACAAGAAACAAACTGCTGGAACATGCAGTGTAACTAAACACTGACAATGACAATATATGATTTCCTAAAAAAAAGTACGTGAAAAAATGAGAGTACTATAAATAAATCAACGTCATGCTGGTGCTATGCTAAATAGTTTAACAATGACATCTCAGCTGACAATTATGAACGGCTGCGACGGTGACTGTGACCAATCATGTTACTATGCAATTGGTATGCAGTATATTTAAGTAAACAGTAAGATATGTATAACTTGTATTTCTCCCGTGTGATATTAGGTAGCTCTTTTGTTTGAGAAAGGGCGTTTATTAATTAACATCAATCAATTCGAGAATTTTGTGTACATCAATCATCTTGTCATTGCATAATAATGATAATTAAGTATATATTAGATTATCTAATTAGTCAATTAATTGATAATAATATTTGCTTTTATAAAAGTATATAGATAAATAGTTATTAATCACAATCATCAACCTTTGATGAACTTGCAACTCAATGATTTTTCAAATATACGTAGCCTATAATTCCTACACAATCATCTAACTTCGGGTAAGTTATATCCAATAGCGGTTGATGCTTATGTATATAGAATAGACTAACTAAAGTCAATTTGTATATGTCTTTTTTAACCACAGCTGAATCCTAAAAAACAAAAATAAGTGTTAATATTGCTAGCGTGTGAACTCACAATTCACCGGAAAATTTTAAATTCGAGTTGATATTTTTTATTTTAAAAAGATTTTTCGTTAAATTAAACTTAATAATTTGTTATCAAAAATTAAACAAATTAAATTTAAAAATATATTATATTTAATTTTTAAAAATTAACTTAATATGAAATTAAATATTTAATCAATAATTTATAATTAAATAGTACATAATAATTTAATTAATATTTTAAATATTATATTTATCATTAAATAATCCAAAAATTTTAAAAATAATAGAATACTAAAAAAGTTGTCTGGGTCAACTCAACCCGAGTTTAGTTAGATCAAGTTTAGTTTAGATTGACATATAGATGAGCTCAACCCTAAATGCTACTAACTTCTTTTATCAATTGGGTTCATTTGGGGACAGCTGTTGGGGACTGCTGTTAGATTCTGCTACCAGAAATTGAGAAGCTGTTTGTTGATGGTTTTGCAGATGTTGTCAGTTAGGGTTATCAATTTCGGGTTTTGGGTCGGGTTGACTTCAACCTGAACCCAACCTGCTCATGTTTCACCTCAACCTAAAACCTACCTACTGACCTGAAATCAATCCGAAACTGACCCGACACCCAAAATTGACCTAAAATTGATCCGCAATCAACCCAAAATCAACCTGAAATCAACCCAAAATTAGAAATATTGTACTATCAATACAAATTCTACAAAAAATCACCAAGACAATATAACATAATATAAAACCATCAAACATAAATGGTTACATGATTGATATATTAAGAGTTATATCGCATAACTATAAGAATATATATTTTCTTTTCTTTTTTAAAAATGTTTTCGGGTTGCGGGTTGAAATCGGGTCGGCAGCTCAAACCCAAAACCGACCCGGGTTTTTAGCAACCCAATTGAACCCGACCCAAAAATATTTTCGGATTGAAACTTGTAACCCAAACCCGTGTTTTATCGTGTCGGCTTCGGGTCAGATTTTGGGTTCGTGTCAAGATTGACATCCCTAATGTCAGTTGTTAGTTTTGGTGTTTGGTGGAACACCTGCTGATGATTTTAAAAAATAAAGGTTGTTATTAGATTCTGCTACTAGAAATTGTGAAACTTTCTGCAGATGATTTTACAGAAACTGTCAACTATTGATTTTGAATATTTGATAGAAGTCTGCTACTCCCTCCGTCCCTCATTGACCTTCTGGTTTACTATTTGAACATGTCGTTTGACTTCAATATTTAACATATAAGATGATATAATATTACAAATTTAATTTTTACAATGGAATCTTTATGTCAAACACTATATGTTTAATATTGAAATGGAACAACATATAAAAAAATAAACGGGAGGGTGAAAGTGGTAGGGAGGTAGTAAGGAAAGCTGTCTGCTGGAGAATCCTGTTCCGAAACGAGCAAATGTTTCTAAGGCCTTGGTCGGATTTTAGTTTTGTCAACAATGTATATGCTTTTCAAAATCACAATCACTAATAAATACTCCCCCGTCCTGAATTGACCGTCCTGTTTACTATTTGGACATGTCGTTTGACTTCAATTTTTAAATATAAGATAAATTAATTTTGAAAATTTAAATTTTGCATATGAATCCTTACATGTAACTATATGTTACAAAATTTAGTTTTATAAAATTATTTATCTTATATGCTTAATATTGAAGTGGAAAAACGTGCCATAAAGCAACAGGACGGTCAATTCAGGACGGAGGGAGTACTACCTCCGTCCCGTTATAAGTGTCCTGTTTGCTTTTTGGCACATTTTTCCACCTCAATATTAATATATAAGGTAAAATAATTTTATAAAACTAAATTTTGTATATATAGTTTATCATGTAAGGAATCATATGTAAAACTTAAATTTTCAAATTATATTTATCTTATATGTTAAAAATTGAAGTCAAACGACATGCTCAAATAGTAAATAGGACAGTCAAGGTGGGATGAGGAGTACTATTTACACCAAAAAAAAAACATATTGTATTCACCCGAATTTTTTTAAAAAAATTAACTTTAACGCAGTCTCCTATTCCAGTCTTACAAAAGCTCAACGTCGTAGTTTCTACTTCTTTCCCTCCCTTTCTCTCTCTCCTCGAGCAGCGCGGAAAATGGTACTACTCTGCTTCTCGTTGTTCTGCGACACTCCACCTCGGCGGCAAGTCTCTAAGCGACTGATTGGGGTGATCTTCTTTGCATCTGTATTCGTAGCGTTAGGTTCTTGTTTCTTCACCTTTTTGTACGTTTCAAATACTACGATCTTCTTCGCCAAGTTTAATAGCGCACTCCAAGCTCTCAACTACAAATCGCCACTAGATTACCCCAACATCTTCCATCCCAGAGTTGGACGGTTCTCTTCCAGACATGGTGGAGTCTACGGCTTCCCGTTCCTGAATTATTCCGAATACTTTCTTCGTGATTTGCCTAAGCGAATTGGCTTGATCAGTCACCGCTGCCCCGATGGTGGTGTTGTTGGCCGTGATCGGGTTGAAGATTCGGGTAGCGGTTTTTCCAGTAAATCTGTTTCTGATTCAGGGTATGAATTGACATCAAACACGTCCACGAATGGTCGAGCTCTTTCTCGAGTCGAGGATGCTGATTATGAATCATCCTCATCCTTAGAGGGTCAGTTCTTGCTTTCTTTTTTTGGCTGTGATTTTTGTTGAGTCGTTCTTTCACTGGCTATCTCCTGTCGACTTTTACTTTAGGTTTTGAAGGTTATGAATCATGGGTTGCTTTATTGATGAAACGAATTACTTACAAACTTAATTTTGGTATTTTAATTAAGGGTTAAGGAGGGGGAGATGATCCGTGGTAAATAACTCACTGTAAAGACATGATTTATTCGAACTGTTTCGCTATTCTTACTGGCTATGTTAGTACATATATCTAACTTGAATGCTTTGATGGAATCAGCTGGAGTAGTTGACAGAATCAATCTGTACTACAGCTGAGAATATAAACTAAACCACACTAAATTTCATTGTTCAGGAGGATCTCATTTGAATGATGATCATCACAATGTCTTCCATGACAAAGATATCTTCCATAAGAGCTATCAAGAAATGAACCAAAGCCTGAAGATATACGTCTACCATCACAAGCTAGGCATTCCCTTTCAAAATGGTCAATTCTTATCCATCAATGAGGCCAATCACGCGAGCGTAGCCTGCTTCAAGAACATTCTAATGAAGAGCCATTTCATCACAAAGGATCCATCAGAGGCTGATTTGTTCTTCCTATCTTCTCCAACTGCACAGCTACAGAGAAATGGTAGAATGATAAGTGTTGGAGGAGGACTTGCTGATTTCACCCAGGGTTATATTGCTGCTGTCGTTCATCAGTTCCCTTACTGGAATCGAACTGGTGGAGCTGATCATTTCTATGTTGCTTGCCGTAGTTCCGTACTCCTGTCACAGGCGCCTGATCAGGTTCAGTCAAATGCAATTCAAGTTGTGTGCTCTTCAAGCTACGTTCTACCAAGTTACTTCCCTCACAAGGATGTGTCTCTCCCTCAAGTTTGGATGGGGCATAAAAAACCTGACAACATTGATTCTCCAGAAAGGTGCTTGATTTAGAAGAAAACCTTAAATGCTGCACTCTGTTTTTCAATTCTTTGTTAGACTAAAGTTCTAGCTTATTAGACTAACCTAAAACAATGGTTGAATTCTCAGAGAAACTCTAGCCTTCTTTGCTGGAGCTGTGAATTGTCCTGCTTGTAGAGATCTTCACAATGTATGGAAAGAAGATCCCGATATCATCATCTGCAACACCACGCTTTCGAATCCGTACACAACCGAGCTGCTTCGGAGCAAGTTTTGCATCCATGTGGGCGGATTTGAAGTAAACACTGCTAGCCTGGGGGATATAATGTATCATGGATGTGTTCCTGTGATAATAGCTGACCAGATTGATCTCCCCTTTACTGACATACTTAACTGGAAAAAGTTCGCGGTAGTGATTAAGGTTTCTGATATCGCAAACCTGAAGAACATTCTTCAAGGTATAGTAAACTCGGAAGATGAGTACGCTGTTTTGCGAAAGAATGTGGCGAAGGTGACAAAGCATTTTCAATGGAACCATTTCCCCAGTGATTATGATGCTTTCTACATGGTCATGTTTGAGTTGTGGCTTCGAAGAAGCTCCATTCGGCTTTTTGTTTGAGAGTTAAAAAAAGAACTCCTGCTAATGAGGTTGTATATGATGCGTACAAACCGTATAGAAGGGTGTAGATATCTGTGTTTGATAAGTAGCAGTCATTCAGTATATCATTGTTTCAACAGCCCGTCGATTGTGCAGACCATCCGCACTATATTTCGTTGGCTCTAGTCCAAGTTGTTTGTCCATTCAACAGCAGTAGTCTAGTCAGTATTCCAGTCAGCAATTGACTGGACTGTTTTTTATTATATGAATTTTGATTTTTTTTAGTTTTTAAAATATAAGTCCAAAATGTAAAAAAATTATATCATTATTCATCTAAATTCAATTTCTTTAAAACAAGACCAGTCATGGATATATTTTGAGAAATTTTAAAATTTATATTAATTACATGTATATATACATATATATCAATGAGACTTATAATTCATAACATCACTTTAGTGTATCACCGTACACACATAATATCATTTTAGGGTATCATAATATCAGTTTTAATGAATCATAATATCAAAATTAATAAATCATATCTTCATTTTAGTGTATCATCGCAAACATATAAGAATAAATTTTTTTACACAAAATAATTTTGGTATGTATGAAAATATACAATTCACCATATAAGGCTTAAAATACACCATACAACAATAATAATACACTGCTAAACAATAATGATTTTTATCGGTTCCGAAGTTTGTTATCTAATTCACCACTTATTAGTTAAGGAATCATAATATCACTTTTAATGAATCATAATATCAAAATTAATGAATCATATCGTTCTTTTAGTGTATCATTGTAAACACATAAGAATAAAAAAATTTACACAATAACACGCCACAAAATAATATTTGGTATATATGAAAAATACACGATTCACCATATAAGGTTTAAAATACACCATACAACAATATTATTACACTATAAAACAATAATGATTTTTATCGGGTCCGAAACTTGTTATCTAATTCACCAATTATTAGTTAATGAATCATAATAACAATTTAATGGATCATAATATCAAAACTAATGAATCAAAACATCTTTTGAATGTATCATCATAATATGTTAAAATATTTTTTTTTTCCAAGTTATCAAAACATATTCATAACTGGTCTTATTTTGAAGAGTTTGAATTTAGATGACCGGTGATATAATTTTTTAAAATTTTGAACTTATATTTTAAAAGTTACAATCATTCAAAGTTTTGCCATTATTTATATGACACATAATTAGGGGTGAGTATTTGGATTGGATAATTTGGATTTATCCAAAATCCAAATTAACCGAATTTTTTTTTTTGGATTTTTAACCAAATTTTAAAACCGAATTTAAAATTTCAGTTATTCGAATATCCAAATTATAATTCGGTTTGGATTTCGGTTTTAACCCTGTAAAATTCGGTTAACCGAATTATCCAAACTTTTTTTTAAAGAAAATCCCCAAATCTTTCCTTAATAGTTTTTTTTGGTCGAATATTTCCTTAATAGTTAATACTCTTTAAACATGACAAAGTGAATGTCAAAATTCATAACCCTATCTCGCATTGCTCCAATGCTTCAATTATATAATGTCATATTATTCTTTTTTCGTCAAATTAATTATATATAACTGGTTTTTTTGGAACATCGTTCATCGCTGCTCACCCCTAGTTTGATGTAACTAGTCTAATGTTTGAGTGAGTTCTTTCTGTTTCTGTTGTGATGAATTGACAACTAGGGAATTCACAATTTTCTAGCAGCTTATGGTTATTAATGCTGCTGATGATGAACATGAAACAAAAAAATGTGTTTGATTTTTTTAAAAAAAATTCGGTTAACTAAAATCCGATTTTAAAAATCGGTTTTCGGTTTTTATTTTAAAATTTCGGTTAATTGAAATCCGAACTAAAGCAAATTTTGGATGGCGGTTAGGTTTTTGGTTTTCAACTTAAAAAAATTTCAGATTTTGGATAATTTGGATTTCGGTTAATTCGGTTTTGATCAAAATTTGGATAATTCGGTTAAAAACCGAATTAACCGAAATCCAATTTTTTTTTTTACAATTTGGATTTCGATTAACCGAATTATCCAAATGCTCACCCCTACACATAATCAATCCAGTCAGCACTGATTGGGAATGCCACATAATACTGCCGCACAATACTATGTCTGCCCCAGCCATTAATTTGCCTGTTTCAATAACCTCGTAATGTAAAGGATAAAGGAAAAAAGGGTGGAAAATAACTAAATAAACCGCATGTTGTTAGGATTTCTAGAGTAGATAATAGATATGGGTTGTTATTTTTTAAAAGAAAAAAGGAGGAGAAATTAGAAGGAGGAGCAAATTATATTTTGAAGGAATCCAGCTTTGAGTAACTCTCATGTAACTCACCCTTGCTCTCTATTGAAAATCTCCTTCCTTTTCCTCTTTCAGAAGTGGAAAGCAAGAAATCTTGTTATCAAGCTCAGAAAATTAAGTTGCAGTGTCAACCCTGTGAAGGTTTCAACACGATCACAATTTTGTCTTCTGTATAAGCTTTGGGTTTCGGTAAATGGTGACCCTCCTTGTCTTAACAAAATTTAGAGAAATTCATTTGGTCCAATTTGTTTCACGTCAAATAATTGCATATGCTAATTTAGTTATTCTTATATATTTCTTATATTATTATAATTAGCGGGTTTGGAATTAGTTTTCACAATCGGATGTAACGACAAAGAAACTCTATCACGTATTTTGGAATAGGGAGTGTTGTTTTAGCTTTCTGATAGTCGCGAAAGCTCAACCATTGATGTAAAGAGAATGACGAATCGGTTAGGTACTTGATCAAAATCTAACAGTCATATTTGCATCGCCTAGGATGATTTTTTTTTCCGTGATAACTTCAAGTTACAGCCGTGCATTACAACATATAAGTACAATTGGGGCAATTTTTGTTGCACCAACAGATCAATATTTTGCACCAACAATATATTTGGTGCAAGTTTAATGTTGCACCAAGGTTGCACCAATAGATACGCTACAATAGCTTGTTGGGGCAACTTTTTAGTGTCCACCATTTGAAAGTTCAATGGGTGCAAAGCTTACGTGCACTAGTTGATCAAATACAATTAGTGCACTTAAATATTGCACTAAATGATGCTAATCAATTAGTGCATGTTTGTTAGGTTGCCCCATTTGATCAATACCAAAGGGTGCGAAGATTATTGTTGCACCGTTTGACCAATATCAGATAGTGCAAAATAATTTGTTGCCCCATTTGATCTCCTTCTACACTACAATTCCTAGTACACTATTGGTGCAACGTCTCTCTTTGCACCATTTGATAGTTAACAGTTGGTGCAAATTCTTTTTATTGCACCATTTGATAGTTAACAATTGGTGCATAGTCTATTCATTGCACTGTTTGATGTTTTCAAATGGGGCATTCAGCCATCATTGCACCACTTGGTGCATTAACATGCTTACGCACAGCTCAACACAAAAAGGGCAAAACTTACAAGTTGCACTATTTCATATCCTTCAATTGGTGCATTTTACTATTATTACTCTATTTGATTTCACATTTAGTGCAAAATCAGTTGCCCTATTTGATCTTTTTGAATTTCAAAAAAAAATCTAGCATAATAATTCTCATTCCATTTGATCTTTTACATTACTCTGTATAATCTTTTATATTCTATAAATAAAACATGAAAATTACTAAAATGAGTCAATATCATATATTATTTACCGTAAACAGTATAATACCATTTCGTTTCTACACATTGGTAACTTTGGATTTTCTACATACAAAAACTGTTCAGAAAAACAGAATACAAATGCTTCTATTGTTCAATACATAAAAGTTCATAACTACACGACAGAATCTCAAATTCTGGTCATAACAACCACGTCTTTTTATCAAATGCGAGACAAAATGGTGATTGAACTGTCCTCGGTTGTTCAGATACACAGATCACATTTCTTCTCTGTATAAGAAACTCCGGTGGAATAATCAAATGTGGACTTTCGACAGTGAGTTGGGATACTGCTGTGAGCAAAATGTTGATGTCTGGAGCATGAACTTGACTTCAAAAGTGAACAGATGCAAATGGTGATCTCTGATGCTGCAATAACTCTCTGATGCTGCAAAAAAAAAAGTGCACAATCATGAGCAGAATATCTATAGTGAACAGATGCAAAAACTTGACTTATGGATTGGAAACTGCTAGGAGCTTGAGCCATAAAGCTGAAGTAATATAGACTAATGAGAAGTGTTTACCAAAAAAAATCATTTCTTCATCAGCACAGGCAGCCATTCAGAACTAGGCAAATCATTTGTGTGCGGAACGTACTTTTCTTCATTGAAACTTCAATTACAATCTTTTCATCATCAGCACAGGCAGCCAAAAGAATTCTCCCCGCCATATGTTTTTTAGATATTATCTAACATAAAATTTCAGTTACAAAAGTACCAACACAGACTGAACAGGAAGAGAAACATATTCAAGAAATACAACAAGTCGAAACAGCTATCATATGAAGATTGCTTTCTCAGACCTAAGGCTGGGTATTTTCCGGACAACCAAAACAAACTGATTCACACTCAGATCAGCTAGGACATAGTACCTGGAAAAGAGTTTAAATTAGCATATCAGAAACAGTAAATAATGGACAAAAGATGATAATACAGTCACAGGTTCCGGATTACACTCAGTCAACAATAGAGTTCTAAGGTACTAGTTACTAATCTAGAAATAAAACAACAAAACATCAAGAGATTGTAAAGAGAGGTAGAATATTTACTTCTTCCCAGCAAAAGAAGTTCATTTGGAGACACAACAGCTGCATTGAAAGTATCAAAAACCTGAAAAAGAAAGAAAGTGGATTATCAGGCAGTAAAATGAGCAATTATTAGCAGTAAGTTTATAGCATGATTATCACTTTCAAAGTATCCAAGGCTAATGATTCTGATAAAGAGAGATTGCTCAAACCAGACACGATCACATCAGCTCCTCATCATCATCAAAATCATATACACTAGTAAGTGGATCCACCACATCTTCCTGGGAGGTTAAACTTTAAAGGGTTACGGATGATAAACCAACAGAGAGCACATCATGAGGTCCATCAGAAATGACATGAATCCATGTCTTCATAATTAATCTTTCCTCCCATATATTTTATTGCACATTCTGTTTATATGGTGTCCAGAACTTCTGCACTGGCGCACAAGATTGAATTTAAAATAATTGAACTGATTAAATGATGTTGCAGAACCAACCAACTAACAAGCATATAGTTAACATCCACACATCTTGAATAAGTTATAATACTCTTTAATTGGAGTTCTGGGGATGGTGGAGCATGATTTACTCCGTCATCTGTCACCCACAATTCTTTCTGATGTAAAGATATAACATGATCAGTACGTAGTTGGAGCTAATTTTCCTCCACAGAAGCATCAATTAATAAATCAAACACGCACTCTCACATGCCTTAGATTAGATATCAGGAGATGAAATGATAGAGCTTGTACTCAATTCCTTTGAAAAAAGCCAGCTGGAGGGTTTCAATATTTTACTATGTATTTTGGATATCACTCACGCTATCTGAACGTTACATATTAGTGGCGGAGCATAATAATAATTAAAGGGGTCTACTATAAACTGGGTAATACTATTGCTACCTCACTGAACGTTCATAATATAAATTAAGTCAAGACAGACCCTCCCTTTCTGATGAGTATATCCATTTTCAATTCTTCTCTCCAGATATCATCACTTGATGCTGGAACAAAGAGAATATGTGCAGATTAATTAGTATCCTACTTTAACTTACTACATACCAGTACCACAACTGTAAGCATCCACTTCTAATACTACAATGCTTTACGTCTTGCAATTGCCTCTCGTCTTTTTCTGTTCCATTGACCATCTTATTAGCTGTAATAGTTGTTCTCTTCAACAGTTTGTATCTGATCATCCTTGCAATCTTGTAAAACCAGAATGTACTTACCAGCTGCAATCCCGTTGCCATCGCCTATAAACACCCCCAAAGAAGAATTTAATTAGTAGGCAGCTGGATTGTTCATCTCAACTGGGTAGGGGGTAGGGGTAGGTAGGGGGTAGGAATAGGATAGCCAGCTTTTGTGTCTAGGTTATTTTATTAGTATGTACCTTGATAAGAATTGGGTTATTGGCAGCGGATAAAGTAACAAAGAGGAGGTACGGTCCACCTACCATCCTTGCAACTGAGAAGATGATTGCAAAAGCAACCTGCACAGATTATAGAGACAATCAGATTTGCAGGTTAGGGAAGGGAAGTGAAAGATTTTGTCTTTTGAAAATGAATTTATAAGGTTGATATATACTTACGTCTGCAGCTAAGTTGTAATCAGTATCTTTGAAACCAAGCTCTTTAAGAAGCTCACGGAGATGGAGAAATGGGCTTGATACCTCAGTTATTAACAGAGCTAATACCATTTCTGAACCACACTGATCAATTCATTCCCATGTTACAAAACAAGCAGAAATCAGTATCCTTTCTTCCACACCAAAGTATAATCAGTTACCGATTAAAAGTTCTTGACTCTCACATCCAAAATATTCAGCTAGCTAGAGCTACAATTGAGGATATCGATCTACTAGTGATAGATCTACAACAAAGCTTCATAGTTGAACGATAGCCACACACTACAACAAAGATGCTCCACTGGAAGAAAGTGAGACATGATTTACAATCCCAAACCATAAGTGCATCTTTTTTTTTGAAGAGGAACAATAGCCGCAACTTAAACCCTAACTCAAGCTACTCACACATCCAGATGGACATCAGTATGCTGGTGAGAGAACGATGGGAATATCCAAAACTATGAGCACTAAAGAAGAGAATCGAATTGAATAGAGAACATATAAACCTACCTGGAAACATATTCAGCTGTCATCTTGATTGCTCTGCCTCAATTTCCTTCGACCTCTTGTTTGCTCCACTAATCCATATCCGGAAAACCGACTCTGGCTGTTGAGCACCTGTCGCCGCTAGGGATATGCAATTCCCGGCTATGGTGGTTTTTTCAGCCCCGACGTCAATCTGATGTGCGAGAATGAAGATAGCCGTGAGTGAAGAGAAGAAGACGACCATGGGTGAAGAGAAGGAGATGATCGTGAGATAGGTTAAAGTAGTACCTGTTCGAATTGTTCTGAGCGCCGTCTTCAGCCCCGAGTTCAATCTGGTGTGCGAGAATGAAAACGATTGTGAGTTTAAAGAAGAAGAAGATAATACTCTATTGCATTATAGAACTGCGGAATTAGTGCGAAATACTCTTTTGCACCATTTAACCACATCTAATAGGGCATACAAATCTATCGCTCCTGTTTGATAGTGCAAATCTAAAAAGATGCACTAAATTATTATCTATATTAGGGCGACTTTTATTTTTGCACCTATTGATCAATGTAGAAATAAATATATATTTTATGCTATTGGAATAGAAGAAACAAGTGCGAGAGAAAGGTTGCACCGTTTGATCATAGACAAATAGGGCGACAGGAACAAAATTGCACCAATTGATACAACCTATTAGTGCGAGAGAAAGGTTGCACCGTTTGATCATAGACAAATAGGGCGACAGGAACAAAATTGCACCAATTGATACAACCTATTAGTGCGAGATAATGTGTGCACCAACAGATAGTTTATGTTTAATGAGATGATCGCAACAAAAAGAGCAAGATAAATAGTTGCTCCAATTGATAATATCAATTAGTGCAAGTTTCTCGCTGTGCCCCTTTTGCTATGGTCTAGAGGTGCAATTGAACATTACCCTAATTGTTATAATTTTTAGGTGCAACCTTCAAAGTGCACTAATTGATGATATCAAAATTGCCCCAATAGGGCAGTATTGTTGTAGTGGTGTCTGATACCAGCCACATACAATTTTCCTATTTGTTTAGTTTTCATACTTACTTTTATTCAATACTCATAACTTAATGGTTATTTAGTTAAATTTGATCTCAGAAACCTATAATGACGATTTCGCAGTGGCAAACCTCTATAATCAATGTATGTTTATTGTCCGTATGAGGATTTTGAAAATGAAGGAGAAATATTCATAAGCTGAATGCGTGAGTAAAACATGCATATATCCCTATCATTTTCTATCTATTTTATTTTGACAAGGATCTTACATCACTTTGTTTTAACAAGTAGTTTATCCTAATGTCTATTGTGATCAAGATCGTGGAGTATGGTAGGCTCAAACGAGGGAGAGATATGGCTATTGAGGAGTATGCACGCAAATTCTTTTTACTGTCAAAATTTGTACTAGTCTAATGAAAACTAAAAGGCGGGGAAGTTTGAAGTAGCCTTAAACTTGATACTAGAGCGACAGTAGCTCCCTTTCGAGACTGGTGGCACTGGTGGTGGAAAATGAGCAGAGACAAAAAGAGACTTTAAGACCAAAAGAGAAAGTATATCCCAACAACCTCAGAAAGAGAGACATTGTCCCCTCGCAAAAAAAAAAAAAAAGAAACAAGATTTTGGAGATCGTAAAGCTTCTGCTTCAGCACCTAAGTGTGAGACATGTGGAAAAACTCATCCTAATTGGAAGTGGTGCATGAATACAAGAGATTGTTTTAGATGTGGGTCCATGGAGCATCGCGTTACGGACTGCCCATAGTATGATAAGAGTAGAAATAATTCTGAAGGAATAATGATAACTCAGTGTCTGAATCCAAGGGGAAGATGGAACAGAAGAAGCCAGTTCAGGCGCGAGTGTTTTCTCTATCAAGAGAGTATGATCGTGACATGAACAAGGTTGTTTTAGGTATTATAGAAATACTATCTCAGCCTGACATCTGTGTTATTTGATTCATGAGTTTCGCATTCCATTATTTCCTATGATTTGGTGGATGAACTTAAATTATTTCACGAGCCTTTTGATGTGGATTTATGTGTGACAAGTGCTTTAGAATGGACCCCCCCCCCCCCCCTTGTGGTGTTGAATCTGTGTGTAAAGGTTGTCTTCTAATAGTGAAGGGTTGAGTTATGCTAGCTGACCTCATCCCTCTGAGGACGAGTGGTTTTGATGTACTCTTGGGAATGGACTGGCTTTACTCTCATCATGCCTCCAATGAATGTTTTGTCTAGAGAGTGATTTTGAGGAACCAGACAAGCCCCATCTAGTACTCATGGCGAATGATCTCCCCTGTTCAGTTTCATTCATAACGGTTGTACACCCCTCTCGTTAAACTCGTAATAATCACTCTCGTAGCGTAATTAAAAACGTCTCGCAGCGGAAATTAAATCACCATTTGCCTCACTCGGGTGCCACATGCCGTTACTCACCCACGTGAGTAACGAAGCAAACATATAATACAACTCCTAACTAAAACCACTGTGATGAGCGAGATATTTACAACCACTAAAACATACTAATGCAAAGTCGAATATACAAGACAAGTGAGCGACTAAAGTATTCCCAATATTTACGACGTATTATATACAAACTAGATCTGAGAAGTGCGTTAAATAAAAAGGCGACGTCGACTACCCAAAATCCCGCACTCCGGCTTCATAGCTCGATCAGGTCTTGAAAAACGCTGTGGAGGCTCAGCGAAATGCTGAGTATGCTAGGCATGATTCTAGACCTTTTCGGTCACTAAGGTCGATTAACCGTCTTAACATTAGATTGATTACATGCCTTGTCCGGTTTACAGTTATAATAAATACTATAAATATCATGCATAAACACGGAGTCATCCAATCAATACATTTACTACATTTCACAAGCAACAGTTGCATAAACGATGATTTTGAATAAGTGCAATAAAGTGCGTAATCGCTTTTAGCGAACGCTATTCGTACTTGTATTAGCAATCAGCCTTTAAGGCTCCAGTAATCCTCATCCCGTTTATTCTTATCACCAGATGGGTGTCATGTTAGGACAACCCGTAATAATCTTTTAAATGGACAGTAGTCCTCCGGATCCCTGGTCTTCCACTGTGCCTTAATAAGGCGTCCTTGAAAAGGACGTAGCCGTGTACCAACAGCAGGTACCATCTGACCCACGATCTATTTAGGCTCGTTGGGTTTCCTAGAGCGGGACCCGATCCGGTAGCCACTCAGTGATCACAAATGCGCAACCAGCTAATTCGTAAACTATGCTGGATTTCTCCCCTCATCACATACCAATTCTCTCATGGGATTAAGTATCTTAATCATTTCCTAAGATATACTCTTAGTTTTATGGAGAATACAAATTATATAGCTGCCTTCGAGGACTTACGCAAATACCTAGAAGCAGTCTAGGTCATATTCATGTTCGAGATCCATGCTCTAGAGACCGGTATAGCCGTGTCTCGTTCCTAAGTATTTTACTTAGGTTAGTGTGACAGTAATAACCGTCATACTTTATTAGATAACAACCACTACACTTTCATACTCGTATATGTACATTTATATAAGTCGAACTATAGTCGACATAATATTAGTCTGATGGACATTCGCGTACAAGTAAATAACGCAAGAAAAAACGAGTACGTAAACATGCAATTATCATGCATATACAATAAACACCCATATCGCTCTTAAGCAGATAAACATACAATGTTTGACCCCCAAGGAAACCCTCGGGATGGTCAGATCACACCAATTACATACCGTACACCAAGACCTAGGATGCGCAAAACCCTATGCTCGTCCGGCGCCCTTGGCAGACGCGCGATCTGGAATAATTATATCACTACAAGTCAATCCTTATGACTAGCTAAATCCGGTATTTCCGAATAGCGTTATAACCCCGACAATTCATCCCCGGATTTCAACAGTTAATTGGTTCGGGTTTAGCTAAACAAGTCAATTTCGTTACGTAGACTCGTAGTTCGTAGTAATTTCGACTGTTGAGTTTAATTCGATATAACTCATGTCATTCACTCATGGTTTAGTAACCTTTCTATGCTTATACTAAACTATTGTATACCATAGTTATACTTATATATTCATGTTTATAATCAATTGTATAAACTACCCTTGTTCATATATGTACATAAGCATATAACCTATAATTGCATGTATGCATGCAATAACACACCACGTAATTACTATTATTTCACAATCTACCATTTTATGTGTGTATTGGTCAACTTGGCCTCTTGGTTAAACATGTTGACTTGATTAATTCATTTGTATACATTAGTTTACAACATTCATTATAATACATTATATTATATAATCCATTCATCTTGTAACAAGTTACATTTGAACTCAAAACTTTATAACTTATTGTTGATAATTATATTCATGTCATCATAACATTCACTATTTAATCTTATATGGTTTCTAACCATATTATATACACATTTTTCCTATATATATATACCCACGCATTTGTATATAAGTATACATGGATTATGACATCCTTTACTAAATGTTACAATTCATCATTTTATGTAAGATGATTATCCTTACTAGTTTGTATTATCTTATACAACTTATATTAAGATCCTTATCTTAATATTATGTAACATTTATTTTATACCATAACAACCTCTAAAGTTTATATAATATACAGTTTTGTTTATAAATCCCATTTATTCATTACTTGTCACATTATTTCATGTGAACATTCTTAATTATACTAGTTCCATTTTAATCACATTAATAATATATAATTGTTATAACATTTATAACATTATAGACAATAGCCTAAAATTCAGTTTCAAACACTTATATTTGCGCTACAGCACTATACTTTCCATTTATTACATTTTGACCACTTAACATTTTATAATGTTATAATTATATACTTATATCATATAATATGATATTCCTACCTCATAATAATTTTAACCTATAGTTTTAACATAAGCTATATAAATTGCCGAGAAGGCACAATGTCATAACTTTAATTCACCAACTTTCCACACTTTTCTTTTATTACAATTTTACCACACATTTTATATCATGTTATATATATATATATATATATATATATATTTTAAACTTTATAATAAGTATAACCTAGGGTTATATATACTTAAAATTACCGAACATACCCTAGGGTCTGTTCTAGTTCATTTCCCAACCCATTAACTTTCCTTATTTACAAATTGACCCCTTTTTATAACATATACTTTATAATGTTATTATAAACTATATATTATACACTTTTCTTATTTAAACCTCTTATATTATTCCAAAAATCACCAAACTTTACCAAAATGTTATAATCTGTCATATTAACTATTTCTACCTAGAATTTTTGGTAATTGCTTTCCTACCCCATAAGTTTTGAAAATTTTACATTTAACTTATAATCTTACTATAAGGTCACAAATTAATTATTTATGTCATCCATTTTGGCCAAAGCTCCTAACATGGTCAATGTTGACCTACCAACTGCCGCTTTTACCATGGTTTACATATATTACGGTTTTGACCCAAATTTTACAGAAATTACATTTTTAACCCCAAAATTTATAAAATCTTATAAAATTCATTTAAATAGCTTTTTAAGCCTAGTTTTCTGCTATAATTATGTTTAGCCTCCAAATTTTATTTTAATTGCAGTTTAACCCCTAAATCTTTGCTGTAATATATTTATGACCTTGAATCTTCTTTAAGCTTAATGTAAAATAAATTTGAATGGCCTAAAGTAAATGGCCTTATTACAACCTTTAGCATATAGTAAAAATTACATATAAATGTCACAAATAACATAGTTAGTTATGGCTTTTATAATAGCCCCCCAATATTTTTCTAAAATTGTATTTTAACCACTTAAATCATTTCTATGACATTATAAGTCATCCAAATACTAAGTAAACTAACCAAAATGTTAATTAACATTTTAATACATAGTTAGGTCATATTAACCCTTATAAACCCACGACTTATTTATATTGTAACAATAATTACATAAAAACCTTAAATAACTTAAGGTAAGGTTTACTTACTTGATTTTGTGTCACAAAATCAGCCAAACACACCCCTTAGCTCATGACCTATTTTTAGAATAGACTTATTTTAGTTTTTGTACATAAACTTACACATAAACTTAATTAGTATTATATCATTAAGGTGATAATTTAACTTACTTTGACAAGTTTGAACTCAAGCTTGGTTCCTCCTCTTTGGACAGAACATTACCCATGGTTCAAGACATCATTTGGCCATGTTTTTCAAGGGAAAGAAAGACATAATTCAGCTCATGACTTAAGGATCATTAAAGGGTCAAAATAAGCTTAAGAATTCATGATTTTTACCTTGATTTGTAGGGCTGATTCTAGGGTGTTCACGCCTGAATTTGAAGGCATAAGAAGAGCGTCAAAATATCATCTAAATTAAGGAACAAAACTGGAAAGAACAAGGTAGAAGATGGCTAGAATTTACCTTGCCGAAAATGCCAAAAATGAGGTTTTTGGCATGAATTTGGCTACCTCTTCAAGGTGTTGATATGTCTACTGAATAAGTATGTAGAGAAGAATAAAATAAGCCAAGGGAATCAAAGAAACCAACCGGAAATGAAGTGGAGGAAGTGTTACATGCTTAAAGCATGTTTTTACCTTAGAAATGTCTTAAGCTTACTTCCCCCCTTAATGTTGACTTCCAGACGAAATGAGTGGTGTTATTCACAGCCAAATACACTGAGATTGAAGAGGAGAATTAGATTAATGTTTGGTTCATTGGAAAGAGGAGTGAAAGATGAAGAGAATGAACCATAAAATGACTTAAATGATTACCTTAATCAAGATGGGTTGAATTATGAACTTGGCTGCTTCTTAGCTCAACCATGGAGTAAAATGAGAGCTTTTGCTGAAGCATTCTCGGCTGGAGTGGGGTGGGAGGAAAGATAAAGTCAAATTTTGCTTATAAGGTAAGTTAAGTTACTTTAATGAATAGTTAATGGTGAGTCATTGTATAGATATTTTGGTTGTTATGTAATGCTGGTAGACAGCTGTATTTCTGCCTTCCTAAGGGATATTTTGGGGGTCAATGTTGACCATTGACTAACTTAGTCGATTTAGACTTAATTTTGCACTATTTGGGTACTATTCACATTTTGGTGCCAAACTTTGAATTTTTTTGTAAATCTCTTGATTAAGAGTTACTAATATGATACTAAGTAGTACACAATTTAATTAAGGTGTATACAAGGCTATTTAGCCATTGAAAGTCAATTTTTGAACACTTAGACAAGAATGTGTCTTAAGGAGTTTTAGTGCTCCTTTTTGTGTTTCAACTCATTCTAGAGTTTGGTTTGCTTTGGTAATGGTTTTATTATGTTAATACCTTCATTATAAGGTTTAGGGATCCACTTTGGACCCTAACCAAAGTTACAAAATCCTTAAGGCTTTTTTAGAGCATAATTTGCCTTAAGTGATTTTTAAGCTTGATTTTGCTTCTTTTTAATTTGGGATGGTCATCCAATATTGTTAAGGCATTTTCTAGCCTTAATACATCATTAGTATATGTTTAAACCATAATTTATTAGTTAGGGGTATTTCAACGGTGATGCATAATTTTTAATACCAGAAGAGATGTCATGGCTATCTATGCTTCATTCTTTAAATAAATGAAGAACTAAAGTTGGAAGATATACCGGTAGTCAATGAATTTCCAGAAGTATTTCAAGATGATGTCCATAGACTTCCTCTAGACATGGAAGTTGGCCATCTATGTTACGCATAAGTTTGGCTAGGCTGAGGAATTGAAGTTTCAATTACAAGGGCTGTTGAATAAAGGTTTCATTCGTCCAAATATTTCTCCTTGGGGTGCACCTGTTTTGTTCGTTAAGACCAAGCATGACACCTTGAGAGTATGCATAGACTTTAGGGAGCCCGATAAGGTGAATATCACGAATAAGTATCATCTTCCTCGTATAGATGACTTGTTTGATCAGTTATCTGGAGCCAGCGTATTTTCAAAGATTGATCTTCCTTCTGGTTACCATTAGTTGAGGAACAAAGCACATGATGTTTCTAAGTCAGCTTTTAGGACACATTATGGGCATTACAAATTTCTAGTGATGCCCTTTGGTTTGAAAAATGCTCCCTCAATTTTCATGAATATGAAAGCACTATCTGGACCATTTGTTGTTGTATCAATCGATGACATCTTGATTGGCGTACATATAAGTATAGCTTTTGTTTCCTTTTTGAGTGTTTCTTATTCACACTTGACAGAGTAATTAATGTAAGTTTAATCATTTGCAAGACTAGTTTTAGTAATTAGAGTGATGTAAGCATTTTAATTTTTGTTTAGAATTTCAAGATCTATTATCCTACACTTTTTGATTAATATGATTTTGGGGCCTTAGTTATGAGTTTTTGAACCGTGGGTAACTGGTTGAGTTACTCCGTAGCGTGTTGTGTAGAATGTTCTTCTGTATCTGTAACCACGGGCACCAACCCGTTCTATTGTTTGAGGTCATCGAACCTATTTCTTCATCTGAGGTCTTCAAACCTATTGTTAGATGGGTCTTTGAACCTATTTTGTATCCTCTGAACTATGGTCCCTTAAATACGTTTATCTTTTGACTAAACTTTGTTTCTCTATGAGGTTTTGTTTTGTTCTGCCGTGACTTTTATTCTGGATTCAGTTATTGTGCTCCTAATGGTACTTATACTTATGTTTAGTAAGAAAATTTGAACATGTCTCATATTATTGACGTTTGTCACTTACTGGACGTGTGATTGCTCATACCTATCCAACTTTCATGATTTGCAAATTAATAATTAATCAGCTGACAGTTCTTAACTTATCTTTGCCCTTCAAGTTTCTCTTATCGTTTATCAGCTATTATTGATATCGTCATATGACCTTGTTTCATAGAATTCACATTTAGCAACTTGGGTTTATTTTGCCAAAATTATGTTGGGCTCTTTTTAGCTATCAAATTCGTTTACTTATTTGAAGTATTGATCGTGATATTTGTAATTTTTACCTTAGAAATAAACCGGCATGTCATAACCTTAAAACTAAGCCGATTCCAGGGTCGAAACACAGAAACATATTCCTTCTGGGTGTGTAAAATTTATAGGGTTGATGCCAATTTAAGACAACAGGTAGACAAGCAATTGCTTCGTCTCCTTTAGCCAGTCCAGTTACGCATATATGTTATGGCTTGAATGTATAACCGGGGTAAGAGGGTAACCAAGTTCAATGAAATCTCTTTGGGGATTGTCATTGAAGGGTGGTACTATTCTCGCTAGAGCTGGCTTCGATTTGTTTATTTTGGTGGGAGCTAGGTCTGTTTCGTAAGGTGTTATGATGCTTTGCTAAACAGCTAGGCTGTCGTACTTCACGTTTGCCACAAACTACCAAACAAAAAATACAAGAGAAGCGATCACTTTGAATACAGAAATTGATAAGTTGGAAACACACATGTTTTAAATGGAAAGAATAAGTATATGATACACCAAAAACTAGAGGATGCCAACAAATTGTCGTCACTCTTAACATACAACTTAGACAAATGGTTGGGTTTTGGAAATCACTGAAAATTTTCAATTCACAAAGCCAGTCTCAACTTTCTGCTCTCTGATGTGTATACATTATGGAGGCACAAGTAGGTGTAGTAGCAAATCTAAGCGCCTCCCTTTTGCCATGGCTTAAGAACAGTCACAACAACTACAGCAACGATGATGAGGAGGATAATTATAGCAATACACATCCATTTTCTTGAACTTTTCTGCAGGCTCTTTGCCTTCTGAAGAGCAGTATTTCCGGATTGGACATGATCAACAGCGCTAGAGACCTAGGAGTTCAGACAGCGATATAGTTACTCATAGATTTCCGGATTGGACATGATCAACATTGAGTCTCAGGTTCTGACTCTTTCAACCAGAAATAACTAAATATTATCTATCTTTTTAATCCGGCGTTATAAAATTTCACAGAGCTTGGAGTTCTTCATTGATAAACCAGGAAATTTGTCGTAGCAAACACAGGTGCACAGATGATATAGTTATTACTAACATAAGCAAAATGCTGAAATATTAGAAGAAAAAGTCAGAACCTGAGACTCAATGTTGTCCAGCATATCTCCTTGTGCTTCCACCAGAACTGCCATATCCATAAATATCTGCATAAAGCAAAAATTTGCAACAAACAAATTACGTGCACTTCTTTCCTTTTTTTTTTTTTTTGATCAACCCACAATCACAAACATTTTAATACATGTATACTGGGTAAACAAGAGTTGATACTTTGGTGGAGAGAACCAAGAAGAAGAAAACTGATGCACGGCAAAGTCCATGCGTAAAAGGGGCAGATACTCGAGCCTTTTACCATCTAAAAAAAAGTTGCCTTCATAAAATTAAGGAAGTAACATGCAACACGATCAGCACATAAATATGGATTGGGCCGTAACTATGTTAGTACTTAGTAGATATATTGATCTCAATGCCACCCAGATGAAAAGCTAACATTTCATTCAAAAGGAAAATATGCATTCATGCAATGATGCAAAGCATACACACAATAAGAGTACAACACGTCTAAGTGTGTTTCCTCCTAAGAGTTGTGGTGTGTTACATCAGGGACCAAGTGATCAGCAACCATCATTTTTATCTTGATAGTTTTGCAGCCAAAATACAATTTCGCAGAAGCGGTACAACAATAGCCATACAGTAAAACAAGGCAGCACGCTACTTATGTCAGCAACGTCATTCGGACCACTGTAAACTGTCGACCAGTTGCACAGATGCATAAAAAATAAGAAGACTCCTAGAATTTTCTTTCCCTGAAATCTTAATAGCAAAAATACCTGTTGAAGTTCAAGAAGTTTCCTCTCTACTTCTCTGACAGCATCATGACGTTCCTGTATTTCTGCCAGAGTATCCATCACCTGTAACCCCAGCATTAGGAAGCACATTTGCGATTGAAGCTCACTAGTATTTCACAGCCCGGTAAAAAACAATTATTATACACCAATATATTAAAAAGATGAAGTACAACAACATGAAGCTTAAAATCTTATCATGACACCATAAGCACATATAACCACACTTGAATAATTCAATGGGAAGTGTTAAATTATGACTTGGCAAGGTTTGCTCAAGGACTGTCATGGGGAAAAGAGACCGAGCCTGAGAATTCAGAAAATTAACTTATTCCTGGAAAACTATTGAATGATAAATTCCCTGGAAGAGCTAACCTGGCCTCGACCTTGTTCCTGAATGGCTTTCTGAAAAATCTGCTCACTGTCACCCGTCTCGATCAGATTATCAATGGTCTGCCCAAAAAAATAAAAAAACTTAGTCAAGATTTCTCCGAAAAAAAAAAGAGAACAGAGTGCTGAAGCTCCCAACAGCATATGATGCCTCTATATTCACCTGTTCATCTGCATGGTTACCAGTCACTGCCAACCACAAGAGATAAGAATTAGCTCACCATCATTATCCGATATCAATGACAAATATATGAAAGAATATTTATCTGTGTTCAGAAACAAAAGGAAATACCAGTGAAAACCCTCCGTTCAATAACCTCCCGATACTCTTGATGTATGTTCTCACGCAAAGTCTGGAAACAACATTGAAATGAGAGGTAAGGTGAAACAGAAAGTGACCAATAGCTATAGAAATGAGAATTTACATAATGTACCTGAAATTCTGCCATCTTGTCTTTCAACTTCTTTTTCAAACCACTGACATCAAAGTAATCCGATGAGCAACGTTCAGTTTACTTTCTTTCCATCCAGTAAAAGAACAATGATGACCACTTATTTGATAAACAATTCATACTAATTTTGCAACAAAGATCCAAATTGGTAAGGATCTATGTATGAGACTTAGCATAGGGATGATCCATGACTGCATCTGAGCTCAATTTTTATTGCAGCATTGGAAACTGCGAAGTATGATGAAAATATCTACATTCTTCACATCGTTTCATTCATCTGAGTTAATTTTTATATTCGTAACAATAGTATTTATATTTGATAAAAGAAAATTACGTGGATTATCACTGTTGATTCTACAGCAGCAGAAAATATTCACAGGTTTCTCATCCTGAATCACTATACAAAATATTCCACATCCTAAATTTTTTGTAACTAGATACTTACCCAACCCTTGTGAAGGATGCTGAGACTTCCTCAAAATAACTTTACAAGAACAGTCTGTAGCCACTGTTTTAAGCATCCAATGCAATGAATAAAATAAAAATAAAAAACCCTCACCCCCACACCAAAGACCATTTGGCTTTAAGAAGCTATCAGCACGAGAAAGCTCCTCATACAATCAAAACCGGCAAAACTAGTCATCTAAAATCTTCATGACTATATTAAGCAACTTCAAGACTGATCAGGAACTCTCAGAAGAACGCAACTAAAAAGTATGCAGCTTACAGAGTAGTTGTAGTCCTGGAGCGGTCAACAGCACTTCCTTTTCCTTGACCAGGCTTCTGTCTGCTAGCTAGGTTCTAGGGAAAATATCAAGATTAGGTCAGAATCGCACATGATACTGAAAGTTAAGTAAAGAGCAGCATGAGGTTTACATCTTTGTCAAGGTCTTCAATTTTCGCTTTGATTGTACGAGCAATCTTCTGAACTTCATCAACATCCTTTTCCATTCGTTGTTTGATAGCTACAGAAACAACGGGTTTATTCTTGAATAAGCACAAGTTATATAGCCATGACTGCCTACCTTGTCATATCCAGCAGCAAAACAGAATCTTAACATCAGAACTTAGAAGATAAACACTAAAACTGGTCATGCAAGAAACTGATAGAACATGAACATCAGTATCTTCCAATTGAAGAGTATTTAATTCCTTAGCGTTTTATCAGACTATACCAAAAACTCTAACTGATAAGGAGGAGCCATGGCACATGGCAGCTCCTACTACCAAAAAATTTCTAGTGTGCAACTCATATAAGCAGTATTTCCCTTCTGTATCTGTCCCTTGTAAAAGCTGTTTTCCTAATCTATGAGTAACGATATCGCTGTTTGAGAAATTTGGGAATGCTATCTTTGGCCTACAATGCCTAGACTGATGAAAATACAGGCCAGGAAAACATAAAGAACATTACATTTCATAGCAGAAGCTTTTGTAACAGCTTTAGACTCCTCGTGAGCATCCTGCATGTAAAATTTGCAAAAAAATTTAATAAGTAAAAGCTTTATGGTCACTGCTTTGAGAACCAAGGATAAAGAAGCCTATGACAAATAAAAGAAGGATGGCCTTCGTACGCCCTTATGAAAATATGGCATGAGACCAATATAATGCCAGAAAAAAATCACACCTGAAGCTTCCTAAGAAGAACATTGAGCTTATCATATTGTTTGTCAATCTCCTGAACCTGTACTAGGAATCAAAAAGACAATAATAAAAAAAAAGCATCTTATAAGGAACTTTGAATATCAATTCAAGAGCAATATTCTCCTACTTATGAAAAGATAAAAGGATATAAAAACAATACTAAGTTGAAAGTAATAAAACCAATCTATATGCATAATATCATAGCACATATTGAGTCACAGTAGAGTTAGGCCATGTCACCTTTTTAAAGAAACCCTGTAAAGCCAACTCTCCAGAATGGGCAGCCTCTCCTAACTCAATATCACCACTTCTGGAAGAATGATTACGGCCATATTCAGATTCCTGAAATAATAGGCAAAAAAAAAAGGATCAGAAAAACTCACAAGGGGCATTTGGAAGCAAAACAAGAACCTCCAGCAGCCATCCACACTAGTCATTTACCTTAGTATAATCTCTTACAAAAAAATACAACCACCCATTCACTTAGTTTTTGAATCAGCTAATTCATTCAGATTATTATTTCCATGTGTCAAACGTCATCAGCTACAGTAACTAGCTTACACCTTTTCTCTTTCTTTCTAAGGCCCTGCTTCCTAGCGTTTGAAATTTGTGAGGGGAGGTGAGAATTCAGAGTTGAGTTTGTGAGAGACCAAGCACTGAATTTTTCAAACGCAGTTTTGTAAACGGTCCATAAATTAGCTAACAGCTTCAGCTATCTAAGTGAACAGGGCTGATAAAAATTGCCTCCTACCTCAAAATCACCACCACCGCCACATACATTGATGATTTTGGATACAATCGCTATACAAGCTAGACTTTGATAAAAAGTTACTTGCAACCTAGCCGAAACAGGGTTATCGCATGCAACATCCAGGTGAATCCAACCATATCAGATTAATCCGAAAATATTATCATACAAGCAATACCTTGCCCAAAATCACCTGGGGACTGACAGTTTGAAAAAAAAGTAAGCTTAATCTTCACAATACATTTGTTTTTTTTAAAGTAGGTAGAGTTGTTAGAATAAAATGAAGAGTAAAGAACATTACCGAAAGAAGGTCGTTCATGGTGGACCAGCTGGGGACACCAGACGAATCGGCACCCTCAAGAATTTAGATGGATCAAAGGCGGTCAAGGAGGAAACGGTAAAACGATCTAGTATCGAAGCTCTTTGGATGGAAAATTGTTCGACCTAAGAAAGGGGATTCCAAAGCCAGAACTAGGCAGCCACTCAGGGATCAGTTTTCACGTTTCCCGCAAGGAGATGCAACTACAAAAATTGTTCCAAAAACTCCTTTGCTTTGTTCAAACCTTCCTCTGAGTAAAGTAAGTCAAGATAATTAACGAACGGGAGGGGCGAGACACACCGAGTGGGATGGTGGGAAAGCACAGCTGTAGAGAGAGAAAGAGAAAGGACCGGCCGGAGGAAGTACAGAGAAGAGCTCGGCGAGGTTTTCTTTTTTTTTTTTCTTCGTAAAACCGACGAGATTTTCATAACATACGATTATAGATATACAAAAAAATGTGGAAAAAATTCAAAATAACACTCTTTAACAAACTAAATACATTTATTGCTCTACTTTTAAAACTAATTTTTAAAATAAAATTTTGGAAGAAATTGTCTCTTGAAAAGACAAGTTTATTTTTCCCCATACTACATCAGCGTCCTAATCAACAAATGAGAAATTTGTGTCACAAATAAGGCCTACATCAAGAAATTTCATCAATCTCCACCAATCAACAATCGTAGTCAATTCATCCAGGCACACTTGTCTCAACTTTCTTCATTGGGTTTCGTAATTGTACTCCCAGTCGACTAACAAGAAATCCTTAATTTTCATCACCTTGTATTTCTTTAAACCCCGTAAAATTAGAGTGTAGTTGAGGAGGAAAGTGTCTGTAGTATGGAAATCGTGTCATATATGTCCAGGGAACACCCTGATATTGACTTCGCGATGTTGACGACTTTCTTTTCCAAGTACAAGATGTTCATGGTGAGACGTGTCTCTGGTGTTAGGTCTCTTCTTGTGTGTCCTCCGCTTGGACACCCTTATGTCTAGTGGGTCTAATCCGTTGTCATCCTCCTCAGGCTCCCATAGCGGCTTCCAACTATTCAAAGCTTGCTAAATATATATGGGGTGAAGGTCTTTGTGTCACAAGTCAATTAGTGTAAGTTGTTCCTCGACAGTGTACAACTCATTATTTATTTGTCGAGGTGCAATAGACTCTACGCCAGGCTCATATGTTAGTGTACACCAAAAGAAGTGTACCTCTTCAATTTGAATGTTCTCACCATTCATAACCTGATCAAAATATGGCGTGCGCACGGTAATCCCATCGAACTTGTCATGGTACACACTTCTACCGGTTCACCTTTTTTATCATTATTGTGCTCAAGCTCATTCTGTAGTAATTCCACACACTTGAGAGTCACAAGACCCAACAAACTAAGAAATGGTATTTGCTTGTCTTGTAGTACTGTCATGTCAAACGAGAACTCCATGTCTTGCTTGAATTCAAAATGTTGTCCCTCGATGAACTTGGGAATACTCTCAAAGGTAGTGTTAGTGATCTGGTGGATGTGTGGAGCCTAGCTTTTAAGGCCGAATGTGCTCTTTACACCTTGTGCAAACTGAAATCATCAATTAGAAAGATACTCACAACAACATAATCAAACATTTACGTATTGACAATTATTAAGGCACTTGTTAGTTGAAGTGTCAAAAAAGTATCTAACTCTCTTTACCCATGACTTAGCAAATTTCTCACGATGACATAACCATGTAGTCTCTAAATAGACCACAAACGGATGATCGGCTTTGTACTTCTTAATTAGTCAAAGGTATTCTTTGTTGTACTGAGCAATAGTAGGAGCATAAACAAGCTTCTGTTAGTGGTGAGCTACCGCTTCGGCGGTTTTTTCCCCACAGTGCAATAACTTCACTGCTTTAGCCGCCAAATACCTACTGATATGCCACTGACATAATAGATGGGGAACACTAAGAATGACCATAGTGAATGCTTTCACTAATGCTAATGCCTTTTCATTGTCAGTTACAACAACTTTGGGATAGAAACTCACTGTTTCACTAGTTGTTGAAGCATCCAGGTGTAGGTGGCCTCATCTTCTATCACCATAAAACTGAATGCAATGTTGAATTTTTCCGGTTGACATGACTTTGATGAACTCAACAAGCGGCATCTTGTACTTGTTCGCTTGATTAGTGTTGTCAATGAGCACGACATACGAAAACATCTTAAGCATCGTAAGAGCAAACGGGTGTGCGAAGAAAATATGCCCCAAGCTCGTGTTATCCTTTGCCAAACAACACCGTAACACAAATTTCTCAAACCCTAGCAACACCATACACAATTACTATAAAGAAGTTGGGACACTTATTTGGATTCTTCTTCGTCCACCAGCTGTAGTTACACTGTCGAGCAAATGCATGAGAGATGCAACATTAGTACACCCACCCTAATTCTCCCTTATGAATTTAGCGACCAGAAAATGTATTGAAGTTTTGTCCGCCATGTTTAGGGTTCAAGTCATGCAAATGATCCCACATATGTCGTGACGCAACTCCACTATTGTGCAAGCTTTTTAAGGTTAATCTCGCATCCACATTGAAGTGAGGGCGCACAAAATGAGACTGAATATTACAAGCCTGATTATGGTTGTGTGTCATCTGCATAACAACAATGGTAGTTGCGTTTCTTCGAGGTAGAGTGCCTTTGGCTAGAAGACGATGATTGTCCTTGGCTATTTCGTGACCTAGTCTTGTTATACCTTTCACACGTCAACTCAAGTTTGTCATCATCCCTAGCAGTTCGTATAAATCAAATGTATGTTGTTATTCTCGGCAATGCGGATCATCAAAGCAGTTGTGTCTTCTATGGCGGCAAATATTTGACTCGTGTTGAATAGATGACATGTGCCTATATTCACTTTTGTGTGGTCATATCTGATATCATTTTCACCCTTAATAATACAAAATAGTGTGCGGACAACTAAGACAGATGAAGCACAAACTGGACGAAACAATCATCTTAAGTAAAACCCGAAAGAGTCAAAACTGGTTAAAACCGTCCAAACTGGTCAAAACCGGTCAAACTAGTCGGTTCAGCCAGCGCCGATGCTCACACCACTAGGCGTGGATCAGCATATGTGTCCTTCCGTGGCCGTTGGCACCCGCCAATTGCCACCGCCTTCGACGCTTGGCGCATGTCACTTCCCACGCGTTGACACAACCTTGCTGGCTGGGTGTCGACGTCTACGCCCCGGGGTAGAATATGTCTCATTATTTTTTTATTTTTGCATTTTTGACTATTTTTCGTTTTCTATCCTATTTTTTACCCAAAATTGACTTAAAAGTACTGCAAATACATAAAAATACCTCTGAATGAGCCCCTCGTATGTCCTTGTCAAAGTTAATATCATCTAGATATTCCTGAGATGTCTTTGCAACGTCATCTTCATTGTTTTCATCTATTTTATTATGACCTTCAAAAAATCTCTTGAATGTCATTTCCTTTTTTCTTTTACTTACCAATTGAATTTGATTTCTATGATTTCAATCCATATCCCTCACTATATATAATGGATTTTCGGCATGTTCTGTAACATTTCATAAGTTTTGGGTATATATCATGATTTTTTCAAATATTTTAAAGGAGGGGCAAGAAGGTCATTTTTCAAATGTGCGAATTGGAACCCATCTGCGCGTATTCACCACCTTAGGTTAAGTGAGAGAGAGGAATATATTTGGGTTTCAAGTGTGAGGTGGTGTGGCTGTTTTTTAAAACAAAACAAGACTTGTTTGGTTGAGCACTAGGGTTTTACAAAAATAATAGGTTGTAATATCCCCAAGTACCCACAGTTTTGATATTGTCCGCTTTGACATGCAGGCCGCACGGTTGTGTTTCTGAGGTTTCCTAGCCCCAAAACACGTCACAACAAGGAGAGGTATCCCCACCCATATATGGAATGGTTCGTTCTTCACTCCAATCGATGTGGGAGGTAACCCTCGCTGGGAGTTACATAGGTGGGCTACGATTTTTGTAAGGCATGAGGCTCTAATTGGGTCTGTCCATTTTTCAGCCGAGTAATGAGATATCTGGGCTTGTTTGACCCATTTCAAATTCTCACAAGTTCTTTTGAATTAAGCTAGTATATTAGTTGATTCCACACACTTTTAACGTATTCATTCATGTTATTACATTGTATTTTACATGTAGTACATTAAATTTATCATTTTATTTAATGTTGGCCAAGGTGTGTGGTTTCAACTAGAATAGGTGGAACCTACCCGGTAAGGAACCAAACCCGTTAGTAACCGAAGCGGTTCTATATGACCGTTAGTCCCAACTCCCTTAGGCTGTGTTTGAATTTTTTACTATTGGAACCGGTACCGTACCTGGAAACATATGCCCAACATCTCATTTTTTGTGTCTACCGACTAGTAATGGTTAGAAATCGGTTATATGTCTTAAAAACATTATAAATATCCCATTTGATCAATATTTTCAACACACAACTCATCATTCTCTTCTTTCTCATATACTAGTATTTTTTTTGTGACATTAAGCCTTTTAGCTACTACAAAAGCTCATTTTTCATATTCTAGCCGCCTAGAAGAGTAGAAAAGGAAATGATGTAAAACCCTCCTTAAAACCTACGACTACTAATCGATCCAAATTTTGTTGTTGATGAGCAAGCTCAGCTCCACAAAATGCAATTCCGGTATCAACAACAACAACAATGTAAGTCTTCATCATTCCTACTACCAGGAAATTATACTATTTTCTCAACATGGATCAGCTAACATGGGGCCACCATTAATGTCCCATTTTGGTAAGCTTTAATATTGATTAAATTTTTTTGTTTACAAACTTCAGTTTTTATTGTATTGTTAATTACAGTCTAAATCTATTTTTTCCATTAAAGGTACATTCTCCGGTACACCACAATCCAATGCCCACCATCACGAACACGATGGAGGAGTTGATGACGTGGATATGCTAGCAAAAGGGAAGTGATCATTTTGGGTGTGGTCATATTTCACACAAAAAATAAGATTTAGAAAACCCAAAACATATAAGCAATATTGTAATATAGACAATAAGGGATTCGCATGGGCGTCGGGCACTACAATAAGATCGTATGCGAAGCACTTGAGAACGCACCAAATCTAAAAGGAATATGCAATGAGGGATGGCCAAACTCATCTTAGCGGGTTTACCCAACAACAAACCCACCCAAGTTATTTCGATATGAGAAAGAAAAAATGATTGATGGCTTAGCCAAATTTGTAATTGCTAAACAGTTACCTTTTAATTTTGGTGAAAGAATGCACTTTGAAAGCTTATTTTGCTCCACATTACAACCATTATATAGGAGGTTGCCTTAAAATACACTAACATTGATCTTTTTTAAAACATGCTCACACTAGAAAGTCGCTAAAAGAAATACTGGGTGTTTTGATGGTCGTGTTTGTTTAACTAGTGACATGTGATCGTCTTCTACTAATGAGGCGTTTAATTGTGTTACTTGTCACTAGATTAATCATTCATGGACACTACAGAAGTGTATAATTGCACACTGACTATAATATTTTGAATAAGATCATTGCTATATTAGCTTAATGGAACTTGTTTGATAAGTTGTGTTCTATTTCGTTAGATCATGATTCTAACAATACTAAGCTTTCAACCTATTTGAAAATATAATCCGGCACTCTCACTGTTGCATAATGAAGATTTCTTGCATGTTAGATGTTGTGTGCATGTGGTAATTTGTGTGTTCAAGATGGTTTTCACAATTTCACTTTTGAAGTAGCACCACTAAGGGTTTTACATGAGAAAAATTAGAAAATCACATGTTGTAAAGGTAGAATATAAAAATTTATGTGAGGAAGCTGGTTTACAACCTCGTCATTTCGCTCCTGATAACCCTACTCGGTGGAACTCTGCTTATTATTTGTTGATCAAAACTACCAAGCATCAGTCTATTTTGTTTCAAGTTTATAATTTTTTGGTTGTTGAATGTGGTGAGTTAATGACCCCTGAATATTGGAAAGTTGTTATGATTGTGTCTACTATTTTGAAATGTTTTGATAATGCAACAAGGGTATTTTCATTGGTGTATGAAACTACCATACATCTTGTCATTCATGAATGCATCTCAATTTTTCAATGCTTTGTGGGAGAAAACAAGCATGTAAGTGAGAATGAAGTGGTTATTAATGATATGATGCTTAAGTAGTTAGCATACTTTAGTGGATTTCCTTTGATATATTGTGTTGCAACTTTTCTTGAACTTAAGTGAAATTAAATGGTCTAAGTAAGTTAATTGAGTATTATTATTGTATATTTCCATGAAACATTGATAGTACATATGTTGATAAATATGTTGACAAAGTGGATAAAATCTTGCGATATCTACAAGATTACTATACTGCAATGTTTCGTCCAAGTGAGATTTTCAATGCAGGTGATAGGTGGTAGTAGTTCCTCTTCCAGTTCAAAACCACCACGCCCCGGTAACAAACAAAGAATCTCAATATTACACATATGATGATTATCTTAGCTTGAGCTTTAGTTTTAGAGTAAATTACTGGGAACCCCCTTGAGGTTTTGGGATAATACCGATAACCACCTTGAGTTTATCATAATTATCAATAACCACCTTAAGGTTACGGGTTCTCTGACTACGAGCACCCAAACTATAACTCTATTAATAAATCGTTAACCCCTTGCTAAACTGTTAGCTTATTCACTAAATGATGTCATGCTAGACAAAAACACTATTTAATCAACGTCGTCTAAGTCTCTCTCATCCCACCGCTATTTTCCTAAAAACGACTAATCCAATATGATCATGCTTCAAATCTTCCATACGTTTTTAGGAGGTTGCTAATCTGCTACGTAGCACTTACGAAATGATTTGTTCTTGGTTGTGGACCATTCGTGGGTTAGGGTTGATGTTTTTAGGAAAATAGCAGTGGGATGAGAATAACTTAGACGATGCAGATTAAGTAGTGTTTTTTTATTCTAGCCTAGCATCATTTAGTGAATAAGCTGACAAGTCAGCAAGGGGTTAACGATTTATTAACAGAGTTGTAGTTTCGGGGCTCGTAGTTAGAGATACCGTAACCTCAAGCAGGTTACTAATAATTATGATAAACACAAGGTTGTTACCGATATTATCCCAAAACCTCAGGGGTTTCCCAATAATGTACTCATAGGTTTATGATGATGTAAATGGTTTTAAGTGGCGACAAACTCATGAAACCAATTTTACCATCCTGGCAAGAATTGCACGGATGTACTAGCTTTTTAGCATCAATTGTTGCTTCTGAGTAAACTTTTAGTGCAAGTAAACCAGTATTGAATGAGAAGAGATCAGTCTTGCACCAGACTCAATCAAGGTTTGTGTTGAGAAGTATGATTAGGATTTAGCTTAAATGTGTTGCCAAACGCTAGCACAACAGTACGAAAGGCAACATAATGACTAGTTTGAGATGAATGCAGAAGAAGCTGAAGGACAAGGACAACCCTCTTGGACTTCTAGTAGTTGTACTTTTTCCTTATTAGGGTTTTTCCCAATGGGTTTTTACCTACTAAGGTTTTAACAAAGCAGTAAAATATTGATAAAATTCTCATTGTTCTTAATTTGCAATTTTAAGTATTTTTTTGAATCTTAAATCACACTCAACACTTGAAAAAAACAAAAAAGCCGATTTGGAACCGAACTAGAACCAGTCAAGAACCACCTAGAGCCGGTACAAAACCGGTTCAAATCCAAATCCACTCTTAGGATTTGGAACCGGAACTGGTCTTGACAAGTCCTAAATACGAATCCTCTGTTCAAGACCAAAATCTATGGAGCAAGAACTAAACCAGTTCGGACTCGTGACCAACATTAAATTGATTTATTCTTTTTAAAATATAGACTTATATCTCAAGGTATATTTATAATTCAATAAGTTAATACTTACTTTTATTATTTTTCTCCTTTCCTTTAGAATTATTAAATAATAGGCTTAGTTCAAACCATATTACTTAATAAACATAATTAAGGCTCAATAAGCCCTTAAATAAAATCATCCCCTAATATTTATATAAGTCCATAATTAAGGCTTAGTAAGATTTCTTTGTATAAGTGGTTTTGAAAAAAGGAAAACCTCACATAATTTATAAATAATTTTCCCCTTATATGTTATAATTTTGGATTTGTAACTAAAGATTATGTTACGAATACAAAAATACAAAAATACTAAAAAATTATGGGAAAATAACTACCCCACCCATGATGTTTGGCTAAATTACACACCTCACCCACGAGGTTTTAACAATCACTTCCCCACCCATGTGGTTTCCCCTACATCCAACAACTTTTCTATTTTTTGTTCATCTTAGAAGATCTTAAATGTTGTCCAAATTTGATGAAACTTTACATGAGCGATGCTAAAGTGTTATTCAGCCGTAGTGATGACCTGTTTGTCCCTATAGGGTAAGACGTGGGGGCTACGGATGATGTGAGTGTGGTGCGGGCGTCATGGGTTGTCTCTTCCCAGGTGGGGCTTTTGACGCCGCAGGGATTGTTTTGTCACCCAGGTGGGCGAGGGAACGCTGTGAGGTTCGGGGCCACTGTCCTTACCTTAGAAGCTTCTACATGGTAAATCCTGGCAGTTTGTTGGTGACATTTACGGTGGCCACTTTTCTAGACCACGCCTAGAATCTTAGCTTTAAGCACATAGTGCTCGGCACAGAGTGGAAATCATGAATGTCGGGGCGGCCTAAGAAGGCGTTGTATCCGGGAAGATAGTCCATTAAGAGGAATTTGACTACCTCTATGCGGGATAGTTCATCGCTTCCTAGTGTGTCCTGTAACTCCACAGTTCCTTTGGAGCGACTTGATAAGTGTGAAATATGTATGGTTTTAGTGGTTTTAAACGCTTAATTTCGTAGTTTCATGGATAATATTTCACACTTATCTTATGTTTTCATTTAATTTCTTGTTTAATAACAATTGATACCTTTTGTGTATCAAATGCATAGAAAAGCCAAGGAAATATTAGATTATCTCATGAGGGTGATGATGCAACAGACGGGGATCGAATCAGAGTGAGATCGAAGGTTTTAGAGGTTTCTGAAGCTATGTTTGAACTTGCGTTCGAACATCAATGTTCGGACACAAGCCGAGAGTTCATACGTCCTTTGTCTGAACTTGTGTCCAAACTTGTATGTTCGGACACAATTCGAGTCTCACGATTATGGAGCCAGAACCGCGCTCAATGAACAGGGTGTCCAAACATTGATGTTCGGACGCGGCATATACTGCAGCAACAAGTGCTGCATTTTGAAAAAAGAAAGAAAGGGGAAGAGTCTTAAAAGAGACCAAATCAGAGAAGTGAGGGAGGCACGACATTTTTGACAAAAAACAACGCTCTCCATTGACGATTTACTCTCTCATCTTCTCCACCATCATCAGCACCATCTTCAAGCAGTATCACAACGAGGATCATCATCACCATCACGGAGCATCGTCAGAAGTGAGTCAACCACCATCTTCAACCTCGAACCGACAAGTCTCCGGATCTGGATAACAAAGTGGATTTAGGAGTTTTTCTCTTTCTCTTGATAAATTATCTTCCAATTTCATTTACCAGTTTCGTTAATATGTCTAGCTAGTAAGGATTTGCTCTAGGGGAGGGTTGTTTGTAATGGATATGAGTTAGTGTAACACCCCGGTTTCTAACAATATATAATAGCGATTTACTAGCAACATAATTAATAGGTCGCATCGGAAATATAATAAAATAAAATAAAACATAATTGGGATGTTATCGGCACACTCAGCCTATGAGTGCTAAGCCTAAGACAGTTATAGCTGGCAATAGAAACTTAACGACAACAAGATTAAATAAAATCTCAAACGTATGCTAAGACACTAGATCTCCTTAAATGTTTATTAATTTAATGTTTAAAAAACTAATCGCTACGCGCCCCTCATCCCGAAAACTTTAAGCATCCATACCTGCGGTCAGAAAACAAAACAACACACAAGAAAGGACCGCACAAAGTAAACCCTGCAACACCTTGTCAAATACATTTTGAAAACTCATTTGAGCATAATATACATCAATAGCCACATAACTAATCAAACAATAACATCAAAACAATCTCAATCACCAATCAACGATATCACAACCAATTCTGGAATGATGGGAGTCACCAAAGTTCCATAATTCACAAATTCCAATAATTAGTACCACAACAGAGTTGGGACCGATCCCGTTCACCCTCACTCTAAGTTGTTAAGTGTGCACACCCCCAAAAGTTTTTTTACTAATGGAGTAGATCATAGAGCTTAGCTGCGGTCTGAGACTCAATAGCGCCAATATATGTAAATTAGCTAGAGGCCTTTTTCCAATTCCAAAAGTCAATCTCCCATAAAACCAGAATAAAATAGTCATATATGTAATATCAAAGTTCTCAACCCATTCTAAACATTCCATACCATCAATATCGTATAAGCAGAACTTTACAATCACAACCAACATGACCAATTTCAAAATACCACACACAATCACAAAGTAAAAATAGGTGAACACAAGGTTTACCTGGAATCCACACCAAAACAGAAGTCGACAACAATTAATCCACAATAAAAAAACTAGCAAGTCCCGTCGAAGCGCTTAAAATATAACAATTTATTATAATTCTGTTATTAGTGATTCAATAATATCTAATTCATATCAATAAGAATTAACGACAATATGTACAATTAGTTCATCCCAATAATCGTAATATTAACAATCGTGATAGATTAAGTCATAATCCAATTTTATATTCATAAAGTAGTGTGAAAGTATTCTATGTAGTTAAAGAAGATTGATTTATATATGTATATATACATGTAGATCTGGTACAAAGAAAATATCATTGTATACGAAAACGGAATCAATATAAGACGAATAACTAATATAGCTTGTCGGTAACATAGGTTTTATTTCTTTAAAAGCATATACAATTAAATACATATATAACAATTAAAAGACGTAAATATAAAAAGGAAAAATTACATTGCCCACCCACGACCTTTAACGTATTTACATTGCCCACCCATGACCTTTCAAATATAACACTGCCCACCCATCAACTTACTGATTAATATCTCCCGTTACCAATTAACAGTTTTTCATCCATTACCGTCATTGACCTTTGACCATTTTATTTTCAGCCCAAACAGGCTTTAGTCATACTTAAAAAAATAAATACACCACACTTACTGCTTACCGCAATGGCTACTCCCGATTTCCACTGCCTTGCTATCGAAATTTAATCTTCTCAGTGCACGTACTACTCATCACGATTTCTATTGTGATGTGTGATTCCAGAGTGAATTTCTGGTATAATTTCTTATACACTTGTTGCGCACTCTTAAACGTCCCAAATTATGATATCTAGCTAGGGTTACGAGTGTGGGAAAACACTGTTGCGATCTCCAGAACTCTATGGGTTGTTTCTTATAACCCTGCTCCATTATGATTTGTCACTTGCTTCTTGTGATTTGTCGACCCTTGTTGTTCGATTCTGTTTACTTGCTCCATTGAAATCTATCGACCCTTGTTGTTCGATTCTCTTGACTTGCTCCATTGAGATTTCTATTTCTCTGGTACAATTTTTGAAACTTCCTGTTGACATATCTATTCTAGGGTTTTAAATTGGGGAAATTGGGGGATGGATTCCCAAAAGGTCATGTATCTGCTTACGGTTTGGAAATGGGGAATAAAACTTCCCATAGACGTTGCCTGAGTATCTGTTTACGATGTGGATTTAGTTTGCTCTTGTCATGAGTATCTGTTTACGGTTTGGAATTGTTTCTGATGGTTGCACAGTTTTTGAATGTGCTTGAAGATGAACTGCAATCCATGGGTTAAGTCTGATGACTTCCTCTGGTGTAGTTTATGATTGATATCAAAATGGCCTTTACGCAAATGGTTATAATTTTTCTATGTAATAGTACTTGTAGAAGCGGCCATCATGTAATTGCTCCGCTTGAATGCGTTGAAGCGGTTTATGATAAGGTTGCTCCATTGATACTATAGTTACATACAAACAATTATAACCTACTTGAGAAGCAATGATGAAGGCCATAAAGACCAATCTAAGCTTAATTTTTGTGCAATACTTGAGTTTGTAATACTTGAGTTTGTATGGTGGAGAGACATCAACCCTCCTGCTCATTCTTCATCAAGGGCTTATTCTTCCATTGTTGGCTTCAAAAGGCGGGGTGTGAACACGGTTGATAATGGTGTTGAATCTAAGTTGCTTGAGCTGAAGAATTTCAACATATGTCTACTAGCCAAACTTGAGGAGATGAAGAAAGCAAGATTGAAGCAGCTAAAGATAATTTTGTATCTACTATTGTAATAGTACTAGTGTTGTTATTTGGTTGGGTTTCAATTGTATAATTATTGGTTTTCAATTATGTATGGGGTATGGCATTAAATATGTCTTGTAATGACAGTGTAGTGGCACTATCAGAGCATTAAGTAATGTGATAGTTCTAGTTTAATGCTTCTTTCTTTATTAACCTTGTAGTGCTATAACAACATTAATTGATAGCAGGTACTGCTGTAATTTAATGTAGTTCACAAGTTCTGTTGTTGACTTGTTGTAAATGTAATGTGGTTCACAAGTTCTGTTGTAATTGAGTTGCTATAATTGACTCACAGAAGCTTTTCTCAACTCTTCATCCAGCAAGCTTCCATTGTCTGAAGTCAAAGCAATGCACATCAAAAGTTGGTTAAGATTCATCAATGATTCATTTTCAACCTAAGACCAAATCTTCAGGAATGTATTCTGAATTTTTCCTTATTCTACAAAAGAAAATTTGCATGATTCTAAGACAAGATTGTTAATTAAAGTTGCAGCGTCATGAGATAAGTCCTACTTGTTCCATATAGAATTTTGAGGTCTGTATGATTCTTATTCAATGGAAGTTAGTAGCCCGTCCCATTAAGTTATAAATATAAAATTAGTACAATATAACTTCAAACCCCCAAGGTATCTAACTAGCATACATCTGCACTGTCTCTTGAAACTTTTCAGTTTTCTCTTTTTCATCTTTAACCTGCTTCCGTAACTCCTCATTTTCAGTACGAACAGCGGCATAAGCTTGTTTGACCTCTTCTTTTGATGATGTTTCTTCTTGCAGTGGCATAAAGAACATCATTAAACAGTGCATTAGACCAATTAAGCAAAGTAACAACAAAAGTTTCTACATTGAGATTAATAATTTGCGTATGCCACAACATGTACCAGACCAATTCTGCTGTAATTGACTTGCTGTAATTTAATGTGCTTCACTATCAAAGCACTATGTAGTGTCGTGACAAGAAAAGAGAACAACAAAAGTTTTTGTTGTATTTGAGCAAAGCAACCAGCAGTAGCATGAAGAACATCGGTACATCACACCAATTCAGCAGAGCAACAGTAGCAGTTTCTGTATTGATATTAATCGAAGAACAATTACACAAGAGTTGTTCTGCTGTAATATTAGACTTGTGCAACAGTTATACATCAAAGCTAGATAACTAAATTCCCACAAAATATCCTAAAAAAATACAACCTGATCACTATGTTCCCCAAAAAATTAGTATCAACAAAGCTAGATCATTATATTCCCACAAAATATCCAAAAAACAACCTCATCTCTATGTCCCCCCCCCCCCAAAAAAATATCCAAAATACTAACTAATCACTAAGTCAAGCAGTAGCACCCGGGCCTTGAGTTTGACTTTCCTCTTTCCCTTGAACTGATTACTTGTTCCCGAGTCTTGAACACCACCATTTGGACCATCCCCTCCGTTCTTCTGAGATCTGCACGTTTTGGAGTTGTTCTTCTTAGAAATCATCAGAAATGAAAACCAACATCTATGATGACTAGTTGCATACAAGGTGAAATAGAAATCTCAACGAAGCAACTCAACAGAAACGCCCAGCAACATTTGAAATAGAAATCTCAATGGAGCAAGTAAACAGAATCGAACAACAAGGGTCGACAAATCACAAGAAGCAAGTGACAAATCGTAATGGAGCAGGGTTATAAGAAACAACCCATAGTGTTCTGGAGATCGCAACAGTGTTTTCCCACACTCGTAACCCTAGCTAGATATCACAATTTGGGACGTTTAAGTGTGTGCAACAAGTGTAGAAGAAATTATACCAGAAATTCACTCTAGAATCACACACCACAATAGAAATCGTGATGAGTAGTACGTGCACCTGAGAAGATTAAATTTCGATAGCAAGGCAGTGGAAATCGGGAGTAGCCATTGCGGTAAGCAGTAAGTGTGGTGTATTTATTTTTTAAGTATGACTAAAGCCTGTTTGGGCTGAAAATAAAATGGTCAAAGGTCAATGACGGTAATGGATGAAAAACTGTTAATTGGTGACGGGAGATATTAATTAGTAAGTTGATGGGTGGGCAGTGTTATATTTGAAAGGTCGTGGGTGGGCAATGTAAATACGTTAAAGGTCGTGGGTGGGCAATGTAATTTTTCCATATAAAAATCAATGACAACACTAATTGGTCATTAGTACACTATGAGAATATAATACGTAGGCTTAAAAAGTTGAAAACAATATTTAATTGTGTATGCTGTAAAGAAAACCTTTTTATATATAAAACAACAAATGTATATATTTGAATTGGAATAATTTAGATCACAACTTTTCTGCAAAGAAAAATTATGACAGCATTACTGCCGCCGTTTAATCATGAATGCGTTAGAAGAATTTCAAGGAAAACAAAAACGAACAAAAAGATTACAACGACAGATTGTTTAATCGTAACAATATAATGGTTGTTGTGAATCTATATCTCCAATTGAGTTGAAGTACGGTGCTTATGTTAAATCCAAATACAGAATTTAAAAGATTAAACCAGCATACAAATTGTATCAAAATTGAACACTTACCTTCGTACAACAACCATAAGTAGTTGTCAACTCAAAATTTCCCAACGTACGCAGAAGATAAGCAAGAAAATTGATTTGAAAAGGTTGTGTGGAAGAGGCAGTGGGTGAAATTTATGAGGAAGACGGCTAGTAGGATTTTAAGGATGTCACGGTTCTAAAGTAGGGAAAATACCTGTTTGTATAATACTAATAGTTGGGAAGATAATCTTTCTTTCTTTCTTTCTTTCTTTTTCATGTATGGAAAATTCTGGAATATGGATATTATAAGAAGGATAAAATAAATATACCACGTGAGACACTTATTCTAGATTCATTAATTAAATTACCCTAATATCAAAAGTGGATAATTACAATTTTCATTACGAAGAAGTTTTATATATATAATAACTTTTTTACATAAACCAAATAATTATCACTCTATAAAATATACTAAATAAACTTATCAAAATAACTAGAAAAAAATCATCAGATTTCATGATAAACTTATCAAAATAAATAGTAATAAATCATCAAATTTTGTGATAAACTTATCAAAATAAATAGTAACAAATCATCTAATTTCCTTATAAACTTTTCCATATAAATAGTAATAATTTATCTAATTTCCTAATATTTCACTCTCCCCTCACCCCATATGGGCAACTGTCCAATAACCTAGCTCCCAAGCCATTCCGGCTTGAAAACTAGCCACTTTAAGTCTTTTATCCTCACTTGGGCCTAAAAGTGGAAGGTTTTGATGTTGCAGTCTAACCATATGTATCCTTATAAACCACTCATATTATGACTCATATCCCGATGTGGGATGGGGGTATTATATAATCCCCACTCAAAGAAAAAGACGTCCTCGTCGCAAGTCTAACATCCAAAACCCCATGGACCTCCTCGGTAGATGTCGGGTATCCCATCCCGATATGGTCTCGAGTCAGCTCTGATACCATTTTGTAGCACCCCTGTTAAGTGTGAAATCAGCATAGTTTTATTGGTGCTAAATTCTTATTTATGCAACCTTTTGGGCTATTTCTCACACTTATCCTATGCTTTTCCTGATTCTTACTTTTAGGCAAGGAACTGATGCCAATTTATATGCTAAAAGTAGGAAATGATGGTGAAAATGCATAGTTCTCCTCAAGAGCTTTCCAACACCGCAAACGGGAAAGAATCAGAGCTTAAACAAAGAATCCGGACCTTATTGAAGTTTCGGAGCAAAGAAGCACAGATATATACAGACGTCCAGACATGTCGTCCAACCCTTTCACCCGGACACGCTGTCCGTAGTACCGGACCAGCCGTCCGTGGCCACGAACATGACCAATTTCCGTTTTCTCTCTTATCCGGATCAACGTCCGCACCATTGCCCCGGACGCGTTGTTCCTGTCCGGCTAACTGACCTGGACGGAGACCCGGATGCCTCCTGAGTCCTCTCCCATGAAGCTTTCACATGTCCGGATGATTTGTCCGGCTAACTGATCCGGACGCGCTCAGAAGTATTGCTAACTTACCCAAGTGTTGCGCCGTGAATTTCTAATATATTTCTGTCCAGCCCGGCTGTCCGGCTAACTGACTCGGACAGGTGGTTCGGACACCTCACAAAGCAAAAATTCTCACCTGACGCGCTGTGTCTTGTCCGGCTAATTGATCCGGACAGCTCATCAAACGTGTGTATTTTGTGTGCAAAAATTTTATTTTAAGGAGCATTCGCGAGGGCTGGAAAATCATTCAGAACACAACCCACACACGAACAGAACTCGACGTCGCGCCTCTCTCATTCTTCTTGCCCTACCATGACCATTTATACACCAGAGGAGAAGATTTCTACTCCGAACTCGTTTATTTGCTCAACCTTCCATCCGGAAAATTTCAGAACTAATACCGAGATGATTTCTACTCTCTGTACTTGTATTTGTTCTTCAATTATGCTAGGGTAGGAGAATTAAACTCTAGGGATGGTTATCTGACTGTTTTGACTCTATAAATTTTTGCTACTCGGTGGTTTGAGATTCTTGTCAATTGTTGCTGGTTAAGTTATCTTTTGCGCTTTCAATAAAAGTAGCTAATTTGTTGATTGCTTTACGAATTCCGTTTTGAGCGAGATTTGTGATAAATGGAATGGTCGATTAACCTGTAAACTTGTGGAAAATTACACCGGATAGGTTAGATTTTCCCTCAAGTGCAACAATAATAATTCCTCGTGCTCATTCCGTCTATTCGCGTTGTGCTAAATTTGGATTAGATTTAGTGTGTTTTGCTAGGTGAGTTCTTGAGGCTAAGATTTAGTCTCTGGAAAAGTTTTAGGAATTCGGCCAATCGACATCTCAAACTAACCAGCAGGAATTGCATAATCTGACAGTCGAAAAGGATAACCTGACCCAGAGTTCCATTTCACACATAGTTTTCGTCGAATTTATTTACTAGTTTTCTCGTTATTTCAATTCACGAAACCAAAACAACCGACAACCCTTCCATTTTGCTGTTTTCCTAGGATTAGACTTAATCACAAAGTCTCCGTGGATTCAACCTCAGTAACTTGCTTAATTTATTATTGCGACAGGGTATTTTGTAACCTGTAGGGATTTAATTTATTAATTTCTTAGCCTTTAGTATGTTAAATTTCCCGTTTGCAAATTGGCGCCGTTGTTGAGGACTTGACTTTTGTCTAGTCCTTGACTTTGGTTGTCATTTGTTTTGTTTTGTTTAATTTTAATTTTATTTTCAATTTATTTTGAGTTTGTTTGTTTTAGCTATTTTGTTAACTTTTGTTTTTATTGTTTTCTTGCTTTATTTAGTTCTAATTCAATTCCCTTTTGTGTCTTTCTTCTTTGTTGTTGCATGTACCTAGTGGATGCACAGAATGCGTTCCTTTGGTCATCCTGAAGCAAATTTTGATCCTGAGATTGAAAGAACTTTCCTCCAGGCTCTCAGAGTGAGAAGGTAGCTAGATTTCAACATGCCTGATAATATTCCTCAAATTGAGAATGGCCACAATAATGCTACGATGGGTACAATCAATAGACCGCCTGCTACTTCGAGAGGGAGCCCTGTTGTTTTGCCACAGTTGACTGCTGAGTTGCAAGCTGAGTGGCAAAAGTTGAAGCCCTCACATCAATCGACTGATGTGCGCAATCATCCAGGTGGGTGTTTCTCTGGAGTAGACCCTGCTGATGCTTTAGACCATGTGCACCGGTTCTTGGTTCATCTGGACACTCTGGGTCTTGTTCCGGGTTTGGAGGAGTATGCGAGGTTGTGCTTATTTTCAAACAGTCTTTGAGGAGAGGCATCTAAATGGTATCATCGCTTGCCTCCAGGCATTATCACTTCTTGGGATCAGATGACAGAGAAATTTTATGAGAAGTACTTGCCTATCTCGAGGACTCGCCAGTTTATTGTTGGGTTGATGACTTTCAAGCAGTCAGGATCTGAGATAGTCTGTGAAGCTTGGGACCACTTCAAGGAGCTTCTACGACAGTGCCCTCACCATGGACAGGACACTACCTCTCTAGCACTTGGTTTCTTCCATGGGCTTAGAGATGAGAATAAGGGTGAGATGCGTTCGGCCTTGGGTGGTAACCTGCTGGCTAAGAATGGTGAAGAGTTTATGGTTGTTATTGAGTCATATTGTGAGGAGTTGAGACAGTGGAGCACCAGTGGTGGTAGAGTTTATTTAGTGGGTTCTAGTTCTTCTAGAACTGTAGACCCTTTTCTAGAGCAGATGGCTGCGAAGCAGGCTCAATTAGAGACTACCATGAGCCACATGTTGAAGATGTTGGAGCAGCTCACGATGGGTAAAGCCCCTGCTCATTCTGTGAAGTATGTATCTTCTAGCTCTAGTGATTTGTGTTGTTGTCAGTGTGGTGGGTCACATGAATTTGAATCATGCCCAAAGATAGCTGAGATGCGACGAAATGAAGAAGCAAATGTTATGGGTCAATCTTTCAATAGGCAGCCTTGGGTTCAGAATCAGCATCCGAACTTGAGGTATGGCAACCCCAATAATGCCTTGAACTCATATCAGATGAGGCCTCAGCAGTCTACTTAGGGAGTGCCTCCTGGTTTTTCTCGGCCTTCCTATAATCGAAATCAGCAATCTCAGTTTCAACAATCAGGCCCTTCTTCTTCTTCAAATACATCTAATCTTGCAGAGTTGTTGGCTAAATTGGAAGCCAAGCAGCAGAGTCAGTATGAGCAGCAGATGATTACCAATCAGACTCTAACTGCAGGTCAGCAGAAGCTTGAGCAGCACATGGCACAATTAACTCAATTGTTATTGAATCAAAGGACTCCTGGTTCATTACCTTCTCAATCGGATCCCAATCCAAAGGAGTAGATGAAGGTAGTGACTGTCCTAGATGTTGATGAAGCAGAGGTTTATCAGGGAGTTAGTCTACGAAGTGGGAAGCAACTGATAAATAAATATCAAGTGGTCAAGGAACAAACTGGCGAAGAGAGCGGTCTTCTTTCTTCTAGCACTGGTGCACCGTCAGGGCCTCTAGCCCCTCCTGAGGTAGTTTCTGAGGAGACCCACGCTCCTATCTCTTCCCCTTCTCATACTTAGATTGCTAAAAATTCCAAGGGTAAAGTGGTTCCTAAGGAACTTCCTTTTCCTAATAGATTGAAAGAAAAAGAACTTGATGATCAATTTGGGAAATTTCTGAATGTGTTTTCTAAGCTTACTATCAATATCCCTTTAATTGATGCTATCAAGCAGATGCCTAATTATGCTCGCTTTGTGAAGAATTTGATTTCTGACAAGCGAAAGTTCAAGGAGAGTGAGATCATTCAGCTGACAGAGACATGCTCTGCAGCCATCCAGCAGTAGCTTCCTTCTAAGTGTGGAGATCTAGGGCAGCCCATCATCCCTTGCACCATAGGAGACATGGACTGTGGTTGTGGACTCTGCAACCTTGGAGCAAGTATAAATTTGATGCCTTATTCAATGTTTAAGAAGCTTCAAGCTGGTGAGCTTGTTCCGATTCACTTTAACTTGCAATTAGCTGATCGTGCTTCAATCAAACCTCGTGGTATAGTTGAGAATGTTGTGGTAGGTGTTGGTAACTTCTTCTTCCCTGCTGATTTTGTCATTCTTGATATGGATGCGGATGTTGAAGTGCCATTGATTTTGGATAGACCTTTCCTGCGAACTGTTAAAACTGTCATTGATGTTGACAAGGGAAAGATCACTCTTAAGTTCAATAATGAGGAGCTCAGCTTTGATATCACTAAGATGATGTAAACAAATGCTTCTTCTCATGTCGTCCTTTTAGTTGACGTTGATTGTTCTGATGATTGTGATGCTTGTGTTGCTAAGAATGTTGATGACTCTTCTTTCTTGCTTGAGAATTCTGATTTGCTAGCGCAGGTGTTATGCCACTCAAGGATGATAAGGAGAGCACTGAGGTAGCTACTATTGTCCAGCAGCTCAACCAGGGTCGATCCTACTTTCGCCCTTATGCTTATCCTGTGGAGCCATTGGACAGGCCTACTCAGAGGCTTGTTCCTTCAATAGAGAAGCCCCCTACTCTTGAACTCAAAACTCTTCCTTCAAATCTTAAGTATGCTTTCTTGGTAGAGGGTAGCACCCTGCCTGTTATTAATTCCTCATCTTTGTCTGTTTCGCAGGAAAGTAGACTTCTAGAGGTGTTAAGAAGGCACAAGGGAGCTTTGGGGTGGTCGGTGGCAGACATAAAAGGGATCAATCCAGGGTTTTGCACTCATCGAATTTACATGGAAGATAGTGTCAAGCCGGTGAGGCAGCCCCAGAGGAGATTGAATCCAAATCTGAAAGAAGTTGTGAAAGCTGAAGTTCTGAAGCTTCTGGATGCAGGTATCATTTATCCCATCTCTGATAGCCGTTGGGTTTCTCCTGTGCAAGTTGTTCCCAAGAGAGGGGGAATAGTTGCAGTGCCCAATGAGAAAGGTGAATTGGTGCCTCAGAGGCAAACCACGGGTTGGAGGATGTGCACCGATTACCGATGCTTGAATGATGCCACAAGGAAGGATCACTTCACGCTACCATTTATTGATCAAATGTTGGAGCGGTTAGCTGGGCAAGAGTTCTACTGCTTCCTTGATGGGTATAGTGGTTATTTTCAGATTCCCATCGCGCCAGAGGATCAGGAGAAAACCACCTTCACCCGTCCTTATGGTACATTTGCCTATAGAAGGATGCCCTTTGGTTTTTGCAATGCTCAAGCCACATTTCAACATTGTACGATGGCAATCTTTAATGATTTTTTTGAGAAGAGCATAGAAGTTTTCATGGATGACTTTTCTGTGTATGGCCAGAGTTTTGATGGGTGTCTCGATCAGCTGGATTAGATACTTGACCGATGTGAGGAGACCCATCTGGTTTTGAATTGGGAGAAGTGTCATTTCATGGTACAGGAAGGTATTGTGCTTGGCCACAGGGTCTCCAAAGCTGGTATTCAGGTGGATAAGGCTAAGGTGGAGGTCATTGATAAGTTGCCTTCTCCCACTTTAGTTAAGGATGTCAAATCTTTTCTGGGTCACGCAGGGTTCTATAGGAGGTTCATCCAGGATTTTTCCAAAATTGCCAAGCCCTTTTCTGATCTTCTACAGAAGGATGTGAAATTTCAGTTCTCAGAGGAGTGTTTGAAAGCCTTCCAGACTATCAAGAGTATGCTCATTTCTACTCCTATCGTGGTTCCTCCTGATTGGTCTCTTCCTTTTGAGATCATGACAGATGCTAGCGATTATGACGTTGGTGCTGCACTCTGTAAATTCTAAGGGTTATCACTTATGCAAGTAAGACTCTATCTGAAGCTCAAACGAATTACACCACTACTGAAAAGGAGCTACTTGATGTGGTGTTTGCTCTTGATAAGTTCAGGCCATATCTTTTAAGAAGTACGGTCATTGTCCACACCGACCACTCTGCATTGAAGTACCTCTTCCAAAAGAACGACTCTAAGCCCAGACTCCTGAGATGGATCTTGCTCCTCCAAGAATTCGACTTGGAAGTTGTTGATAAGAAAGGAAAGCAGAATGGAGTTGTAGATCATCTGTATAGGCTTGAGACTCCAGATGACGGGGTTACCATAAAAGAATTCTTCCCTGATGAGACAGTCTTTGTGATTGGGAAAGTTAAAGAGCCATGGTATGCTGACCTGGCTAACTATATTGCCTCTGGTTTGATTCCTCATGATCTAAGCAAGAACAGGAGGAAGAAATTTTTGTCTGAAGCTCGTTACTATGTGTGGGAGGACCCCTATCTCTTTAGGGTGTGTGCTGATGGTTTGATTAGGAGGTGCCTTCCCGATGAAGAGATCGAAAGTGTGATTGAGTTTTGCCATTCTTGAGAGGCAGGTGGTCACCATGGTCCTACCAGGACTGTTGCTAAGGTGTTAGTGTGGTTTCTACTTGCCCACTCTACATAAGGATGTCCACCACTTCTGCTCTCACTGTGATAATTGTCAGAGGATGGGGAGCATTTCAAGAAGGCATGAGATGCCTCAGAAGGGAATTCTTGAAGTTGAGTTATTTGATGTCTGGGGTATTGACTTCGTTGGCCCATTCCCTTCTTCTCATGGAAACCACTACATCCATGTTGCTGTAGATTATGTTTCCAAGTGGGTCGAAGCAATCCCATGCCCTTCTGCTGATGCTAAAACTGTGGTTAAATTTTTGAAGAAGAACATCTTTACTAGATTCGGAGTGCCCAGAGCTATCATCAGTGACGGTGGTTCTCACTTTTGCAACAGGGCCTTCGATTCCTTGATGTATAAGTATGGGGTGACTCATAAGGTTGCTTTGCCTTATCATCCCCAAACTAATGGTCAAGCAGAAGTGAGTAACCGAGAGCTAAATGGATTCTTCAAAAGACAGTCAATCTCAGGAAGGATTGGTCTGTCAAGCTTGATGATGCTCTGTGGGCTTATAGAATGCATTCAAGACTCCCATTGGGATGTCTCCTTTTAAGCTGGTATTTAGGAAGTCTTGCTATCTCCCAGTTGAGCTAGAGCATAAAGCTTATTGGGCTTTGAAAGCCCTGAACTTTGATCTGAATGCTGCTGGTGAGAAGCGAAAGTTTCAATTGTCTGAGCTGAGGAATTAAGGGAGCAAGCTTATGACAGCTCTAGATCTACAAGGAGCGTCTAAAGATCATGACAGATGATCCTAGGAGAGATTTCAGAGGTTGGTGATTGTGCTCTGTATAACTCTAGACTCGTCTCTTTCCTGGAAAGCTCAAGTCCCAATGGGCCAGCCCATTTAAGGTTGTGGGAGTCACTTCCTATGGTTCCTACGAGCTAGAGAACAAGTCTGCAGAGGTCTTCAAGGTGAATGGTGCTCGTCTGAAGAAGTACCTTGGTTCTGCTTTTGCTCAGCCTTCTGTGCCTGGAGTATCCTTGATTGAGATTTCCTCTTATGCTACTCCTGTTTCTACTGTTGTTTCTGATGTTACTCCAGCACCAAATTCTGAATCTTCGAAGAAGCCGCGCTTGCAATGGCGTCTTAGACTAAAGAAAGCCCTTGCTAGCTGTTGTGGCGGCCCTGATGCTATCTTGTGAAGTCTAGCCAGAGATTCTAACTCCAGGCAGCTTGGTGGGAGGCAACCCACCGGTTTGTATCTCTTTTCACTTTCTTAGTTTGTGTTTATTTTGCTCTTTTCTTTTAGTTGTGGTGTGTTGGATGATGTTATGCTTATGCAAGAGCCTGGCTCTTCTTTTTCTACTGATGGTTTTGTGTTCACTTGAGTTCTTCTGGCTTTGCAGATATATTTCAGCTTTCTTACTTTGTCGCTTAGCTGAACTCAAGTGTGGGGTTGGACTTGCTACACACCCTGACGGACTCTGGGGAGTATTCTTACTTTTCTACTCTTCATTTTACATATCCCTCTGAACTCTGTTGTGATTTTGTTTCCCCTTGGATTGCTTGCACAATGTTAATTCTTCCTAAGCAATGAGGACATTGCTTCACTCTAAGTGTGGGGTGGGGTAAGCTCCTTCGCCACTTGTTTTTTTTGTGCGTCTCTGAGCTCTTTTCTCTTGCATTTGTTAAAGTTTAGCTGTGGTTGCTCAACTTGGAAGGAAGCCATAGAGGAAGTTTAGTTGGTTAGCTGATCTTGGGGTGCAAAATTTTGAATTTCTGTTTTTAATTTCTAAATTGAAGTCTTTGTTCTGAAAATGCCGAAACAAATGAAAATATTCTCCATCTAAACCTTGCTTTTAGCTTTGAGCCTTGGAATGGACTGGATTGAAATGGTTGGAAAAGAACAAGGCAAGGTACTCCGCTGATCCTAGGCATGCTAATTCTAATTCTGATCCAAAATCAGGCCTCGTCCACTTGGTTATTAAGTCCTTTGGGTGCTTTATCACCTAGCTACCTAAGGTCCTTGTGATCTGGGAGTTGACCCAAAGCCCTACATGGGTGGAGAGAAAAGTTGTGGTGAAGAAATTGAAAGCGCTTAATTGAAATATTTATGCAAATGCTACGATATAGATTGTTTCTCTTATGGATCAAGAGTATGTGGCATTGAAAGGTATGATGGAATATGATCTTACTTCATGCCCCTTGTCGTTTCTAGGGTTTGTGAAGGGAAAAAAGGTGGATTAGCTCAAGGTTAAAGGCAAGGCTCTTATGGTTTTGTTTCTCACTTGTTAACTCTGAATGACTTCATGTTTTTGGAAAGAATGAATTGTTTTAAATAATTTGAATTGCCCCCTTGATTGGTAAAGCTAGCAATACCTTTCTTCTGTGCTCTCCCTTTTCTGTTGAGTTCCATTAGCTTGGATTTACTTGTGCTTGAGAGTTTTGCTTGGGGACAAGCAAAAGGCTAAGTGTGGGGTAATTTGATAAGTGTGAAATCAGCATGGTTTTTTTATTGGTGCTAAATTCTTATTTTATGCAACCTTTTGGGCGCTTTCTCACACTTATCGAAGTTTCGGAGCAAAGGAGCACAGATATATACACACGTCCGAACATGCCGTCCGACCCTTTCACCCGGACACGCTGTCCGTAGTACCGGACATGCCGTCCGTGGCCCCGGACGCGACCAATTTCTGTTTATCTCTTGTCTGGATCAACGTCCACACTATTGCCCCGGACACGTTGTTCTTGTCCGGCTAACTGACCCGGACGGAGACCCGAACGCCTCCTGAGTCCTCTCCCACGAAGCTTTCACATGTCTGGATGACTTGTTCGGCTAACTGATCCGGGCGCGCTCAGAAGTACTGCTATATTTACGACCACGAGTGTTGCGCCGCAGATTTCTATTATATTTCTGTCCAGCCAGGCTGTCAGGCTAACTGACCCGGACAGGTGGTCCGGATGCCTCACAAAGAGAAAATTCTTGCCTGACGCGCTGTGTCTTGTCCAGCTAGCTCACCCGGACGTGTGTATTTTGTGTGCAAAAATTCTATTTTAAGGAGCATTCGCGAGGGTAGGAAAATCATTCAGAACATAACTCACGCATGAACAGAACTCGACGCCACGCCTCTCTCATTCTTCTTGCCCTGCCGTGACCATTTCTACACCGGAGGAGAAGATTTCTGCTCCAAACTCGTTCATTTGCTCAACCTTCCATCCGGCAAATTCCAGAACTAACACCGAGATGATTTCTACTCTCTCTACTTGTATTTGTTCTTCAATTATGCTAGGCTAGGAGAATTAAACTTTGGGGATGGTTATCTGACTGTTTTGATTATGTAAATTTCAACTACTCGTTGGTTTGAGATTCTTGTCGATTGTTGCTGGTTAAGTTATTTTTTGTGCTTTCAATTAAAGTAGCTAATTTGTTGATTGCTTTACGAATTCCGTTTTGAGCGAGATTTATGATAAATGGAATGGTCGATTAATCTGTAAACTTGTGGAAAATTACACCGGATAGGTTAGATTTTCCCTCAAGTGCAACAATAATAATTCCTCGTGCTCATTCCGTCTATCCGTGTTGTGCTAAATCTGGATTAGATTTAGTGCGTTTTGCTAGGCGAGTTCTTGAGGCTAGGATTTAGTCTCTGGAAAAGTTTTAGGAATTTGGCCAATCGACATCTCAAACTAACCAGCAGGAATTGCATAATCTGACAGTCGAAAAAGATATCCTGACCCGGAGTTCCATTTCACACGTAGTTTTCGTCGAATTTATTTGCTCATTTATTTACTAGTTTTCTCATTATTTCAATTCATGAAACCAAAACAACTGACAACCCTTCCATTTTGCTGTTTTCCTAGGATTAGATTTAATCACAAAGTCCCCGAGGATTCGACCTCGGTAACTTGTTTAATTTATTATTGCGACCGGGTATTTTGCAACCTGTAGGGATTTAATTTATTAATTTCTAGGATTAATTTCTTAGCCTTTAGTAGATTAAATTTCCCGTTTGCAACCCCATATGGGCAATTGTCCAACAACCTAGCTCCCAAGCCATTCCAGCTTGAAAACTAGCCACTTTAAGCCTTTTGGCCTCACTTGGGCCTAAAAGTGGAAGGTTTTGTTGTTGTAGTCTACCCATATGTATCCTTATAAACCACTCATATTACTATTAATATATAATTCATCTAATTTCTTGGTTTTTCAGTTAGCTTAGTTCTTCTGCAGTTTGGATATGAGATACGTTGGATTGTTTCTAGATTAATATTAAACATGCATCTTCTCTAATAATATCATGAGTTCTTAGAGTTGTTTTACAAATCTTGTTTTGATATGATCAGTGAAAATCAAGAGGGTCAAGTTAATATGAAAATTTGTGGAAAATTAGTCAGATAGATGAGTTTTCTCTGCGGTTGCTAATAATTCTTCATTCTTAATCCACCTATATGTGTTTTGTCTGGTTCTAGATTAGAACTAACAAGTTTTGATAGGTGAGCTCTTCTTTAAATAGGATTTAGAATTGAAGAGAGTCCAAAGAATTTGCTAATCTATATCTCATAGGAAACTGAAGAAGTTGCTAATTATATCCAGTGTAGAACAACCTAAACCCGGAGTTCCACTCATTTGATCCATTTTATCATTTAGTTTCATTAATTGTTTATTTTAATTTAATTTTTTTCTTTAGTTAATTCAATCCCAAAAACAATATGCAACCCCCTGAATTTCCAGTTTTCTTAGAATTAGGCTTTGTTTTCTTCAAGTCCCGTGGATTTGATACCTGGTTACTTTAATTCTATACTATAGTGACCGGGATTATTTGCAACCTGACAGACTTTTGATTTATTAATTTCTAGCTTAATTTTGTAGTTTTTATATATCAATTATCCCTGTTTGCACGGCTTCAGAGCCCAATAATCTCGTGATGTTGTTGCTGAAGTTGTTCACTCATTCTTTCAGGGTGTTCATCCGCTTGAAGGCGTATACGGTAATTAGGTTAAAGTTGTTGCCGTCGTCTATTAGTGTGTGGTGAACGTTCCGATTGTGCACGTACGCCGTGGTGTAGACTGGCGAGGGGGTCATTGTGGGGGAAGAATATGTCCTTGAAGTTGTCACCAGTTAAGCTGATGGTCGGCGTGTTTGGCATGCTTAGGTTCGCGAGGTGCGACTCGTGGAGGGTTTGTTTTCAATCCTGACAGGCTTCGTAGCCTCTTCCGACAGTCATGAAGGTTGAGCCCTGCTTATGCCTCCTCGAGTGGTTATCGTCAGTGTTGGAGCCGCTACTTGACTAAGGCTTTCTCCCTTTTTTCCCATTAGGCGAGATACTCTGGTGGTATATGAACTGGTTCTGGTTTCCGCAATGGGAGGCTCAGTCGAGCTCCTTGTGGTGCCAATGACATTCTTCCGTGTGATGGCCTGTACCAGTGTCAAATCCAAAAAAAATTCAGCTCACATGTGACTTGGGGGACCCAATGAAAACACATAATGTCACATGTTTCATTGGGTCCCACAGGTCACATGTGAGGTAAAAAAACTATACATTTGGCGTTAGACCAAAATATAACACTTTAGCATCTTTCATGTAAAATTTCATCAATCATGGAAACATTTAAGTATCTTCTAAGTTGAACGAAAATTAGAAAAGTTGCCGGATATAAAATGCGGGAAACCACATTGGTGGGAAAAGTAAATTTTAAAACCTCATGGGTGGATTGTGTAATTTCATCAAACATCATAGGTGGGGATGTAATTTTCCCAAAAATTGTATACTAATTTTTATATCATCTCTCAAGCTTTCTTTTAAAATATATTATCTTGATCTATTAATAAATTATATGACTAGATGGTTGTGGACAGGATGAACAATGTGGGCATTTAGAATTGTCATTCTGCATTTTTGTTCAATAGTCAATATACTTCATCTCCCCTCTAATCATGCCACCGAATGCTACCAGCGTCGAACTCAATGGCGGATTTTCACATCCCCTGCAATAAACAGTGCACTCTTCGACATCCTTCAGTATGGTATAGGCCCTGACACCAAAATCAACTACTCTCCTTTAAGAGCCTACAACGGTGACAACCCCATTAGCGCAACCTGTAGACCGGGTCAGTAGTACCCACCTCCTAAGTGAGAAAGATGAAGAAGAAGTAAGCGAAGAGGAAATCCCAAGCACCGAAGAAATCTCCGACGACGTCATAACAACGGACGCTACAAACTTTAGGCGGATGGTGCAGAAAATCATTAGAGTTAAATCCCTACCTTCTCCACAGGTGGGGGTTCGATTATAAGACCAGGGCCACAAAGGATTCATCATAAGATGTTAGGTGGGGGCAGTGGTGAAAGAACATGAATTCACCTGTGAATCCCACAAATTATTAAAAAAAATAAGAATACACAGTAATACTACTACTATTACTAAGCTTTTGCACGTTTTCTTTCTCTTAATCATGTCTTTCCTTCAAGATTCTCAAAACCCTAGTCATTTGTTACTCACTTGAAGGATCGATTAGATCTACAACAAAGCTAGATCGGACGACCATCAAGCCCTTGCACCGATTGTGAGTCTGATTCTTGTGTTTGCAAAAGGCTATAATTATTATTGGGTTAGTGTTGTATAAACGGTCTTTTTGGATTGTTGTGGTTTGATGTAGCTTTGTGGTTGCGGCTGGTGGTGGGATATTGTCTGCATTTCTGTTTTCTCACTGAATCATCATTACCGGGAGCAGATAGTGTAACACCCCTACTTAAAACGGCTCCTAATTGTCGTCTAATCGTCGTACTTAAACAAATAAATCGCAGCGGTAATAAACATTATCGAACTACTGGTGTTACTTTTCTCACTCACCCATACGAGTGACAACACATTTACATAATAATCACAATACGAAACGATTTCCCGCAGTGACTACAAGAGATAGATAACAGTTTATAAATCCAAGGTAATACAACTGTAAATAAATCCCGTACACGTGAGCTACTACAAATATATACCTCGGTTCACCAAACCCGAGTCCAAAATCATAAGTATATAACGGTCTCCAACATGTATACCGCTAATTAAAAGGGTCGCGCCTCCGCGTCGACAATCAGCTACTCTTCTGAAAATTGATATTGTTTGTGGTACCCCTGCTAAGTATGTTATCATATGACTATCATGCCCCCTCGGACCCCCAGTTAATTGGTCGAGAGCATGCAATTCATTTTCATGCAACGTCGTTTTAATACTAAAAAACTGTAAAACGTAAACATACAATAACACCCATACAATAACACATATAATCATGTTGTTCACATAGCATACAACAATATAATAAAAGCATACTAAACAACGAGATAGTACGAGAGTTATAAATGTTCAATTTATTATCGTTCTCGGCCTGAAGGCCCTAAGTAAGACTCGTCAATTATACGAGTTGTCTAGTTGTTCGTATATTGTTTAGTTCATATCTCATGCCAGTTGACAACGTCTCGTTAAACTGACGCGTCTCTACACCATACTCCTATATTTGGCGGGTCACCAACGGCTGTAGCCACCTCCAGCGGAGGACTATCTGACCGACAAACCATCTTAGTTTGTTGGAATTTATGTTGAGCTTCGGACCCGTACGCGGACATCCTAACATCAGTTTTGTGATCACAGCGCGCACCAAGAGCCACATACCCTTGGATTTCTACTAAACCTCCTCCATACCAATAATACCGATAGATTAAGATCACTTAATCTAAATCCTAAATATCATTTAGGTCTCGGTAATCACAATTCGAACATGTCCCATCAAGGTCCTATACCTAGTGCCTCTAGGTGATTCATACCGTTCGAAGTAATAATACAAGAGCGGCTTTAAAATGGTCCTTGCTCTGTATCTAAGTAAATTCTTAGATGTCTCGGATAATATATCTTTTATCCTATGCTACACCATTTTTCTCACGTCTCTTATATAGTATTACATAAGGTAGCTCACTACTACCAAAAGTATAGATAATGATATTTTTTTAACCCCACTTAATAAAGTGTAGTAAAAAATTTAATATAACTACTCTTTTTAATTACACTTATTTGTGTACAACTCTATAGTAAGAGCTTATGTTAAATGTAGGTACAAATATTTATATATAAAATACAAAAATCTCTAATATCTCTACATCAATTATGAAGACACTTATAAGTGAAGGAAATTAATTTTCCACATTTATTTGTGTAAAAAGTTTGAACTTAAAAGTGTGGGCATATGCCAATTATGTAGTAGCATCATTGCCGTTAGTTCGTTATATATATATATGTATATATATATATGTATATACGAACAATACTGTTATCGCACAATATAACGATAGTACGACAACAATATAATATACAGTTCATGCATATTATTTCACACAACCAGAGCAGTTAATCTTATCACAGATTTTCACACAAGTCTGAACCGAGGAAATCCTCAGAGACAATCAAGCCATATAACAACATAACGTACACCGGAATATACGCTAGCGTAATTTCTCACGCTTATCTGCCGGTCCTCGAAAATCTACGAGTCTGGAATACGTATCACTCCACGTATTAATATCCCATGTAAATAATATATTACAGTATTCCCGTACTATTGCTAATCCTTCCCGGCTTATATCCCCGTCGTTTACTAACTGTTGTTACTTGGGTTCCTAGTTTTACTCGGGATTGTTATGTCAGTATTATAACTCATGTATTAGTACATTGTTGTAAAATTTCAACTTAGGATGCAATCTCCTAGAAACCTATATTCCTTAATCATAGGTTGTTGTTATATATATACCAAAACTTATATATATACATGATTATACAAATGTGTATTCATATAGTTGTCACTATATTTCACGTAAGTATTGACCTTATAATTTTTACAATCTTTATAAACTCTCATTTAATAATGAGTTGGTCAACATGACCCTCATTGGTAAATTGTGTTGACTTGGTCAATTGTAATATCTTGGTTAGTTTTTCCAAGTATACAAGCTTACATAATCCATATTATAACTCTTGAACTATACATTTCATTATTGTTTCACATTTACATCTTAACATTAGAACTTGTTATCTAATGTTTTGTAATTCTATTTCTTCATCTTATATCATCCCACTATTAGTATTATATGGTTATCCAACCATAACATATAATTTACTCCATATCATATATTTATTTATATATATGAATTATAGAACCCATTTATGAAAATGATGTTCTTTACAATGTATTCATTTTGTTCCTTTAAATCTCGCCAATGCCCTTAACTTTCCATTATTTACAAACTTACCACATAAATTATATAATGTTACCATTATAGTCATATACCACATATTATGACATTTACACTCTTATATTATGTATAACCTATGGTTATAATATAGTTTATAAATTCCGAACAGACCCCCAATCTGTCCAGAATTACTTCTCAGCTTCCACAAGTTTCTTTATTTACCAAATGACCCCTTTTTATTTCTTAAACTTTACAAATGTCATAATAACTATATATATTATACACCATAGTATATATAGCTCCAACTAAATGTATAAAAATTCCTAAAATTTCCCAACAAACCCTAGTGTGTTCTAAATGTCATTTTAGCCCAGTATTTTTGGAAATTACCAAATCACCCCATATATTAAGTAACTTTTACATTTAACTCCAAAACTTAATATAAAGTGATAATTAAATTATTTAATCATCTAATCTGGTCAAGGACTCCACTATGGTCAGTGTTGACCTCCCAAACACTGCCTTGACCACCTAGTTCCAATAATTACAAAACTTACGCCAATTTCCTAGTATTTACATTTTGACCCCAAACTTTGTAAAACTTATAATTCTCATTTAGAACTCATTTTTAAACCCAACTTTCGGCCATAATTTATTATAGCCCTCTAATTTTTGATTATTTACGGTTATAGCCCCCAAACTTTATACTAAGTATATAAATTACTTTAAATGTAATTTAAACTTTAAATAACATAATGAAATGGCCTAAAATACATGGCCTTATTACAACTTTGATTTGTAACATAAAATTACACTTAAATGGTCTTTAAAAATGCTGTAAATTCTCATCCTTACCCATATATTTCCTGTAATTACCAATTTACCACATAATGTCTTAAATTTGACAATTATGTTACTTAATCACTTAAATGATTATCTAAAATTAACTAAATCATTCCTTGGTCATTCTAAGGTCAAAATTGACCATTATAACTTCTCCACTCTCGGTAATATTTATAGCATAAGCTTAAGAACATATTAATATGTTAAAAATGACATTAAGGTATTTATACTTTATATTATAATGTCAAGCTCTTTGGTCTGGTCATGACAGCCTATGAGGACTTTGTTCTACATCTTGAAATGTACTTGACAGCAAGAACAAGTCTAAATCAGCTTTAACCATGAACTGGCCATAGGAAGGAATTTGAAGTCATAAAACATGAATTTTTCAAGGTGAATTTTACCTTAGAATATCAAGCTCTTCCAAGTTGCTCTCGGCCTAATTTTCAGAGGACATGAAGAGTGTTAAACTTCTTCTAAAGACATGCCAAAATGGCTGATTAAAACAAGGTAGAAAGCTAGTAGAAGTTACCTTTGCAAAATTCCTAGGAATGAATTTTGCTAGATTTCGGACACCCTTTGGATCAATTTGAAAGAGCTACTGAATGAACATAATAAGGGGAAGATAATGAGTGAAAGAACTCAAGGAAATCAGCCATTAAAAGGGTAGAAATGGAGATGGAAGCTTAAGGCATGTTTTCACCTCAAGGATGATTTTTAACTACCTTTGCTCCTTGATCTTGTTTCAGCCGAATTTGAGGCTTCCTTCCAAGAGAAACTCGCTGAGATACAGCAATGGGATGAAGTTGGAAGTTAGTTCAATGTGTAGGTCATGAAAAGAGGAAGAAAAGAAGCTAAAATATGTCTTAAGACATTACCTTATGCAATGGGAGTTGATCTTCTTCTTTGGCAGATCAAGAACTCAAAATGGAGGTCAAGAGAGGAGGGAAGCTCGGCTGGAACAGGATGGAAGGAAAGAGAAAGTCTCATTTTGGACTTAAGTAATGTAAAAGGTAGATTATGAATAGTAAATGGTGACTAATGTCCTTTGGAAGATATTTGTTTTCCAGCCTTGAAAGGTGTCATCCACCCTTTCATTTTTCCGCCCCATTTAGTCAACAGTTGGGTCATTAGTTGAGCATTGACCATGCTTGACAATTAAGGCTTAATTTGGCACTATTTGGGTACTATTCACATTTTGGTGTCAAACTTTGGATTTTTTTGTAAATCTTTTGATTTAGGGTTACTAATGTGATACTAAGTAGTACACATGTTGATTAGGGTGTATACAAGGCTTATTAGCCACTCAAAGTCAAATTTTAGACACTTTCATAAAAATGTGTCTTAAGGAGTTTTAGAGCTCCTTTTTGTATTTTAACTCTTTCTAGAATTTAGTTTGCTTTGACAATGGTTTTATTATGTTCATACCTTAGTTATAAGGCTTAGGAATCCACTTTGGATCCTAGTTGAGGTTATACAACCTTTCAAGTTTATTAGGGCACATGTTTACCCTAAATGGTCATTAAGCATAGTTTTGCTTGTTAATGACTTTTGTTGTTTTTAAATAATTGTTAAGGCATGTTTAAGCCTTAATATATTTAATTATATGTTTAAAACATGTTTAGTAGTTAGGGGTATTTCAAATATAGTCGGTGGTTGCGGTGACTGGGTCAATCGACGAAGTTGCCAGTAGAGATGAGTCATGTTAGGGAGGATGGGACGACGACTGAAGTTGGTGGTGATAGTGGTGAGTTTGGTTTTGATGGGTAAAAAGCTGTCAAATTAGCAGTAGGATAAGGGGGACAAATAATAAACAACCACGTAGTAGTAACTAACATAATTCATTAGGATGGTAATAAACATAAAACAGAGAATCTCATAGTGGACAATTTATTTTGTTAAATCATGTGGGTGGTTTTTGATATTTGGCTAAACCTCATGGGTGGGGATGTAATTTTCCCTTTAAAAAATATTACTTTTTATTTTACATTCTTATGCCACTACATTCTAGTCTTAATTCATAAAGTGCCATTATTATCATGGACAAAAAAAATTAGAAATATCTAAAAGTTTTCAATATGCTAATATTGTCATTGAAAATTCACAAGCAATTAGGTGTTCTAGACAAATTTAATAAAAAATGAAAAATACTATGAAAATATAAATAATGAAAATTTTACTAATAAATTATTAAAATATCATAAACAACACATCGACACATTTTTAGGACATAGTAATATTTTAAAAACAATTACAAAAAAATCCAAAAAAATAAAAGTTTGAAAGAAAGAATAATATTTAAATTATTTGAAAAAAGTTTTAATTTTTTAAAAATATAAATAGTCTAATGTAGTATAAAAAGAAACAAAATTTTTAAATATGAATATTCTGAATTTCAAATTTTAAAAAGATTAAGCGCTTTTTTTATTTTATATTTTAAAAGTTTTTGATTCTTCATCATTTTTTCTCATTATATAATCTTGGTAAAATATGAGATTGTAATCTAACTAAAAAAGAATGATGATCGATCTAGGAGAGTTGAGAAAAAAATTTCTTCATGATATTAAAAATTATAATTAATTTTTAGTATATTTACTTTTTTCTTAAAAATTTCATAGTCTAAAATTTAGAAGTCTTAGAAATGTTAAATAACATTATGTGCTGTAGAATGTTTTTTTTTTGGTCGAAAAGGGGAGGTCAGGCCTCCATTTTATTCATCACTAAGAACATTGTTCATCCACCAACAGATGAGATATACATACGAGGGGCTCAGACAAAATATACAATCCTTGATCCCTACAGATTCCCAGCTTGGCTAATCCATCAGCCACTCTATTGGTCTGTCTGGGGCTAAAAGTGACCTCCAAATCCCACCCAGGGTACACTAGATTTGCACACTCTCTAATGATAGACCGGATTGGTAGATGATCCGGACAATGCTGAAAATACTCGACGAGCAAAAGAGAGTCCGACTCAATTGTTACATGCTCCAACTGCTGTTCCTTTGCAAGCTTGATTGCGGTCATCAAAGCCATGGCTTCCGCATGCAGGATACTTCTACTACTGAAGGAAGCTATAAATCCCACAATCCAGCATCCTCTGTGGTCACGAACAACCCCTCCAGCAGCTGCATTCCCTGCATTCAAACGAAAAGCACCATCAATATTGATTTTGGAGCGACCTACCGCAGGAGGGCGCCACTGCCTCCCTTCCTGCTGCCGAATGTTACCGGTGTGCTGCAAATGCATCGCCTTGGAGACTCTCTCAACGCGCCCAATTCGACATTGTTGCGTCACTGAAAGAATCACCTGTCTAAAAGAGAGGAACATAGCATTTTCATCCTGAAAAATCTTTCTATTTCTCCAATTCCATAGAATATAACATATAGTAGCGAAAATAACAGGCCCCTTGCCCCTCATTAAGAAACAACTGGGGCCCTTTAAATAATCTGAAAGCCAATTATCCAAATCTTTACCGTAAAACACAACCTGGGTGATGTTTGGCAGGATTCGATTCCAAATCCTTCGCGCTATGGGACAGTCACGGAGGACATGAACAGCAGTTTCATTAACACCACAAAAATGACATGACGAGTCTGAAGTTAATCCCATCCCAACTCTTCTTGAATTTGTCATGAGCTTACCATGGCATAATTTCCACAAAAAAACCTTTATCCTTTCCCGTATTTGCAACAGCCAGATGCATTTAAAAATACTTGCTTTGCAGACAACAGAGTTAGAAGCACTATGGTTCATGTTCCTGTTCGAAAGAAAATGGTATGCAGACTTCACACTATAATTGCCACTATTCTCAAATTTCCAATGTATAAAATCATCCTCGCCGTCAGAAAAAACAGAGAAACCACTGATAACGTTCAGAACAGGAGTAGGAAGAAATTTATTGAATTTTTCCCATAACCAACCTGTACCATCAGACCAATAATCAGCAATAGTCATAGATAAATGTTGCACAGGAACATCACATATCGCATGATCCAGCAGGTTTCGATTATCAGCCCAACAATCAAGCCAAAAGTTAATCCTCTTACCGTTACTCACCGTCCAGCTAAGCCCCTCCTGCAATAAACTCGCACATTTTTGAATATTTTTCCAATTAACGGAACCTCTGCAACAGTTTGGATTCGGATATTTTCGGAGTAAAACATCTTTACAAAAGCTCTGGCGCTTACTTACTAAGTTCCACATATTTTTGCCAAAACAAGCAAAGTTCATAGCTCTCGTTTTCCTAATCCCAAGGCCCCCCTCAGATTTTTCCTTACATATAACATCCCATCCAATATCATGGAAACGCCTATTGTTCTCAGAATGCCCCCAAATAAAATCATGACACAATTTATCCACTTTCTCACAGATCCTATTAGGAAGAACCTGGCATTGCATAGTATAAATAGGAACAGAAGCAACACAACTCTTAACTAGACAGATTCGTCCAGCCATGGATAGACTATTACATTTCCACCCAGCCAATCTACCTCTAATTTTGGAAATCAGCGCATCATGATTGAAATCACTAGTCTTATCATGCTTAAGGAACACACCAAGGTACCTACCAAAATTATTGGAAACGGACATACCCGACTCCATACTCAATATTCTAGCCCGCTCAGCACTCAAATTCTTGGACAGCAACAAAGAAGACTTCTCTAAACTCACAGCTTGCCCAGAGGCAGCACAAAAATCATTCACACACTCACACATTAACCGAACCTGCCTAGGAGAAGCCTTCCCAAAAAGGACTAAATCATCCGCAAAAAAACAATGAGAGATGGAGATACCTTTTTTCCCTAAAGTCACTGGGCTCCATTCTTTTCTATTAACACTTTTTGTTATTATCTGAGAAAGGCGCTCCATGCACAAAACAAAGATGAAAGGGGAAAGAGGATCCCCCTGTCTCACCCCTCTCCCCGCAGAGAAAGAATCAGTTAAAGATCCGCCCCAGGAAATCTGAAAAGAAACTGAAGTCAAACAGTCCATAATTAACAATCTAAGCTCATCAGGAATACCTAAGCAGCTAAGGGTATCGTTAATAAAAGCCCAGGACAATCTATCATATGCTTTTGTCAAGTCAGTCTTCATGGCCAAACAACCATCTCTCGCTTTTGTATGCTGCATGTAGTGGATAACTTCTTGGACTAGAATAATATTCTCAGAAATGGATCGACCCGGGACAAAACTACTTTGGCAATCAGAAACCCACTGAGCCATAAAAGGTTTTAGTCTGTTAGTGATCACCTTAGTAAGGATCTTATAATGAACCTGACAGAGAGATATAGGACGGAACTGGATAACAGAGGTAGGGTGATCAACCTTAGGAATAAGAGTAATTATTGTTTGATTAATGAAGGGATCAACTCTCTGAGTCCTAAAACAGTCCTGAACAAAAGCTACCACATTCTTACCAACTAGAGACCAAAATCTCTTATAAAAAGCAGCTGGGAACCCATCTTTACCCGGAGCCTTGTAGGCACCCATGCTATCAATTGCTTTCTTAACTTCCTCAGCAACAACCGGCCTGGATAAACAGTTCCTACTTTCCTGATCAAGAGGGTCAAAATCATGCCCAATATTAATGACAGTATTAGTCTGCTCCTCCCTGAACAGATTCTGAAAAAAAGAAACCAGCATTTGCTGTAATTTAAGATCATCAGAAACCCATTCACCATCAGCATCCATAAGTTTAGTAACTCTATTACGATTTCTTCTTAGTCTAGTTCTAGTGTGGAAATAATTAGTATTTCTATCCCCCAGACGCACCCATTGATCCCTTGATTTTTGTTTCCAGAGGGATTCCTCCCTCTCCAGCCACAAATCAAGCTCCTTGGTCAATTTTAGTTCAAGACCAGCTAAGTGTTGGCCTCTTCCATTTTCAATTGTCCTTTGAATACCCCCAATCCTAGCAATAAGCCGCTTTTTATTCCTAACTATATGGCCGAAAACGTCTCTGTTCCAGTTTTCCAAAAAGGAACTAAGGGAATTAATTGACTCATTAAGCTGAGAATGCAAATGCCAGTTATCAGCTACAGATCTGTCAAAGTCCGGGTGGGTTTCCCATGCAGCCAAGTATCTAAACGGTTTCATGGATTTACCAGCTCTAGGTTTGGGACAAAGAATTAGATTCAGCGGGCTGTGGTCAGAAGCAAACCGCGGGAGAATATCAACAAAAGCTTCAGGAAACAGGCTGTTCCACTCAACAGATCCTAACACTCTATCAAGTCTAGCCCTGGCTCTACCATTCGTCCAAGAAAACTGATTCCCAGCAGACTGAATATCCAGAAGCCCCCTCCCATGAAACCAGTCCAAAAATTTTCTATCAATACCAAAGTTTCTACATGAAGAATGATTTCTATCATAAGGAAATAGAGTGGCATTGAAATCTCCACCTATGATCCAAGCAAGATTATCCAAGGGTTGAGCATTATTTAGATCTATCCATAGTTGGTTACGAATATTTGCATTTGGTTTACCATACACTGCAGTAAACAGAAACGACAAACTCCCCTCTCTAATCTCGCAATGAACAAACTGGGGGTTACTCTGCAAAATCGTGACAGAAACACAATTCTTCCAAAGGATCCATATCCCACCACTAAACCCACACGCATCCTCATGAAAGGCACCATCAAAACCCAATCTACTACACACCGCCTCAGCCACACTACCACTGATCCTAGGCTCAAAAATAACAACAATAGCCGGACTGCAGTTCCGAATTAACTCCCTAAAAGCACGATGAAAGCTAGGCTTCAATGCCCCCCTAACATTCCACAGTACTATGTTACTCAGCATAATAACTTAAGACAATGGAAAAGAGACCAGACTACGTACCTCCATCCTCATCATAGGGATTAACGGTCCGACAATCAACCTCCATGGGGACTGAGTTAAGGTCTTCATTTAAAGCCGGGTTGACCCTCTGTACCAAATCAGCATTCGAGTGAATCCTGGGATCACCACTACTAGAACGGTCTGATGATTGCTTCTTCAGATTAACTAGCGATTGGGAATAGGTCTTGTAGAATGTTTTTTATTTATTTTATGAAATTAAATGATTTTTTTAAATATTTACGAATTTATATTCTTTTTGTAGTATTTCAATTTTTCATAACGTTTTAATAACTAATTGTATATTCTGGAACTTTTAAAATTACTAAAATCACCAAGTATACTTACGTTTTCTTTTGTTGTGACGTTTTATAAATAAGATAAAAGTATAATTATTGTTTCAGATAAAATGATTTATAAATCAAATACAGTACTACTCTCTCCGTCCTGAATTGACCGTCCTGTTTATTATTTGGACAAGTCGTTTGACTTCAATTTTTAACATATAAGATAAATTAATTTTGAAAATTTAAGTTTTGCATATGAATCCTTACATGATAAACTATATGTTACAAAATTTAGTTTTATAAAATTATTTTATATTATATGCTTAATATTGAAGTGAAAAAATGTGTTATAAAACAAACAGGACGGTCAATTCAGGACGGAGGGAGTAATATTTAACACGTTTGAGTTAAATATACCTGTAAAGAATAATCAATCAAAAGCATAAAGAAAGGATCCCACCACGCCGTCAATCGCAAAAGTATGCCACGCCCCCCGCTGCAAGCCTGCAACACAGACGACCAGTCTACGTCTTGCCAGTTGACAATGAGAGTCCAACACCCTGGAAATCGCTGTCACCGAAGAACTAAAATTGCCGGTTTTATTGGTATTGGACCTATTAGTAGAGTGCTCATCAATGATTAAAAAAAAAGTTGGATGCTCATAGAAAACTGATTATTTGAGTAGTCAAATTATCGGGTTGATGCAGTCATTTAAAAAAAAGATAGAATTAGGTCTATTCTTTTGACAATTCCGACAGTTGTAAGTTAAAATTAGAAAGAATAGACAGAAAAAATAGTTGATATGATAATTGATATATGTGATATACTAACTGATTAAATAAACTCTTATGATAATGTGACAAAATAATGGGGTCTTAGTTTTTTAAGAATTTAAATTATTTAAAAATATTTTTATTTTTAAAAATTTATTTTTTATTGACTATCCAAAAACTATTTAGGAGATAACATAATAGAATAAACTTATATAATATAATAACAAATATTGATATAGCAAAAGAGAGGATAAAAACGAAAATTGTCCGGAACTTGTACATACTGTTCTCGTTCTTATGGACAAAACAAAAATGACCAACTTAAAAGTCGGTCAAGTATATCTGTTATTATGGACCATGAAAAAAATGAGGTATGGACCATAAAATGAACAGACTTTATATGATAATTTTTTTCTTATACACTTTTTACATGATGTTTAAAATCAGTTTTTAAAATTATCAAAATAGACGTAATAAATTAACTGTATATTTTATCACGTAATACATTAATTAAACCGGTTATTTATTTTAGGGAAAATTCTGAAATGTCACTGAATTTTTGCTAATTCATAAAATGCTATTAAAGAAAAATAAAGTCATGAGATGTTATTATATTTTTATAAAAGTTTATAAAATGTCAATATAGACATTAGCCAGAATAAAAAATGATAAAGTTACCTCTATTAGTTAATAAAGTACTTTTAAAGTTCACAATATGTCGAGTATTAGAAAAAATTAATAAAAAGTTCAAAACACTATAAATATATAATATATATATATATAAATAAATTATAAATTTGTAAAAAGTAACAAAAATTAAAAATATATTAAAAATAGTAAATATTTTTTATATGTTTTTAAATTATTCAGTACCACAAAATGTAGAGTTTTGCAAACATAACTTATATCAATCTTTCTACTAATTTGTGTCAATTAAGTATCATATTTATACCATTCATTTTTAAATTATCTATCTTTCTACAATTTGAATTATTTACTCCAAATAAATTAAATTATATTTTAAACTAATATTGAGAAAAATATTTTAAAAATTTATAATCTATTTTGTAGTACCTTTATGATATAATACTTTTTTTATCTACAAAATATTAAGTCATAAAGTCATATACAATATAGAATATAATTTGTTTAAAAATATTTCTAAATATCTTTAAAATATGAATAATTTAATTTTAATTTTTTGATAGCCCCTCATTTATGTGGTACTTATTGGTATCTTGTAGAATGATTGATCTTTTTGTTCCACCCTATATTATTTTTTATGTTGCTGAATAATTAAAAAAATCTAAGAATCATTTATTTTTTTAATAATTTATGATAATTAATCTTTTTTCAATTTTTAAAAATTATATATATATATTATAGTATTTTTATTTTTTCTTTTTGTGAATTTTGGTGAGTTATTTAACACTTAGGTGAATATTGTGAACTTTTAAACTATTTTGTTAACTAGTAGGGGTATTTTTGTCATTTTCCCTTCTGGTCAATGGTTATAATGACATTTCATGGACTTTTGTAAAAATATAGTGGCATTTCGTGACTTTCTTTTTTTTGTGGCATTTCATGAATTAGTCAAAAATATAGTGACATTTTATGAAATTTCTCTATATTTTAATACTCCATCATGAATTAACTGTTTTATTTATTTCGATATGTCGTTTGACTTCAATATTTAACATATAAAATAAAATAATTTTAAAAATTTAAGTTTTATAAATAATTTCGTACAAAACAAACTATATATTACAAAATTATTTTATTTTATATGTTTAATAGTGAAATGGAAAAACATGACATAAAACAAACAAGACTGTTGGAGGGAGTATTAGATTTTGACTCTAGGTGATCGGTTAACTCAAAGAATTGGTTAGCTTTCGTAACGGAAAATCTGATACTAAAAAAATTAAGAAGACCTTATTAGTAACGGAAAAAAAAAATGATGAAGCATAAACCAAAACTACTCGCGAGCAACAATGGATGAGAGACTAGAAATTGACCAGGGACTGAAGTATATACTTCAGACAGTGAGAATTATAATTCTTAAGAATCAGGGTAATTTTAAATTGAAATGGTATGTTGTGGAACTAGAAATTTTGAGCCCTTTTAGTTAATTTGAACTATTGTTAAGATTTAATCTTCAAAAATAACACACATTAAAATGTTATAAAGCTATTTAAACAAAAATGGGAATCGATCTTGATTAGAGAAAGTACATCTCCTTGACCTAATTAAAAGGGTATGGAGAGCATGGAGCTAGTGTCATACTATTAAAATATGGAGGGAAATAAAAGAAAAAAGAAAAAAAAGAGAAGAGAGAATAGTCACACCACACATACGGGAGAAGGGAGAAGGGTAGGTGGATAGGAGAGAGAAATTGTTTTTTTTCTTCAAAATGTTATAACTTACAAACTATAAGTGCAAAATTAAAAACAAATATACCATTGTTCATCATTTTTCGTGCTCTTCAAACAAGATGCATCATGGATATGTTTTGGTAAACTTAAAATTTCATGTTTTAGAAGGAGTATATATTACATATTTTTTAAGTGAATCATATTCATTAACAAAATGAATCTTCTTTAACAATAAAATGAATCTTATTCATTAACAAAATGAATCTTACCCCAAACACTCTAGAAACCGCATTTTTATGGGTTGTACCTAAACCACAGACCCTAAAAATCTGTCAAGCTAGTAACGACAATATAAAGTGTAGACAATGCCAAAAAGATTACCCTACACCCCAAACACCCTAAAATCCACACTCGCATAAGTTTGTGGTAGGATTAACTTTTACTAGTATTAAAACAAAATATTCACTATTCTTAAACCTTTGATTCATCTTTAAAAAATCTTGGATTCACTTTTCTTAAACCTTTGATTCATTTTTCTTGAACCTCTTATTCACTTTAGTTAACAATCTTTATTTACGAGAATCACTTTTCTTAAACCTCTAATTCACTTTATAAAAATCTCTGATTCACATTTCTTAAACCTCTTAATCACTTTAGTTAAACAATCTATGCTTACAAGATTCACTCTTATTACTTTGATTCACTTTGTAACAACTAGTGATTCACTTTTAAAAAACCTTTGATTCACTTTTATAAAACCTTTGATTCACAATAGTCAAACAATCAGAATCAATTTAGTTAAACAATCTCTGTATATGAGATTCACTTTTTTAAACCTCTTATTCACTTTTAAGCAACTCTCTGATTCACTTTTTAACAACTTTTGATTCACTTTTTAACAACCTTTGATTCACTTTTTTTAATACTTAAGATTCACAATTAATCTTAAAAAATATGCACATACAAAAAATAAAAAATTTAAAATTTATCAAATATATCATGATGCATCTTGTTTGAAGAGTACAAAAAATGATGAACAATGGTATAATCTGTTTTATTTTTACATTTAGGGAAATTTCATGATATACCCCCGAGGTTTGAGCGAATTTTACAAGATATCCCGAGGTTTCATTTTCATTACGAGATACCCCCGATGTTTCATTTTTTTTACGATATACCCCTGAGGTTTCATTTTCATTACGATATACCCCTAAGGTTTCAATTTTATTACGAGATGCCCCTCAGTTCAGATTCTAATATATTATATTTTTCATATCCTCATTTTACCCTCACCCCATATGCCTCGCAACATGGATTTATGGTCAAATTTTTTTAAAATTTAAAATATGAACAAAATGCACAGAAAAATTAAAGATCAATTTAAATTTTAATTCAATTTTAAAAACAAAAAAATTAAAAAAATTAAACTCTTAAAAAGTTTAAAATAAATAGAAATGACCAAACAACAAAAAATAAATAATCTATTTAAAAAACTTATATTGTTACATAATTTAAAAATTATTATAGCAATTATATTTAAAGAACAAAAAAATAATTTTTATACTTTGTTTTTCTAATTTAAAATAATTATTTTTTCTATGTACTATATGAAATTATTGCTTTTAATATTCTTCATATTATTGTTATACTTTTTACAATATTAATACATATCGTAACTCCTCAACAAGTTATGTTTATTTTTCAAAATAATTTACTTTTTATTTTTTAGTCATTTCTATCTATTATTTTTTTTTGTTTATGTTTATTTAATTATTCATTTTTTAATATTGATTTCAAATTTTATATGAAATTTAATTTATATGAGCATTTTATTTAAGTTTCAAATTCAAACAAAACTTTGACCATATATCACTTAGATTATTGCGGGGCATATGATTTTGAGCCACCGCTATAATAGTTTTTAAATTATGTAACAATATAAGTTTTTTAAATAGATTATTTTTTGTTGGTTAGTCATTTCTATTTATTTTAAACCTTTCATGATTCTAATTTTTTAATTTGTTTTTATACTTTTATTTATGTTTTTTAAATTGAAATAAAATTTTAATTGATCTTTAATTTTTATGTGCATTTTGTTCATATTTTAAATTTTTTTAAAATTGACCATAAATCCATGTTGTGGGGCATATGGGGTGAGGGTAAAATGAGGATATGAAAAATATAATATATTAGAATCTGAACTGAGGGGCATCTCGTAATAAAATTGAAACCTCAGGGGTATATCGTAATGAAAATGAAACATCAGGGGTATATCGTAAAAAAAATGAAACCTCGGGGGTATCTCGTAAAATTCGCTCAAACCTCGGGGGTATATCGTGAAAAAAAAAACTCAGGAAGACACGCAGCGGAAACCACTTAGAAACATTCAAGCAACTTTTGGGCACCAAGTAAACACACATGCGCACAGAAACATTGAACACATGTGTTAAGGCAAACAAGCATTCGCATACAAACGACACCAAGCACTTAGCTTGACATGCCCTAAGGAATTTACCCCAGGGCTCCGGCGATGCTGCGCTATACTAGCATGCCGGAATGCGCCACTCATAACCACAAGGATGAGAGTGGACTTATACCACCCTTATTAGATAAGTTCTCCTGGCCATCCCAATTCCCTCAACTTCAAGCGTCAAGGTCAAAGGGGATCTGCGCACCACTTGCAACTCCTGCCCAAGTGCGCAGCCCAAGTACAAGTAAAGCCAGTGCCCGGGGAACCACGAGGTTCACCCACACAGCTAGTGCAAGTACCGATGACCGGAGGGTGAGGGCATCGGGCGAATACCAACACACTTATCTCCACCCAATCCAACTCATCCCTGCGTGAGCCACAAAGGCTCTAACGATGTGCCCGCCCGCACATCGGGGTAAGAATAACCAGGGACATAATGAGTTGATGCCGCCAGCTCTCGGCATCGGGGTAATAGGAGCTTGCACCGTAGTTCCAAAGCTCTATCCCCAAGGGGCCCCTCAGCTACCTGCACACCTGCAAGTTAGCATAAAGGGCGTATAACAGAGAGAGACCGAGTCATCGCAACGCAGGTACAAAAGGGCTACTTCTTTTATTGATGAAGATACAAGGCCCGAAGGCTTACATTACATCGTTATGCGCAAGTACATTTTGGTTTTCGGGCTGCTTGTCTTTGTCCTTACAAAAATTGGACGTAACAAACCTCCCCCACCTAAGCCTTTGCCGTCCCCGGCAAAGATTCTAAGTACTTATGTATCTCATCCCTAAATTGCCATAAATTGCCCTCTCGTTCCCACGTCGCATCTTCTCTGGCCTCTCCCTTCCAGTGAATTAGAAAGTCTGTTCGCTGATTAGCTTTCCAACCCGCTCGCCGATGGGCGAGTACTTCTTGGATTCCTTTCTCGTATTGAACAGATATAGTCGGCGGAGCCCGAGCTTTATCCTCATGCAAACTTTGTTCATCTGCCGTGTAAGGTTTCAAGAAGCTTACGTGAAAGGTAGGGTGCATCCTCAACCTTTCTGGAAGGTCAAGACGGTATGCGGCATTACCGATACGTTGAACGACCTCGAAAGGTCCATCGAAGCGTTGGACAAGTCCCTTATGCAGGGGTCTTCTGATCTTCTTCAAGATCTGTGGGGTCAGTTTAAGCATGACACGATCCCCGACATTAAACTCCAACGGCCTTCGCTTAGCATCGACATTCTTCTTCATTCGGTTGGAGGCAAGTTCTAAATTTTCCTTTGCCATCCTGAATAGTTCTTGTCGGTCACGAACGAACTCGTAGGCAGCTGGGCACTGCCCCGTTGCAGCCTGCTTCGCAACTTCCGCCGGAGTTAAGGGTTGCCAGCCCATAACTAACTCGAAGGGACTCTGCTTCGTGGCACTGCTCTTGTGCATATTGTAGCATAGTTGTGCCGTGTCCAGCAGATGTAACCAGTTCTTTTGGGAAGCCGTAACATAATGACGAAGATACTCCTCAAGGAGCGCATTTATCCTCTCCGTCTGTCCATCCGTCTGCGGATGGTTAGCTGTTGAAAATTTCAACTCGGAACCCATTATACCGAACAATGTGACCCAAAACCTGCCCGTGAACCGAGTATCTCGATCACTGATAATATCCCGAGGAAGGCCAAAATACTTCACCACATGAGAATAGAAAAGCTTCGCTGTCATTTCAGCCGGACAATTCGTTGGCACGGCCATGAAGACAGCATACTTCGAGAACCGGTCAACAACCACCAGCACTGAGGACTTCCCCTCAACACTAGGGAAGCCTGACACAAAATCCAGGGAGACCGACTCCCAGGGACGATCAGGAATAGGCAGCGGATTCAATAGGCCCGCCGACTTCTTCCTCTCCACTTTGTCCTGCTGGCATACCAGACAAGACTTCACATATTCTTCAATGTCTGGGACCATCCTCTTCCAATAGTAGCTTCGGCGGATGAGAGCTAGGGTTCGGTTTACCCCGGCATGACCCGCCCACCTAGCATCGTGAAACTCCCGCATCAACTCAATTCGAATTTTCCCAGCAGGAACTACTACTCGACGCTGCTTATCCAGCAACAGGTCGTCAAGCAGAACGTGGCGGTGAGTCTTGCCAGCACGGACTTTCTCACATATCTGATTGTACGTTGAGTCGGATTTAGATGCTTCCCGGATTCTGACCATCAAGTCACTTTCCACGCGAGAGATATTGCTTATCACCCCAAAACAATGCCGACTTAGAGCATCAGGTACAACGTTGTGCCGACCCGGTCTATGGATCCACTCAAAGTCAAATTCACCCAAAAACTCTTGCCATCTCGCCTGCTTAGGGGATAACTTCTTCTGCGTGGTGAAATAGGTGTTGGCCACATTGTCCGTGACAACGAGGAACTTAGTTCCGAGAAGGTAATACCTCCAAATCGTAAGGCAATGGATTACCGCCAGCATCTCTTTCTCATGGGCCGAATAACGTTGTTCGGCTCCATTTAACTTCCGACTCTCAAAGGCACAGGGGTGACCCTCTTGCACGAGGACACCCGCAATTGCTCTGTCAGATGCATCTGTGTGGACCTCAAATGGCTTGTCGAATTCGGGCAACTTAAGCACTGGTTCCGAGGAAATAGTTCTCTTCAGCAACTCGAATTCGACAAGCCATTTGAGGTCCACACAGATGCATCTGACAGAGCAATTGCGGGTGTCCTCGTGCAAGAGGGTCACCCCTGTGCCTTTGAGAGTCGGAAGTTAAATGGAGCCGAACAACGTTATTCGGCCCATGAGAAAGAGATGCTGGCGGTAATCCATTGCCTTACGATTTGGAGGCATTACCTTCTCGGAACTAAGTTCCTCGTTGTCACGGACAATGTGGCCAACACCTATTTCACCACGCAGAAGAAGTTATCCCCTAAGCAGGCGAGATGGCAAGAGTTTTTGGGTGAATTTGACTTTGAGTGGATCCATAGACCGGGTCGGCACAACGTTGTACCTGATGCTCTAAGTCGGCATTGTTTTGGGGTGATAAGCAATATCTCTCGCGTGGAAAGTGACTTGATGGTCAGAATCCGGGAAGCATCTAAATCCGACTCAACGTACAATCAGATATGTGAGAAAGTCCGTGCTGGCAAGACTCACCGCCACGTTCTGCTTGACGACCTGTTGCTGGATAAGCAGCGTCGAGTAGTAGTTCCTGCTGGGAAAATTCGAATTGAGTTGATGCGGGAGTTTCACGATGCTAGGTGGGCGGGTCATGCCGGGGTAAACCGAACCCTAGCTCTCATCCGCCGAAGCTACTATTGGAAGAGGATGGTCCCAGACATTGAAGAATATGTGAAGTCTTGTCTGGTATGCCAGCAGGACAAAGTGGAGAGGAAGAAGTCGGCGGGCCTATTGAATCCGCTGCCTATTCCTGATCGTCCCTGGGAGTCGGTCTCCCTGGATTTTGTGTCAGGCTTCCCTAGTGTTGAGGGGAAGTCCTCAGTGCTGGTGGTTGTTGACCGGTTCTCGAAGTATGCTGTCTTCATGGCCGTGCCAACGAATTGTCCGGCTGAAATGACAGCGAAGCTTTTCTATTCTCATGTGGTGAAGTATTTTGGCCTTCCTCGGGATATTATCAGTGATCGAGATACTCGGTTCACGGGCAGGTTTTGGGTCACATTGTTCGGTATAATGGGTTCCGAGTTGAAATTTTCAACAGCTAACCATCCGCAGACGGATGGACAGACGGAGAGGATAAATGCGCTCCTTGAGGAGTATCTTCGTCATTATGTTACGGCTTCCCAAAAGAACTGGTTACATCTGCTGGACACGGCACAACTATGCTACAATATGCACAAGAGCAGTGCCACGAAGCAGAGTCCCTTCGAGTTAGTTATGGGCTGGCAACCCTTAACTCCGGCGGAAGTTGCGAAGCAGGCTGCAACGGGGCAGTGCCCAGCTGCCTACGAGTTCGTTCGTGACCGACAAGAACTATTCAGGATGGCAAAGGAAAATTTAGAACTTGCCTCCAACCGAATGAAGAAGAATGCCGATGCTAAGCGAAGGCCGTTGGAGTTTAATGTCGGGGATCGTGTCATGCTTAAACTGACCCCACAGATCTTGAAGAAGATCAGAAGACCCCTGCATAAGGGACTTGTCCAACGCTTCGATGGACCTTTCGAGGTCGTTCAACGTATCGGTAATGCCGCATACCGTCTTGACCTTCCAGAAAGGTTGAGGATGCACCCTACCTTTCACGTAAGCTTCTTGAAACCTTACACGGCAGATGAACAAAGTTTGCATGAGGATAAAGCTCGGGCTCCGCCGACTATATCTGTTCAATACGAGAAAGGAATCCAAGAAGTACTCGCCCATCGGCGAGCGGGTTGGAAAGCTAATCAGCGAACAGACTTTCTAATTCACTGGAAGGGAGAGGCCAGAGAAGATGCGACGTGGGAACGAGAGGGCAATTTATGGCAATTTAGGGATGAGATACATAAGTACTTAGAATCTTTGCCGGGGACGGCAAAGGCTTAGGTGGGGGAGGTTTGTTACGTCCAATTTTTGTAAGGACAAAGACAAGCAGCCCGAAAACCAAAATGTACTTGCGCATAACGATGTAATGTAAGCCTTCGGGCCTTGTATCTTCATCAATAAAAGAAGTAGCCCTTTTGTACCTGCGTTGCGATGACTCGGTCTCTCTCTGTTATACGCCCTTTATGCTAACTTGCAGGTGTGCAGGTAGCTGAGGGGCCCCTTGGGGATAGAGCTTTGGAACTACGGTGCAAGCTCCTATTACCCCGATGCCGAGAGCTGGCGGCATCAACTCATTATGTCCCTGGTTATTCTTACCCCGATGTGCGGGCGGGCACATCGTTAGAGCCTTTGTGGCTCACGCAGGGATGAGTTGGATTGGGTGGAGATAAGTGTGTTGGTATTCGCCCGATGCCCTCACCCTCCGGTCATCGGTACTTGCACTAGCTGTGTGGGTGAACCTCGTGGTTCCCCGGGCACTGGCTTTACTTGTACTTGGGCTGCGCACTTGGGCAGGAGTTGCAAGTGGTGCGCAGATCCCCTGACATTTTTCTTAAAAAAATATTGTTCTCTCTCCTAGTCACCTACTCCTCTCCCCATTCACGTGACTTTCCTTTTATTCCTTTTTTTCTTTTTCTTTTATTCCCCTCTAATAGAGTGCTAACATGTGGCACCATCTCCATATTCTAATATGGCACAAGCTTAAGAACAAAAAAAAAGAATATGACACAAGCTTCATATTGGAAATTGCGAATTAGAATATGCAGTTGCAGCTATTGGAAATGACTTGATGCAACTAATGACAAGTACAGGTGGAAGGGAGTGTGCATATAATTGTGAAATCTGAAGTCTAAGTTATTAAAGCGGCACTGGTGAGAAAAATTATGAATTTGAAGTATATGGGCGGCGTTACTCTAATATAGGTTTAAAGTTATCTCCTATAAATCAAAAAGATACTTTAGTATTTCTACTAGTAACGGTAGTTATAACAAGCAAAAGGAGCTCGTTTTAGGTTTGGTATGGCATATTGTTTTACAGACGGGGGACGCTGCGGCTTGGCCGCGTGCAACTAGGTGCACTCCTCTCCACTTGGCAGTCCAGTCAGCTGCTGACTGGATTGTTTTGTTGACTGGACTGTCTTTTTACTATATTAACTTTAATTGATTGTAACTTTTAAAATATATGCCAAAAAAAAAAAAAAATTATACCATTATTCGTCTAAATTCAATCTCTTTAAAACAAGACCAAACATGGATATATTTTGACAACTTTAAAATTTTATATTATTTACATGTATATATGTAGATATCAACCATACTTGTTTTAAAATTGGTATGTCAAGAAGATATGATCAACCACATGACTTAAAACACATATATAATAATAATAATGATAATAATACACCACAAAACAATAATACATTACAAAACAATAATAATTTTATCGGTTCCGAAGTTTGTTATCTAATTCACCATTTATTAGTTAATAAATCATAATATCAATTTAATGAATCATAATATCAAAATTAATGAATCATATCTTTATTTTAGTGTATCATCACAAACATATAAAAATAAATACTTTTACGCAATAACAATGCAAAACAATATTTGGTATGTATGAAAAATACACGATTCACTATATAAGGTTTAAAATACACCATATAATAATAATAATACACTACAAAACAAAAATGATTTTTATCAGTTCCGAAGTTTGTTATCTAATTTATCACTTATTAATTAATGAATCATAATATTAATTTTAATGAATTATAATATCAAAACTAATGAATCATATTATGATTTTAGTGTATCATCATATACATGTAATAATAAAAATTTTAAACAATAATACAATATAAAACAATATTTGGTACGTAAGAAAAATACATGATTCACCATATAAGGTTTGAAATACACTATACAATAATAATACACTACAAAAAATAATGATTTTTTCTAAAGTTTGTTATCTAATTCACCACTTATTAGTTGAATCATAATATCAATTTTAATGAATCATAATATCAAAATTAATGAATTATATTATGATTTAGAGTATTATCATTACATGTAAAAATAATTTTTTTCAAAGTTGTCAAAACATATCCATGTCTGGTCTGGTTTTAAAGAGCTTGAATTTAGATGAACAATAATATAATTTTTTTTCATTTTGGACTTATATATTAAAAGTTACAATGATTTAAAGTTATTATAGTAAAAAGGCAGCCCAGTCAGCAAAACAGTCCAGTCAGCTGCTGACTGGGACTGCCAAATCAGCATGTCCATATCTATCTCTACGCGGCACCGCCGCACGGTAGAATTTGCCATTGTTTTAACAGTATATTTGGTAGCAGGTTTACGATGACATATTTGTAGCATATTTATTGATAGGTTTGCGTTGGTATATTTGTAGCTGTTTTATAAACGGTTGTTTGGCAATACGGCATATATGCAGTATATTTGGTTAAGTTAGTTATATGTGGTGTATTTACCGTTTCTGTATTACAATTACAATTTATTTTATTACACTACGTAACTTTATTTTGTTAGCAAAAATAAATAGAAAAATTCACAAACAACATATTACTATGAGTATTTAATTTACAATAAAAAACCCGAGAAACCAAAGGAAATAAAAATATTTATATACCTAAATTGTAACTTCTAAACAATATATTGTTATTTTCTTAAATTTATAATTCTTACAAATATAAAAGCATAAAAAAAGACAACAAACATTTCAAATTTTTTGTAACTTTATATATGTTAATAAATTTATATACATTCATATTTATATATACTTTTTTAATATTTTAATTCATATATCAGTTTGATTTTTTTAATTTGTGTGGTATTACAAAAAATATATTGTAAATTAGTATTATTAATGTGGTTTTTAATAAATTTGATAATTAAGTAGTCTATTTTTATAAATTAATTAAAGTATTGTGTAATTTGTAACAAGTAAAGTAACTTGTAAAAAATGTCATAAAATAAGTAGCTTTTTTTATTCATTAATCACAGTAATTACATTATGAAAGGAGAAAGAAAACGGAGGTAAAAACGCGGAAACAAAAAAGCATTTACTGCGGGCATTTATACTGACATTTATACTCTTTAACCGAACAATAAAACAAATAAATGAGACTAAAATAACATAAGCCACAGCATTTGTACTGACATATATGCTACGTTTATATCATTTTTGTTAGACGAACGCAAACTTAACCTACCGGGTATCATTAGAGTCAAAGGTTATTCTGTTCACGATTCAGACAAGCTGGCTAATTGCATCTAATATTCTAATTAAGACCGGATCATTTACAACGTACTAGCAAACAATAACAGACTATTAGTTTAGAAATGTAGCAGGAAATTAAATATTTTAAAACATAATAATTGAGCTAAACCCCATTACTTTGAATCGGAAGCATATTTGCAACCTAACATTTCATGACAGCTCTCTTTAGAATTTCAAAGTCTACTCACTACTGTCGTTATTATTTACTCCCTCCGTCTCACTTGACCGTCCTATTTACTATTTGGACATATCATTTGATTTCAATTTTTAACATATAAGATAAATTAATTTTGAAAATTTAAGTTTTGCATATAATTCATTACATGATAAACTATATAATACAAAATTTAGTTTTATAAAATTATTTTAATATTGAGGTGGAAAAACGTGTCAAAAAGTAAACAGGACACTTATGACGAGACGGAGGTAGTATATAGTATTGTCGATATGTCCCAGTCTCCTGTTGAGCCTGGGCCAAAATCGTATAGAAGATTCAAATCTCAACCCCATCTACCAAAATTTAAATTAGATTAAGCGACTCAGCCTGCGTAGGAAAAAACGTAAGAGTTCACGATACAGTTAGTAGACGAAAACAAAACTTGTCTGTACATAAAACTTACAATTCCAAAGGTACAACAGTAACTACACCCAAGCGAGTTCGTCAGGTGGGTCGGCCTTACGACCATGGCTGCACAAGTAACGAAAAGGCTAAGCGGAAAAGGAACTATTACTAACACTAGATTGCGATCGCCGAACGTAAATTGAGATAGGCAGTTGAAAATTCTAGCAGCCCCAGCACTTCCCAACTAGATATCCCATGAATGGCATTGCGTCTACAGTTGTCCTAGCCTTTCCTGTTTATTCGAGAGATGAACATATATTAAAATCATAGAGAGACGCGAGCAGAAATGAAACGCTGGGGCTAACAAAAATGCCCCCAAACAAGCTAAAAACACACACGAACTGCCAAACCTGAAGCATCTGCATCAGCTTTGGATGTTGCTCAAGCAGCTGACACAATTTATCTCGATCACTCAACAGGGACTGCACATCAGAGTATATAAGATAGATCAAATTACCATTGTATAATGCACCAGAAGCTGATGGTAAAAATAAATAAAGAAACAAACAGCTAATTTCAAATAACAGCAATAACGCAATACGCACCTGAATTGCCTCTGGAGAGCTAAAATACTGCTGCAGTGACATGTTCGAATCTTGTGCATCTTGAGACCCATCTGGTTGCTGATGGTGTGGCTGAACCTGTTGCAGTTGATTAAGAGGACGACCCAAATAGTTGTCCGGCTGCTGATAATACATTGGAGATTGCGGTGGAACTTGAGACTGTTGGAGAACTTGCTGAGGTTGAGTTGGCATCTGTCCGGGGACCTGCAATCCTCCTCCTTGATCAACTTGTTGAAATCCTTGTACGGGGGCAGGTCTCTGCCGCTGAGGTAATTGAGGTTGGAAAGGAATCTGCGCAGGTGGCTGTAGAGGTTGCAACCCTGGCTGGAAAGGAAGTTGAGAAGTTGCCATGCTCGGAGAAATGCTTGGAAGGTTATCATATTGCTGCATTGACGTTGGTCTGCCTAACATTCCACTTGGCATGGGTTGATGATAAGAGAGTCTGGATCCTGAATTTTGAAGGTTTCCAGACCGAGTAGCGTCACTCCCGTATGCAAATGATGGCTGCATGTGCTCAGATGAGGGTATACCACCAGTCTGGCTGTTGAACGGCAGTTGAGAGGACGATGAAGTTCTTAGAGGCATACTGAATTGGGAAGCTTGGAAGGGAGGTGGGTTGGGAGGAAGTGGCGGTAGATGTCTTGATGGGCCAGCAGGTGAAGAGTGAGATGGCCAAGGATACCTTGAATCTACCTTAGGGTGAGAAGATACCAACGGTGAGGTCATATTGCTGTATGCACCTGGATATTCTGATGGAACCTGCAAAAATGAGCAAGATCAACATGAATGAAACCATGGCTAACAATTGTAGTCAGAAGACCCATGCTACATAGCAACTTACATGATAGCTAGGAGCCAGAGGCTGCACGTCGGACGTAGACCCCATGAACGTTGAAGATTGAGATTCAGGAACATGGGACCGAACTGGTGAGATTGATAGCAGAGGTGGTGTACGAGGAAGAGGTGGTTGGCTTGGCAACAACTTTGGATCACGCTGCAGTCCTCCCGGTTTTATCACAGTAACATTTCCAATTTGCTGCATGTTCTGCGGATAGAAATTATGAGGAGGTCTCCTTGACTCGCCTTGTACTTGGATTGGTAAAGCAGCAGGAGCATCATTTGTCATACCCAGATTGGAGGATCTCTTCTCGTCGGACTGATCAGGATATTTCCTTTCTGAAGTTATACTTGGTTCACGAGTCAGTGACATCTCACGACGTGATGCTGACACCCTTGACGAAAGTTCATTCTGAGAATTCTCATCCGCAAGCGGAGCCACTGTTGCCCCTGTGTTGTTTACATCGCTATCAGTTTCCTCAACAATTGATCGTTGAGGACTTGGCTCTCCTGCGCCGGATCCATCCTTCTGGACAATATCATCTGGTTGAGGAAAAGGAAGTTTATCATCAGGTTCAAGCTCCTCTCCGTCGAACACAATATCAATCCCTTGAAGATCATCATCAAGATCAACTTTCAATGTCTTTGGTTTGTTGTTGTTTTCAGCACCGTCTTCACTGCTAGAAAGAACAGCTTTGCCCTGAGATCCGCCAGCAGCCTCTGCACCAGCCATAGGCACAGGCACAGCATTATGGCGCTCTCTCTGTCTGGCCATAAATTCATCCACATGAACCGAAGGAGGCCTTCCGCTGCTAGATCCTAGCCGTGGGATTGCAATAACGTTTGAGTTTGATGAACCATCAGCATTCCTTTCTCTAGCAACGTAGTCATCCACATGCATGGAAGGAGGCCTGCTAGTATTCGGCTTTCGCTGCCTAAAGCTGTCTCTCCTCGTTGAAAGAGGAGTTGAGGATGGGGCTGATCCACGCGAATATGAACTTTGGGCTTCACTAGGAGAATTTTCTCCCCTCCCAAGCCTGTTGGGTCCATCTGATGATGCTAATTTTCTCTTACCTGGAGGGCCTTGTGACAATCGACTGCGGAGATTTTCAGGACACTCCCATTGGAATTTTTCTAGTAGTTCTCTGTTATGAGTCAACATCGGATTTCCCGGAGATTCCATTTCTAATAATAGGTATCTTTGAAGAAAGTGGAGCCTTGGTAGAGAACCTAGGAAAAATCTTAGAGATACTATCCTCCGCCTTAACCAACTCAGTCTGTGGTTGCACTAATAACAAAAGCAACCTTGAAAACTCGGAAACCTGTCAACAGATGATGCATATAAGACTGACACTAAAAGAAAGAATTTACGAAAAAAAACTACTAGTAACATACCTGATGCACATATGATTTGGTCAGATTTTCATCACGATTTGAACCCAATAAAGCGGGCATCTCCTCAATATACTTAATATTTTCTGACAAACAAGAGTTAGCTCCACTCGGGTCTTCTGAAATTCCAAAGGAATACTTCAATGCAGCAACTCTCTCTTCGTTCAGACTACACACAAACAAAGAAAAAAATGTAATTAAGCAGACACAAAATAAAAGCATAAGAGCTATTAAACCGAGGCAAAGTTACCATTACAAATGAGTTTGCAAGTTTCATTTCCTATTATTTCCTAAAAGAGGAAATTTTATTGATTTGACATAGTAAAATGATCACATTAATGATTGTCAAATTAAGAGCCAATAACCACAACCATTAAATCTAATTAAACGAACAGCTATGGACAGGTCTGGGAACTCCGCCAACAATAAACATAAGCAAATACAAAAAATAAAATTAAAGATTAATCAGGGACAAATCTGTCCATTGACTCACCTTTTCCCATCAAAACAGAATTTCAGGGCTCCCAAACACAATGCATGGAGGGCTTCAATCGCATAATTGAGTAGACCATCTTTTTCAATTGTTTTATACAACGTAATCCAGCAACAAAGGAGAGGATGTTTGTTCCAGACGTTATCGCCAAACCTCACAGTGCTCCCATTACATTCATGCTCGCTTTCCCATTGAGTTTCCCTGAAACCGCAGGATTTAACATACTGAATAATCTCTTGAAGACCTTGCCGGCCTTCAGATTGAAAAACCAACTCCTTAAATACTTGTAAGCTGGCAACCAACTCTCGTTCAACAGGTAACATCTGGAAATTGCATGAATACTTATCAGTATCTCAAGAAACAAATTGAAAAGCCAACTCCCGTCATATTAGCAGATTCAGACAAATATATCCTTCATAGGGCACTTAACACAAGGATTATAAGAGAATCTTGCTTCATAACATGCACAAGCCTTCAAAGTGCAATATGAACAAAGATAACCATAAGATAAGAAAGAATACCTGCCAAAGCTTGAAAAGATGGCGAAATATCAGAGAAGAATCCTCAGCACTCAGGCTGCCATGCCTACACAAGTAAGAAGAGCGATAGAACTGTAATTAAACCAATGGACATTATCTACTAGTTAAAAGTTAAAAAGAAACACACTGAAGTTCAAGCCAGATGCACTATTATGTCATAGTTCCCATCTTTGTAGTCGGCGCAAGTGAAAAGCAAAGGCCGTTTGATGCTACGGAAATGAATGAACCATATTTGATGATAAATTTAGCAAGAGCACTCTTTGTCAGGTAATCAAATGACTTGTTAAATACTAGTTACTAAAAGAAACACAACAGCCCCATATCCTTTTATACTTCTTCGTCATATGTCGGTGCACATAAATATCAAATATATATTAAAAAACACTAGTTAAAAAAAAAAAACAATATTCACACAAAAGAGCTAAAAGCCAGACCTACACATTCTAGATAAGAGTATATCCTGGAACCAAAGGTTCTGGGTTCAAAACCCTCTACTGTAATGATAAATAAAAAAAGGAAAGAACATCCATTGGCAACCCTTAAACTCATTGAAATTTTGATTCAGTCATTGATCCCTTATATCTTATTATATCAAGCCCAAAATATCGCATTTCCAGCTGTCTTTAAACAAGATACCATGGTTTTTTGATCCTCAGCCTCCTTTCTCATCCACCTCATAGAAAGCTGCTATCTTTTTAGTACAAACCCCTCTCCCCCCACCTCACGAGAAGCAGACAAAAACAAAGAAATGCATGGAAGTGGCGTTAGGAAAGATGCAATTCGCAATACCACTAGAACAGCAACTGTCATCATTTGCACTAGACATTATTACTTTTCAATAAACGCATGTTTGGTACAAGAGAGTAGCATTAAAATTCATAGTAACTTATATATCTCCTTGTATAGTCTTTAGAGTATCTACTCCAAAAATTATGCTTATTCCAAGCATATGATAACTTGGAATACTACTCCCAACTGAAATGCTGGGAATTGCAATTCGAAAGTATATGTCAACATTTATTTTAATAGAAATTGATATAATTTTGATCATCAATATATGTCAACATTTTATTGGATGTCTATCTTTGCCCTCCCGAAAAAGGTGATTAAGGAAGTCATAGCTATTTGTAGGGCCTTCCTTTGGGCAGGTAATACGAACTCCAAGAAGGCAAGTATTGCTTGGAAGAAAGTGTGTCAACCGAAGTCGTCTGGAGGACTTGGGGTGAAATGCCTAGAATCATGGAACAAGGCAGCCATTTGTAAGCAGCTTTGGTATAGTGAAACAAATGCAGATACATTGTGGGTCAAATGGGTCCATGAATACTATATAAAGCATAATACTCTTTGGGATGTACGTGTCCCGACAGACAGCTCTTGGTGTTGGAGGAACCTTATGAGGAGCAGGCTTTTGGTAGAGCACTGTGGTGAAGGCAGCTCAATTAACTAGCCATGTCGGAGAGGATACTTCTTTATCAACAAGTGCTACGAGAAGATGTTCAGGAAAGAACCATTGGTGGGGTGGGACAAAGTGATTTGGGGCAAAGGGAACTTCCCTCGACACTCATTCATCACTTGGTTAGCAGTCTATGGAAGACTTGCAACTAAGGATAGGCTTAGAAATTGGGGGATGATAGCTGATGAAAATTGTGTATTTTGTCATGATGGTAGGGAATCAGTAAAACACTTGTTTTTTGAGTGTGGGCATAGTTTGGAAAACAGTCTGGAACCAGTATGGAGGAATTAGAAGTCCAAGAAACTGGGATAGAATAGTTAGGTGGGTTGGTAGAAGATGGAAAAAACGATGTAATAGGAATAGAAGAAACTCTTTTGTGTTCACTACTCTCATATATTGTATATGGGAGGAGAGGAACAATAGGATCTTTCGGACCTCTTTTGTACAGCACAACAATGAGCTAACTATGTAATTAGGGCAGCAGCATCTTCTAACCTATAGGTTGTACAGCTCTTTCGGTTCTTGTGATAATTAATACACTACTACTTATAAAAAAAACATTCTATTAACTAAAGACCTAATTAGAATAATTTTACCATTAATAAAAAAATGTAAGTAAATAAATTTAGATAATAAATAGTGTAGCAAAAACAAATTGTAGACATTAATCTGAATAAATAATCTTAGCTTTGGAATATATCTACATATGAAAAGGAAGATTATTTTAGAACATACTGTATATTTAACTTTATATATATATATATATATATATATATATTCATTTTAAAAAATCAATATAAGCATTAGAAAAATTAACAAAATATATTAAACTTCAATTAAAATATAGCCTTACTATGACTCATTTACTAGCTTGATTGATATATTATTTCTACTACATATTAATACAGTTACTAATTCTATTTTCATAATGAAAAGTTATACTATGTTTTATCTTTTCTAGTATATGGTGGATGAATTGTATTAGCATTTGCAATAGACTGTTAAGAGGAAAGAGCACACAGAGAGGAAAGAGGAACAAGCTGAGACAACTCCACAGTCCTGCCCGAAATATATATGTGTAATTCTCTTCCTTTCTACAGCCGTCAGTGTTTCATTCATCAGCCAACAGACCCCTAATAGCACAGTGCTTACTCTATTTATAGTACCCTGTACAGCAATCCCTAAAAGGATTCTAGGAGGCACGTGCTGTGCACAGAAAGGGAAACTCTCTTTACCACTTACTCTACCCATAATACCCTTACTAATTACTTGTGTCCGCACGGCCCTTCTTGCGTTCATACACACGTCACATACCTTGGCCAGATATAGGCATGCTAACATAGACCACATAACCAAACAATGGAATACCCTACTCCATGAATTATATTCCATGAATACAGATTTCCTTTAACCAAACGAGCAGTTAGTCCTAGAAAAAACCAAAAAGTTCCCATTTTCTATCTATATCATACATCAGATCAGACAGAAAATGCATGCTTCACAAAGCACCAAAAGAGAAACCTATTTAGCAATAAATGAATATATGACTCAATCATCCTTATCACCAATAATAGTATATTACGCTAAGAGGAATGGAAACAGTCAATGAAATAGTTTACACACCTATAATAGGTACCATTGTTTTTTTCAGTTGATCGAGAATCACAGATCAAAGTCAATGATTTTAATGTTGGGAGGAAGCAGAGAAAATTAAATCCTGATTTCAGTGAACCTCCAGTGTCAGAGACTTGTTTCTCACAAGCAGCAATTGACCCTTGAAGCACCTTGATCAGCATTTGGAGACCACCCTCCTTCAACAACAAGGGCTAATGGAAAAAAAAAAAGTCGATGCATATTATGAAGATAAATAAGAATGAGAGACAAAGGTAGCTTAAAAAGAGGGAGATAGACAGAGATACCTTGCTGAGGGGATGCTCAAGCAAACTAGAAAGAAATTCTATCAACTTGTGAACCTGAAATAAACAAAAAACATATGAGAGATAAGGTCTTGCTCTCAAAATCAATAAGCACAACACTACTGAGAGAAACTAGGCACCTTATATGCATCAATCTCCATTGGTGAAAATGGTTCAGGAATATGATCAAGGATCCACGATATAATGGGTTGCAGAAGCACAGATGCTGCATCAGTTCTTTGAGATGCTACTCGGATAATAAAAGCCCGAATAAGATCTTGAATAACTGACAAATTCTGACAATTGACAATAGTATTAGGAACAGATGTAGCACAATCGTTCCATTGTTCCAAATGAGAAAAAGGCAATAAATTCTTACACTAACAGCATAATGTAGCACAATTTCTGCGATTTTAGGAAGATGTGGTATCAACTGACTAATCACCACATCCATATAGACTGGCTGCAAGTACCAATTAACCTGCCTCTCTTTATGTGGCCCTAACACAGACCCCAACGCCAATGACCGAAGAGCCGTCAACATTGGCATATCAGCCTTCCAAAGACGGATATCTTCTTCAGGTAAGAGATCATTCTGTTGTAAATGGCGTTTAAATTGGAAAACTCAGATAATATGCAAAATTCAGTTTGTTAGATATGACGCTCCTTGCAGGAAGAGAAATGAAGAAGCAAACTTTCTTAATGGAGACTATAAAAACCATTCATACCAGCAGACAAAACATACTGCAAACCTCCTTCGGGCCTAATGCCAGAACAGCAGAAGCCTGCATACCCTCAAGAAGAGTGTGGTAAAGACCAGGAGCCCAAGATAATGTTGGCCAATAAGCAAGAGCTGAAGCAATCAGATGGCAAACAGTCTCCAAAGCAAATGCATACTCTGGAAAGGTGGACGACAGATCAGCTGCACTTGCAACCAGTTTTGGGCTGAAGGTTCCACAGAGTTAAAGCATATTAAGTAAACATAATCCAGAAGAAGCAAAAAAGGTGTTCTATTTGGCATTCTCAACCTTTACCTTAATTCACGATGCAATTGCAAAAGGGCATTCATCAGTTTGGTATTCCTAAATTGCTCCTTTGCTTCCTATAAGATATTATACAATATATTAAGATACCATGTCAAGAAAATTTGAAAGTGTTCTAAATAGTAATAGAATAAATAAAGATGTGCTCAGTCAATACACCTTACAACACATGATCCATCAATGAGCCACTACATTTGAACATCTCAATGCCATACAATAAGTTGATAGGCCTAGTTAGTATTTGTCAGCAGAGGCCCATCTATATTATCTGTTTTTATTGTATAACCTTTAATTCTTAGGTTGCTTATTGAAGTTTACAACAGTAATCGTTGATGTGATAATTGTATTTGAGAAGTGATACAGCCCTATATTTATAGAGAGAATGTCTAAGAGAGGAGAGAGTTCTAGAACTATGTAAGAGAGAGGAGAATTCTAGAGATTCTGCCTAGGAACTATAATCAGCTGAAGAGTTACAATTAATTACAGCTGAACAGTCACTAATAATTAACTACAACTGAACAGCCACTAGACACTTAATAATTACAGCACTAGTCATGTAATAATTACAACAATAGTGGCTGTTGGATAGACTAAACAACACTCCCCCTCAAGCTGGACTGTAGATATTCTGCATTCCAAGCTTGGAGATAAGGTTGTGAAATCTAGGACTATGAAGAGGCTTAGTGAAGACATCAGCCACTTGATCTTCTGAAGTGATATGACTTAGTTTGATTAGTCCTCCTTCAATCTTTTCCTTGATAAAATGGCGATCAATTTCGATGTGTTTGGTTCGATCATGCTGAACCGGGTTATGTGCTATGCTGATAGCTGATTTGTTGTCGCATCTGAGCTCCATTGTGCCTTCCCACTTGATCTTCAAGTCAGACAATATGATACGAATCCAAAGAAGCCACAAATGCCCTGAGCGAGACCGAGGCCGTGAACTCAGATTTTGCAGCGCGCACTTGCGGTCAGTTCAATATAGCTGATGGGAGGGCTACCACATCTCTAATGCCTTTTCTGTACTCCTTCCAAGTAACCACATTACCTCCTAAGAAAACACAGTAGCCCGTAGTAGATCGTCTATCAACAAGTGAACCTCCATAATCTGCATCAGTGAATGCTTGGAGGGTTAGTCTTTTTCCTCTTTCAAATAGAATACCTTTTCCAGGTGCCCCCTTTAGGTAGTGTAAGACTCGGTGTGCTGCTTCCATATGTGGTTTTCTAGGATCATGCATAAACTGACTCAGGACACTTACTGCATAAGCGATATCTGGTCGAGTGTGAGACAAGTAGATTAGTTTTCCACACAATCGCTGATACCGAGATACTTCAACCTTTGGTGCATCCTGTGCTGAATCAAGCTTATGATTAGGATCCATAGGTGAGGTGGCAGGTCGGCAAGCACTCTTCCCCGTTTCAATTAAGAGGTCAGTGATGTATTTTTGCTGGCTAATAAAAATTCCATGAGAAGAACGAGCAACCTCAATTCCCAAGAAATACTTCAACGACCCAAGAGATTTGATTTCAAATTTGGATTGAAGTTGTTTCTCCAATCTTTGCTGTTCTTTGGGATCATTGCCAGTGACAATAATATCATCTACATAAACCAATAGGATGGTGATCCCCTCTGGGTGAGAATGCTTGACAAACAAAGTATGATCACCCTGACTTTGCTTATAACCAGCCGCACATACAACAGAAGCAAATCGCTCAAACCATGCACGGGGAGATTGCTTGAGACCATATAATGCCTTCTTAAGGCGGCAGACTTTGGATGAATCATTTGCAGCATCAAGACCAGGAGGTATCCGCATATATATCTCTTCGTGCAAGTCACCATGAAGAAAGGCATTCTTCACATCAAACTGCAATAGTTTCCAATCAAAATGAGCTGCAAGAGATAATAGTATGCGAACCGTATTAAGTTTGGCAACTGGAGCAAAGGTTTCCTGATAATCAATCCCATAGGTTTGAGTATATCCTTTTGCAACCAGCCGTGCCTTATATCTCTCCAGTGATCCATCTGCTTTGTATTTGAGAGTAAAAATCCACCTGCAATCAACCACATGCTTCCCAAGAGGTTTATTAACAATATCCCAAGTTCTATTTTTTTCTAATGCTCGAATTTCTTCCTCCATGGCTTCTCTCCACTCTCTTTTGGTTAATGCTTCAGAAACAGTCTTAGGGATAGGAATCTGATTAAGGCTTTGGACAAACAGTGAATGTGATGGAGAGAAGTTATCAAATCAAAATTAGTCAAGGGATAAAGAGGGTGGAAGTACACTTACGGACTCCTTTTCGAAGAGCAATTGGTAGATCTGAATCGGTTGTTGGTGCAGGATCAACACTTGGTTCAGACGCTTGGTCCTCCATCAGCCATGGTCTGGACTTGTGTTCCCTGGAGTAAACATGTGTCAATGGAGGAGGAGATGGGATAGATGGTGAGGAGGGTGCTGGTGGTGTATCTTGTGAATTTGTGGAAGGAGAAGATGATGATTCATGTTGTGAAGGTGGTAAGGAGGGTGCTGGTGGTGATTCGGATTGGTTTGGATTTGTCACAGGAGTAAAGGAGATGTCAAAGGAGGTCATGGGAGGGTTATCATGGTTAGAATGTGTACTTGGAGGAGGAACGTCAATAGGTTCAGTAGAGGGATAGTAGGGTGTTTCCTCATGAAATGTGACATCTGCAGTGACATAGGTTTTTCTTGTGTTAGGGTTGTAGCACTTGTACCCTTTTTGTGTAGGAGAGTATCCAAGAAAGATGCATTTAACGGCCCGTGGATCAAGCTTCCCTCTATTGGGTGTGTGAATATGGACAAAAGAGGTACACCCAAAGACGCGTAGGTCCAAGTTTGTGGAAATCTTGTGAGTAGGGAAGAAATGGCTTAAGCATTCAAGAGGAGATTTGTTTTGAAGGACACGAGAGGGAAGCTTATTGATTAGGTGACAGGCGGTTAAGGTAGCTTCTCCCCAATAGCGTTGAGGTGTGTTTGATTGGAAAAGAAGAGCACGAGCTATTTCAAGAAGATGTCGGTTCTTTCTTTCAGCAATTCCATTTTGTTGTGGAGTATAGACACAAGAAGACTCGTGAATAATTCCTCTGGATTGAAAAAATGCTGTGACTTTTTGGTTGAAATAGTCAGTAGCATTATCAGTGCGAAACCTTTGAATTGAGGTGGAGAATTGAGTTTGAATCATGTTACAGAAAATGGGTATGATAGAACTTACTTCACTCTTATTTTTTAGTAGAAACAACCATGTAAATCGAGTGCAGTCATCAATAAAGGTAAGAAACCATCGAGCACCTGAGATATTAGCTATGGGAGAAGGACCCCAAACATCGCTGTGAATAAGAGAAAACGGAAGACTGCTTTTTGCCGTACTGAGAGGTAAAGAAGCACGAGTGTGTTTGGATTGTTCACACACTTCACATTTGAGGGCAGAGACATCAATACCAACAAGCAAATTAGGAAACAAAGTTTTTAAAGCATAGAAAGAGGGATGGCCTAAACGCTTATGATAAAGCCAAATTGTAGCATTTTTATCAGCAGCGGATACAAGGGCTCTACATGAATTAGGTGAGACACGATGTAAATCCAAGTAGTACAATCCATTCCGTTGCCTAGCAGTTCCAATCGTCTTCCCCGAGTGTAGATCCTGCAAAACACACCAAGATGGAGAAAAAACAGCAAAGCAGTTGAGATCATTGGTGAGTTTATATACTGAAGCAAGGTTCATGGCAAGACCGGGGACATGTAGGGTATTACTAAGGTGCAATCCATTTGAGATTTTGGCAGTTCCTTGGCCAGCAACAGATGTGGATGTACCATTTGCTGTAGTAATTTGTAGTTTTTCAGGGCAAGATGAATAATCATCAAGGCAAGAGGAAGTAGAGGTCATGTGGGAGGTAGCTCCTGAATCAAGAATCCAGTCTCGTAAGACATGTTCCGAAGCATTAAGACAAAAAGATTGTGAAGTATTACCTTGTAGGGCGAGAGAGCATTGATCAGTGCTGGAGGGAGATTGAAGGGATTTCAGCATAGCCCGAAGTTGCTTCAGTTCTTCTTGAGAGATGTGTGAATCCGAAGGACCAGCAACTGTAGATGTGGTTGTGTAGGCTTTTCCATCCCCTTGTCCTCGTTTCTTGCGTTCTTTCTGCAGATGGGGATAAAGTTTCCAACACTGATCATTGTTGTGGTTTGACCTTTTACAATGACTGCACCACCTTCCTGTTTTACCAACATTATGTTCCCCTTTTGCAGTAAAGGCAGTGCTTTCAGTTGTCTTGTTTTCCAGCATTACTGAGCGGCGACTTTCCTCTGATTTGACAGTAGCAATGACCTCTTCTATATTAGGCAGATCCTTGTTTCCAAGAATTTGAACTCGAACCTGGTCATATTCTGGGTTTAGACCAGCCAAAAAACAGTACACACGCTGCTGGTTTGTTGCCTTTTGATATAGAAGTGCATCTCCTGTGGTCTCCCACTTGATGCTTTGGTATTGATCCAATTCCGACCACCACCGTTGAAGATTGGTAGCATATTCCGAGACTGATAGTCCTTCTTGCTTGGTGGTCATTGACCTAAGCCAGAGGTCATAAATAAAGGCAGCATCCTTGGCTGTTGAGTAGGATCTCTGGATATATTCCCAGATTTCCTTTGCTGTTTTCAGAAACATACATGTGATGCTGATGCTTGGATCCATTGAATCCCATAACCATGACCGTATGTTGGCATCTACTTTCTTCCATTCACCTTCATTAGTGTCAGCTGGTTTTGATTGAGTGAGATGATTGTCTAGTTCCTTCCCTTCTAGACGAGTAAGGACAAGCTGAGACCAAATCAAGTAGTTCTTGCCATTCAGTTTATAGGCTGAATCAATAGGAGCAAGATCAGTCTTGTTTGGTTTCAAAGCTGCTGTAATAGCAGCAGCAGATGCAACAACATTTGAATCAGATTTGTTCTCCTCAGCCATAGTGACGAAGAAGAAAAAAAAAGTGGGTGGATGAAGAAGGTAGAGACACCTTTTTAGGCAGAAGATTTAGGGTGGAGACACCCCTAGGAATAGAGTTTAGGCGGAGACACCCTTAGGAATAGAGATTTGGGCGAAGACACCCTTTATCTATGTTTAGTGTTTTAAGAAAGTGGTGGCTATGGTTGAAATCTGCTCTGATACCATGAAGTTTACAGCAGTAATCGTTGATGTGATGATTGTATTTGAGAAGTGATACAACCCTATATTTATAGAGAGAATGTCTAAGAAGGAGAGTGTTCTAGAACTATGTATAGAGAGGAGAGTTCTAGAGATTCTGCCTAGAAACTACAATCAGCTGAAGAGTTACAATTAATTACAGCTGAACAGTCACTAATAATTAACTACAGCTGAACAGCCACTAGATACATAATAATTACAGCACTAGTCATGTAATAATTACAACAATAGTGGCTGTTCGGATAGACCAAACAACACTTATTATCTAGCTAACTTGTATAGAACCAATATCTATAAATAGGGTTGTATCCATTCTTTCTAATCAGATTAAAAATACTCTCCCTTAACTTCATGGTATTAAAGTCCAAGCTCTTCTAGACCTGATCCCTCCCTCTTTCTGCCGAAACCCTGACTCCAGTGCCGCAGCCCTCCAGGCACCGCCACCTCGCTCTCTCCTGGCACTGCTGCAGGCCTTGCTCTTTCTCTCCTGGCTTCACACCCGACCCCAGCCCTTCAATCATATGTGCCCTAAATCTCCCTCTCCTGGTGCTGTTTCGCACATGACACCACCCCAGCACTGCTCTTCCACTCTTCAACGTGTGAATCTCTAATGAGGGATCTATACACTCATCTTCAGAAAGATCGAAATAGCAAAGACAAATGTGGTCAAGGCACTAGGCAGGTAAACTCGGCCACTCCTATGTCCAGGCCTATCACGAGCTCTTCTGCAGAACCTTCACCAACATCTAATGACGAGCTGCAGCAGCTCTGGAAGATTCTCAAATCTCTTCAAACCTCTGCTGATTCTGGTCATAATTCTCTTGCTCTTCAAGGTAAAATGTATAAAATTTTCTCGATGCTTCTAAGCAGTCTACACGTCAAAGTAAATTCTTGATTCAAGTTCCACCTCTCATTTGATATCTGCTCCCCCTTTACTTACAAACACCAACCTTACCCCACAAACAGTGGCCTCACTAATGCTAATGGCACCTCTAGTAGTGATACTGGACATGGCAGTGTCATTCTTTTTTATTAATTACACCTGAGGCATTAGTAAATTGCTCCACTAGTGACCTGAAGGTCAGGGGTTCGAGTCATGGAAACAGACACTTTGCAGATATGCAAAGGGATGGCTGTGTACTATATGAGACCACCCCCGTATAATCCAGGGAGCGCTCCACACACGGGGTTTGCCCTTTTTTACACTTGAAGCAAACTTTACATGTTCCAGGTCTAGCCATGAATCTGGCCTCTTATTACAAACTCACTACTGACCTTGACTGCTTTGTTTTCCCTTGTGGTGTATCGTACAGGATCTAAGCACGAGGACAATAGGAACTACTAAGCAACAGGATGGACTGTGATATACCTGCAGTCTTCAACTCCTCACCAAAAGCTCTAGCACCCACCACCAATAACACTACTACCATTTGGCTCTATCACTGGCACCTTGGTCATCCCTCAACCTTGTCTCCTCATATCATTATTGGTACCGATCACTCAATTTTTGAACGAGATTTGTGCGAACTATCATAACACTCTTGTGTATCTTTTTTCTTAAAGTAATATATGATGTAGTTCTCCCTTTGCTCTCATTCACAGGCCCTTCCCCTGTTGCTAATCTTCCGGGGTTTGATGGTTCATCACCATTATTGATGATTGCACTTGTTTTATGTGGGTTTTACACTAAAATGAGGTGAGCTTCATTAATCCCATATTCGAGGACATGGTTCATACCCAATTCTTTACTTCCATAAAATGTTTCCACACCGATAATGCTGCACACTACTTCAACCAGACCATAACCTTCTTTTTTTAATCTCCAAAGATAACAACCTAAGATAAAAGAGACTAGAAACCAGTGACTCATATAGATACAACCTTCCTTAAAGAAAAAACTGTCATCTTCCTAAAATGAGTTGTGCTTTACTTTTCGAAGCCAATACTCCTAAACACTGCTGAGGGAAGCTACTTTGACATCATGTCACCTTGTTAATAAATTATCGACTTGAGTTCTGCACAACTAGGCTCCTCTTGATTGCCTCGGTCAATTCATCCCTCTCCATGAAGTTACCACTAATCTCGACCTACAGATTTTTGGGCATACAGCTTTTGTTCATGGGCTTTTCAATTTAATTGGCAGATTCCCCATATTGTTTTTGAAGCATTGGCAAAGAAAGAATGGCCGACTGCTATGTGAGAAGATATCAACAAAACACTGTGCCATAGAGGATTACTATCAGGAGACCTTCGCCTTCAGTAGCCAAACTCAATACACTTCACATTCGGTATCCTGAGCTTTTCCCTTTGATTGACAGATTGTACAGTTTGAAGTCCGAAAACGCCTCCCTCCATGGACATATGCAAGATGAAATATACATGTGCGTTCCTCCGGGATTCAATGATGCTTCTACTCCACCTAACTGTCATTTTTAAAAGGCCCTATATGACTATAACCAACCCCCAAGAACTTGTTTTGAACGATTCGCCAATGTCGTATGTGCTACTAGAGACAAACAACTCGGGCAACCATACTTTATTTATCAAGCACCTTGCCCAGGTGGAGTTCATATCCTACTTGTCTATGTCAACAACATTATTGTTGCTGGCAACGATAAAAAGAGAGATAGCATCTGGAGAAGAAACTCAAATCTAAGTTCAAATCAAGTCTCTTGACTCACTTATATACTTCCAAGGAATTGAGGTTGCTTGCTCATCTCATGGCATTTTTATCAGCCAACAAAAGTACACTACAAATTTGTACAAATCGAGACAGGTAACAGAGGATGTCAAGCAGCCATTTCACAGATGGATAATCATAAGCTAGGTAATGCTCATGAAGAACCAAGGGTTCATACAGCTGTGCATCAACGACTGTGTGGTAAGCAGATATATCATCCTCATCCCGGCCTCATATTGTCTATGCTACGAGTGTACATAGCCGATTCATGCATGACCCAAGGAAATCGCGTCTAGAAGTAGCCTACAGGGTCTTACGCTACTTAAAAGGTGACCAGAACAAAGAATCCTATTAGAGAAAAGAGAATCAGCTAGCAATTCAGACCTTCACTGAGGCCAATTATGGTGGTTCTCTTGAAGACCACTGGTCTACACAGAATTTTGTGTATATCAGGATCTTTGGCACAATCAGAATCTAGAGCTTTTGCTTATGGTCTCAAAAAAACCTTTGGATCCAAATTATTCTGTGTAATTCACAGATTAAACTGATTCGTCCATGCAGTTGAGATGAGAACAATTCTACTATAGCTCACAATGCAGTTCAGCAAGATCGAACATAACACATTGAAATTGAATGCTTCTTCATCAAATAAAAGATTTAAGGAAGCTGGATTAATCTAGCTACATTCCATCTGGAGCTCAAGTTATACATATCTTCACTATGCCTCTCCATAGTCCTAGGTTTCATAACCTCGTCTCCAAGCTAGGAATGCAGAATATCTACAAGCCCAGCTTGAGGGGGAGTGTCGATAGGCCTAGTTAGTTGCTTAGGTCCATCTGTATTATTTGCAATTTTCTGTATAATATCAAGTTCTTACGTTTCTTATTCTCTAAGCTAACTCGTATAGATCCTATCTCTATAAACTGGGTTCTATCCATTCTTTCTAATAAGATTAATAAGAACTCTTCCTCTTAAAACTATACTTTAGAAGAAAATGATTGATTGTAAAATGCATGAACCACTTGTATAACCCTGAGGTACTCAGTCGGTACACCCAAAATTCGGCCAACTTTGATTCTTACTTTAACTCCTAGAAATTATTACTTCTAAGGAATCCATCTTTCAAAGGAAAGGAGGGATTGTAATATACCCACTTTGATTCTTACTTGAACTCCTAAAATTATTACTTCAAAGAATCCACCTTTCAAGGGAAAGGAGGGATTGTAATATATATAAATAAAAAAGTGAGACGTCATCAGTAACTTCATACCCTAAGATAAAAGAGACTTTAGAAACCAGTGACCCGTAAGGATACAAATTGTACATAACTTGCTTCAAGCAGAAGTATGTATCATTGGTCATGTTGATACCCCTTTGTCTAATGCATCTGATGCTCAACATGATGCAATGTGGAGACAATAGTTCAAGAGTTGCAAAGGGGCCTTATTAAAAAGTCAAGACAAACACATTGTGCAAGAGCATCATGCACATACACCTGCTCTGTCTCATGCATAAAAGCAAATGTTTTCATCCCAATGTGAAACTTAAACCTTTAACGCATCTTCTCTCTTTTCTTCATGCTCATACATCTTTGTTTCAGTTAATCTTCTATGCTAAATTTACTTAATATTAGGGATGGTTTCTTGCTTCTTTTATTGTTGTAGTGTCATTCATTACTTGCTCGGATGGAAGAACTCAGTTCATTGCTTTTGTAGGAATTGTATATGCAACGACCACACATTAAAATCAGGTATCAGCTATACTGCCCATATGTGCTACTGAGAGGAAGAAAGGTCTTAAAGTTTAAGCGGACATTTGTTTTAGTTAGAGGAAACAGAATGGAATCAGGAAAGGGATGGAAAAAAATTCTCTTTGATTTTCCTGGACGTTTGTTTATACAGGGGAATGGAAATGAATCACCGGTCAACAGCCACCGGCCACCAGTCAATGACCACCAATTATAGGTGAACACCCACCGATCACAGGTCAAGGTCGTTGATCATCAGTCAATGACCACCGATCACCGGTCAAAGATTGCTAAGAGAAGGGAATTCCATTTCTTAGTGGGAGGTGGGGAATTAAGTCGGATTTGGGGTATTTTATTTCCCTTCCCTGAAAATGAGAAAAACTGGCAGGTTTTATTACCCCAAAACATACACCCCTTAAGTCTGCTGACAGCTTTGGATAGCACATAAGTGTAAGAGTACCAGAACCTTAGGGTCTTAAGAGCTCCTAAAGTGGCATTAAGCATGGTCATAGACTTTCACTACTATGACTGTACCGAAAGAATCACACTGGTTGAAAGGGTGTCAAAATATCTAGGTCAATGGTTGAAAGGGTGTCAAAATATCCTACACGTAGACAACAAAATACCAAATGTTGAAAGTTATACCAAACCATATATATTGAACCATCATTTCATGTAGGACTCATTGGATACCACCACTAAGTATCCAACAACCAACATCTAGGTCAGAATCGAAAACCCTTCAGCCACCTCTCTCCTTGCCAAAGGAACAAAAAAAAAGATAACATGAGGAGAAAACATCACATAGAAAAATTTCTGAAACCAAATTCTAGATTGTTAATGTAAAATATAATGGATGGTTTCGAAAAATTATAGCTGCTACTACCCGGGAGCACTAACTACCCACAACCGAAGCCATCATCAATTAACCGTTCATAAATTAAAGCACCATCTATTACCAATAAACGACTACCATTTAGACATCAGCACTATGGAGTAGGGAGGCTACTTCACCACTCATCAGGACAAACCAGAAAAGAAATCTAAGAAAAAGTATTTAATAAAGATAAGAGTCCTTACCTTCAATTTTTGCAACAGCTCAAGAAGAAGCATAAGTGTAGGAATCAATAGATCAACGAGGCATTTCTCACGATTGCGCTCCAGCAGCAAATCAGAGGTAGAATTGGACTCAGAGCCTTCATCAACAAGATAATCTGTTCAATCGTAAGAAGCAACATCGATTGAAACCATTTTAATGCCCAAAAAACTGACATAGGAAAACTCAAAGCTTCAAAAATGAAAGTGAAATTACAAAATTCAGTCAATAAATTCATCATTTGAGTCTAACTCATGCAACACTCAAGAGCAAAAACCAAGAAAGCATAGAATAATACAGTTCTCTTACACATGAATCACAGAAGCAAAACTAGCATTAACATAACCTCCTTAATTTCCACAAGAAAAGAGTATTATAGAGTACTCCTAACACAAGATAACTAATGTAAGCAATTAGTAATTACCATAATGATTGAAGGATCTTTCCAACATCAGTCTGCAGTTGATAAGGATGACATAGATGACAGTATTAGCACCTTCATCATACATAACAGAGGCAACATCCTGCAGCAACTAACAAAGAAGTGTTAGTAGAGAAAGTATGAAAAAAAAACATTTCAGTAAGAGATTATAGTTTGAAAGAACTACCAAAACTTGAGCCTCCTGCTAGCATATATATTTTATCACTTTCATTTGTAACACACATCAGAATGCAAACCACATTGAACCAACAAATGATAATATAGAATGAGACTGAAGGATTCCATACCAAATTCTCCGAAATCAGGGCCAGAATACGCAGCGCTGTTGTGAGCTGAGCTACAGAGGAATCACGAAGGGCAAAACCTTCAAAAGACTTCTCAGAAATAAGTTTTCCTAGCAGATTTTCAACCACATTGATGCCGGGGCCATTGGAAGAATCTGCTTCTGCAATTTCAACATCCATAGCGTCGGATACTAAAATGTTTGTTGAACATAGAGGAGCATCCGCCCCTGATGCTAATACTGCAGCATAGCGCAAAAGACCAAGAGCACCACTTTTATGATAAACTACCCCTGCATCTATCCATTCCAAGAGTCGAGTAGGTGAATCCTTCCTATTAGATCCAGGAGAAGAAGAATACAGAGCCTTATAGAGCCCTGGTGCATGATCTATCCAAGAGACCATTGAAGATGAAGTTGGATCCGTGACAATGATTTCAAAAACCTCAGCAGCGGAATGAAAAATTGCCAGATTTAGAGGTATTCCTGAAAAACAGTCAAGACTATGTTGGATGAATGCAGAAAACATACAAAAACAGAACCCTTGGACAGTTGCAACTAGAATACCAGAATGAGAAGAGACAGTCTCCAACTCCTTAGCAGACTGCAGTGCATCAATCAATACAGCAACAGCCTGCAAAATAGAGGTCCTGGTTATGAATACACAGACATTAGGATACAGTCCGCACATCACAAGATGATGCTACTCACTAGAAGTAGTACGGCAACAATCTGAATACATTAAAGAATGACACGAGTTTACAATGGAGAAACATAGGATACTATTAATCATGGGAGCCAACAAAAAATAACAGTCATATATAGGTTTCAATGATACACAAATGCATCTGATTTGTACAAAGGACAAGCATCCACGCATTAGAGACATCATTCATGAAGTTCAAGATGAAGAAAACTTGCCGGCCAGTACAAGTTGTACTATCATGCTACATATAATAGCACAACCAATTATTACAGCTCCAATGTTCACAAAATCAGTTACAATATATGTGCACCTAGCAAGAACATCAAGGCCATACCTCAGGGATATATGCAAGAGTTAACAATGCTTGGCGACCGCAGACATTCCTGCAGACGATTTGTATATAGAGATGTTAAAGAGTAGTTTAAGAGCGCATGAAGAGATGGTTTTATTATAAGCAAAAAGGTTTTCAGTTAGTTATAGTTCAGCGAGAAAATTCTAATTCTGACCCCCCATGCTTAGTACTTGAAATTTACAACATTAAGATCAGGCTACATGAAACAATAGCTGGCCTACGGATAATTTGTCCCCCCAAAAGTTGCATACAATTACATAGGAACACCTATCATGCACAATACTAATGTTACTTAAAGCACTACATTTATATAAACAGATTGAATCGCATCAGCAATATACGAAAATAAGGAATGATAAATAAGAAAACCTTCACATAAATTACAGAAACCATGACATAAAGTAGAGCAAACGAACAACTGTTCGTCGAGTTCAGGGTACTAGAAATTAGAAAAGCAGCATGTCAACCAAGGTCGTAAAGCTAGAGCATTAAGCTATAGTTAGCCACCTCAAATTTGTCCCCAAAGTCAAAACAAAGTATATAAAGAATGCTTGACATCTCTAACTATATGCCAATATTTTGATCTCGTGCCATATTAAATTATATGCAATATATAGAAGAAACAATAGTACACTAGCCAAATATAACCCAACAAGGAGAAGGCACCACCAAAACAAGCAGACATCTCATAAACGTTCAAATGAGAAAAGAGTTCTCACCTGGCAAGGGCACAAAACTCCCTTAAGACCCCTAAAAGCACTTCAGACTGTAGATCCGAAGCAACTAAACAGTCAATAGCTTTCACCTGATGCACCACAGACAGATCAAAAAACTCTTGAGACAAAAAGTGATTGAAGAGGATAATAATATGAAAAACGAAACTGCAAAGATGGAATGACAAAATGAGATAATAATCTATCAAGACAGTACAAACCACTCTCATGTGTATGTGCACATTTACGGCAACGTCTTGGGATCGAACAAAATACCCTTTCGACAACAATACAAAAGCATAACGAAGAGGAATTCCAACTTCTTTATTCAAATCGTCTCCTACACTCAGAGCAGAAATGATCATAGAGGATAGCTCGGGATGATGCAGCAAAAACACTAAACCTGTGGAAGCAAAAATGAACCAATAAGTACCCAAACAAAAACCGGTTTTGCGTTATGTAAGCAATCAACAGACTGGATGAAAAGGCACCTGAGCGGCAAAACAGAAGCAGAAGAGTTATGCTCTCAATGGATGATGTGATATCAATGAATGCATCAAAATAAAGCCCCACATCTGCCCGGAACTTTGAGGATGACAAAAGCGCGATGCACAAGGGAAAGAATCCTCTCTCCTAAAAACAAAGAAAATAAATCCAACAAATGAGTAAGAAACATTATCATCATTTAGAAGCACTGAAATAAATTTTGCATATAGCTTAAGTTAACAGAAGTAAAAAATTCTTGCTAAACTGCAACACACTTATAAAGCTTACTATTTTACCAGCTACAGAAAAACATCAAAAATTGACGGCAAATATAAGTCAATGAAAAACATGAGCCCTTGACGTAACACAGACAATTACAGGAATGTCCAAAACCATCTATAATGACAGTTTTATCTGAATGAGATCCAAAGAATGTGCAAGGAAGTTTCAACTTAGTATGCATGGCAAAGGGAGACTCCCCTTGAATATTGTCACTTGAAAAGATACAGAAAGAGCTTACGTAAGATACTAAAAACAGAAAGGTGGAGCTAGTCTCCGAATACCTTCAATAGTGATAACAGAGTAGGATCTATGTCCCAGTTTAAAAAGCAACAGCTTGACAAAGAGATGAGCTTGCCAGTTGCCTTATAAGACAATACTCCATCAGTCTGTCCAAGAATCAGTGATCTGCTTGCACATGCTGCAGGTGAAGGGTCTTCCACCAGACTTGATGATGTCAGTAATTTCTGCATTATAACTTGATAAGTAATAAGTCTGAAGGCAAAAGTTCAAGCAGATACTCGGAACGATCTGCAAATAAATATCTACCCCCCCCCCCCAAAAAAAAAGAAAAAGAAAACAAGAACAAAAATATATCACTAGAAAAATAAGGGAAACTCAGTAACACTCCCCTAACAGAAAAGTGTCTTCACAATAATAGCACATATATTGACTATAACTATAAGCTACAAAAATAACTGTCCAATTTAGAGCTAAAACATACCAGGGAACACATGCACAACCAAATCCTAAGTCAAACGTAAGAAAAACAATAAGAATATAATTAAGAATCCAGGAGGGTATTTGGCATACCAATATTTTCTTCAGCTGGAACCTGATATCCCCAACTTCGGACACCATATGTACCGTACTCCTCGCCACAGAAGATCCTCCCAGTACAGTTAAAATAGAATACTGTAATTGAGAATTAAAATTATGGAGGGTCAAGAAAATATTGAGAATTTATTCAGTAGGTTAAAGCCTTATACCTCATACCGGGAAGCGACCTCATACAATCGCAAATGCTGAAGGATGTTCATAGTTAAAGAAGCAACATCATGACGTTGTTTCTGCATCAATAGTTTGAGGAGATGACTGTAACCCTCACTATAACTAGATGGAATGGCTGCATCTTCACGAGGCCACCAACCTAACAATCCTTCACAGCCAACTGAAAATTGAGTAGCTTGCTCAGCAACACCCAGAAGCATTAAAGTAACCGCAACAGAGTTATGCATCCCTTCCCTAAAAAGCCATTCCAGCTGACGCATTCCACCACCATTCACAAAGTGAAAGCAGCTCTCTCTGCTCGAGCACAGTAAAAGTACTGAACTCAGCCAAAAAAGTAGAGTCTTACTCTGTGACAGATAGAGTAGAAGTTAAGAGAAGTAGAGAAGTTTGATGACATCATCTCAATAGAGCATAGGGTAAAAACAATTATTCAGCAAGAAATGATGTTTGAGCACAATTGCGCTGATATTTCCTACTGAATATCAATGCGATCTAGCTTCATATTAAGAAACTACCATCGTTTGGGCTTATATGCAACTGCTTAGGTTGACAACTTCCCATTAATGCCTTTACAAATACGAAATCAGAAACATAAATGACAGTCACATATGATAACTTATTTTGATTTCCAACATGAAAGTATGGTACGTAGCTTCTGTACTTTTGTTTAACAGTTTGGTTTCTCTAATTTCTTCGAGCTATATATAAAGAGCTTTGAGTTCAAATAAATCAATCGTCCAGATATGGTTACCTGTGCAAGATGAGGATGCCTAACGCATTGTATGGTCTCATTAATGTTAAAATGCAGGAATAGCATCTCAACTAGCTGCCTTGATGTCGCTAAATCCACAACAGATTCAGCAAAAATGGACTCTAAAGAAGATACATCACTCATGCACCTAACTGCAGTTAATTTATTACAGTGATCAAGAAGACTCTCCCCAGCCTCAATAAAAATATGCTGAGACTCTTCAGCATTTAACTGTCTGTCCTGACTAAGCCTTCCGGAATTCACTCCCGAGGGAAGCAAGCCATCCGTAAAAAAGGAAGCTGCTGCTGAGCTAACAGTTGCAATGACAACATGGAGCAAATCATCCAGATCAGGCATATCCATAATCTTAAATATCAACTGCATAAACTTTCTTATATCTTCAGATAGATCAGATGAGGGGATTAACAACGGAAGAGCCTTCAAAGACAAAACTGAATCATCGATTTTTTGAAACCTTTCTTGCAATAGAGAAGGAAGGTCATCATCCTTCGCCTCGGCAGAAGAAACAAGATTAGCTAATGAGTGATCTAAATCGAATTCTAAGCTGAATTGCCCCAAATCTTCAGCTGTATTTCCATACACAACCAAGCTAAGGCTACGGTAGCTACCTCTTACTACCAGATGATTCGTAACGACTGCCTGCAAATGGTTCACATGCATTAGAATAACGAAATCACAAAACCACAAAGATAGCCTCAGACACGCATAACAGACAGATGAAACGAAATCAGAGTTTCAAAAAAAAGAGCAGAAGCAAATTAAACCTGAAATGTGTCACGACGTAAATATAGTCAAACGAACCAAAAAAAATATAGATTTTAAAAGCATCACAATAAGAAAGTTATCATCAAGTATTATTACACTGGAAACCTCACCCTATATATGTTAATAAGCATGAAACCTGATTCCAAATGTTCATAGAAAAATAAGTGAATAGTTCAAAGAAAATGTAGCAAAGTTACCTCACAGTCATAGTGAAACGGAATCCTAAGCGATTAGACCATGAGTAATTTAGAAGCATTAAAGAAATGGGGCGGCTATTTCCACCAGTATTCAGGTATGGTACTTTTTCCACTGTAAAACTGAAAAAGGTAAAAATTTGACCTTCTATTTATTTCAAATATATTTATTGTTTTGTTTAGTCACACATGAGAGTGAAATCATAGGAGGAAGTAAATGCATTTTACAATAAGTTCAAACTATTAAATTTACTAAATATAAAATATCAATAGCTAAGTCTAAAATAGAAATACAAGTTGAAGGAACAATAAGTGATGACAGAAATAGTCCCCATCAAAAACATAAATGTTCGAATTTCTATTATGATCAAATTGTTAAGAAAGACCAAACATTACATGGATCAACTTTTGAGATCTCTCTTGCACCAAAGCAGGGGGGGGGGGGGGGGGGGGGGGGGGGGCTAAAATGAAAAAGAAAAATCTCTAAAGAAAATAGCAAGCATTGACTCATTCAACAGACGATGATACAAAAACACACAGCATATACCTCTACTTCAAGCACATTTGATGAAGAATGTGAATATAGAAAAGGTTGACATAGCCGCCTAAATCTTGTCTCGCCTTCACATTGAACAAAAACCTCCACAGCAAATGAGGGAGGTGATGTAGCCCTGCAACATAACACTGAAATTGTTAATAGAATGACAATATTCAACAGAAACATAGGATAACAACCAGACCTCAAACGTGGCAGATTAGAAATCTGCATCAGGTCTCTACAGCAAGAACTTCGTTGGTAAAACATAGAATAACAACCTGACTCAAAACAAAACGTGGCAGATTAGAATCTGCACCAGGTCTCTAGAATGAGAAAACTGTTGGTAAATATATGGTCAAAGTTTGAACATTCTTACAGCCTCATTACCACAAGTAGAACTCTCAATATAATAAAACACTAAGGCAATGTTTGTTTCTTTGTATGACTGGAGTAAGGGGATATATTCCCTTTTCATTTCCCCGCTCAAATGTGTACATCCATTCCCGTATACCCCAGTACAGACAGAATTCCCTTGACTTTAAAACAAATCTCCTCATTACTCCTTTTAAAGCAGCAGTATGTTATGCATCCCTCTTTCCTGATTTTACAAGTTTTTTTTTACTTCTTCTAAACATTTTTACACATCAAGTTCAGAAGACTAAACTTCTACATCTTCTATAAGTGTTTTTATCACTTTTAAAACAAATCTCGAATTCACATTGTCATATTTATAATATATTATTAATGACTCTAGAAAAAAAATCCACTATTATTATTTCAAATATATTAATGTTCAAGGACCATAATCGAGCTTAAAAGTGTTTCATGTAGGTTCATAACGTTCAATTCTGTTTATAGAAGATATGATGAGATAAAACTAAAAAACTTATTCACATTCAACTACAAATAATAGAAACTAGTATATTTATATAATAAACACAATAATAAAATATGTTTTCTTTTTCAATTATGTTTAGACGAAAAAAACAATCACATTTGTATTGCCATTATTCGCCAACCAAGCAATATGGTACAATTCCATTCCTTTCCAACCAAAACAACATAGAACTATATGTGTTCCCTTTTCATTCTCGTTATATTCCCATTCCCTTTCCATCCTCCTTCCATTACCACTCTCTTTATCCCATTCCATTCAAGCATTGTTTAATAGGTACAGCTAATAATAGGAACAAGTTTGGATGATCATTTCATTCTTTCACCCATTATCTGTTTTAAATAGTATAAACACTTAACTAATATACACTGCAAGGTAAAAGGAAAAGAAAAAGAGGAGAAAGGATGCAAAGCATATATACATAGAAAATCAGGTAACTTTCTCTTTAGAAGTATTCCTTCTTACACCATTTTGTTAGTATAGTATTAGATTACTAAAATTTACACTTTCTTACTCAAATTTAAGGTTCTGCGCATCTGCCTCACCCTCTGTACATGTACACGAAATGCAACTATGTACCACTGTCCCTGATCTTTCATAAATGACCAAATGTTGTTGTAGAAACAGAAGGAAACAAAAAGCCACAGTAGTCAACCCAAGGTCCCAAGGGTAAAATAACATTTAAGGTATCAACTGAATTGACATTGAACAAGGACTTGATAACTGAACATATGTAAGTTCTTCATTCCTCAACCATTCCGAAAAAACAATTATTGCAAGTGGGACGAATAATCCCAAGTAGCATGCAAGTCGTGAAGAGTGTGCATTATATATATATGCCTCAGAACTGCCTTAGTAGACAGGCACATGTGTATTCTAGAAAGAGAATTGGATAGAAGACATGATTGCTGCACTGATAGATCCGTTACAGATGAACCTCCCCTCAAGCTTACTTTAGGCTGCTTGGCACATAGAAAACTTCATCTGCGCAGTTTCCCTTGAATTTTTATTGCAGACACGTTCAGAATTTACTAGTACTTAGCCATGATGCTTGAAAGGCAAAGCAATTGCCAAAATGGAGAAGAAGTGAAACTTAGGAATTATTTGTTTATATTATGTCTTAAAGTTTGTATTTCCTCAGCATTTCTGATATTGCCCCTTGTGTGTAAAGGGTGTCCTGAATGTTTCAGGATTCATGGTGTCCATTGCATTGTTTACCGTATACACAGGAACAAGGTACTCAGCTAAATTACACTTCACCAATGACATTAATAACTCTCCCGAGCAGACTGGCTCGTCCAGATTAGCTTAAAGGAGTTTTAACTGAGAAGTGCATTCTTCAACAAGGCAAGAGAAGCAACTATCAGAGCAGCGTAACCTAGCGTAGTACTAAATTGACCCCACATAGATGCTAGTAGGTAATGCGAAATCATGAAGTAGCCAGCCAAGCACTTTCCAATTTGGGCATTTGAACATATAAGAAGTTACTGCAGACCAGACCACAGTCATCATCACTGATCCTGCGAGCAAGATAGGAAAAGGCAGGAGCACCTACCCGACAAGTGTAACAGCAGAAGAGGCAGATGAACTGCTCTGCTCCAAGAACTCGCAAGCTGTTATCACAATAGGCTCAGCAAATATCACCTGAAAAGGGAAAAGAGGTAGGTGCGTATAAAACCAAACTGTTGAATTACAGAGTACACAATTCAGACAACTTTCATTAAGCGAGTTCTCAGTCGTTCGTTGCAAGCAACCAATATGCAGAGCGCTGGGGCAAGAGAGGCGGGACATTCGACGCAAAAATGTTCAAATCGTAAAATGCTCCGCCAAATCAAATGTAAGGTGTAGCATGCTGATGCACAGCACTAAAAGGAGCGGGTTCAAATTCGAGCAGAAAGGGCAACCAACCTCATCGACATATTCGTCCAGTTGCGGGTGGACAAAAGTTTGAGCAAATAGTACACATGGGTCTGGCCGTCCCATTAGGCGATATTCCACTGAAGTTAAAGGATGGAAGGGGTTTAGACTATACAGGCAAGACGGGTAGAGCGAAGAACTGAATTTCGTTGATTTCTAGGGTTGTAGCAGTCCACCGAGAGAGGCAGGAGTAGCCTGGTTGGTATTGGAATTGGTCGGCCCCGACCAACTCTATAGTAGCTAGCTTGCTTGGTTATCGCCGGGGACGAGAAGCAAGCGCGGTGTGTACTGTGTGGGGGGAAGACGAAAATGAAACCGTCAAACCCGCTCTGGAGTCTTGTTGAATCAACTGAACCGTAGGGTTATGAACTTAACCCAACCCTTTTTTAACACAATCATTGTCAGTCATCTCCAATGGGACCAATGGTCCAGTTTTCACGAAAAAAATTATGAAATAACACAAGGGGACAAAAAAATATACTCATATTAAGCTCTGTCCCAAACTAATTCTTGAAATAACACTCCCGGGAGAAATCATCTCTTGAAAAGACGATTTCATTAATTATCAAAGAAGAAATCGTCTCTTCAATAGACGATTTCACCATTTCTCCGCGTCACGTTGACGCTGAGTCAGCAGGACGCTGGGCAAGCTGAAATCGTCTGTTGAAGAGACGATTTCTTCAGCCTTTCTACGAAGCGCGCGAGAAAACGCGAGAAAGTTACAGTATTACTTATGAAATCGTCTTTTCCAAAGACGATTTCTCTATTAAGGCCGAAATCGTCTTTTGTAAAGACGATTTCACTGGTTCTAAGTACTTACTCGATTTTTTCCTTTCCCTTCCCCATTCTTTCTTTCCCTTCTCTGTCGAACTTCCCTCCCGAGAGCAGCAGCGCAGACCGGCGATATCCACCGCCCCACCTCCGTCCCTGTTCGCCGGAAGCCGCCTCCGGCGCCGCCAAGCTCCGGTGCCACCAGCCTGCAACACCCCTTGTTAGTTTCAACACTTATATCAAGTTGTAAGGTAATTTCTAACCCTAGAAATTAGGGATTGTTAGAAAATTAGGGATTGTTAGTTAATTGCTAAATTGGTAACTTGTTATATGTGCTTGTGTGTTAAATTGTAGTTGTAGTCGATTAATTAATAAGTAGTAGTGATAATTGATTGTTGATTTGTGAAATTAGGAAAGTGTGGTTTTTTGAGAAATTATGAAATGTTGAGAAATTGTGAAAGTTTGTGAAATTGAAATCACAATTGTTTGTTTGTGTTGTTACATAAAATTATATGTAGTTCATAATATTGAATTATAGGGTTAGTTGTTTAATCTTATTGTTTTACTAATTATGGTCTTAGTTTATTATTTATGGTTTTTTTTTGTTTTGGACATTGTGTTTGCATTCAGCCGAATGTTGAGAATAATGTATTAAATTTGTGATTATTCAATGATGTTATCAAATAGGTGGTTATGTCCTCCTTTATCCAGTTCTTGTGTCATATTAGTGGCAAAATAGTGCATGGGATAAATGGAGCAAATTATGAGGGTGGGAAGAGGAAACTCATTTTGGTTAGTGTTGACACCAATCATGAGCAGCTTATTGCTCAGATTGGTAATCGGTTCGGCATCAACATGTGCACCCACGAAGTGAAGGTGTCACAACGAATGGGTCAGGTAATGAATGACGACACTACAAAGTGGACAGCCATACCCATTGAGGACGATGAGGATGTTCAAAATGCCATCTTCTACTGTCGGGGTGATGGACCACGAGATATATTCTACGAATTGTATGTTGAAGTACAAGAAAACCGACAAACACAAACACTTCTCACCTCCTCATCCTATCAACACCAAGGCCCTCCAAGCTTCACACCACCCGAAAACCAAACCCCTCTGCCTTCTTCATATTCACCACACCAAACATAAATCATCACAAACACTTCTCACCTCCTCAATGCTGCTCCTCAATATCAAATCTCTTTACAAAAAAAAAAAACAAAACACAACACAAAACACAAACAAAAAAAAAACAAAAAACAAACAAAAACACAAACAAACACAAAACAACAAAACACAAACAAACACAAACACAAACACAAAACAAACACAAACACAAACACAAACAAAACACAAAACAAACAAAAAACAAACACAAACACAAACACAAACACAAACACAAAACAAACACAACACAAACACAAACACAAACCAAACACAAACAAACCAAAAACAAAACACAAACACAAACACAAACACAACAAAAAAACACAAAACAAACACAAACAAAACACAACACAACACAAACACAAACACAAACACAAACACAAACCAAACACAAACACAAACACAAACACAAACACAAACACAAACACAAACACAAACACAAACACAAACACAAACACAAACACCAAAACACAAACACAAACACAAACACAAACACAAACACAAACACAAACACAAACACAAACACAAACACAAACACAAAAACACAAACACAAACACAAACACAAACACAAACACAAACACAAACACATTCCTCATACCCAACACCAGTTGAAGATCATCTCCAACACGACGTTGGTGATGATTTTGGACACTTTGACGATGATGGCGACTTGCAGGAAGACTTCGAGGAGGATGAGATGGAGATGGAAGGGCTTGGAGGTGGTTTATTCGACGATGTTGGGGATGACAATGATGGTGCCGATGATGCCACACCGACTGATGTGGCTACTGCTGTGGTCACTACCACCACCGGGGATGGCGATGCTTCTCTTGTCCATCCATACCCGTTCTACAACGCCGATGGTGGTAGTGGTATTATGAGGTGGGAGGAGGAACAAGAACTGGAACTGGGAGATTGGTGCTACAACGATGAGTTCAAGAAGGGTATGCTGTTCCGGAGCAAAGAGGCGTTGATCCATGTTGTGAAGAGGCACCACATTATTCATCATCGATCGTTTGTGGTGAACCGGTCAACCACAAAGTTGTGGGACATCTACTGCTCATCCGAAAATGAGTGTGGATGGAGATTGCGTGGTGCGGTAACGAAGAAGCACCCTAGTTTCTTTATGATCACCATTGCTGAAGGCCCGCACACCTGTCTGAACTCGATCTTGAGTCAAGAGCATCCACATCTTGACTTGAGATTCATGGCATACATATTCACCAAGTATGTCAAAGAGAATTCTTACATCAGAGTTGGTGACTTTCAGACAGTGATAGCTGATCAGTTCCAGCATTCTGTCAAGAGGAAGAATGTTTGGGCGGCAAAGGTGAGAGCAATTGAGATGATGTATGGTGATTGGGATGATTCTTACAGCACACTACCTCACTTGTTACGGGCAATTCAGCATACAAACCATGGCATGAAGGTTGAAATTGATTGGTGTAACACCCCTACTAAATCGGCTCCTAATAATCCTACTAATGTCGCACATGATAATTATATCGCAGCGGTAAATAACAGACTGTCGCTCCTATAGTGTCACTGTTATCACTCGCCCATACGGGTGATAACGAGTTACCTGATAATCAACATGCGAAACGTATTCCCGCAGTGACCACAAAAGATAGATAGTAGAACTTAAACAATTTAAAACAAACCAACAGTAACCAATTATTACAGACCGTACTCGTGAGCATCTAACAAATCCACCTCGGTTTACACAACCCGAGTCCAAAACGTCATCAGTACAAACCGTACCAAGTCTTAAACAACAAAAATATTTTATTACAACCGTCGCGCCTCGCGTCGACCACCAGCTACTCTCCTGAAATAAAAATGGTTTGTGGTATGGAATCAGCCCCTGCTGAGTATGTCATCACATGCCCCGTCATGCCCCCAAAGACCCCTCAATTATTTGGTCGAGAGCATGAGGTTCGTTACATGCAATACCGTTTTAATATTTAAAACTGTAAATCAAATAACATTAATATCCATACAATAACACAACCATCAACACACAATAAAATAACCACAAGTATAACCAATGAACAACAAAGCGAAACAACGAGAATAATAAACAAGTATTAAGTCTCGTCCATGGTATAGAAACCAATATTGTTCGCCACTGTACAAGTCTCAATTGTTTTAATTGTTCAGTTATACCTAGTGACAATGTCTCGTTAAAACGACATGTCTCTAGTTACCCATATATTATGGCGGGTCACCCACGGCAGTAGCCACTCCAACGGTAGAGTCTCCGACCAACGAGCCATTCTAGCTCACGGGAAATTTTCTTGATACTTGCGGACCCGTACGCGGACATCCTGGTATCGTTTTTGTGATCACAGCGCGCACCAAGAGCCACATCCTCTTGGCTTTACTAACTTCCATTAATTAATTATACCATCGCATCGCATTACCTTTTTTTCTAACACAGCAGACTAAGATCATTAGTCCAATCCGGAGTCTGTAAACTCGGGATCCAGTGTTAGATACGAGAGCGGCGTATAGAAAGGCCAATGCTCCGTATAAAAGTCTTGGATAATATGTATAGTTATTATCCTAGTGCTACAACGTTTTACTTACGTTCCTTATATTTCATATAAGATAGCACCATAGCCGCTAGTTCGTTTTATATATAGGTTCATATATACGAACCAATACTGTTAACTCAACAACAGTAAATAATAAGCAGCTATAAATATACAATTCATGCATATTAATTAACACATTCAGACAAACAATCTTATCACAGATCACACAGAAGTCTGAACTGAGGAAGCCCTCAGAGACAATCAGAGACACATAACAACATACCGTTCACCCTGATGTATTACGGTGGAGTATGAATCAGCAAGATCCTATGCTCCGTGTGTCGTCTCTAACAGTCTAAACAATACATAATGCTACTGATTAGCATACTGTATAACAACACAATCCTACGGTACCCCGTACCGTCACTAACAACTCCCGGTTAACCCCCCGTTATAAACTGTCAATGTTTGTCGGGTTTTCGGTTTAACTCGAGATTGGAAAAGTGTTATATTACATGCGTAGTCTTGTCTTGTATATTAATATAGTTATTGTTGAACTTGTTATCGCATGTGACTTAATGTATTGTCGTAGTTTGTTTCATTATTGCATGTGTGATCTTGTCATGCACTATGCATCTCACCTTAGTATTTATTTTTCTAAGGTTTGTTCTTTTTTTTTAATTCAATGTTATAATTCATTTGTAAACAATACTTTAATTACATGAATCCTTATTATCACATGTACACTCTCTTAACTTTAGAATCCCATATCCAATGTTTGTAATTTTTTCCTTTTATCATATGTCATTTTAATTATGAAAATACATGGTCATTAAACCATGTTATATTTTCCACCATAACATATTTACTTATATCATGTATTATGGAACTATTTCTTATATGGTAAGTCTTATAATATATTCATTCTTTTTAATGAATACCTCTTATATTATAAATGTTATAACTCTTATAACATAAAAACCATATTATAAATTCCATTTTAAAATGTCAACATTTTCGAACAGCACTTATGTTCTTAAATATTTACAAAATCACCACATAATTAATGTAATGTTACATTATAGTTATATAACATATATTATGACATTTAAGTCATTAAAACAATTATAACATATAGTTGTAAATTGTTGTAAAATACCAAACAACCCCTTATATTTTCGGTTTTCAAAACAACCACTAAACTTCTATAAATCACAAATCAATCCCAAATTATATTTCATTGTTACACTTATATCATATACCTTATAGTTATACCTTTAAGCCTTAAATATTTAACCTATAGTTTTATTATTTTTTAAACAACCGAACACTATTCTAATTATCTTTCCACCACTTAACTTTCTATATTCACCAAATTCTCCTCTTTATAACATATAGTTTTCTAATATCATCAAGACTATATATTATACATATGTCTTTATAAAACCTTATATATAATTCCAAAAATCACCAAACTATACCAAAAGGTTATAAACATTATTCCTAACCTTATATTTTCTCCAAATCTCGGTTTTACCACATATGTTACCCATTTGTAACAATATCATAAAATATCTTATATTATACTTATATAATTCATTAAACTCCAAATTTAACCAAATAAATTTCTAAAAATTCCTAATAACCTAAGGTTTGTACTAAACTCCATTTAGTACCCCAAGTTTTCGGAAATCACATTAGCCCCATCTCTTTAAATCTTTTACAAATTAACACTTATCTTAATATAAGGTTGTATTTTAATTTCTAAAATTCTCCAAACTTGGTCAAAGTCTCCTATATAGTCAACTTTGACTTCTAATACCAAATTGGACCCAAACCTTTCGGTAATTACAAGCTTTACCCATACTTTTCTATTTTTACAATTTTGACCCAAAACTTTATAAAATGTTATAATTTTTATTAAATTCATTTAAAAACCCTAAATTCCTCTATATTAAGCTCTCGGCCTAATATTTAGTTAGTAATTACCGTTTGACCCCAATTTAATTATATAAGCATAAATAAACTAAATAAGCTTATAAACTTAAATTAAAATGGCCTAATGACATGGCCTTATTACAACCTTGAACTTGCAAAATAAATTACACAATAAATGTCTCAAAATTAATACATACTCACGGCCTCACTTGTATTTGATTATTTTTCCACATAATGTCATAATTTGACCATTATGTTAATTAAATCTCTTAAATGACTAGCTTAATTTATCTTAGTCATTTTTTTCCATTTTTAGGTCAATATGACCCTTATTTAATATTTCACTCTCGGCAATATTATATATAAGCTTAGAAATTATAAAATCATAGATTTAAGGTGTTTATACCTTGATTTGCCCTTGTATGTCTCGGCCTCTTGTAGGAAAATTCACCACATGATTTAGACATGTTTAATACACAAAAACAAGATATGGTTACACTCCAAGCTTGAGCTTAACCATAAGGAATAATTAATGTAAGATTTAAGGCAAAAATCACCTTAAAAATGCAAGAAGAGTTCAAGATGGGTTCGGCCTGAATCAAACACCCACAAGGTGTTAGATCCACCATATTGACATAGGAAATAGCTAGATCACAACAAGCTGCCTTGTTATTAGGTTTTACCTTGGAAAAATGCCTTAAAAGAGGGTATTTCCTTTGGATCTCGGCCACCCTTGCTCCAAATGGCTATCCAACTGATTGAACATGTAAATATGAAGATTATGAGTGTATAAACTCATAAAAATCAGAGGAAGAAAATCGGATGAAGTAGAGAAGCTTAAGGTATGTTTTTACCTTAAAATGAGATTTTGAGCAACCTTGGTCTCTAAACTTGTTTCAACCGAATTTGATTGATGTTCTAACCTTAGAACACTGAGAATAAGCCATAGGAACTGATTAGTCACGAGATCTAAGCATAGGTGGTGAAGAGATGAAGAAAAAGAGCCAAAAACAAGCCTTAAACCATTAATTAGAAGCTTAGAAGTTGGATTACCTTCTTAGCTCAAGAGCGGTTGAGAGAGCTTGGAGAGCTGAAGAGCTCGGTTGGAATGAGCTGGAGGAGAGAGAGATGATTGAAGATATTATTTGATTGAAAAGTAAATTTGATTAGTTTATTCCTTAGTTAATGGAGACTCACCTAAGGATAAGAGGGACAAGAGTCGGCTGAGGATAAGAAAGGAGGCTCCACACGGTTTTCCAGCTGGAGGATCAAATAATAGCCTAATGGTGTATAATAATCAAAAGGCAAAAGTAAGCCCTTAATTTGGAGACATGTTGGAGTCTTGTTTATTGTCTAAAGTGGCGAATTGGAGCCTCTCTTGCTTGTAAATGTCGATCACATGGTCTAAGGGGTCAACTTTGACCTCTTGACCAATCTTAGTCAATGTTGACTCATGTGGGCCCCCTTTTAGGGTTTTATTAATATTTTAATATTAAATTTGTAAAAATTTGTAAAATTTGGAATTAAATTCCTAATATGATATAATGTGATATAATATCATATTTAAAGGTATTATAACCTTTAAGCCATTAAAACCAATTTAGAAGGCAATTTCACAAAAATGTGCTTTAAGGAGTTTTAGTGCACATTTTGTGTTGCAAGGTGTTTCTGAGCTTAGTTTTCTTTGAGAATGTTTTGTTGTGTTCCTTACTTCATTATAATACTTAGGAATCCACTTTGGATCCTATCTGAGGTCATACAATCTTTATGGTGTCTTAAAGCACCTTTTTGGCTTTACCGATCTTAAGGCATGTTTTGCCTTGTTGAGATCTTTAGATTGTTCCCCAGTAATATTTAGGTGTTTATTAACCATCTTAGATCATTAATAGATCATTTAATTTTAAAGGTTAGGGGTATTTCAGTCTACCCCCCTTAAAAAGGCTTCGTCCCGAAGTCCTTAATCCTCTACAGTTCACCTAAGGAATCAAGTTCCACTAAGTAACCAAACAGTCCATCGCTAGGGAGTAACTCCCACTAGGTTCAAACCTAGTCTATACATACAGCATATATCAAATAACCAAACCACATGGTATACTCATTCATTTCATAGCACTAAACAAGGTGCACAACCAATACATCAACAAAGTACTCAGCGGTACTATATATATCTCAAACAGGTGCACTAAGGCACATACATAAAATGTATTCAACATATAATCATCCAAACAAACATGTATGACGCAGCATACCAACAAAAACACACCACCAAAACAAGACCTAATGCATAACATATGCGCAAGCCAAGTGGTGTCTACCCCCCTTAAAAAGGGTTTGACCACGAACCCGTACAAGTATCACAGCTACTACTCGAAGAGTGCGGGATACTTCGCTCTCATGGAGTCCTCTAACTCCCATGTAGCCTCCTCCACCTCATGGTTCGACCAGAGAACCTTGACCATGCTAACGGTCTTGTTCCTAGTCTGTCTCGTCTTCGTATCGAGAATGCGGAGTGGTACTTCCTCATATCGTAGAGCGGGGTCCAACTCTAAAGTCTCTGGCTGCAAAACGTGCGATGGGTGGGGCACATACTTCTTCAACTGTGAAACGTGAAATACGTCGTGCACCCTCCCGAGCTCTGCTGGCAAATCTAGTCTGTAGGCTAATGGGCCCACTCGCTCCCTAATCACATAAGGTCCAACATACTTTGGGCTCAACTTGCCCTTCTGCCCAAACCGGAATATCCCCTTCATGGGTGACACTCTAAGGAATACCATATCGTCGGTAGTGAACTCAACGTCCCTCCTCTTGGTGTCTGCATATGATTTCTGCCGGTCCTGAGCTGCCTTCATGTTCTTCCTAATCTGTTAGACATCCTCCTTAATCTGCTCTAGGTACTCAGGTCCTAGAAGCGTATTCTCGCTGGCCTCATCCCAGCATAAGGGAGTCCTACATGGTCTACCATAAAGTGCCTGAAACGGTGGCATCTGTATCGAGGAGTGGTAGCTGTTGTTGTAGGCGAACTCTATCAGATGTAGTCGCTCTAACCAACTCCCCTGAAAATCTAAGGCACATGCTCAGCATGTCCTCCAGTGTCTGGATGGTCCTCTCACTCTGACCGTCGGTCTGTGGATGGAATGCCGTACTAAGCTTCAACTTCGTACCCAAGGCTTCCTGAACCTGTCCCCAGAATCTGGACAAAAATCGAGGGTCCCTATCAGAAACAATAGTCTTTGGCACACCATGGTGCCGGATCACCTCCTTCTGGAACAAGTCCGCTAACTTTGGGACCTTCCAGGTATCATTCATAGCAACAAACTTAGCCACCTTCGTCAGACGGTCCATAATGACCCATATCGTGTTCAGCCCTCCCTTAGTCGGTGGGAGACCGACAACGAAATCCATCGAGATGTCCTCGAACTTCCAACAAGGAATAGGCATAGACTGCACTAAACCTCCGGGCCTCCTATGCTCAAACTTAACCTTCTGACAGGTCAAGCATCTAGTCACAAAGTCAGCTACATCCTTCTTCATCCCGCTCCACCAGAAATGAACCTTCAAATCCTTATACATCTTCGAAGAACCGGGGTGGACGGATAAGGACGAGCTATGAGCCTCCTGGAGTATCTTCTCCTTCAAGTCAGGAGAAGACTCCGGAATACACAAACGGCCATTCAGTCGAATCATGCCATCATTACACAGTTCGAAGTCATACTTCTGACTTCAAAACCCCTCCAACATTTTCTGCTTGATGCTTTCCATATACTGGTCACTCTCCTGTGCAGCTCGTATCTCATCAATCATACTGCTGCTGGCTACCAGTGCAAATAATGAATGAGCTCTGCGGCTCAGGGCGTCAGCTACTACATTCGCCTTGCCCTCCTTGTATTTCAGGTCTATGTCGTAGTCCTTCAAGAACTCGACCCATCTTCTCTGTCGCATGTTCAGCTCCTTCTGAGAGAAGAGATGCTGTAAACTCTTATGATCAGAGTAGATAGTGACTGTCACACCGTAAGATAATGTCGCCAGATCTTCAAAGCGAAGACTACTGCGCCTAACTCAAGGTCGTGTGTGGGGTAATTCACCTCATGCTTCTTCAGCTGTCGGGATGCGTAGGCAACTACCTTCCCGTGCTGCATAAGCACACAGCCTAGACCGGTTCCAGAGGCATCACAGTATACCTCGAACCCATCGGTGCCCTCAGGGATAGTAAGAACGGGCGCCGATGTCAGGAGATCCTTCAGTGTCTGAAAGGACTGCTCACACTCTGCAGACCATAAGAACTGGGATTCCTTCTTCATGAGATTAGTCATTGGTTTGGCCTCTTGGAGAAGTCCTTCACGAACCTTCTATAGTAACCAGCCAAACCCAGAAAGCTGCGGACGTCTGTAACTGTCTTTGGCCTTGGCCAACTCTTCACTGCCTCAATCTTAGCAGGATCTACAGATATCCCGTCTGCTGATATGATGTGTCCTAGAAATGACACGCTGTCTAACCAAACTCACACTTCGAGAGCTTGGCATACAGCTGGTTCTTCCTCATAATATTCAACACCTGTCTCAAATGTAACTCATGATCTTCCCTGGTCTTCGAATAGATCAGAATATCGTCGATGAACACCACAACTGAACTATCAAGCTGTTCTCTGAAGAGACGGTTCATCAAATCCATGAATATGGCTGGCGCATTCGTCAATCCGAATGGCATAACGGTGAACTCGTAGTGTCCATACCGTGTCCTGAAAGCTGTCTTCTCTATGTCACCCTCTGCAATCCTAATCTGATGGTAGCCAGATCTGAGATCTATCTTCGAGAACACACTGGCCCCTCTCAACTGGTCAAATAAGTCATCAATCCGTGGTAACGGGTACTTGTTCTTGACCGTGACCGCATTAAGCTCGCGGTAGTCGATGCAGAGTCGCATACTGCCGTCCTTCTTCTTCAATAATACTGGAGCACCCCAAGGAGAAACACTCGGTCGAATGAATCCCTTGTCGAGGAGGTCCTCCAGCTGTACCTTCAACTCCCTCATCTCAGCTGGTGCCATACGGTAGGGTGCCTTAGCAATAGGGCCCGTACCTGGCAATAATCAACGGCGAACTCAACCTCACGCACAGGCGGCATGCCTGGCAACTCATCAGGAAACACATCGGGAAAGTCTGCCACGACTGGAATGTCTACATCCATCTCGTCGCACTGTCTCGTGTCCTGTACATAACAGAGGAAGGCTTGTCGGCCCTTCCTAACATCCTTCATCAGGGACAATGCTGACACGATCTTGACAGTCGGCTCTCTCCTCACACTGCGGTACGACACTGTCTTGCCACTCGGCCCCTTCAGTAGTAGTCGATGCTCTGCACAATGAAGGCGGCCCTTATGCTTCTGTAGCCAATCCATACCCACTATAATGTCGAAGCCCAAGTTCTTAAACTCAATCAAATCATGGGAAAAGTCTCATTCATAATACTGATCTCTGACCCTAAGTACTGCCTGGTGCAACCTACTTTCTCCTTCGATGGAAGGGTGACTGAAAAGTCTGAAAGCTGTTCGGGGGCAGCCCCCAGCTTCATAGCAAATGCCGAGGAAATAAAGAATGAAGCCCCTGAGTCGAACAATACGGAAGCACTAACACCATCAACAGGAAAGGTACCTGAGATCATCTCTCGTATTAGCATCGAGTCCCAATAAATCAGTAATCTACTGTCGGTTGTAATTGTCATACCTGTGATGACATTACCGGACTCCTTGGCTTGCGCCATATCTAAGATGCAGATGGTACCCTCCTTTCCATTTTCGTAGCCTGAAGTTATGAATCAACGGTATCAACAAACTGAACACATATGCTTGAAGGCATAAAACTCTTATTTCATTCATTCAACTGTATTATACAAGGTTACACACTTAGCTACTGCTATTACATCAGTACTGTCTGAAAGTCAAATTTAAACGGCCAGGTCGGATGTGGGTATCATTCACTAGAGCTGGTGGGGCGGTATTGAGCTTAATGCTCTTAATACCATGGTATACAAGCCTACTCTCCACCAAATACCAACACATCCCCAGACTTGAGGATGATCTTGCTTGCTAGATCCATCCTCTTCTGGTCTCCATAGATGAACTCAGCATCATCGCCGATGGAGAATGACACAACCGGTATTCCTCTGGTGATGGACTCGGTCGTCTCATCACGGTCCTGGTGCATTCCAAGTTTTCCTCCCTGCTCGTAGTAGTTGATGATGCAAATGTCAGGTGTCATGTCGGGTAATGGGTAAGTCTCACAGTTTTGAGCAATATCCATTGCGTTTCTCACCAAGGTTAGGAAACTCTCAGGTATCCTAGGTATAGATACGCCACCTACCATCCTCACCTCTCGATAAACCCTAGCTTGTGGATCCCAATCTTTCCCTAAGCACATCATGTGCAGTTTCATTCTAGAACCATATTAAATACAGGGGTATAAAATCCTCCTATGCCCTTACCCAAAGCTCTACACTCATTCACTATGGCGATTTGCTCATCTAGGGTTAGGAACTCTCTGAGAAGTATCATGCCCGGTCTGACCACATGACACAACTCACTAGGGTACTCCCGTCTTTCCCCGGGTCTAGGTGATCTCTGTCTTGTAAGTGTGGGATAGCAGATGTCGAAGTCTCCTAAGAGGTAACAGGTTTCCTAGATAAGTTTTTATCTAAGGGGTAATTACACATTCATGCTAAGGTAAAGCGTTTAACACACAGTCATGCTTTCATACAATGGTTAAGGTTTCAAATGCTAACCTTCACCGCGCTGGGTGCTAGTACCAGCGCCGATGCTCCCGCTGCATTCAGCACGCGGTTGCCCGGCGGGTTCCTCTGGTTCTGCTGCTGCGGCTGCTGCTGCTGCCCCTCTGGGCTTGGGGCGCCGGCCCCCTCTGGCCACCTCGGGCTCCACCTCCTCCAGTAGGTGCGCCCTGAGTCCCCTTCGGCGGGCGGTACGCTCGGCTCTCCGGGTTCGAGAAGCACTCGAACGACCTGTGGCCCTTCTTCCCGCAGTGGTGACAGTCCACAGCTTGCCCGGTGCAGTCACACCCGGGTGGTCTTTACCGCAGCGCTTGCAGTGAAAGTGGCGCTGGGGTGCAGAACCTATTATCATAACACACTCAGATTAACACATGGATGGTAATGGATAGTATAATAATCAACTCATTCACAAGGTTAGATCGCTTACCCTTAGGGGGTACAGATCTAAGAGGCTGGGCATCGTAGGTAGGCCCGGTCAGCATCGGGACCTTCTCTTTGCCCTTCTGGCTGGCCTGCTCCTTCTTCTTCTCCTTCCAGGAGAACTTTTCTTCCTGTGATCGTCAAAGTCAGGAATAGCAGGTATAAAAGCAGGCAGCAAGTAAGTAATTTAAATGGATTAAATAACTTAAAGTGGATCTTACTTCCAACTCTTGCCGCTCCCGCTTCCAGCCGCAACCTCCGCCTCCTTTTCTGGGGCCTTACGCTTCTGCCCCTGGCCGTCCTCCCGGCTGTTCACCAACAGCTCCGTCCGGGAAGCAGCCTCGTAGCATTCCTACAATGCATCAATGAGTTCCCCAACTTGTAATAATTCAAACTGAGTTACAAGATATAATCTGTCAACTAATTTTACCTGTATCGTAGGATATAAGGCAGCGCCCATGGCGGCCTTGATCGCATATCTCAACCCGCCTCTAAACTTCTCAACCTTTACAGCATCTGAATAAACAACTCCTGGGACAAAGTCCAAGAGCCCAATAAAAGAAGAGTAGTACTGATCTACCGTCAGACTACCCTGCCTCAGGGCCTCAAACTCTTCCCTCTTTCTCTGCTTCAAATGAGCAGGATAGTATTTCTCTCTCAACAGTTCCACAAAACCTGTCCATCCAAAACCCTCAGTAGCAAGGTAATGCGCCTTCACGGACCTCCACCAAGTGCTGGCGGCGTCCCTCAAGTGAAAGGCCGCTATGCCGACCCGGTGCTCAGCAGGCACGTGAATGGCGTCAAAGGCCTTCTCATGCTCAATGATGTATCTCTCAGGACGGTGGGGTCAGCTACCCCGTCATACGTAGGTACACGTGTGTCAGCACACTCTTCAGCCAATTCGGCTCTCTAGGTGCGGGTACGGGTGGGACTACTGGTGGTGCTCCTATCTGGACACCTCCCATCAGGGCTAGCTGAGCAAAGACGGCCGCTACCGTCTCAGCAACGCCCACGGCTGGGGCCTCAGGAGGTCCTCCTCCAGGCCCGCCGCCTCTCCACCACCTCCTGCCTCTGCCAGCTGATCGTCTTCCGGAAGACATCTGAAGAATTCAGAATCAAGGTCAGCTCTTGGTATAAATACTGTACTGTTTCCAACCATAACCTAACTCAAATCATTTACAACCATCTACTTGGTACTGGTGTGTGAATAACCTAAGCTCACGGTACTTTAACTACTATCTCTTGTAATCAGAGCGGTACTCCGCTCTGATACCACTTTTGTAACACCCCTACTAATCGGCTCCTAAATCCTATAAATGTCGCACATATAATTAATCGCAGCGGTAAATAACAGACTGTCGCTCCTATGGTGTCACTGTTATCACTCGCCCATACGGGTGATAACGAGTTACCTGATAATCAACATGCGAAACGTATTCCCGCAGTGACCACAAGAGATAGATAGTAGAACTTAAACAATTTAAAACAAACCAACAGTAACCAATTATTACAGACCGTACTCGTGAGCATCTAAACAAATCCACCTCGGTTTACACAACCCGAGTCCAAAACGTCATCAGTACAAACCGTACCAAGTCTTAACACAACAATATTACAACCGTCGCGCCTCGCGTCGACCACCAGCTACTCTCCTGAAATAAAAATGGTTTGTGGTATGGAATCAGCCCCTGCTGAGTATGTCATCACATGCCCCGTCATGCCCCCAAAGACCCCTCAATTATTTGGTCGAGAGCATGAGGTTCGTTACATGCAATACCATTTTAATATTTAAAACTGTAAATCAAATAACATTAATATCCATACAATAACACAACCATCAACACACAATAAAATAACCACAAGTATAACCAATGAACAACAAAGCGAAACAACGAGAATAATAAACAAGTATTAAGTCTCGTCCATGGTATAGAAACCAATATTGTTCGCCACTGTATAAGTCTCAATTGTTTAATTGTTCAGTTATACCTAGTGACAATGTCTCGTTAAAACGACATGTCTCTAGTTACCCATATATTATGGCGGGTCACCCACGGCAGTAGCCACTCCAACGGTAGAGTCTCCGACCAACGAGCCATTCTAGCTCACGGGAAATTTTCTTGATACTTGCGGACCCGTACGCGGACATCCTGGTATCGTTTTTGTGATCACAGCGCGCACCAAGAGCCACATCCTCTTGGCTTTACTAACTTCCATTAATTAATTATACCATCGCATCGCATTACCATTTTTTTCTAACACAGCAGACTAAGATCATTAGTCCAATCCGGAGTCTGTAAACTCAGGATCCAGTGTTAGATACGAGAGCGGCGTTTAGAAAGGCCAATGCTCCGTATAAAGTCTTGGATAATATGTATAAGTTATTATCCTAGTGCTACAACGTTTTACTTACGTTCCTTATATTTCATATAAGATAGCACCATAGCCGCTAGTTCGTTTTATATATAGGTTCATATATACGAACCAATACTGTTAACTCAACAACAGTAAATAATAAGCAGCTATAAATATACAATTCATGCATATTAATTAACACATTCAGACAAACAATCTTATCACAGATCACACAGAAGTCTGAACTGAGGAAGCCCTCAGAGACAATCAGAGACACATAACAACATACCGTTCACCCTGATGTATTACGGTGGAGTATGAATCAGCAAGATCCTATGCTCCGTGTGTCGTCTCTAACAGTCTAAACAATACATAATGCTACTGATTAGCATACTGTATAACACAATCCTACGGTACCCCGTACCGTCACTAACAACTCCCGGTTAACCCCCCGTTATAAACTGTCAATGTTTGTCGGGCTTTCGGTTTAACTCGAGATTGGGAAAAGTGTTATATTACATGCGTAGTCTTGTCTTGTATATTAATATTATTGTTGAACTTGTTATCGCATGTGACTTAACATACCCTTGTATGTATTTGTTTCATTATTGCATGTGTGATCCTTTCATGCACTATGCATCTCACCTTAGTATTTATTTTTCTAAGGTTTGTCTCTTTTTTTTTTAAATTCAATGTGGTATAATTCATTTGTAAACAATACTTCTAATTACATGAATCCTTATTATCACATGTACACTCTCTTAACTTAGAATCCCATATCCAATGTTTGTAATTCTTTTCCTTTTATCATATGTCATTTTAAGAAAAATACATGGTCATTAAACCATGTTATATTTTCCACCATAACATATATTTTCTTATAGTCATGTATTATGGAACTATTTCTTATATGGTAAGTCTTATAATATATATTCATTCTTTTTAATGAATACCTCTTATATTATAAATGTTATAACTCTTATAACATAAAAACCATATTATAAATTCCATTTTAAAATGTCAACATTTTCGAACAGCACTTATGTTCTTAAATATTTACAAAATCACCACATAATTAATGTAATGTTACATTATAATTATATAACATATATTATGACATTTAAGTCATTAAAACAATTATAACATATAGTTGTAAATTGTTGTAAAATACCAAACAACCCCTTATATTTTCGGTTTTCAAAACAACCATTAAACTTCTATAAATCACAAATCAATCCCAAATTATATTTCATTGTTACACTTAAATCATACACCTTATATTATACCCTTTAAGCCTTAAAATAATTATAACCTATAGTTTTATTATTTTTTTTAAACAACCGAACACTACTCTAATTATCTTTCCACCACTTAACTTCCTATATTCACCAAATTCTCCTCTTTATAACATATAGTTTTCTAATATCATCAAAACTATATATTATACATATGTCTTTATAAAACCTTATATATAATTCCAAAAATCACCAAATTATACCAAAAGGTTATAAACATTATTCCTAACCTTATATTTTCTCCAAATCTCGGTTTTACCACATATGTTACCCATTTGTAACAATATCATAAAATATCTTATATTATACTTATATAGCTCATTTAAACTCCAAATTTAACCAAATAAATTTCTAAAAATTCCTAATAACCTAAGGTCTGTACTAAACTCCATTTAGTACCCCAAGTTTTCGGAAATCACAATCTAGCCCCATCTCTTATAAATCTTTTACAAATTAACACTTATCTTAGTTTAAGGTTGTATTTTAATTTCTAAAATTCTCCAAACTTGGTCAAAGTCTCCTATATAGTCAACTTTGACTTCTAATACCAAATTGGACCCAAACCTTTCAGTAATTACAAAGCTTTACCCATACTTTTCTATTTTTACAATTTTGACCCAAAACTTTATAAAATGTTATAATTTTTATTAAATTCATTTAAAAACCCTAAATTCCTCAATATTAAGCTCTCGGCCTAATATTTAGTTAGTAATTACCGTTTGACCCCAATTTTAATTATAAGCATAAATAAAACTAAATAAGCTTATAAACTTAAATTAAAATGGCCTAATGACATGGCCTTATTACAACCTTGAACTTGCAAAATAAATTACACAATAAATGTCTCAAAATATAATACATACTCACGGCCTCACTTGTATTTGATTATTTTTCCACATAATGTCATAATTTGACCATTATGTTAATTAAATCTCTTAAATGACTAGATTAATTTATCTTAGTCATTTTTTTCCATTTTTAGGTCAATATGACCCTTATTTAATATTTCACTCTCGGAAATATTATTATATAAGCTTAGAAATTATAAAAATCATAGATTTAAGGTGTTTATACCTTGATTTGCCCTTATATGTACTCGGCCTCTTGTAGGAAAATTCACCACATGATTTAGACATGTTTAATACACAAAAACAAGATATGGTTACACTCCAAGCTTGAGCTTAACCATAAGGAATAATTAATGTAAGATTTAAGGCAAAAATCACCTTAAAAATGCAAGGAGAGTTCAAGATGGTTTCAGCCTGAATCAAACACACCACAAGGTGTTAGATCCACCATATTGACATAGGAAATAGCTAGATCTCAACAAGCTGCCTTGTTATTAGGTGTTACCTTGGAAAAATGCCTTAAAAGAGGGTATTTCCTTTGGATCTCGGCCACCCTTGCTCCAAATGGCTATCCAACTGATTGAACATGTAAATATGAAGATTATGAGTGTATAAACTCATAAAAATCAGAGGAAGAAAATTGGATGAATTGTAGAGAAGCTTAAGGTATGTTTTTACCTTAAAATGAGATTTTGAGCAACCTTGGTCTCTAAACTTGTTTCAACCGAAATTTGATTGATGTTCTAACCTTATAACACTGATAATAAGCCATAGGAACTGATTAGTCACGAGATCTAAGCATAGGTGGTGAAGAGATGAAGAAAAAGAGCCAAAAACAAGCCTTAAACCATTAATTAGAAGCTTAGAAGTTGGATCTACCTTCTTAGCTCAAGAGCCACGGTTGAGAGAGCTTGGAGAGTGAATGAGCTCGGTTGGAATGAGCTGGAGTCGGACAAGGAGGAAGAGAATGATTGAAGATAGCATTATTTGCTTGAAAAGTAAATTTGATTAGTTAATTCCTTAGTTAATGAGAGGTGACTCACCTAATGGATAAGAGGGACAAGGAGTCGGCTGAGGATAAGAAAGGAGAGGCTCTCACACGGTTTTCCAGCTGGAGGATTCAAATAATAGAGCTAATGGTGTATTAAGTAATCAAAAGGCAAAAGTAAGCCCTTAATTTAAGGAGACATGTTGGAGTCTTGTTTATTGTCTAAGCAAGTGGCGATTTGGAGCCTCTCTTGCTTGTAAATGTCGAACTCACATGGTCTAAGGGGTCAACTTTGACCTCTTGACCAATCTTAGTCAATGTTGACTCATGTGGGCCCCCTTTTAGGGTTTTATTAATATTTTAATATTAAATTTGTAAAAATTTGTAAAATTTGGAATTAAATTCCTAATATGATATAATGTGATATAATATCATATTTAAAGGTAATTATAACCTTTAAGCCCATTTAAAACCAATTTAGAAAGCAATTTCACAAAAATGTGCTTTAAGGAGTTTTAGTGCACATTTTGTGTTGCAAGGTGTTTCTGAGCTTAGTTTTCTTTGAGAATGGTTTTTTTTTGTTCCTTACTTCATTATAATACTTAGGAATCCACTTTGGATCCTATCTGAGGTCATACAATCTTTATGGTGTCTTAAAGCACCTTTTTGGCTTTACCGATCTTAAGGCATGTTTTGCCTTGTTGAGATCTTTAGATTGTTCCCCAGTAATATTTAGGTGTTTATTAACCATCTTAGATCATTAATAGATCATTTAATTATATTTAAAGGTTAGGGGTATTTCAATTGGCACGCCACTGATCCCAGGTACGGTATATTCAAGAGGGTTTTCTGGGCGTTCGGGCCATGCATTGATGCATTCAGACATTGCAGACTCGTGATATGTATTGACGGTACTTTCTTGTACGGAAAGTACAAGCATAAACTCCTCATTGCATGTGCAAGTGACGCGTGTCACACGAGAAATTGCCTCGCTGTGACCGGCTCAACTCACGCCCGAGTCGATCAGCCTTCACACCTTTGCTTGAAACACGCCCGCTTCAAGACTCCGCCTTGGCTAGACACTCACACACTCCTCTGCGCCTAGGAGTGGTAAAGATCCAACCTTTACGCCTCTGCACCAAACGGGATGCAAGAATGAGAATACCGCCCACGTTGTGGTAACTAGTTCCACTGCAACCTTGCCCTCCTGAACTTGTCTCTGAATCAAGTTCGCAAGTGTTGGATGTTGCAGGACTAGAGGTAGGAACTGGGAAACACTCAAACGCTCACGCTAGAATTCTTTAGGGGAAGAACTCAATTGTGACGTAGCTAAGTTTATGTGAGATCAAAGGCGCATATACTCTCTTTCTTTCTCTTGCTTCCAAAGCTTAGAATAGATTAGTGTAGAGTGAATAATGATTGATTCCGCCTACAATGATCTCACCAGCCTTATATAGGCCCCTTGGTTCGGTTGAGATAATAAGGGAAACAAACTCCTTTATTCCCTCTCCTTAAAATCTCAACAAACTTCCCCCTTATCTCTCTAGTTGGTTAGACGCTTAAAATCTCAACTTTCCACCAAGGAAGGCGCCTAACAACAAACTCCCTATAAAGGTGGCACCCCAATCAGCTAGCCAAGGAAGATCTCAACAACCTTGCTATATTGGTGCCGCCTCCTAACCATCTTCCTAAATAAGTGGCGCCTCTATTAGCTAAGGAGAGGATCTTAACAACCTCTCCTAAATAGGTGTCGCCCACAAGGAAAGGGGATAAGGCAGCCCAGCTGTCCTTATCCAGTTGAGAGAATATCTCAACCTCTTTCCACAATTTTAGGAAGTAGTTATTCAGTTTGTTGGGATAACAATCCTTAACCACTTAGAGAGATATTTGCTACCGGTTTACCCCAGGTAAACTTTAGCAAATAATTATCCCGAAGAAATCTCAACAACTTAGAGAACCTTTCGCAGATAATATATTTTAGGGAAGGAAATCCAATTTCACCAAGATAAACTTAATTTCCCATGGAAAGGCATTTTCTCTTTCCAAACATAATTAACCCAGTTAATATATGTTTTTCTACCAGCTTCCAGACATATCTTTTAGTTAAGGGAACATTGGGCTTTATTATCTCCAAGATAATAACCACCTCTAAGAGCATCCCACAAAAATAGGAACTTTCGGTTAAGGCCTGAGAATCAGGGTTTCAGGGAGACACGGCGCCTGGCGCCCAGCGCGCGCCCGTGCTCCTTGTCCCTCGCGCGCCCAAGTACACCCCAGCGCCCAGCGCTTGTGTCTTGGTGTCGCGTGCTCTCGTTGCTGCCTAGCGCCCAGCGCCTGCAGCGTGTCCTGGCGCGCCTCAGCGTGTCCTAGCGCCCAACGCTCTTGACACTGTTGCCCACGTCGCGCACCCGAGACACACCCTAGCACCCTGTCACAGCCAGCGCCCGTGCCAAGCACTGCTAACGCCCGTGTCAAGAGATGCCCATGCCTTAGTCACCCAACTTGGCCCCGCGCATCGAGTCACAGCCAACGCCCGTGCCCAGCACAACCAGCTCCCGTGTCATGCGATACCGTGCCTAGTCATGACTCGCTCTTTTCCTTTATCATGACTCAAGCATGACACACCTTGGCAACGAATGCCACATGATGTCTGGTCATGTATGCTTGAAATACCCCTAACATTTAAATAATTAAATATAAGTAAATAAATATTATTTGAGGAATTATAAATATTATTTGGGGGTTTATTAAACCCTAAGAAAACATATAAACACTTGGGCGTTAAAAACGCACCAAACTCCTTAAGGTCAGAAACGAGCGTTAAAAGCTCGACCTTAAGTTAAACAATTATATAAGCTATGGACATTACATGAATTTAACCAAGGATCATTTTATGATCTTTAAAATACAAGTTCTCAGTTAGAACTGAGTAAAAATACAAAGTTCTCGGAAGTTCCCGATGTGGACCCCATAAAGGCCCGGGAATGCTTAGGAGGAGTGCCAAGGTGGCACGAACCCCTATAAAAATTATTCTTAGAGTTCCTAAAATCATTATTAATTATTCCAAAGATAATTCCCAAGCTACTTCTTCAAAAATAAACAAAGAGCTCGGGGGAAAATTCTTAACGCTCCTTTTATCTCGGGAGTGCCCCTTTAGCCCGGAAATTGAGTTACAAGTTTATATAACCCTATATAATTAAATGTAACACTTCAACATATTATTACTGACTATAAACAATGTCTCTAAACACTAAACTCATAGTATATATGGGGGCGATTTTTAGGTCAAAGGGTACCTAAAATCAGCATTTATACCTTAAAACTTTCATCTTTTTCCATAATAAAAATGTACCAATTAAATGCTGGAACCTATTACATATATTAGTAGGGTCTTAGTACAATATAGTGTAATAAAAATTAAATAATAAATCAGTCTCATTTGACCTCCAATGTAGGCGTGACTACTAGTCTATTTTGGCTAGTTTTATTACAAATTATGTAATATGCTAAGATGACCCATCCTAGCAAGTTATTTATGTTAGTGGAGCAATTAATAGCAGTCTAATGAGGCAGCACCACCGTACGATCTGCAATGAAATTTACAATAGAATTATTAATCAACTAAGTATAACCTAAGCTAATACCTAATGACATAAACAAATCTCATTAAAATTCTAACCATTCGAATTGGTGCTGTTTGATTCTCCAAACTGGACACGATCTCCACCTGCAATCCATGTCTGCACCGAACGCCACCACCTGCATAGATTAAAACAAGATAACATATACTGAATAAAGCCATGAATAATTAATATCAAACAGCAAACTAATATCAGCAGTGGGCACTCCATTTACGTGGAGGAAGCAGCAGTAGTGGAGGCTCCATGTCTGCGCCGATCAACCTGCAAGTAGATGGGATTAGAACAAGAAAAGTTAGCTAAATTAAACAATGTAATACCAAGACTGCCTACCTATATATATAATATACCGTAGCAATAGTTTAGGAGCTGCTGTTTCATTCTCTTCCAAAAGCGATCGCCACACCTGCAGAGGATAAACAATAACCATGTTAATCAAAAACATATAAACTAAAACAAGATATAGTTACAAGTGGATGGTGTGCTGTTGGATTCTTCATGCCTGCGCCGATCATCCTCCACCGAATGCAACTGCCACCTGCAACACAATATTAGATAAGAATTCAGAAGTTAGTATACATCATGCCATTTCTTGTCGCTTTAGTACATGAGATGTGCTGTTTGGTGTGCTGTATAACGTGGATCAGCAACGAAGGAGCTCGCATGCTCCAGCAGAAAGTGACCACGCCACCTGCAGTTAGAGACAAGATTAATACATAAATCAAATTAAGATATACCCTAATATATTAAGCCTATATCATTAAGTAGTCTAAGTTAACCATGACCATTCCTTTTTAGCCACTCAAAATACATAATTGAGCTGCCTAAAAACCACTACAGCCGTAAGACTACCAAGTTAGGACTAATGGTGAATTAATAATTTAGTGATCAAATAATGTATGCATAAGTTAATAAAAAAAAATAGAGAACTTACCTTATAACATTCGTAAGTGGCATCTTCAATCTTTGCCATCTCCACGAATTGGTAAGTCCTCCTAAGCTCTCTCCTTATTTTCTTGTTCAACTCCTAACTTAATTCATAAATGCTAATAAACTCTATTAATGGTATAATAATTTCTAACACCATTTTAATGTAATTTCCTAGTTAATTCTATCAAGTCTTGGAGCAAAAATAATTCTAGCAATCTATCAAGAATTCGCCATCAAATTGTTCTCCAAGGAGTTGTCTTGGTTCAACATCAATTCAAGGAGTAATCAAGGTTAATCTAAGGTACTTTCATATTTGAAAATCCTAAATAAATTTCTTCAACATGTCCGAAAATATTAGTCTTCTAAATCCATGTTCTCTTCATTATTCTATGAAGGAAAATTGGATCAACAATCATCTCAAGGTGTATCAAAAATACCTTGTTGAATTCCTAAGGTAAACTCTTGTAAAACTACTACAAATATTATTTATAAGCTCTTATTAGAAGACTAACAAATAAATCCCTTACACATGTACAAGGAATTCGATTTATCAACTTCAAATTATCATTTGAGGAGCTTGGAAATTCAAGGAAAAATCAAGCACAAGAATTGTCTTGATTTAAGGGTAAGTTTGTATAAATAAGGTTTATTAAGTTTAAGTTTGATTTAATCTTCAAACTTTGGTATAAAAACTTGGTATAACCTTTAAATGAAATTAGAACCGAAAACTATAGGTTATATTGTCAAGAAAATAATTTATAACATATAAGGTAAGATTATTACCTTGAGATATATATTTAGGTCATAAAAATTAATTATGTTACCTATACATTGAAACTGAATGGTCTAGGACTTTTATGTTCTATTTTTACTTTATAATCATTCTAAGTCATTAGCATAATTTTTAGAAGTGTTATATGACTTATATACATTTATATGTATTTATTATAAAGTTTAAAACCATAAGATAAATTTAAAGGGTGGCCGAGAGCATTACATGAAGTTTGGTGAATTTTGAAATACATATAAGTGTATTAATTTATTTTGTGAATTTTTGGAATATTAAAAATAGCTACAAGTATTTAAAGGGCTATTTTAATAAGTTATGTGGTTAAAATGTAATTTTGAAAAGTTTAGAGTACATATATAGATTTCCGAAAATATAAGGAATTATTTGGTGTAATTATGGTAAGATATAAGGTAGGAATTAATATTATGAATTTTGGTGAATTTAAATAAGTGTTTAAGTGTTAAGAATAACATTTAATAAAGTTTTGGGACTATTTGGTAATTATTTGGGAAGTTTAGTATGTTACCGAAAATACATATGATTTTATGGTATATTAAAGTATTAATTGTGAAATTAAGTCTTGGTCAAGGTGTTGACCAAAAACTTTGGGTTAAAATGATTTATGACATAAAATATTAAGTTTACAAAAGTTTAGGGGTGAATATGTAATTTTTGGAAGTATAAATGAAGGATAGAATTTAAATAAGGGCGGAAATGTATTATAAGAAAATATATGGGTTACTTTGGTTATTTAAAGAAATTAAATATTAAAACTATAGTTTGTGAGTTAATATGTAACTTATATAAAGTTTTGGGGTTAAAAGTGTAAATATAGAAACTATATAATTAAACCAAAGAGCTTATGGGCTTAATTGGTAATTTATAAGATTTGTGGTATTAATTTGTAATTACCGAAATAATAAGAGTATTTGGTGATTTGTAAAAATAAGGTGGTTAACTAATATTTACAAAGGTTAGTGTGGGTAAATGGTGAATTATAAAAGTTATAAGGTTATTTGACAATTTATAGAAGTTAATATAATTGTTTTGCAATTTTCGAAGTTGATAAGGGTAATTAATAAATTATAAAAGTATATGGTTATTTGGTAAGTTGTAAAAGTTAACGGGATCAATTATGATTACCGGAAAATTGTATATGGTTAGCTAGTAATTTACTAAGTTGTTGGGTATAATATATAAATACCGAGTTAATAAGGTTGGTTTCGTAATTTAATAAGGCAAGGAAGTGCAACTAGGTGATATAATGTATTATGGTATATTAAGGAATATAATATAAGGTGTATAAAATAATTTTGGTTATAATAAAAATGACCAAGGGATATAATATAAATGATAAGTGGAAATAATTATAAGTATATATAAATGTACCGTATAAATGATAATTCATTATCACATGTGAGTTTCACATAAAATAATGAACTGCTAGGTTAACTTGAACCACTGTTAAAATAACAGGGGGAAATAAATAACATACGGAGTTATTATACGACGAGTATAAACACTACAGTGACAGTACTGTAATATTTAGTGAATAGTTATATTAATACTACCAGTGTTGCATGTTTAAATAACAGCGTACGGGAAAGGATTACTGAACAGGAGTTTGTCAAGCTAGCAGTTTCTTGGTGAACGGTATGTTAATTGTGTGGTCTGAATGTCCTAAGGATTATCCTGAGGTCCAGACATTGTGTGATTAAATGTTTAAGAAGATATCTATGATTTTATGTGAATGATATTGTATGTGGGATTGCCCAAACTGTTGCGTTGTATTTTATGCGCGAATGTCTTGCGACTAAAGTTTATACATCTAAACTGGAAAAAAAAGACTAACTAACCTTTAGGTATTATTGAACCTAACAAGGGTCAAATGTGATAGTCTTATTTCAAGTATTGGTTATTATGTCACTGACAAAAGGGCTAACTTATAAAGAGAGGAATCCAGATCGTTTCGACTTTCTGGTTGCGCATTGTGATCACTATGAGAGACTCAAGAAGGGAGTCACTCCAAATCCATCAGCCACATTCGGGGATGGCGGAATGCACTGCCGTTGGTGCACAGTTTCGACCGGATCAGTCATTACATATATTTATCCAGGGCCATAAGGTCTACTGGTAACGGTTCCTTTGGAACCCAGTGGGACACACTGTCCATTTTCACAGGTTATTAAGGTTTGTCTTATCATGACACTTGAGATGGAAATTAAATGGAAAAGGTTAAATGATTGGTTTAAAGGTTAAGAGCCAAGTGACTAACTAACAAGTGCAGTTTAATACGTGTATCTCGTTTGATTATTGTTATGGTTTACTAATGTGTGATTATTGTTTATTGTTGTGTGGTTATTGTTGTGTGATTATTGGTGTTGTGTACTATTGTACACTGGCGTTTACAGGTGGATTGTTATGTGTTTGTTAAGTGTTTACAGTTGTTACTGTTATTATTGTAAACCGGCATTTCATGTAAAGAATCTAATATCAAGATGGCTAAAACGACTTAAGGAATCTAGAAGACTTAGGACTACATTTAGCATACCAGCATAGTTTGCTGAGCCCTTCATTGGGCCAAACATTTCAGGTCACTGAAGAATACACAAGCCGGAGTGCGGGGAACAGGGTAGCCGCTGTGTTTTTATAAACACTTGTGGATTTGTTATGTATTATATTTTGGAGGTTATTGTACTTCAGTTAGTTGCTCATTTAGTTGGATTTGGTTTGTAATAAGTAGAGTGCTCAGTATCTGTTCATCACAGCGTGAGAAGTTGTAATGTTGGAAAGAGTAAGGATGCCTTGTTACTCACAAGGGTGAGTGACGGCGTGTAACACCAAGGATAGTTAGTTTATTTTCCGCTGCGATTTGCTATTTATTATGCTACGAGTTATGACGTCATTACAGGTTTAGGATTAGGGGTGTTACAATGCTATAGCCCAGCTACCGACATGATACCACAAGTTAGCACAAAGCTATTTCCACCCGCTTCTCATTCTTGGTGAGCCTAGCTCACTGCCCCAAGTACCTGAGCCCCAGACTCATTACTTGTGCAACCTCGTCAGGTTCCCGCGCATGACAACGTGCCTTGGGTCCCGGACCCTTCACTTGTCACCGCTGTGTCATTCACCAACCTCGTGACACGGCCTGGACGTTGGGCCACCGAAACATCCCTGCCCAAATGGCGAAGCCTCGCTTCCCACGCTAGCAAGAGCCTTACACTTGGTTGAATATGGGGGTCGCTGAGCTTAGCGCATTCGCTCCAGAGAAAAGAACTGTGGCATTCTCCCCCAACTGAGCTTTGTCCGTCCTCGGCAAAGCCTCAAGTGCTTTCAGACTTGAAGATCATGCTTCAAGCTTCTTTAGTCATCCTTTCTCGCATCCCCTACTGCGCTCACCTTGTGAACTAGGAGTCAGAGCTTCACAAGTGAGTGGTTGGATAACCTACTCAATTTTGGGTGAGTGCATCACAAGTGTCGTCACACAAGTGAACCCTTCGAACCTCCTCATTAGGTTCTATAAGTCGTGACCCAATCTATCACACTTACCATCCGTTGGTTAACCCTGTAGTCCTTGGCACCACTCCCAGAGTCTGCCCCTTGACTACTTTGCTTCGACACTCGGCCAACGAGTCTTGGCATCGCCTCATGTCTCTTCATAACTCGGCACTGGTAATCAATCCATGTACCAACCCTTCAAAGTTGTCCAACAACTCTCGAATATTTCCTCCAAGGTAGTCCACAAGCGCCTTGGTCTTCCTTGGCTCGTCCCCAGGACAGCCCCTTGGAAACCACTCTGGCTTTGTCGCACCATCGTGCACAACCACCATGCTCTTGAACACCATCACTTGGAGAGGCCCGCTAGATGCTCCAAGCACCTGTGGGTTAGGGCCCTCGCATCCACATGCTTCCTCCTTGGCCTAGCCCTCTCGTGCTAGCCAACTTGCTCTTTGGGTTGTTGTTCTTCCAACTGGATGTCTACATGCGCCTCCAAGGCCATATCCAACATTCAGCTTGGTTGTCCTCCCCCAACTATTCCTTTGGCCTCGCCTTGAGTTCCTTGAACCCTGCTGATCTTGAAGGCTCGCTCCTAGTAAAATATCTTGCCTCGATAGATTAGGTAAACTCATGCCTAGATTCCCACCTTATAGCTAGACCCTTGTGCCACTACTAGGATGCCATCTTCCACGACTTCACTTAGTCATATTGATGGGGGTACTTATCCAGCACTCAGAGTTGACAAACCATCGACTTAGTGATTCTAGCTAGTGCACTGTCTACTATAACCATGTGGTTTGCATAGTCACAACTAACCTCATCTTGGCTCACCCGAGAGGATGGTATCACCCATTCCCTTTCAAGATCTACTCATGTCTACGCACACAATTTGGAAACTCGCAAATTTCAGAGCAAACTTCAACCTTTATTCAGCACTTCGCTTGGTTCGAACTACAAAAGGAATAGAAACAAGAGTAGTAATTTCCAACTACAAAGGACAAATTTGAAAGAAACAACCTAACTATCAAATTCGAATGTCATCTTCTAAAACATGAAGCATGACTAAATTCAAAGAACAAGGAATCGAGAACACCTAGTTTCAAGCTACTCCATGCGTCTCCATGCCTAGAACTCTCCTCGGCACGACACTTCTTCACGAGTACTTGGTCCAACAGGATGATCTCCTCTAGAGGGTGTGAGTCCATAGACCCACCCTTGCATAGACTCCACGCCGATCCACATGCGGTTCTGGAACAACTCGACGCTAGTCTTGGCCTTGCGAGCAAACGGTTCCCCTAGGATCATGGGAACGAGAGACAAATCCAAGAGGTCAAAAGAAAGATAGCCTCCCCACGGACCTATATTCACATAAGTCTTGACTCTTCCACATGTCTCCGCAGCAACCTCATCTCCCATCCTAATGCGCCTCACATTAGGAACGATAGGCAGCTTCAGCTCTCTAGCCACGCGTACACTTAGACAATTGCATTCAGCCCCGGTATCGGCCAAAGCCATCACACATGCATGTCTCTCGATCAAGGCATCGACATACAACAGCTTACTCGGGGGTCTCATAGCCGGATAATCAACATAAACAACCGAAAGAGAAGGAAGAACAACACCTTCATAATTCATCGGTGTTAGAGTAGCCACTTGCTCACCCCTCGGCTCCCCATCGATTGCCGTAGCAGCCTTCTTCTTAGGGCAGTCCCGTGCCCAATGACCCGTCTCCCCACAATTGTAGCACGCATACGATTGTGGCCTTGACTTGCTCTTGCTCCTTCGGTCACCTTGGGACTTTGGCGCCGCCTTGGTCTTGGTTCCCTTGGGCTCCTCCTTCTTGGCACCACCCTTAGGCGCCTCAGTCGAACCCATCCTTCTCTTCTTGTTGGATTGGTATCTCCTCCAAGACCTGCGCTGCTCGCCACCGGTACCCTTGGTTTCCTTGACCTTGAAATCTCCCAGAGACTCAGCAAGTGCAACCGCTTCGGACAAGGTCTTTGGCTTCTTAAGCCACATTTTCTCTTGCGCATCTTTGGACATCCCGCGCACAAAATAGAAGACTTTGTACTTTTCTGGCAAGTCGGGCAATTCAGCAACAATAGCATTAAACTCAGACACATATTCTCTTACCGTGCCTGTCATGGTGATCGTAGTCAAGTCGGTCTGGGCCTTCCAAACAGCATCCTTAGGATAGAAATGCCTTCGAACTTCCTTCTTGAAGTCCGCCCAAGCCTCAACCTTTTCTTTGCCTACGGTCCTCCACCATTGCTTAGCTCTCCCGGAGAGCCTCGACCTTGCATACAAAAGCCTCTCGCGGTCCGACTTAATGTCGTTTGCCTCAAAGTAGTCTGACAGATTTTGGAAAAAGTTAGCCAAGATTGTGCCATCTCTAGCGCCATCATAGATTTCGGGATCTGGAAACTTCAATTTCCTTTTCCCACTTAGTCCACACAACTGATCATACGTTGCCTTATGGCGTAGATACTTGGACTTGTACTTGTCACGAGAACTCCTCAAGTCCTCCCTTGGATCCCCTTCTTCTCCCTCACTTCCGGCATCATCCTCGGAATGAGAACTAGAAGAACCACCTGAGGAACCACCATCATCACCGTCATGATGCCTATCATCATGCCCGGGTTCATCATCATCCAACCGGTCATCTTCTCGGCCATCATCATCACCTCGACGACTACCGCTACCTCGACGTTTGTATTCTTGTCCAACCTCATCAGCAAAGCGCACCACTTTGCTCCTCACCTTAGGCCGCTGCTCATGAACGACCCCGTCGTCATCAACTAGCCAGCGCCTCATCTCATCATCAATGCTTCCATCACGCTTCAAGGGATCGCTGCTTCGCCTTGGGGCTCCATGCTTGCGCCCACCATCATGACCATCACGACGGTGTCGCGAACGTCCACGCCTTGGACTCTCACCTTCATCCATCTGCAGGGTTTGACGCGTGTCACCCCCGCCATTAGGATCAACAAGTCTCGCCGTCCCAAGACCCTTGCGTGGAGCTTGGAGAGCCTTGGCCACCGCCGCACCAACTAGAGCCGGGATGGACTCCAACAAGGTGTTGTTAGCCTGGATCTCGCCATGCAGATCATCAAGGAGATTGCGATGATCCTGCTCCGTCTCGAGTATCTTACCCGCCAAGGATCTGGTCGCATTGAGAACTCGGTGTTGAGAAGACAAGCTCGTGGTGATGGGAGTGAAATCCACACCATGTTGCGCCTCCATCAAAGCAACTCTTTTGTCGATTGACAAAGGAGTGACTGATTAAGCCATTGAGTGAGGAAAGGTGATAAAGGTAGAACCTTTAGCGTCGTAGAAGACTCATGGACTGATTTCCGATGACGGATTCGAACGCAGCTCTGATACCAGCTTTGTCACACGAGAAATTGCCTCGCTGTGACCGGCTCAACTCACGTCTGAGTCGATCAGCCTTCACACCTTTGCTTGAAACACGCCCGCTTCAAGACTCCACCTTGGCTAGACACTCACACACTCCTCTGCGCCTAGGAGTGGTAAAGATCCAACCTTTACGCCTCTGCACCAAACGGGATGCAAGAATGAGAATACTGCCCACGTTGTGGTAACTAGTTCCACTGCAACCTTGCCCTCCTGAACTTGTCTCTTAATCAAGTTCGCAAGTGTTGGATGTTGCAGGACTAGAGGTAGGAACTGGGAAACACTCAAACGCTCACGCTAGAATTCTTTAGGGGAAGAATTCAATTGTGACGTAGCTAAGTTTATGTGAGATCAAAGGCGCATATACTCTCTTTCTTTCTCTTGCTTCCAAAGCTTAGAATAGATTAGTGTAGAGTGAATAATGATTGATTCCACCTACAATGATCTCACCAGCCTTATATAGGCCCCTTGGTTCGGTTGAGATAATAAGGGAAACAAACTCCTTTATTCCCTCTCCTTAAAATCTCAACAAACTTCCCCCTTATCTCTCTGGTTGGTTAGGCGCTTAAAATCTCAACTTTCCACCAAGGAAGGCGCCTAACAACAAACTCCCTATAAAGGTGGTGCCCCAATCAGCTAGCCAAGGAAGATCTCAACAACCTTGCTATATTGGTGCCGCCTCCTAACCACCTTCCTAAATAAGTGGCGCCTCTATTAGCTAAGGAGAGGATCTTAACAGCCTCTTCTAAATAGGTGCCGCCCACAAGGAAAGGGGATAAGGCAGCCCAGCTGTCCTTATCTAGTTGAGAGAATATCTCAACCTCTTTCCACAATTTTAGGAAGTAGTTATTCAGTTTGTTGGGATAACAATCCTTAACCACTTAGAGAGATATTTGCTACCGGTTTACCCCAGGTAAACTTTAGCAAATAATTATCCCGAACAAATCTCAACAACTTAGAGAACCTTTCGCAGATAATATATTTTAGGGAAGGAAATCCAATTTCACCAAGATAAACTTAATTTCCCATGGAAAGGCATTTTCTCTTTCCAAACATAATTAACCCAGTTAATATATGTTCTTCTACCAGCTTCCAGACATATATTTTAGTTAAGGGAACATTGGGATTTATTATCTCCAAGATAATAACCACCTCTAAGAGCATCCCACAAAAATAGGAGCTTTCGGTTAAGGCCCGAGAATCAGGGTTTCAGGGAGACACGGCGCCTGGCGCCCAGCGCGCGCCCGTGCTCCTTGTCCCTCGCGCGCCCAAGTACACCCCAGCGCCCAGCGCTTATGTCTTGGCGTCGCGTGCTCTCGTTGCTGCCTAGCGCCCAGCGCCTGCAGCGTGTCCTGGCGCGCCTCAGCGTGTCCTAGTGCCCAGCGCTCTTGACACTGCTGCCCACGTCGCGCACCCGAGACACACCTTAGCACCCTGTCACAGCCAGCGCCCGTGCCAAGCACTGCTAACGCCCGTGTCAAGAGATGCCCATGCCTTAGTCACCCAACTTGGCCCCGTGCATCGAGTCACAGCCAACGCCCGTGCCCAGCACAGCCAGCGCCCGTGTCATGCAATACCGTGCCTAGTCATGACTCGCTCTTTTCCCTTATCATGACTCAAGCATGACACACCTTGGCAACGAATGCCACAGGATGTCTGGTCATGTCTGCCATAGCCCAGCTACCGACATGATACCACAAGTTAGCACAAAGCTATTTCCACCCGCTTCTCATTCTTGGTGAGCCTAGCTCACTGCCCCAAGTACCTGAGCCCCAGACTCATTACTTGTGCAACCTCGTCAGGTTCCCGCGCATGACAACGTGCCTTGGGTCCCGGACCCTTCACTTGTCACCGCTGTGTCATTCGCCAACCTCGTGACACGGCCTGGACGTTGGGCCACCGAAACGCATCCCTGCCCAAATGGCGAAGCCTCGCTTCCCACGCTAGCAAGAGCCTTACACTTGGTTGAATATGGGGGTCGCTGAGCTTAGCGCATTCACTCCAGAGAAAAGAACTGTGACAACGCGGACAAACACATAGTGCCACTTGCATTTGCGCTTGTTGATGAGGAGTCATATGCATCGTGGTCATAGTTTCTCACTTGTCTTAGGGTCTACGTTATATCGCCCCGCGAGGATAGTGCTCCGATGTGCTTGATTTCCGATCGTCATGCTGGTATACTTGTAGCTGTAGAGCGATCAAACGGGGTGTTGAAACCCCCTAATGTGCACTGGAGGTATTGTGTTCGCCACATTGTTAGCAAATTCAACAAGGTGGAAAGAAGTGTAGGGATGAAGAAGATGGCCTCCAGAGCAGCTTGCGCATCACAGCCCCGTAAGTTTGATATATGCATGGCAGAGTTGAAGAGTGCTAGTGCCACTGCCCCTGATTTCTTTGATACTATACCGAAGGAGCAGTGGACATTCGCACATGATGGTGGGCACCGATTCGGCATGATGACTACGAATTTGAGTGAGAGTTACAATGCAGTTTTGCTCGGTGCTAGAAACTTGCCTATTGCTGCTCTGGTTGAGAAGACATTTTATAACTGTGTGAAGTACTTCAACACACGAAGAGGTCAAGCATCGGCAGCTGTGGCTAGAGGAGAGGTGTATGTTGGTTGGGCGATGGAGAAAATGCAGAGATGGAGACAGTCAGCCAACGCTCACCATATTACCAGATTTGACGGGCCTAGAAAGTTGTTTGAAATCACCACTACCACCAGATCTATACCTTATGGGTTCAAGGGTGGCAATTGACACACAGTTAAGCTGAGAGAGGGGCATTGTACTTGCCAGAAATGGTAGACTTACAGGATTCCATGCTCACACGCTTGCGCAACAGCTGCTTTCATACACATGGATAGTACATCTCTTATGGGGTCATGGTACAGTTGGCAGAAGCAGCTTGATGTGTACAGCCGACTCTTTGTCCCATTCGGCGATCAGCACTCGTGGCCTCCATCAGACTTTCCCATCATTCTTCCGGACCCATCTCGTGTGCGAGGAAAGGGAAGACCAAGATCAACCCGTATTCGTAATGAGATGGATCTGAAGGAGCCTAAGAAAAAGACTAGATGCACTAGGTGTGAGCAAGAGGGTCATAACAAGAGGAGATGTCATAGCAGTAGTTCTACTTAGTGTTTGTTGTGTTGTACTAGTCGATTACGCTTGTACTTGAATTTGTTTGTCAGACATCAACTTTGGTTTGTGTTGTTCGTAGACTATTAATGTAATGTTTCTTATGTTTTAAAAAATTGCATATTTTTTTCTAAGATACAAGCTTTTGATATGGTTGAATCTTTGTTATTTAATATTCAGTTACACATGGATCCCGGTCCACCCCGTGGTTCCATACTTCGACATCAGCGTAGTCATAGGTCTAGATCGGTGTAGGATGGGAACGAGTATCAGGTGCTACACTATCGCCGTTTCGAGGCTAGTTTACGACGTGGCAGGCATGTACGTTACGATGAGAGGATGCGCCCATATTTGGAGGCTTCTGGATTCATTGGGATGGCTAGTCTGGAGTTCATCTCCTTGGACTGGCATCTGATCACTGCACTTGTAGAGAGATGGCGTCGAGAGACGCATACTTTTCACATGCCGACAAGAGAGACCACTGTCACATTGGAGGATGTTGCTATGCTTACCGGCCTACCTATAGATGGACTACCAGTCACGGGTACCACACACAGAGATTGGGGAGCGTTGTGCGATGACCTCCTTGGCGCTAGGCCGGCCGATCTAGGACGTCATAGTATGATCAAGCTCAGTTGGCTGGGTTCTACTTTTGGACAGTTACCTGAGCATGCAGATGAGGTGACGATCATGAGGCACACCCGTGCTTACATACTGATGCTACTGGGTGGGACCGTTTTTGTTGATCGGTCGGGGAACCAGGTCCATCTGATGTTCTTGCCACTTTTGGAGCACTTCGACCAGGCCGGACAGTACAACTGGGGTTCTGCATGTCTGGCATGGTTGTACCATCAGATGTGTCTAGCGTGTGATGCTGGGGACAGTGGTATAGCTGGGGCGCTGGTCGTCCTACAGATTTGGGCGTGGGAGAGATTTCCTTATATAGCTCCCATCCGTCGACATGCCCATCATGCTGGCCCACTTCCTTTACTTCCGCTTGCACATCGCTGGCATGTCGAGTTCGATGTGACCGGACACTCCACACATGTGCTCACTCACTACAGAGAGGCATTTGACAGGCAGACACCGCATCAGGTAAGTGTTGTTTTTCGTATGTTGCATTGGTTTCTTTACATGAACATTTTGTCTTTAACTTTTATTGTCTATTATTTCAGATTGTCTGGCAGCCCTACACGGATGAGGTGTTACAGTCTCTTCCTCAGTATTGCTTGGTTGGTCTCCACATTGCACGAGCTCGGGTGCCACTTATATGCTTTCATTATAGTGGAGTGGCATCTCCCAGATCGTGTGATGCGACAGTTTGGCGGGAGGCAGTTTCCACCGGATGATCCTAGGACAAACGGGGATGATGCACGGGTTGATCTGCACAGCATTGACTTGAGAGGCCGCACCAACTGGAACTGGGCAACTCACCATTCAGAGTACATTGCCTTGTGGAACCTGCGTGCTGAGAGAGTGGTCGATCTACAGTTGGATGATCCTGGTCCTGCGTACGAAGAGTGGTACGGTCGCAACACGAGAAGATACATTGGTCGTACAGGAGCTCTATTGGGATATATGGTGAGTAAATATGATTTTACTTGTTTTATTTTAGTCTTATGACATATTATTTTGATATATTCATATGTTGAATTGTTTGTGGTCTAGGGGGAGACCACAAATGAGGTCATCGGCATGCTAGAGTCAATGCACGTCGATGAAGCTCTCACTAGTCTACGGTTGATGAGAGACGAGTACAACAACACGTACTACGTCCTTCCACGGCCACAACATGTCCCAGTAGCTGCCCCAGATGAGGAAGATGCCGATGCCACTGCGGATTAGGGTAGGAGAGAAGGGCGTGGTCGTCGTCCTCGTGGTCGAGGTAGAGGAAGAGGACGTGCACGTGGTCAAGCTCCTGAAGCAGTAGATCATCAGGAGGCGTTCGACATCGCCGGTAGTATGACCATATCTCAGATCGTTGATCCTACGCAGCAGGTCGACACTACTAGATTTGCATATTTTGGGAGCAGCTCAGGCTTTCCCGGGGCATCATCCTCCGGTGCTGAGACGAGCATGGAATTCGACATCACGACGCCGGCTTCAGACCTACCTTTAGCCTCTACATCTACTCCTGGAGCACCACTTAGGGATAGAGATTCCCGAGATTGTCATGATGTTGGGGATCTAAGTGGTCGTGACCTTGATCCTACTCTTGCATCAGCAGTTGAGGATCCTGCACCTAGAGTGACTAGGACGTATGTACGACGTAGACATAGATGATGTAGGTTGTTACATTTTGTAAACAACTTTATTTTGAGATTGTATTACTATTGTTTATGTATTCTATCTTATAAACTATTACATCTTGTTCACATTTTGATTTCTTATGTTTCTGTGACGTTACAAATGTTTTGAATTTGTTCTGAGTACCGTGAATGTGTGAGAGTTCATAATATGTAGATGTTGTTTGTTATGAATTTGTGGTGTTACAGCCCTTGGAAGATGTTCCAAGTGGGTGTGTTGTTGAATTGTGGTGTTCCAACACTTAGAAAATTGCCTAAGTGTTGTGAATAGGTGAAATCGTCTCTTGAAGAGACGATTTCATACTTATTTCAGTAGAAATCGTCTCTTCAAGAGACGATTTCAATTGTTTTATAAATAAATGACCGACGATTCATACAAGGGTGAAATCGTCTCTTCAAGAGATGATTTCACCTTGCCCACGTCCTGCTGATTCAACGCCAACGTGGCGCGGGGAAATGGTGAAATCGTCTCTTGAAGAGACGATTTCTTCTTTGATAATTAATGAAATCGTCTCTTCAAGAGACGATTTCTCCCGGGAGTGTTATTTCAGGAATTACTTTGGGACAGAGGTTAATATGGGTATATTTTTTGCCCCCTTATGTTATTTCAGAATTTTTTTTCTGGTTTTCACTTATAACAATAATAGTAAAACTATAGAAAAAAAACTGAAATAACACTTCTTTATAAAAATATTCTCCATATTGGCTTATGATGCAGATTTCATTGCCGCGGGGAATAAATATAGACTTAGCTTTCACAAATTGGTTTCTAGAGGTTTGTTTACACCGCTCCAAGCGACAACTTGGAGATACTATGGCATTACTATGGAGATTGTGGTTTGCAAGATGTGATTTTACTTTTAATCGACACATTACATTTGCTCATGCATGGTGCCAAGCGGATGCCTATCTCCACCGGTCAACCTCTTTCGCAGCATCCTCTTTCAATGCGCTTCAGAGGCATCGACAACAACATCCTCAGTGATTGGAAATAGCGGTGGATGCAAGTTTGGATAACGAAAAACGTGTGGGCTATGCTTATGTTGCCTCCATAGCGACAAAGTTGTTTAAGGTTGGGTTTTATGGATTTATGGGTTCTATCATTCCCACTGATGCAGAGGCTTTGGCGGTGCAAGCAGCAATTGTCATGTCTAGGTCCACTGCCCATAGAAGCTTACGGGTTCTTACGGATTGCAAACCTATTGCGGATTACTTCACCACGAGGACGTCTTCTACGCTTCAACAATCTACCCTAACAATATTAAATAGTTTAGCGTCCCAACTTCGGGGGTTTGACGATATTAAATGCTTTTACATTCCCCGCTCAGATAATATGTCAGCGCACACTCTTGCTAACCATGCTCGTTGTGTTCAGCAGCAGTGTTCATGGAATCTGGATGTTATTCCAAAATATGTACTAAAGTTATGTACCATGCAATTAATACAATACTTGTCTTTCAAAAAAAAAATTCTCCATATTACTCTCTACCCAAAACTAATTCTTAAAATAACACTTTTGTTAATTCCATAAGTTTAAATCGTCTTTTCAAAAGACGATTTTACTTAAAGTCATGCTACATCAGCGCTTACTCAACGGGACGGAGAAGGTTTCATAAAAAGTTTTTAGAGAAGATGATTTATCCGTTAATAGACCAGGCACACCTATGACTACTGAAATCGTCTCTTCACGGGTTCATAAACTTGCCAGCCAATTTATCCCTCCCACTTCTTCTCATTTCCTCACCGTCGTAGCATACTTCTCCTCTCTGTATTACAACTTCATTCCTCCCTAGATCCACTAGCTGCAGGAGAAGACCGTCTTCGCCGCCAGAGAGGACCGCTGCCGACCACCAGCCACTGCCACCAGTCACCAGCAACCTGCACCATATTTTGAGATAAATCTCTAACCTTGGACTAGTTAGGGATTGTTAGGAAATTAGGGAATGTTAGGAAATTAGGGAATGTTAGGAAATTAGGTAAATAGTAAATTAGTTGATTGATTATGGTTATTTGTGAAATTATAGTGATTACTGATTATTTGAAGTGTTTTATGAAATTATAGGTAGTTGATAAGGTTGAATAATAGTATTAATCAATGAAATTGTAATGTTTTGTAATATTATAGTGTTAAGTTGATAATTTTTGGTGTTTTGTTGGATAATTGTGCATGCAATCAACCAAATGGTAGGTGGCGTTGGATTAAATATGTGATGATGCAATTGTGTTTTCAAATTGGTGGATTCATCTAGTTTATATGTCATGTTAATGGCAAAATTGTGCAAGGGAAACAGAGCTGATTATGAGGGAGGGAAGAAGAATCTCGTCTTAGCGAGTGTCGACACCAATTATGAGCAGCTTATTGCTCAAATAGGTAGTCATTTCAGTATCAACATGTGCACACATGAAATGAAAGTGTCACAGAGGATGGGTCAGTCAGTGAATGATGACACTATAAGTTGGATGGTGATAACCATTGAGGATGATGAGGATGTTAAAAGTGTTATGTTCTACTATCGGAGTGGAGGGCCACGAACAACATTTTATGAGTTGTATGTTGAAGTACATGAAAATCAACCACCTCTCATCTTATCAACATCAAGTCGTTTCAAGCTTCACACCACCTGAAAACCAAACCCCTGTTTCTTCTTCAGATTCTCAACACCAAACACAAATCATCTCAAACACTTCTTACCTCCCCAATGCTCCACCTCAAAATGAAACCTATATACATATACAAAATCCTTCTTCATACCCATTACCAGTTTAAGATAAGTACCTAGGCGTAGTTGGTGAAGAAGAGAGGGTGGATCAATTTGATGATGACGGCAACGTGCATGAAGGCTTAAGGGCAGACAAGATATAAGGGTTCGATGGTAGTTCATCCGACGATGATGGTGCTGATGACAACACGACGTCTGATGTGGCTAATGATGTGGTCACTATCACCACCGGGGGTGGCGATGCTTCTCTTGTCCATCTATACATGTTCTACAACACCGGTGGTGATAGTAGTATTATGAGATGGGAGAAAAAGCAAGAACTGGAACTAGAAGATTAGAGCTAAAGTGATGAATTAAAAAAAGGGTATGCTATTCTGGACCAAAGATGCGCTGATTCATGCAATTAAAAGACACCATATTATCCATCATCGCTCGTTTGTGGTGAACCGGTCAACCACAAAGTTGTGGAACATTTACTGGCCAACTAAAAATGAGTGTTAGTGGAGATTGCGTGTTACGGTAACGAAGAAGCACCGTAGTGCTTTCATGATCTATTGTTGAAGGCCCGCACACTTGTTTGAACTCCATCTTGAGTCAAGATCATCCACATTTTGACTTGAGATTCATGGCTTGCATATTCACCAAATATGTCAAAGAAAATTCTTACATCAGAGTTGATGATCTTCATACAGTGATAGTTGATTAATTACAACATTCTATCAAGAGGAAGAAGGTTGGGCAACAAAGGTGAGAGCTATTAAGATGGTGGATGGTGACTGGGATGACTCGTACAACATGCTACCTCACTTATTACATGTCATTCAGCATATAAATCAGAGCACAAAAGTTGAAATTGAGTGGTACAACACTGATCCTCGTTATGGTATTCAAGAGGGTGTTTTGGGTGTTTGGATCATGCATTGAAGAGTTCAAACATCGCAGACTAGTGATATGCATTGACGACACTTTCTTGTACGGGAGTTACAAACATAAACTTCTCATCGCATGTGCAAGTGCACACTAACGAACACATAGTGCATATTGCATTTGAGCTGGTTGACGAGGAGTCATACACATCATGGTCTTAGTGTCCGTAGTAGAAATATGTGACTATCTCTACCTAGGTAGTATACCTATCATTTTATGGAATAGTGAATTAAGTGGTTGTCAATCTTAGAGACCTCATTCAATTAACTAACAATTTATTAATTTTAACTAAGAAACTAAACTAAGAAAACAGGAAATATCACTTTTTAGGGTTTTCTTAATCCAACTAATATACTGACTCAATAAACAAACATAAAATAATGAAATAATTAAAATACACTAAATTAAGAAACAAGGATTAAAACTTTAAATCTAAAGACGTACCCCGAATTGTTATGTAAACCTTCACTATCTAAATATATTTATAAACTATTTCCTATTTTGCAATAAACTCATAAACTATAAATAATTTGTCAACAGCTAAGTCTAACGAATCCTAACCAGATGCTAGAACTAGCAGCAGACTAATGCTCTAATCCGGACACAACCAATCGCATGAGAAATGGTTTCTATTGGAGTCTGATTAATTAACCTATAGGCGGGATCACGCTTGTAGTCGCTAATCATATTTAACTTCCTATGTCTTGTTATATATCTCAGCTCTCACGTGTTGATTAGCAAACTACAAATATTGCTTTAATAATTAGCTAGAGAACTAAAGCGCATGAAGAACCGAAATTTAACTACTTCATTAATGAATTAGTGAAAATATTATAAAATAAATATTAAGATTTGGTTTGCTACCCTAATCCGGGGAGCTAGTCTAACTACTCAAACATGACTCTAAAAATAACAGATAACAACATTAAATGAAATAAGAGAAAGGGTAAAGAAAACTCAAGTTAGCAAGTTGACTCCGGCTCCCTGCTCCACCTTCGTCTTCACGTTGATCCTCCGTTAGAATTGTAAAGTAACACTGGTGGAGTTGTGGGTGTGTTGGTGATTGTGGTAAAGTGGTGATGTTGGTGGCATAGTGAATATGGTGGTCTGGTGGTTAATGAAAAGAATAAATTGAGAAAGGCGATGAGCCCCCTCCGTGTGGGCGTCAATGTGGTGCGGTCATCTCCCTATTTAATTCCTAATTTCCTCTTCTTATATAGGCGAGTAGTGGCGCCAATATTTTATCTCCAATCTCCATATGCAATCTTGATCGTAGATAGTGAAATATATCTCCACGTCAATAGCACAACCGATGATAAATCATGAATTCATGTGTTGTCTTACTATGTTGATGATATATAATGATATGGTTGTACCCAATTGGTGTGCTACACCGTTGAATTTTCTTATCTTCAGCCACATGAGTACTAATCATGTGCTGATGACATATTATGCCATGAATATAATATGATGAAGAGAAATAAAGTGTCGTGTCTAAGCTTTTATGAGTGGGTAATGATCAGTGCAGCCATTGAAACAATGATTAACTTAATTATCATCATTGCAGCGTAAATGGGGAGTGATTCCAATTACTGATTGTCATGCAGCGTAAATGTGGATAGCCGCCATGATTAGTGTAATAGTCAAACAATGATATGCAGCCTCTGTCGCGGTGAGTAATAATAATTCAACTTCAACAGCGCCTAAATTCTTCACTCTAGTTTTGATTTGCTCCCCGTATGTTGCATTGGAATCACATGAGAAAAACTATACATTTCTTATACTTTTTCCTGCATTAAACACATAAAATGTATTTTTTTCACATCAAAACATAAATCTAAGGAAAAATATGTGATAAGTGAGAAATATGACATGAATTATTGCGAATATAGTATGAATTATAACCATAAAAGTAGATATATTTCACACTTATCAAACTTCCTCACACTTAGCTTTTGCTTGTCGTCAAGCAAATAAAACATAAAACTATCTCTAAGGCCGTAGTATCGAACCTCATGATCAAACAGATGCAGACGGAAAATGAGCAAAGTGACAATCAAAAGAATAGTTCTGCTCTCAACTGTAGGTTTTCGCAATTAGTGAAAAAGAATGATTTTAAAAGCATGGAAAAGTTATATTACCAACTCTCAATATAGATTAACTTGGGATCTTCCACCATTTCTTTCCTCTAACCTTTGGATGACAAGGGGTGTGAAGTAATGTCTTATTCCGTGATACCTTTCAACACCACATACTCATGATCAGAAACAAAAAATTAAACTACAATTATTTTTCGCATGCAAACCATTATTCTTCAAGAAATATATAAAAACAAATGAATTAATGTGAATTGTAGAGTTGTTATGTAATCCAGACTTTTTCTCTCTATCCCTGTAGCGGCATTGGGCCAAATCCAAAATCCCGAGACCTTAGGTAGATAGGTGTTAAGGCATCCCTAGGACTTAATAACCGAATAGATGAGGCTTGGTTTAGTTAGGAAATTTTTTGATCAGCGAAGTACCTTGACTTATCCTTTTCATACCAAACTTTCATATTGTTTCTAAAATCCCAAGATAAACTAATTTAGTTTCCACAATCAGCTAATCCACCAAATTTTAGAGAAACATAATTAATTTGAATAAAACTATACATACAAACAACCTAAAGCAGAAAGATGCTTGAAGTGGTCACCAGACTTGATTTCAAAATCTCAACAAAAATTTTCACCCATGAATTTGATATTTACAAGCACTTAGAGAAGTGATTCTTTCAAAGCAAGAAGATAATAAAAACAAGTGTGGCATTTAAGTGCAACTGGCATATTTGAAAAGATCTTCTACTTCCTCACGCTTAAGAGGAGCAATGTCCTCATTGTTCAAAAATAAAACCAATAAAATGAATTTCAAAATATGTCATAATCATTAAGGATTCATTCAGATTTCATGAATTGAAAGTAAACATCAAGCATTAAAACCATTATAGGTTGAACACAAACATTAAAAACAAAGAGAAACTGAAACTTGTTGAGCAGAAATATATTACTATCTCTACCTAGGCAGTGTACCTATCATTTTGCGGGTATAGTGATTAAGTGGGTTGTCGAACTCAGGGATCTCGTTCAATTAATTGATAATTTATTTAATAACTGAGAAAGTAAATTAAACTAAGAAAACATGAAACATCACTTTTTCAGGTTTGCTTAATTTAATAAAAAGATTAACTCAACAAACTAACATAAAATAATAAAACAGCAAAAATAAACTAAATAAAGAAATAAAGATTGAAACTCTTAAATCTAAAGAAGCACCCTGGATTGTTATACAAACCTTCACTTTATTAGTCTATTAATAAACTCTTCCCTAATTCTGCAATAAACTCAGGAATATTAATTAATCCGTTGACCGGTCCCTGTACAACGAATCCTAACTGATAGAAATAACAAGCCACAAACCATGCCCAAGTCAATTCTAACCAATCGTTTTATAACCAATTCCTATTGGAGATAGATTAACCTATAGGCATGCTTCTAGTCGTTAATTCGGTTTAATTTCCTATGTCTTGTTAACTAATCTCAGCGCTGCATTTTGATTAGAAAACTACAAATATTATTTTAATAATTGATCAGAGAATTAAAGCACATGAAGAACAAGAATTAAACTACTGCAATTATAATCAGAGAAAAGATTACAAAATAAATATGAAGATCCGGTTTGCTACCCCATTCCGGGGAGTTTATCTAACTACACTAACATGACTCTAAAAATAACAAAAACAATAAAGGAAGAACACATTGACATATTAGATAAAAAGAAAGAAAAAACTCTGTTAAGATGATCCCCGCTCCGCCTTCTATCATCACATGTCTCTACATTAATCTTCTGTCTGAAGTGTGAAGTGCTAACAATGGTGGAGTTGTGTGTGGAAAAGAGGGGAGGAGAGGCAACCTCTCGTGGAGGCTGGCGGCGTGAATGTGTTGTGCACGAGAGCCCTAATGTTCTGTTTATAAACCACCGTCTCTCATTATATAAAACACTTCGTTTTATCATTATAATAACCCTTCACTTATGAGATTCCAAAAATGAATAAGCAATGATTAATCGAATTAACCATGCCGTGAGTGATCGTGTGCCGCAATCATGAATTACTCATGACAAGTCTCTTATTTATTTTTTGATAGTTATGACAAGTCTCTTATAGTAGTGCACGGGGATGAATCGTGAAGTGCAGCAGCCTTTGCATGTACTAATCATTAAAGAATGATTATGTTAATGTTGCAGCTGTGAGTAGATGATGAACGTGTACTATATATATTTCTCCATGTCATTGATGTCATTGGCATGCATATATGTTATATATATAATCAGTGGAGTCAGAAATAATTTGTAAGGGGCGAGAATTTTTTAATAATATTAATTAATATTTTAAAAATATTTTGTAATTTTTTAAATTAATATAAATTTTCAATATTCATAATTATATTTTAAAAATGATATTATATATTCAATTTGACACAGAAATTAAATTAAAATTGAAATATATAAAGAATTTTGTTTTACCATTTTTATTTCAAGTTAAAAATTGGTATACTATATTATATGTTAATGCAATAATATAGAACAACAGTTCTAAGCTAGTAGTTTTTTCTAATAAAAATTATTTAGAGTAATTCGAATATTATTTTAATTTTGAAAATCTAAAATAATAACTAGAAACACTTTTATTATGGACATAAGGGTACATGATTACTAAAACGGGTATAATAATAAGGAGTGGCAATTTCAACAATACCCGTTTGACCAACACGAACCCGACACGAAGTTAGCGGGTTTGGGTTTTAAAATTTGACACAATTAAATAAATGGGTCAACCCGAACACGACTCGTTTAATAACCGTGTTGGGTTTGGGTTTAAGATATGTAACCCGCTACCAGTTTATGTAATTAGTATTAAATAAAAATATATTATAAATTATAGATTATTCATTTTTTTATCAAATTTTAATATAAATAAGATATATAAATATTAAAATTAAGTATTTAATTAAATTAAAGTTAATAATATCATAGAATGACAAACCTAATGTTAATTAATCAAAGTATTTTCTTTTATATAACTAAACATGTTAGGTTTGAGTTAAATATATGAGGATTTGAGTTTCAAATTTGGACATAATTAGCTAATTGGGTCAGACGGGTCAACCCGTTTGATAATCCGGTCAACCCGTTTAATAAACGGGTTAGGTTTGAGTTTCATATTTTGACACGATTAATTAAACAGGTTGGGTCGGGTCAACCCGTTTAATAAACGGGCCGGGTTTGGGTTTGGCCTAACACGACCCGCGAACCTGTTTTGCCACATAATCTGTTTTACTTTTGACTATACTACTAAAATAAAAATATTCAGAGTTTTTTTTATTTAATATAGACTAAAATGATTTTTTACGACATAATTCTAAAAGAAATATTACATATTAATAGAAATAAAATTGATTATAAATAGAATCAAGTGATATCATAATGATATTTTACAAAATGTTATGGGGGTAAGCAAATATCTATTAACATGAATAAACTATATAACAAAAAACGATAACTAACATTAGTATGTACCCGAGGGAGTTGGGGGGGCCGCACACCCACCCGCCCCCCTTGTCTCCGCCCCTGTATATAATTGGTGTATTGTAATTTTCCTGCATTTAATACATAAAATATATCAGCTCTCATCTAAACACAAATCTAAGGAAAATCATATGATAAGAGACAAATATGGCATGAACTGTTATCAAAATAGGAAGAATTAAAGCCCTAAAAATAGATGTATTTCACACTTATCAAAACTCCGCTGATATCGTAGATTGAGGATGGTTCCCTTCCTCACACTTAAGCTTAAACAATGAGGGTAGATCATTCCTCACACTTGCGTCTAAGCAAGTGTCCAGTCTTGGAGAATAGCAAACACCATAAAAAATTTCACCTGCACATACTCACAAAACTACCACAAAAATGCTAAAAAATGTTGCATTAAAAAGAACAACACCATTGCCACTTCTAAGTAAAGCATAAATAAACCTAAAAAGAAATTAATTCAATAAGTAAAACTAGCTAAAATCAGAGTGATGCTGAAAAACAGGAGAAAAGCAAAAATTCACTCAGTTGGGTTTGTCAGGACATGTGTCCGAACCAGTATATATGGATGTCTCATTTGAGGGTTTAATTGACCTATTATTCACATTACTTTTGGCACTTATCATATGTTTTTTTTATATTTATGTTTTGATGTGAACTTATACATTTTTATATGTCAAATGTAAGAAAATATATTGGCAATGCATAGATTATTTCACAAGCTTCACAACGCAACAAATGGAAAGTAAAATAGAGTCTGAACGAAAAATCTAGACCCAAAACAAGTTGGCATATCGACCTATCCAGACATGAGATAAAAGTTGAAAGCACACTTTTTCTAAAACATAAAAGTCTATATTTTTTTATATAAAAAGACACCCAGGGTTAGAAGAACATGACCTACTCATGTCGTATGCCTCTTGGGGTTGCGGCTTTGCTACTCCACTCACCCGTACCACAATTCCACCATTGTTAACAGCACACCGGAGCTCTAAGAAGGAAGATAACACAAAGACACTTGACAGCGAAAGATGGAGCAGAGATCTTCAAACCGGAGTTTTTTCTTCCCTTTTATCAAATTTGTTCAATGTGTTCATCTTCTATTTTTCCTGTTTATATTATATTCATGCTAGCGTAGTTAGTCAAGCTCCCCATATTGGGGTAGCAATCTGTATCTTTATATTTATTTTGTAACCTTTTTACCAATTCATTAATGCAATATTATAATTCTTGTTTTTCACGTGTTTTAATTCTCTGATCAATTATTAAAGCAATCCTTGAAGTTTTGTAATCAAAATGCGGTGTTGAGATTATATAACAAGACATAGGAAATTAAACCAAATTAATGACTAGATGCATGGTTTGCCTATAGGTTAATCTGTCTCTAATAGGAACTGATTATAAAGTGATTGGTTAGGATTAACTTGGGCATGGTTTTTGGCTTGTTATTTCTGCCAGTTAGGATTCATTGTACAGGGACCAGTCAATAGATTAATTAAGATTCCTCAGTTTATTGTAGGATTAGGGAAGAGTTTATTAATAGATTTATAAAGTGAAGGTTTGCAGAATAATCCGGGGTGCTTCTTCAGATTTAGCTTTTTAATCTTTATTTCTTTATTTAGTTTATTTTAATTTTTTATGTTTGTTTGTTTAGTCAGTATTTTATTTAGATTAAAAAAACCTTAAAAGTGACATTTCCTGTTTTCTTAGTTTAATTTAGTTTCTTAGTTAGTAAATCAATTGTCAACTAATTGGACGAGGTCCCTGAGATCGACAACCCACTCATTCACTGATTCCACAAAACGATAGATACACTGCCTAGATAGAGATAGTCACATATTTCTACTCAGTTAGTAAATAAATTATCAATTAGTTTATTGTTTAGCTCATACTTTCAATTAACTTTATTTTCGCTTTTATTTAGTTTGATTGTTTAGTATTTAATTTTGCTTATCTAATTTTACTTATTTTAGCTTTACCTTTTTTATTATTCTTGGTTTGTTATTAGGTTTATATTTTTAGTAATTTGATTCTATTTGTTTTAGTTAAATCTTTTTGCTTTATAATTTGTTTTTTTTTAGTAGATTAATCTTAGTTTTATTTTAATTAGGAACTTTGATTTGCTCTTATTTTTATTGTGATTTTAATTTTCTTTAGTTTGATCATTTTATTTTATTCATTTTTTGTTATTTTGGTTCTTATTATTTGTTTCATTTTCGTTTCTATTCATTTTATTTATTTTAGCAATTTTCTTTTGTTTTTATTTTGTTAGTTTTTATAGTATTTAGTTAATTTTGTTTTTATTTTATTTTAATTCAGATTTGTGTTTCATTTTTATTTTTATTTCTACTATATGTTTGCTTTTTGTAGGCTAGCGGCTAATAATGAAGAACAGTTACGATGAGGTGACTAGATTGTTGGTGGAACTTGAATTGAAGTGTAGCCACGATGAGATAATTTCTTTTCAGAGATTGATTGGGTACCAACCACCACCACGATCTAATCGAGAGCCGTACTGGTGGAAAGGTGAGTAAACTTTTTTGCAGTACAAAGAAAATCAGTTGGGTATTATATTCTCAATTAGAACGGACAACAGTTAGCACAGGGGCCAGACAAACTCATCATGAGTCCGGCCGAGCCATTATAAGAGATTCCAATGGTGACTCCGAGGAGTGAATATTGATTCGAACTAGATATTTTTGAAGTCAAGGAGTCCGATGAAGAGATTGAGCAACCGATCAAGAATGTGTTATCTAAAGAAGATGTGAAGCAAATATTTAAAATTCGTGTTCAACTCCCTCTCCCACCCTATTCAAACAGAGCACCCAGAGATCAAAAGTATTTTGCTTGCGCTTGTCTACGAACCAGTGGAAGATTATCCTATTAAGCCTCACCAACCGGAGGAGGATATTTATATGTTCGAATCTGAGAAGAAAGCGACACCACCATTTGGTCAACAACTTTAATATCATCTCAAGGAGCCTCACCAACAAGAGGATGATGTTTACATTCTTCGATTCAAGGAAGAAAAACCACCATCACCCGGTCTTCAATTAGAGATTAATTGCTGACAACACCTCCTCAAACTACAGGTTTTGTGGAGTTTATATTTTCCAAATTTATTTGTTGAGATAACACTTTTTTTTTGATACAGGTGGATTGATAATGGTCAATTCAATTTCTTCCCCCAACCGTTAAAGCCATTATCCACCTATATTTTTTTATCCTGGTTGAGTTCTCTCATTTCGTTACAATGTTTTAGTTTAGTTTATGATGATTTTGCATTATTTTATTTTATTTTATTTTACTTTACTTTACTTTACTTTACTTTACTTTACTTTTATTTAATTAGTTTATTTTTGCTTTACTAATGTTTTCGCTTTTGTTTGGTTTGTTTTTCATCAATTTCTTTTCTTAGTTAAATTTTTTTCTTTTAGTGATAAGTGGTGGTTGTGCCTCTGCTATTATTGGAACACTTCTAGGGTTTTGTGGTGTTTTGTTAGTGTGTGCAGGAACAATATTTTCAACATCCCTATTTTTTCAAGGTTGGACACTTGTTTGGTCGCAAGTGTGAGGAACGCTTCTACCCGCTGTCCGAACTTAAGTGTGAGGAAGGGAACCTTCCTCAATCTAACAATATCATGTGAGTTTCAGTTTCTCTATATTTATTGTTTGCGTCAGCCTATCATATTTTTAATGCTTATTTAATATTTCAGTCTCTAGTATTCTGAATGAAATGCTTAATGAGTCTGACATATTTTGAAAGTTCTTTTTTTGGTTTTATTTGTGAACAATGAGGACATTGCTCTCTTAAGTGTGGGGAAGTATAGATATTTCTAAATATGTCAGTTGCACTTAATACCGCACGTGCTTTTGTTTTTTCTCTTGCTTTGGGAGAATCACTTCTCTTAGTGCTTATAAATGTCGAATTCTTGGGTGAAATTTTTTGTTGAGATTTTGAAATCGAGCCTGGTGACCACCTCAAGAATCTTTCTGCTTTAGGTTGTTTGTATATATAGTTTTATTCATATTAATCTGTTTTCATTAAAATTTGGCGGATTAGCTGATTGTGTAAACTAAATTAGTTTAGCTCGATGATCTTGGGAATGATATGAAAGTTTATGTAATACCCCATCCCACATTAGGATATGAGTAGTAATATGAGTGGTTTATAAGGATACATATGGGTAGACTATAACAATAAAACCTTCCACTTTTAAGTTCATGTGAGGATAAACACTAGTGCAGAAAATGTTTTTTACCACGGATATTTTGCCTATATACCACGGTTCCAAACCGTGGTTAATACGCCCGTCGTATATTGGAAAATGACTATAAACCACGGTTCACAACCGTCGTTTAAAAGCAAGAATATAAACCACGGTTGTACGTCGACCGTCGTTTATATCCGTTTCTGTCGGCGGGAAGACTGATTTTATACCACGGTTTGATTTAATAACCGTGGTATATAAGCACTTTATACGACGGTTGGGAACCAAAACCGTGGTATATTACCGTTTCCATTGCATTTTATACGACGGTTTCCTAATAAACCGTGGTTTAAAACGTCGTTCCATTGCGTTTTAAACCACGGTTTTTACATAACCGTGGTTTTTTTTTTTAGTTTTTTTTGTTTTTTTAGCCTCTACCACAATGTGTTTTCCAACACAACCATACAATCATATATATACAACCTGTACAGGGCATCCAACTGGTATTGCCCTTTGATAACCAACCACACTATATATGACCATAAACCAAGTTGCCAGTTTGAATTGCAACATTGAAAACGAATTGCAAAACAAAACTTTCAAAAATAAGAGAGAGTTGAACTTTACAAACTCTTTGAGAGTCTACGTTGCTTCAGCACAAACAAAAGTGTAAGTCTAACTACACTAGGATAAGATCTAAGTAACACTCAAGTAATTTTTACACCAAAACTGCGATAGATGATCTCTTACAAAGTCTAGATCCATTTTGGAATACGTGCTCCCTGCTTGTGTGAAAAAAGAAACGATCTGTCCATAAAAAGAAACTGATCATCATTAGTACACAATTTTATTTCAAATGCAATAACTTTAACTAAAACTTTGATTGGTATGGTTTACCTTGTCATCATCAGCAAGCGTGTCAATATTTTGTACAATCTCGAACATGTACCGCATCACATAATAGCCACAGCTTCGTGAATCAGGCTGCTGAGGACACTGTCATCACACCATCCATGGATTACCAACTTTAGATAGATCAAAAAATTAAACGTTTAACTTTAATACAAAAATGCATAAATTAAATGATTACTTACACGTATGTAATGGAAGTCCAAGATGGAGAATGGTTTTTTCGCATCACTCAAACCAAGCTTATGACCCCTGCATAAATACAACATTTTAAAATGAAGCCATTTATTGTCAATAATCTAGGACAAGCTTAAAATAAATACAAAATGCATTAAAATTTTTGAATACTCACTCCTTCAAATATTTCTCTACAGCGATCTCTCGAAGGTCATCAGGGCCGCCCAATGGGTCTAGTATCAACAAGCATGAGGTGTCGATACACAACACCATCAACATCCAATGATTGCTGCCACAGATAAAACAAAGAATGTTTTGTATAACAATATTTTTAATTATCACAATTAGGAAGCGAAAAATTCCAGTTATTGTGTACTTACATCTGATGATATGGGATCAGCAACACTTTGCTTCTTCTTCACAAACCATGATGATGATGACGGATTTCCATCAACACCGGTACTATCAACCACCTCAGCCACAACCACTAAGCAACGCCACCTTAATATCCGATGTGGTCGTCTCTACTATGTTAACGTCTTCCACCACCAACCCAAACCCTAGTAATTGGTCCACACCACCACAAGATCATAATAATCCAGTACCACTTTTCTTCCCCAACAATAATAATAATCAACTACTATGTACAACACGATCAGTTACCTCCTCCTCCACAGATTAATAATAACTTAAACATATCTTCCTTCAATCCCCGCTTACAGCCACCTTTGAAAACTCAAATCCACATTGATAATAATACCACTACATCTACTATCATCACATCATCATCATCATCAAACAAAAACCCGTATACATTTTGTGCGCCAGTTAGAGTATCAAAATGAAAAAAAAAACGAGCATATACCTTCGAGCTGGGCGGCGGCGTTGTGGTGGCTCGCGGCGCTGGTGGAGCTCGGGCGCGGCTTCAGACTCGTCGACGACACAGGGCGGCTTTAATGGAGTTAATTTGCGAGCGGCTTCAGGCGAGGTCGAGCTAGGGCTGGGGGAAATCGCACAGGGCGACGGAGGAGAAGTCGAAGGCGGAGGAGAAGTCGACGGCCGAGGAGAAGTCGACGGCGGAGGAGAAGTCGACGGCGGAGGAGAATGGCTCGACGGGGAAGACGAATCGCACAGGAAATCGAGAGAGAAGTCGGGAGGAAGAAGAAAATGGGGCGTCGGGGGTATAAGTAAAATACTTTTAAACGACGGTTAATTTAGGAACCGTCGTTTAAAGCCTATGCGACGAGAACAATAAACGACGGTTATAAGAATAACCGTGGTTTTAAATTTTTGGCGCATAATATAAAACGACGGTTCATTGAGAACCATGGTTTATAAGGCCTTTATATGACGGTTGTAATGGGACCGTCGTTTTTTGTTCTAAGCGGTGTAATTATAAATGACGGTTCTTTATAAAACCGTCATTTATTCGATGAAGCGTGCAACATAAACGACGGTTCTTCCGTCAACCGTGGTTTATAATGTTTAAACGACGGTTTTTTATTTAACCGTGGTTTAAAATGCGTCATTTAAAATCTTTTTTCTACTAGTGAAAGAGATTAAAAAAGGCTAGTTTTCAAGCCTAAATGGCTTGAGAGCTAGGTCGGTGGACAACTACCCATGTAGGGTGTTACAAATGGTATTAGAGTTGACTCGGGACTGTGTCGGGATGGGATACCCGACACCTACCAAGAAGGTCCATGAGACTTGGATGTTAGACTTGCAACGAGGACGTCGCTTTCTTTGAGCGGGGGAGTATGTAATACCCCATCCCATATTAGAATATGAGTAGTAATACGAGTGGTTTATAAGGATACATATGGGTAGACTATAACAACAAAGCCTTCCACTTTTAAGTCCATATGAGGATAATGGGATTAAAAGAGGCTAGTTTTCAAGCTCGAATGGCTTGAGAGCTAGGTTGTTGGACAGAGATAGAGAGAAAAGTATGGGTTATTAAGTCCTCAGGGTGCTTTAGCACCAATCTACCTAAGGTCTCGGGATTTGGGATAGTTGACTCAACACCGCTCAGGGATAGAGAGAAAAGTCTGGGTTACAGAACAACTATGCAGTTTACAATAATTTGTTTGTTCTGTATATGAAATTTCTGCATTCGAAAAAAAGTAATTGTAGTTTTTTTGTTTATAATAATGAGTGTGTGGTGTTGAAAGGTTGTGAAGTATGACATTACTTCACACCCCTTGTCATCCAAATATTAAAGGAATGAAATTGGTGGAAGGTCCTGGGTTAATCTATGTTTAGTTTCTGCAATCTAACTTCTCCACGCTCTTATAAAAGTGTGTCTTTTTCACTGTTTGCAAAAACCTATAGCTAAAAGCGAGATTATTCTTTTGATTGTCATTTAGCTTGATTTTCGTCTGCACTTGTTTGACCCTGAGGTTCGATACTACGACCTTAAAGATAAACTTATTCTTTATTTGCTTGAGGACAAGCAAAATGTAAGTGTGAGGAAGTTTGATAAGTGTGAAATATATATACTTTTGAGGGTTTAATTGACCTATTATTCGCATTACTTTTGGGCAATATTTCTCACTTATCATATGTTTTTCATTATATTTATGTTTTGATGTGAACTGATACATTGTATGTGTGAAATGAAAATATATTGGAAATGCATAGATTATTTCACAAGCTTCACAACGCAACAAATGGGAAGCAAAACATAGTCTGAACGATGAATCTAGGTCCAAAACAAGTTGACATATCGACTTGTCCAAACATGAGATAAAAGTTGAAAATACATTTTTCTAAGAGATAAAAGTCTCTATTTTTGATATAAAAAGACACCCAGGGTTGGAAGAACATGACCTACTCATGTGGTATGCCTCTTGGGGTTGCGGCTCTGCTACTCCACTCACCCGCACCACAATTCCACCATTATTAACAGCACACCGAAGCTCTGAGAAGGAAGATAACATAATGACACTTGACGGCGAAAGGTGAAGCGGAGATCTTCAAACTGGAGTTTCTTCTTCTCTTTTATCTAATATGTGCAATGTGTTTTTCTTATATTTTCCTGCTTATATTATATTCATGCTAGCGCAGTTAGTCAAGCTCCCCAGATTGGGGTAGCAAACTGGATCTTTATATTTATTTTGTAATCTTTTCACCAATTCATTAATGCAATAGTTTAATTCTTGTTTTTCACATGATTTAATTCTCTGATCAAATATTAAAGCAATCCTTGTAGTTTTCTCATCAAAATACGGTGCTAAGATTATATAACAAGACACAAGAAGTTAAACCGGATTAACGACTAGAAGCATGGTTTGCCTATAGGTTAATCTGTGTCCAATAGGAATTGATTATAAAGCAACTGGTTAGAATTGATGTGGGCATGGTTTGCGGCTTGTTATTTTTGCCAGTTAGGATTCATTGTACAGAGACTGGTCAACGGATTAATTAAGATTCCTGAGTTTATTGTAGGATTAGGGAAGAGTTATTAATAGATTTATAAAGTGAAGATTTGCAGAATAATTCGAGGTGCTTCTTTAGATTTAGTTTTTATATTTTTATTTCTTTATTTAGTTTATTTTAATTATTTTATGTTTGTTTGTTTAGTCAGTGTTTTATTTAGATTAAAAAAACCTTAAAAAGTGACATTTCCTGTTTTCTTAGTTTAATTTAGTTTCTGAGTTAGTAATTAAATTGTCAATTAATTGAACGAGGTCCCTGAGATCGACAACCCATTCATTCACATGTTTCTCCTATAGTTGCCCCCCAGTTAGCTGCCCGTCTTTATATATAGTCTTTGGCTAAACCCCCACTTCGTTATACCGGATCAAAAATAAAAGTAGACGATGGCTTCATTGGGAAAACAGAGTAGGCATCATTATTAGCAAACCACCTGGATTAAAACAAAACTTTACTTCGACAAATAAAATAAGAAAATAAATGCTCCACGAAATGTGGCGTTTTAGGAGATAGTGTCGGTAACGTAGTTCTAGCAAAAGAGACCAAGTGTGGATGGTTCTTCTTTCTCAAATCCGAGGACGTAAATGTCCTCCTCTTGAAGGCTAGGCTGAAGTTGTTGACGACGTGGTGGTGGTGTTTTTTCCTCAGATTCGAGGATACGAATATCCTCTTCCGGTTGGTAAGACTCACTGGAAAATTTGTTATGGCAGACAATTACGGTAGAAACTTCAATTTCTTCATTCTCTGTGAAATTGACCACAACTGGTGCCTCTACCGCCATCTTTATAGGTTCAGGTAAAATATTCTGCTCTATTACAGGGAACGATTTTCCCACCAATAAGGTTCTCGATCAGTTTGTTGTGGTAGTTGGTGCCCAATCAATCGTTGAAAAGAAAGTACTTCTTCCCGCTTACGCTGCAATTCAAGTTCCACCAACAATCTTGTCCCCTCATCGTAGCTACTTTCCATTATAAGCAACTAGCCTATAAAAACAAAAATAAAAAGCAGAAGTAGAATAGAAATAAAAAGGACACAAATCCTAACACAAATAAAAATAACTGTAACAAAGAAAACAAAAATAGAAACAAAAGAAAATTGCTAGAATAAATAAAATAAACCAAATAAGCAAAAACAAAAATAAATAGAAAACAAAAATAAATAATAAATAATCAAAACAAAAACAATAATAAAAAATAAATAAAACAAAAATTAAATAGAATGATCAAACTAAAGAAAATCACAATAAAAATAAAAGAGAAACAACGTTCTTAATTAAAATAAGATTAAGGTTAATCTATTATACAAAAGTATAAAGAAAAACAAAACCTAAACAAAATAAAAGAAAAATAAAATAGAAATAAATTGAAAAGAAAAACTAAAATAAAATTTTAATCAAATTAAATAAAATTGTCAATCAACCGTGTTAGAGGTCCCCGACTACGACACCACAAACTTGTGGCAGAAATATGTGACTATCTCTACTTAGGCAGTGTACCTATCGTCTTGTGAAATAGTGAATTAAGTGGGGTTGTCGATCTTAGGGACCTCATTCAATTAACTGACAATTTATTAATTCTAACTGAGAAACTAAACTAAGAAAACAGGAAATGTCACTTTTTCAGGGTTTTATTAATCTAACTAAAATACTAACTCAATAAACAAACATAAAATAATTAAATAATTAAAATAAACTGAATTACGAAATAAGGATTAAAACTTTCAATCTAAAGAAGCACCCTGGTTCGTTCTGTAAACCTTCACTATCTAAATCTATTGATAAACTCCTTCCTAATTTTGTGATAAACTCATAAACTATACATATTTCATCAACGGGCCAACGGCTAAGTCTAACGAATCCTAGTCAGTTGCTAGAACTAGCATCAGACTAATGCTCTAATCCAGACACAACTAATCGCAGAAAGAATGGTTTCTATTGAAGTCCGATTAACCTATAGTCGGGATCACGCTTCTATTCACTAATCAGGTTTAACTTTCTATGTCTTGTTATCTATCCGAGCTCTGGTGTGTTGATTAGAAAACTACAAAGATTGCTTTAATAATTAGCTAGAGAAATAAAGTGCATGAAGAACTGAAATTAAACTACTACATTAATGAATTAGTGAAAAGATTACATGATAAATATTAAGATCTGGTTTGCTTCCCCAATCCGGGGAGCTACTCTAACTATTCAGACATGACTCTAAAAATAACAAAGAATAACATTAAACGAAATAAGAGAAAGGGCAAAGAAAACTTAAGTTTGCAAGTTGAATCTGGCTCCCCGCTCCATCTTCATCATCACATTAGAACTACAAAGTAACAATAGTGATAAAATGGTGATGGTGGTGGCATGGTGAATATGGTGGTCTGGTGGTCGATGAAAAGAGTGAATTAAGATAGGCGCTGAGCCCCCTCCATGTGGGCGTGAATGTGGTGCGGTCGTCTCCCCGTTTAACCCCTAATTTCCTCTTCTTATATAGGCGAGTAGTGGCGCCAATATTTTATCTTCAATAGCACAACCGATGATAAATCATGAATTCATGTGTTGTCTTAGTATGTTGATGATATGTGTAAGTGAATAATGATAAGGATGTACCCAATTGGTGTGCTGTCCCATTGAATTTTCTTATCTTCAACCACGTGGATAATAATCATGCGCTGATGACATATTATGCCATGAATATAATATGATGAAGAGAAATAAAGTGTAGTGTCTAAGCTTTTATGAGTGGGTAATGATTAGTGCAATCATTGAAACAATGATTAACTTAATCATTATCGTTGCAGCGTAAATGTGAAGTGATTCCAATTACTGATTGTCATGCAGTGTAAATTTGGATAGCAGCCATGATTAGTGTAATCATCAAACAATGATATGCAGCCTCTGTTGTGGTGAGTAATAACTATTGAACTTCAACAGGGTCTAAATTCTTCGTTCTAGGTCTGATTTACTCCCCGTTTGTTGTGTTGGAATCCTCATGAGAAAAACTATGCATTTCTTAGATTTTTTTTTTGCATTAGGTACATAAAATGTATCCGTTCACATGAAAACATAATTCTAAGGAAATAAACAGATGATAAGGGAGAAATATGACAAGAATTGTTGTGAATATAGTATGAGCCATAAAAGTAGATATATTTCGTACTTATCCGTTTTCTCCCTTGTATAAGGGTGCATGTTATATTGGCCTGCGAGGATAGATCTCCCATGTGTTTGATATCTGATCGTCATGCTTGGATCCTCTCTACAGTGGATCGATCAAACGGGGTGTGGAAACCCCCAAACGTGCACTAGAGATATTGTGTTCGTCACATTGTGAATAATTTCAACAAAGTAGAAAGAAGTGCAACATTGAAGAAGATGACATCAAGGGCAGCACTAGCATCACAATCTCGTAAGTTTGATATCTGCATGGCTGAGTTGAAGAATGTCAGTGTCACAACCCCTAATTTCTTTGATAGTATACCGAAATAAGATTGGACATTTGCACATGATGGTGGGTATCGGTTTGGCATGATGACTACGAACTTGTGTAAGAGTTATAACGTCGTCTTGCTTGGTGCTAGAAACCTGCCTATTGTTGTATTGGTGGAGAAGACCTTTAACAATTGTGTCAAATACTTTGACACTAGAAGGGGTCAAGCATCGAAAATTATGGCTAGAGGAGAATTGTACGCTGGCTGGCAATGAAGAAACTACAACAATTGAGAAAATCAGCTAATGCTCACAGTGTTACGAGGTTTGATGGATCGAACAAGTTATTTGAGGTGATCACTGCATCAAGAGCAACCACATATGGGTTCAAGGGTGGCAATCGACATACTATGAAGATGAGGGAAGGTTATTACACTTGCTTGAAAAAAAACTTTTAGAATTCCATGCCCACACACGTGCGCTGCTGCAGCCTTCATACATATGGACAACATTACTTTTATGGGATCGTGGTACACTTGGTAGAAATAGCTCAATGTGTACAACCAACTATTCATCCCATTTGATGATCAACATTCGTGACCTTCATTGGATTGTCCAATCATTCTTCCTGATCCATCTCGTGTTCGAGGAAAGAGAAGCCTCGGTACACTTGTATTTGTAAAGAGATGGATTTGAGGGAGCCGAAGAAAAGGACTCGGTGCACCAAGTGTGAGCAAGAAGTGTAAGTCAAGATCCTTTAGTTTTGATGATAGCAAATCAGTGTTGTTTATCTAACATATTTTGTTGAGTTAGAATTCAAATAAACATGTGGAAGAGTGGCTTAGGACGCAAGGTTGCAAGCGCACTCAGCTCATGACATGTGTCCATCCAGTCGGGCACCTATTTACGATAGCTCCAGCAGAATTTCTAGTGCACACAGGAACTCAAGCACTACACAACAATGACTCTCATGCATCACACGTAATAGAAGAATAAAATACATCAAGTGAATCGACAAGCTCATGCATTCACACAAGCAACTAGCTCACGACAAAGTCTTGCTCAATAATGAACAAGATAACAAGACAAGGTTAGGGCTATTAAGAGGCACTCATTACGCAGCATTAATGAAGCTTTGGGCAACATTAATGAAGTCGTCAAGATCAGGCAAGTGGAGAGCACAAGTGGTAACTGACCACCTGAGCCCTTGCCTCCAACATGTCCAACCATAAGACAACACGTGTCTTGACTGCACCAACTAAAACAAGTTGAGAATCAGCCTATGTACGAGCTTAGCTACTCTGTTGAGGACAAAGGGACAAACGGCACCTAGAGTCTAGCAAAGATGTAGATCAGTTGTTATAAGTCTAACGAACTTATGTGTATAAATATGATGTATAATACAGACGTCACATATACGAAGAAAGATAATTAAGAGCAAGTGTGAGTCAGACTGAGTGTATCTGAATGTGTGTAAGGACTAGAAAGTTGGTGAGCTTAGTAGGACTTTACTGTTAAGTTGATACTATGAGTATTTGGTAGACTGACCAGTCAGGGAACGGTTGTGGAACCGTAGGCCTGCAGTCAGGAGAGGGTAGAGGACTTTGGTGATAAAGTCCCAAACTGTCCCAGAGTCCATAGGTTGGGCGGAGGGAGATTGAGTGGATTTCCAGAGCGTAAATTCTCAATCGAAAAGAAAGTTTCAGTTTGAATTTATCACGTTCTTCCTTAAACTATCAAGTCATTTATAAAGCACAAATAACACGTCCATGATAGGTCAAGGACGTATCTAGAGAGGTTGCTAGTTTCAATTGGTATAAGAGCGGGTCTCTTCTAGAAATATAACTACTTTGGAAGACGATCAAAATGTCTCACTTAAACCTACTAGCATCAGAAGAAGGTTTTGCACCAAATCGATCACCACTCTTCAATGGAGACAACTACAATCATTGGAAAACAAGATGGAGTTCCACATCAAGTTTGATGATCCAAGAATGTGGAGGGTAGTATCACGAGGTGAATATACCTTCCAAGATGGTCAAGGAAATAACATATTTGTCAACAACATGATAGATGATCAAATCAAGAAATTGATATTCAATGCACAAGCGGTAAGAATCCTACGTTGTGCATTACTACCTGAATAATATTCCAAGGTAGCCTCTGCTAAAACAGCCAAAGAAATTCAAGAAACATTGGAAGTTACCTATGAAGGAAATGATGAGATCAAGAAGACTCGCATCGAACTATTACTTACTCATTGGGAGTTGTTCAAGAAGGAAGAGAAGGAGAGCATTTCTAAAATGCACACTAGGTTCACCAAGCTGATCAAAGAGATGCTTGTACTTGGAAGAACTATCTCAAATGAGGATCAAATTTGAAAATTCCTCTGATCACTTCTTGCTTCCTTTGATAGCAAATTTAATGCTATGCAAGAAGTCCATGATCTCTCAAAGATGTCTCTAGGAGACATGCTGGGGTCCTTGATGACATTTGAGCTAAACTTGTAACAAAGAAGTTCAGAAAGCTCAAAAAGGGAAAAAGGAAAAGGTATAACCCTTCAAGTAGCCGAAAATGAAGGGTCTGATTCAGAAAAGGACGACGATGAGATGGTCCTTTATGCCAAGAGGTACTTTAAAAAATTTCTCAAAAATAATATGAGAAAAGGAAAAGACTTCAAGGAATCTGACGATCGCCAAAGGAAGAGCAATGACAAGTGTTTTGGATGTTCAAAACCTGGACACCATATCAAAGATTGCCTGCAATGACCCCGAGAGGATAATAACAGGGTCAAGAGACCTGTCCGAAAGACGTTGAACAAGAAACCAAAGAAAGAAGCCTTCTCTGCTACATGGGTAGACTCAGAGCTTAGTGACAATCAAACCACAGATAGTGATCACTCGGGAAATGAAAAGGCTCATTTCTGCCTTGAGGAAGTGTGTTTGATGGCTCAAGACAAGGAGAGGTCAGAATCAGTTGAGGAAGAAGAGAAAACTAAGGTAAACTATCCTTAACTTAAAAGGAAAGTTCAGAAAGCTGAACTTCTACGACTCAGGAAATTCTCCTTCATATTGGTTGATCAACTAGAGGCACTTGAAATTGAAAATAAGGAGCTCTAGGAGGAAAATGAAAATCTAAAGAAAAGTTCAGACAAAGATAAAGTAGTAAAACTCACCAATGCACTAGAGAAACTACAAAATGATTATTGTGAAGTTCTTGCTGTTCATGAGAAAATGAAGCTAGGTAAACAACCTTAAATCGATGAGTTGATTTCTACTCTCAAGAAGAAAGAAAAAGAACTAGCATTCGTCAAAGAAAAATGTGCAAGACTAGAAAACGATGCTAAAACTCCCATGTGGAATGACAAACGACCGGTCGGGTACCCATCGGGAACCCGTCGAAGAGGAGTATGTCACCTATGCAGACAACCCGGTCACCACGAAGCCAAATGTCACAGAACATGATTTATGTGGCGTTGGAAATTAGAGAAAATTGGGCTAAAATGGGTAATAAAAATGATCATAGAATAGAGTTACTTGGTGGAAATGGGTCCAAATATTTTTGGGACCGTAATCTCACACAACTAACTTGTTAAGTGCAGAATCGAGTGTGAAGGGATCCCTGCTGGTACATCAACAGTGGGTGCTCTATACATATGACAAGAGACAAGTGGAAGTTCCTCTCACTCGAATCAGGAAGCCAAGGAACTGTTTCCTTTGACGACAACAAAAAGGGAGAAATCATCGGTGTAGGTAAGGTTGGTTTTACTTCAAGGTATGTCATTGATAATGTCAATTTAGTTCATAGATAAAAAAATTAATTTTCTTAGTGTATCTCAAATTTGTGGCAATGGAAACTCAGCTCACATCTATTCTACACATTGTATCATAGTAAGTCTGAGTGATGAAAATAAGTTGTTAAGAGGTAAAAGATTGCAAAATGTGTACATAACAAGTCTGGAGGATATTGATAGTCTAAATCTTCCATGCTTAACTGCTTTAATAGATGAATCCACATTATGACACAAAAGACTAGGGCATGTAAGCATATCATTGCTAAGAAAACTAGTAAAAAATCAGTTAGTTAGAGGTCTCCCTGAGATTAAGAAATCTGAGACATATCTATGTGATGCCTGTGTGAGAAGTAAACAAACAAAAACTTCTTTCAAATAAAAGAACATGGTGAGTACGTCACTGTCACTTGAACTACTTCATATGGACTTATGTGGACCAATGAGAATGAGGAGTTTTGGAGGAAATTGGTTTGTGTTTGTTATTGTTGATGATTACTCACAATTTGTGTGGACAATCTTTATTTCTTCCAAGGACGAAGTCTTTGAGAAATTTCAAGCATTTGCAGGACAAGTCCATGTACAACTCAATCTCAAAATCAAGGTCCTACGATCTGATCATCGGTCAGAGTTTGAAAATCAACAATTCATGGAAATGTGTGACAAACATGGAATCAATCACACCTTTTCAGCACCTATAACACCCCAAAAAAATGGGGTGGTTGAGCGCAAAAACAAACCATTACAGGAAGTAGCTAGAGCTATGCTATTAGAGAGCAGTCTTCCTCAAGTTTTATGGGCATAAGTTGTAGCAACCGCCTGTTACATCACAAATCGAACGCTCATTCGACCTCCTCAACAAAACACCTTGTGAGCTGCCCAAAGGAAGAAAACCAAGCATAAGCCATGTAACGACCCCAAAACCGGCTTAGGAGTTAGGGCCGTTACATGCCGCGAGTCTACTACCTAACGTCATAAGGCTCTAACGAACACATACACAAATCCGAAAACATAACAATTGCATTAACGTAAAAAGGTTTACAATATCCGTACAAATGTGAAAACCAAATACCAATCCGTGGCCCGAAGGCTACATAATCCATAGTGCCAAATACGCAAAAGCATAACATAGTCTAAATACAAGCTAATCTAGAATCAATTCCCAAGCAAGAGAGAAACTCCAAGCTCAATCTGCATAATGTAAGAAAGAGGTGAGCTACACAGCCCAGTAAGCAGAAGACTTCCTCAAGGAAGCCCACTCAAAACAGTCGTAGAAGTTTACACAAAACAGAGGGAGCACATGACACTTAGTAAATGTACAGAATGGAAATGGAACGGATCCCAAATCAGAATTGAAAATCACATCAAAACTTAAGTCAGACTTTTAGAACTAGTAACACATGGTGGGACACTAGAAACCCGCTAACACATCAGAAGGACTCATATAACGTCCTATAAATCTGAAGATCCCACATCAGAAGCCGTAGAGACAGCTAACAGACCCGTCAGTCACTAATGTTCTAAGGGATACCCTAAGGAACTTATACAGAAGGAATTCCTGTGCAGCATGCTACAGGACATCCCGACCCGACTATCCAAGGCTTAGAAGCTAAGTAACTAGGTCCCAAAACATAAGTTCATAAATACTAATCTTAAGTGCTTAATGATGCGTATAAACAGCATAGGAAGCTTGCACACAGGTAGGGGAATGCAACCCCGCAAACGGAACTCAAAACGGAGCTGAAACGGAGAAGTTATGTGAAAACAGAGCCCTGTTCGAACATGCATCCGAACATGCATGTTCGGACGGGTGCCGAGAATTCAAACCTGCAAAAATATGTATGTCCAAATATACGTCCGAACATTGAAGTTCGGACGCATGCCTAGAGTTTGAAAGCCAAAAGTTCATCGTGTCCAAACTTGCGCCCAACCTTGCAAGTTCGGACACAGGTCGAAGCCAAAACAAAAAATTGTCCTTGCACTCTGTCCGAACATCAAAGTTCGGACAAATGTTCGGGCGCTTCAAAATTTCAGAAATAGCAGATGCGCCAGACAACACGTCCGAACATCAATGCTCGGACGGAAGTCCGGACGTCGCAAACCAGGCGAATTCCAGAACTGCAATAGGGACAGAAAACTCCACAAAATCAACACCATCAACAACAAAACATCCAGGATTGAAACGCAGTGCCCACGGGGGTTTTGACAACTCAAAAACCAACATTAATCACTAAAGAATTCACTGAAAAGAAACACAATTCGCAACCCAAAATCAGAATTCTAAACTTCACCCCGAGGGTGGGTGAGCAAATAACCTCGAATTCATCCCCCACTTACTTGAATTTGCAGAGCAGAACTATTCCCGACGAAGACAGCAACTAGACGTGCAGAATCCAGACAGCAGAGAAGCCAAAACATATTGAATTGTACAATGTTCCAGCCACAAAATCAGAAAACGCGCACACCGTAACTGAGCACAATTCACCACCAAATTATATCAACCACAAACCTGAAACGCAGAGAAGCGAGACCCGAACAACAACAGAGGGAAGGACAGACGGAACACAACAACCACCACCAGAGTTTAGAAGTCACTCAAGGCAAGAGGAAGAGATGGGAACGCTCCAAAAACTGTCGCAAGGAAGAACGCTCTGAGAAACTGCATGGGAATTAGGAGAAAAGAATTCAGGAATTCTTTTCTTAATATCTCACTTACCAAATATTAAGAGAGGAAAAGACCACCTTATCCTTCACCTTTTAACTTAAAGTCCTGGAGGTCCAACACTAGGAAACATATGATAAGAGATAAACAAAATCAATCATTAGGAAAGTCCGAAATGAAAACCGGGTTATAATATCACTCCCCTTTTAAGGAATTTCATCCTCGAAATTCGACATACCTCACTGCTCGAAGAGCGAAGGGAACTTAGCGCGCACTTCCTCCTCAAGTTCCCAAGTCGCTTCGCACTCCGACTGATCATACCACTGCACCTTAACCATAGGCAGTGTCTTGCTGCGAAGCTGATGAACGTCACGAGCTAAGATGCGAACTGGAGCCACCTCATAGGTGAAGTCATCACAGAGTCTAAGCTGTCCATAGTCAATCACATGGCTGGGATCATGGAGATACTTCCTAAGCATCGACACGTGAAACACATCGTGAACTTCTACTAAGGCTGGTGGCAACGCCAACCTATAAGCCACTGGACCAACCCTTTCTAGCACCTCGAAAGGACCCACAAAGCGAGGACTCAGCTTGCCTCTCCTACCAAACTGGACAACACCACGAACAGGAGAAATCTTCAGATACACGTGATCCCTGACCTGAAACTCAAGCGGACGACGCCTCTGATCTGCATAGCTCTTTTGTCGGCTCTGAGCAACCAATATACGCTCCCTGATAGTCCTGACCTTATCCACAGGTCCCTGGACCAACTCTAGACCCACAATAGCCCTCTCCTTCAGATCATCCCAACAAATGGGAGATCTACAGCGCCTACCATACTATGCCTCAAATGGAGTCATCCCAATACTCGATTGAAAACTATTATTATAGGCGAATTCAATCAAGGTAACATGCTGATCCCAGCTCCCACCAATGTCCAATACACACACCCTCAACATATCCTCTAATATCTGATTTGTCCTCTCAGTCTGCCCATCGGTCTGAGGATGATATGCTCAACTGAACGCCAAATTCATCCCCAAAGCTTTATGCAGGCTACACCAAAAGCGAGATACAAATCTAGGATCTCTGTTCGAAATGATCGTCGTTGGCACACCATGTTGCCTAGCTCACTATCTCATCCATATAAAGCCGAGCAAGGTGCTCAAGGCTGAAGGTCTTCCTCATAGGCAGGAAATGAGCTGACTTCATCAAATGGTCTACAATCACCCATAGCGCGTCAAAACCCGAAGATGTCCTAGGAAACCCCACAATGAAGTCCATCCCTACGCTCTCCCACTTCCATTCAGGAACATGAAAGGGCTGCAGAAGACCCGCAGGCCGCTGATGCTCAGCCTTCACCTGCTGACAGGTCTGGTAACAAGCTACAAAATCTGAGATCACCCTCTTCATGTTCGCCCACCAAAAGGACTCTCTGAGGTCCCGGTACATCTTCACACCCCAGGGTGTACTGAATAAGGAGCTCCATTAGCCTCCTGCATAATCTCACGCCTCAAATCTCCCCCACTGGGTACACAAACTCGTCCCCTATATCAAAGACAGCCGTCACTGGACACTAAGAACTTTGACTCTTGGTCATATGACAATCTCTCTCGGATCCTGCATAACTCAGCATCTGCTAACTGACCATCCCTGATCCGATCTATCAACATAGGGTGAACCTGAAGAGTAGCGATCATTCCGGCACTATTGGACCGAACAACCTAGACACCCATGCGCTGAAGCTCATAAGAAGACCTCTGAGTCCCTGACAACGAACAGACAAGTCCTAGAGCACCCCTACGACTCAACACATCTACTACCACATTCGCCATACCAGGATGGTAGAGGATTTCTAAATCATAATCATGCAGAAGCTCCAGCCAACACCGTTGTCTCAAGTTCAACTCCTTCTGCGTGAACAGGTACCTGAGACTCTTGTGATCCGTGTAGACCTTACACGTCATCCCATACAAATAGTGCCTCTAGATCTTCAAGGCGAAGACCACAACGGCCAACTACAAATCATGGGTAGGGTAATTCTTCTCATACGGCTTTAGCTGACGTGAGCCATATGCCACCACCTTACCCTTGTGCATCAGAACGCACCCTAACCCTCTATGGGAAGCGTCACAAAACACCTCAAAGCCCTCTGTCCCAGAAGGCAACGCCAGAATCGGAGTAGAGGTCAACCTCCTCTTAAGCTACTGGAAGCTCTCCTCACACTCCTCGCTCCACTCAAACTTGATATCCTTCCTAAGAAGGCGAGTCAAGGGAGACACAATCTTGGAGAATCCTTCCACAAACTTCCTATAATAACCAGCAAGACCTAGGAAGCTGCGCACCTCAGAAACACTAGTGGGTTTTGCCCACTCCATGATCGCCCTGGTCTTCTCCGGATCTACAGAAATGCCATTCGTCGAAACCAAGTGACCAAGGAACACGACTCTATCCAGCCAAAACTCACACTTCTTCAGCTTAGCATACAACTCCTTCTCCTTCAAAGTTTATAGAACACGCCTCAGATGCTCCTCATGCTCCTCAGCACTCTTGGAATACACCAAGATGTCATCAATGAACACAACCACGAAAGAATCTAGAAAGGGTTTGAAGACTCTGTTCATCATATCCATGAAGAACGAAGGGGCATTGGTCAAACCAAAAGGCATGACCAAAAACTCATAGTGCCCATATCGGGTCCTAAAAGCAGACTTAGGCACATCCTTAGCCTTAATCCTCAGCTGATGATATCTAGAACGTAGATCGATCTTAGAGAACATGGTCGCTCCTGCTAGCTGGTCAAAGAGATCATCAATACGAGGGAGAGGGTACCTATTCTTGATGGTAACCTTATTCAACTCCCGATAGTCAATGCACAATCTGAAAGAGCCGTCCTTCTTCTTCATAAACAAAACTGGTGCTCCCCATGGAGACACGCTAGGGCGAATGAAGCCCTTATTCAGAAGATCCTGCAGCTGAACCTTCAACTCTGCCGGACTCATGCGATAGGGGGCCTTCAAAATAGGTTGGGTCCTTGTCGCTAACTCTATCAAAAACTCCACCTCACGATCAGGTAGTAGCCCTGACGCATCGTCCTAGAATACCTCAGGGAACTCACGCACAACGGGGATATCCTTCAGACGGGATCCCTCTCGAACCTTAGGCACAAAGTAGAGAAATCCATGGCAGCCCTTCCTCAGGAAGCGGACTGCCTGCATAGCAGACACTAACACAGGCGCACAAGGAACGGAGTTTCCCACAAAAGCAAAATGGGTTTCACCTGGTCTATTAAACATGACTCTCTTAGCCGCACAATCTATATGAGCATGGTGCTCTGCTAGCCAGTCCATGCCCAAGATCACATCAAAGCAAGACATACGCATTGGGATCAAATCAGTAGGCAAAATCCTATCCATAATCACTACAGGAGAAGACTTGCACACAGAATTAAGTACACTCGCAGGCACACTACTCAACTAGGGATGGTAATGGGTGACGGGTACCCGTTTCACCCGATCATCCGACCCACAAAAGCGGGTGAAAACCCTGAAATAAACGGGTGAAAAACGGGTGACGGGTGAAACGGGTGCGGGTGACGGGTTGGGTCGGGTGAACATTTTTCACCCGTTCACCCGACCTATCACCCGTATGTATTTATATTAAACAAAAAATATACTAATCTCATATTTGTTGACATAATTTAGAAAAAATATGGTTAGTACTCCATGTTTTGAGAATGTTATTGATATTAGATGATGTGGTATATATTATTGAACAAATATGAATTATTATTTTTGAAAAATTATGCTTATATAAAGTGCTAAAAATAAAAAAAATTGTTGAAAAAAATATAAACGGGTGACGGGTTCACTTGTTTCACCCGTTTCACCCGCGGGTGACGGGTGAAATGGGTGATGGGTGATGAAGTTGCGGGTGACGGGTCGGATTGGGTGGTGCGGGTAAAAAACAGGTAACGGATCGGGTGGAGCATCACCCGACCCGAACCCGACCCATTGCCATCCCTACACTCAACGGACTAGAAATGCACAAATCAATATCATAAGGCACATCAGTCAACTCGAGACTACCCGCTAAATCACCAAACACAAAGGAGTGGGTAGCTCCTGAATCGAACAAACAGAAAACTGGTTGAGAAGAGATCTGGAGAATACCTGACACAACTCGATCTGAGCCACGATCACGCTCACCCGCTAATGCATACACCCGTGCCTGAGTCTGGGGCTTCTTCTGATCGGTCTTCTGCCCGGACCCTGAACTAGCACCTCTGCCCTCTAAACCGCCACTGCTACTGTGACCTCTAGCCTGTGGACACTAGCGATGTGGTGATCAAGCGAGCCGCACTTGAAGCAAGCTCTGAACTTCCTATAACACTCCCGTCCCGGATGGAAGCGGTCACACTCAGCACACTTCACCGCAACAGGTGAAGCAGAAGATGAAGCTCCACGATCTCATCTGAACTTCTTCTTCTGAGAAGAAGAAGACTGATCACGCCTCTCAGGCTCCTCCACATGATCCTTCATCTTCTGGTCCTTACCCTTGTCGGGCCTCTGGTCCTTATTCTCATACCGCTGCCTAGCCTGTAGCTTAGCCTCCACAACCAGGGCCACAACCACCACATCCCTGAATGTCTTGTGGCGAAAGGGCGCCACTGCCACTCTAATGTCACCCCTCAAACCTGTTATGCCCCAGATTTTTTTTCCTTCTGATTCGCAAAGGGAGTTCGGATTAATTTGTATCTTATATTAGATTGTCTATGACATTCTCCTAATGTTAATATGTTAGCTTGAGGAAGAAGGGTTACAATTGTCTTCTTCCTTGTTGTTATTTATTAATTCCATAAGAGAGAGATTTATTAAACTATTTTATTCCCTCTCTCTCTTATTCTAATTCACGTTCAATTATTCCTCCTTCCACTACCCTGACGGTTCTCTCGACGTTCTCATCGCTCTCAACTTCCCCTCCCTTTGCTCATCTTCTTCTTCAATTCCTTTTGATTGATAATCGCTGGAGGTCTGTAGATGGAATTGTGTGCGTCCGTCAGTCGTCTATCAGGTTTGGTTTGTAGATTCCTGTTCTCTTCTCCGTTGAGTTTTCCTTTCCCTTTTCTGATTCTGATTTTGTATTTTGGGAGCGGTTCAATTCGAGGGATTATCATTTGACTGGAGATTTGGGAAGGCGATTCGTAGAGTCCGCAGAGATGGCGTAGCTACGGATGTGAGGTAGGTGGTAGATGGATTCAGTTGTGTGTGTTCACCCACGGGGGTTTCGATCAATGTTTCCGTATGTGTTATTTGACTCTGATTTGTGGTGATTTGGGTGAATTCTGATTTGCGTTTATAATGCGTTAAAACCCCGTGGGTAGTGTTTTGATTCACGTATTTTGGTTATGTAAGTATTGCTTTAACGTTGGTGAATCTACATCTGTAAATCTCCCTCTGTTTTGTGATTTCTGAGTGCCGCTGATTTGGGATTTGTAAGGATTGTTCCTTGATTTGTGTGTGAGATTTAATGCAGGGTGTTTGCGTTTTGAGTGGCTTAAACCTCGTGGTTTTCCTGTATTTATGCCTGATTTGGTGTGGATAATTCTTTGGCAAGGTTTGGTGAAGTTTGGATAATTTTTCTGATCTGTTCGTAGCCCTTGTTCTTCTGATTTCGTGCTGTCCGAACTTCTGTCCTAACTTTGAAGTTCGGACAGTATGTTTTGAGCTTTTGTATTTTCAAACTCGGGGTATGTCCGAACATCAGTCCGAACATTGATGTTCGGACACTCCGCATAACTTTTTCCGTGGAACCCGTCCGAACATCGGTCTGAGCTTCGATGTTCGGACACTCTGAAATTCCCTGTCTGTTTTCAACTCGACTTGTGTCTGAACATTGATGTCCGGACACAAGTTCGGACATTTGACAATCTCTGGTTTCTGAGTCTCGACCTGTGTCCGAACTTAGACGTTCGGACACAAGTTTGGACACCCCTCTGTTTTCACCATAACTTCTTCGTTTGAGCTCCGTTTTGAGTGCCGTTTGCGGCGTTGGATTCCTCTTTCCGAGTACTATCTGTTTTCAGGTGTTTTAGCATGTGTTTAAGTGTTTTCTGATTTTAAGGTCTCCGTTAATCTTTTGAACTCTTTTTTGCTCTGAAAATATGATTCAACCTCTGACTTCAGTTTGCTTTCGTATTTACTAGTCGGGTTACGACTTCTGTCTTGCTAAGGCTTTCCATTGGTAAGCTCCTTCTCTGATTTTGCTAAGCTTTCGCTTTCTGTTCTGATCTGGTTAAGACTTCCGCTCTGCTCTGTATTAAGCTTCGATCTGTTTGGATTAAGCCTCTATTTTGGGACCTAGTTACTTTGTTTCTGAGCCGTGAATGGCTGGGTCGAGCTATTCCGTGGTATACCATGTAGACGTCATTCTGAGTGTGGGTCATGCCCAATCTGTTCTGTGGGGTTGATGAACCCTTTGGCCTTCGGGTCATTTCTGCGTTGTCGAGGGATCTGTTAGATCCATGGGTCTTCAACCCTTTCTGAGTGTTATGCTTGGTGCTAGTGTCCCACTTCTGATTGTTTAGAGTTATGTTTTCTGTTAGCTCTATCTGTTTCTGATTTCAGACAGACTGCTATGTGCTTTCTGTCTTCTGAAAGCCTCTGGTTTACTAAGTGATCTGTTTCTGTCTGCTCTGTCTGTTTTCAAACGTCGACGGACTACTGTGTGCTTTCTGTCTGCTGGGTATTTCTGCTCTATAAGCGCTCTGTTTCGTCTGCTCTCTATCTGTATTTGATTTGAGACGGTCTGCTGTGTGCTTACCGCCTTCTGATAAGTTCCGGATTTTGCTAAGCTTCTGATTTTGCTAAGCTTCTGGTTTTGCTAAGCTTCTGATTGTGTTTAAGCTTCTGAGTTTCCTAAGCTTCTGATTTCGTCAAGCTTTCAGCTTCAGTTTACCTTCTGCTATTAAGTGTATGTTTTGACCACCGCTTAGCTTCTTGTGTTTTAGACTTCAGTCTATTTGAAAGACTTCTGCTTTGCATCTGATTTTGCTCTGGCTAAGCGCTTCTGTATATGTATAAGTATGTATGTTCAGATTATGTTTTGAGCATGCTCAGCTGATGAAGTTTATCACCTGCTGAGCAATAGTTTTGCTCACCCCTATCTCCGTCTGATTTGCAGGTTTTAGTTCGTGCTTGGAGATTCGGTTCTTACTTTTCGTTTTGGCATTTGAGTTTTGTATTTAGTTTGTTTGGCCTTGTTTGGCCTTAGGGCCCAGTTGTATTTAGATTATGCTTTGTATTTCAGTTTGGCTTCCGCCTGTGTATTGTAAAGACATGTTGTAATCGTTTATTTGGTAATATATGAGCATCAGTTCTGTTTTGGGGTTTCGATAGTGTAGCCTTGCGTGTCTTAGGTAATAAGCACGCGGCGTGTAACGGTCTCTCAACCAGGGTGGTTTTGGGGTCGTTACAAAACCAGCCTCAAACTTCCTCGCCTTTCGGTTATCATCCGGCTCAGGCACAAACTTAGAGAGAGAGAGATGAATTTGCGTACATAATCATCGACAAACATCTTCTTCGTCTGGTGAAGCCTCCCATATTCAACTATCTTCTGGTCCCTGAAGACATCGGGATAGAACTGCTGATTAAAGCAGCTCCTAAACTGGTCCCACGTCCATGGGTAGCGGTCCTTCCCCTCAACTAACTTCCACCACTCCTTCGCTTTAGATTGAAACATAAATGTGGCAAACCTAACTTTTTTATCTTCGTCACACCCCATAACCCTCAGAAGGTCCTCAATTGCCGTAATCTAGAGGCTTGCCTCCTGTGGGCCGCCACTGGCGTTGAAGGAAGGCGGCTTCAGCTTTAGGATCTCCTGAAGCATCTTCACATTGCTACCCCCCGAGCTGCCAGCTCCAGCCACTGGCCCAGCAGAGGTCCCTATCGCTTGCAGCACCTAGGACACCACCTGCTGCACTATGTCGGCGAGGTATCCTTGAGGAGGCCCACCCTGAGAAGTCACTGCACGTCGGGGAGGCATACTGAGGAAACAAACACCAAAACTTATAAGAAACCATCAAACACCACACAACAGATATTCCAGACATTCAGACATGCAGACAGACCCCACAATCACTGAAGAAAGCCAAACCTGGCTCTGATACCACTAAATGTAATGACCCCAAAACCAGCTTAGGAGTTAGGGCCGTCACACGCCGCAAGTCGACTACCTAACGTCGCAAGGCTCTAACGAACACATACCCAAATCTGAAAACATAACAATTGTATTAACATAAAAAAGGTTTACAATATCTGTACAAATGTGAAAACCAAATACAAATCCGCGGCCCGAAGGCTACATAATCCATAGTGCCAAATGTGTAAAAGCATAATATAGTCTAAATACAACCTAATCCAGAATCAATTCCCAAGCAAGAGAGAAACTCCAAGCTCAATCTGTATAATGTAAGGAAGGGGTGAGCTACACAGCCCAGTAAGTAGAAGACTTCCTCAAGGAAGACCACTAAAAACAGAAGTAGAAGTTTACACAAAACATAGGGAGCACATGACACTTAGTAAATGTACAGAATGGAAACGGAATGGATCCCAAATCAGAATCGAAAATCACATCAAAACATCAGTCAGACTTTCTAAACCAGCAACACATGGTGGGACACTAGAAACCCACTAACACATCAGAAGGACTCATATAACGTCCTATGGACCCGAAGATCCCACATCAGAAGCCGTAGAGACAGCTAACAGACCCATCAGTCACTAATGTCCTAAGGGATACCCTAAGGAACTTATACAGAAGGAATTCTTGCGCAACATGCTACGAGACAGCCCGACCCGACTATCCAAGGCTCAAAAGCTAAGTAACTAGGTCCCAAAACATAAGTTCATAAATACTGATCTTAAGTGCTTAATGATGCGTATAAATAGCATATGAAGCTTGCACACAGGTAGGGGAATGCAACCCCGCAAACGGAATTCAAAACAGAGCTGAAACGGAGAAGTTATGTGAAAACAGAGCCCTGTTCGAACATGCGTCTGAACATGCATGTTCAGACGGGTGCCGAGAGCTCAAACCTGCAAAAATGCGTACGTCCAAATATACATCCGAACATTGAAGTTTGGACGTATGCAGAGAGTTTGAAAGCCAAAAGTTCATCGTGTCCGAACTTGCGTCCAACCTTGCAAGTTCGGACACAGGTCGAAGCCAAAACCAAAAATTGTCCTCGCACTCTGTCCGAACATCGAAGTTCGAACAAATATTTGGATGCTTCAAAATTTCAGAAATAGCAGATGCACCAGACAACACGTCCGAACATCAATGTTCGGACGGAAGTCCGGACGTCGCAAACCAGTCGAATTCCAGAACCGCGACAGAGATAGAAAACTCCACAAAATCAACACCATCAACAGCAAAACATCCAGGATTGAAACGCAGTGCCCACGGGGGTTTTGACAACTCAAAAACCAACATTAATCACTAAAGAATTCACCAAAAGAAACACAATTCGCACCCCAAAATCAGAATTCCAAACTTCACCCCGAGGGTGAGCAAACAACCTTGAATTCATCCCCCACTTACTTGAATTTGTAGAGCAGAACTGTTCCCAACGAAGACAACAACCAGCCGTGTAGAATCCAGACAGCAGAGAAGCCAAAACACACTGAATTGTACAATGTTCTAGCCACAAAATTAGAAAACACGCACACCGTAACTGAGCACAATTCACCACCAAATTATATCAACCATAAACCTGAAACGTAGAGAAGCGAGACCCAAAAAACAGCAGAGGGAAGGACAAGCGGAACACAACAACAATCACCAGAATTTAGAAGTCACTCAAGGCAAAAGGAAGAGATGGGAACGCTCCAAAAACTGTCGCAAGGAAGAACGCTATGAGAAACTGCACGAGAATCAGGAGAAAAGAATTCATGAATTCTTTTCTTAATATCTCACTTACCAAATATTAAGAGAGGAAAAGACCGCCTTATCCTTCACTTTTTAACTTAAAGTCCAGGAGGTCCTAACACTAGGAAACATATGATAAGAGATAAACAAAACCAATCGTTAGGAAAGTCCGAAACGAAAACCGGGTTATAACACGCTACCTCAAAATATTCTGTTATAAGTGATATGTCCATAACAATGGAAAGAACTCCCTAGGAAAGTTCGATGTCAGGAGTGATTTGGCAATATTCCTTGGATACTCAGAAAGGAGCAGGGCATAAAAGATTACAACAAAAGAACTCTAAGAGTGGAGGAGAGTGTGCATGTAGTATTTGATGAAACTGATACTCACGAGATCAAAGAATCTAAAGAGGATGAAGCCATTGGATTTGATCTAGCCAGGCAAGATCACACATAAAACAGCAAAGATGAGTCACCGACTGAAGAACACATGCCCAACAGGTCCGACTGGTCAACAACATGACGTCGAAGGAAATAATGGTACCGACTATCATCTATCACCATCAACTATCCATCAATCTTGAATCTTGTATAAGAATCATCCACTAGAGAATATCATTCTCTGATATCTCTAAAGGGATACAAACAAGAGCACAAACTCGTGATCTTTTGGTCTTCTCCATGACAATTTCACCTATCGAACCCAAGAACATCAAAGAAGCCCTACAGGACTCAGACTAGATTAAAGCAACACAAGAGGAATTAAACTAGTTTGAAAGAAGCAAGGTCTAGAATCTTGTACCTCGTCCTACACATCAAGGAGTACTTGGTACAAAATGGGTGTTTAGGAACAAACTGAATGAGATGGGAGAAGTCATTAGAAACAAAGCTTGTTTGTGGCACAAGGATATCGTCAACAAGAGGGGATAGATTTCCAAGAAACATTTGCCTCTGTGGCAAGGATGGAATCTATTCGACTACTTATAGCATTTGCTGCACATAAATGAATCAAGCTCTTTCAACTTGACATCAAAAGTGTTTTTCTCATTGGGTATGTCAAAGAAGATGTATACGTAGAACAACCTCAAGGCTTTGAAACATAGGAAGGCAAAGATGTGATACTTAAGCTTGACAAAGCTCTCTATGGGCTCAAACAAGCTCCAAGATCATGGTATGACTGCCTGTTCTCCTATCTATTGGAAAATGGTTTCAAAAGAGGTAAAGTTGACAAGACCATGTTTGTATATAACAACAAAAAGCACTTCCTAATAGTGCAAGTATATGTTGATGACATAATCTTTGGAGCTTCGGATGAAAAATATTACAAGAAGTTCAAAGCATTGATGAAAAGAGAATTTGAAATGAGTGATTTAGGTGCATTGAAGTTCTTTCTAGGACTTCAAGTCAAGTAGGATGGTGAAGGGACATTCATATCCCAACAAAAGTACGTTAAGGATTTACTAAAAAGGATTGGAATGGAGACACGCAAGCCTTTTGACACACCAATGGCAATTGGCACAAAAATGGGTATCACGACTGGTGACCAACCAGTCAATCACCGATCATACAGAGAAATGATTGGACCTCTGCTATATTTAATAGCTAGTAGACCTAACATTATGTATAGCGTTTGTCTATGTGCCAAGTTTCAAGTAGATCCAAGAGAAAGTCACCTCACGGTTGTGAAAAGAATCCTACGTTATCTTAAAGGATCCATGAATCTTGGACTCTTTTATCCAAAATTTACTAAATGTGATATTGTAGGATATTCAGATGCAAACTATGGTGAATCTATAACTGATCAAAAGAGCACGACAGGGACAACATTCTATGTTGGATCATGTTTGATCGCATGGGGATCAAAGAAACAACAAAGTGTGGCAATCTCAACTGTTGAATCAGAATACATAGTTGCGACAATCTGTTGTACTCAACTTTTGTGGCTTTAACAACAAATTAGTGATTGCGGTGTCAAAACAGGTACGCTACCTATCATGTGTGATAATACTAGTGCTATATTTTTCTCCAAAATCCAGTACATCATTCCCGTACTAAACACTTTGATATAAGACATCATTTCCTTAGAGATTGTAGTGAAAAAGCACTAGTTAGGTTAAAATATATTTCAACTGAAAAACAACTAGCAAACATCTTTACCAAGCCATTAAGTAGAGAAATACTTAACAAGATTATTCATGATCTTGGAATGATATTCATTAATCACGATTAGGTTATCTTTCAACTCGTACAACCAGGTACCGACAGGCCAGCAACAGCGATCAAGTATGTGAGTCAATGGTCTTTGTACAGTTTAATGCATGAACGTTATATCAAATGACTACTTGAAACAGATACGCCAGCTACTTCACAAAAGTAAGGCTAGAATAGGAGGCGTAATGGATAGAATCATAGAAACCACAATGGACTGCTGACCAAACAGTCATGACTGCTATCTGTTGTGAATAGTACCATTACGACCTGTCAGTAAGCAGACGGGGAATGGTACCCGATCGTTACCCGATACTCTATAAAAAGGCGATGAGAGTTTTACTCCTGTCACACATTGCCTTCAATCTCTCTAAAATCTCTCTGAGCATAAAATCCGCTTCTCTTCTCTCTTACAAAACTCTCATGAGTTTAGTGCTATAACTTCTTAAGCATCCACTAAAAGTCTTCACTAAAGAATTCTCAATCAAAGAAAACTAAACTCTAGCAAAATCCTCAATCAACAATGGCACCAAAGACTGCTCGCCGCTCCAAAGCTACCAAGACCACCTTCAAAGATATCAGTTCAAAAAAGGTCACCGACAGCCAGCCGACAACCCCTGCGACCGATCCAAAATCTTCAGAGGTGAATCGGATGTCAGTCAAAGAAGAGACAAACCTAAAATGTAGGGTCATAGAAAAGGGGGAACTCAAGGCTAGAGAGGTAACCTATTTAAGCTTTCACTTTCCCCGACTATACAACCTCATTCAAGACGGGCATCTTAAAACCACCATCCTTCCTATCTCAACTCCAAACGGACCAGAAGCCATGACTTCCTCCCCTCAATCCCTAAAAACCATGAAACTCACCACCAAACAATCCAAAGCAAAAAAGCCCAACATCTCTAAAAGCAAGAGCTTCACACAAGCTTCCACCAGCCATACCACCCGCGCATCAAAGCACTTCCCCAAAAAAAAACACAAAGAACATAAACAGACACTCTACACCTAAACTCGCCTCTCGCAAACTCCACTTCACCAGTGAAGGTGAAGAAACCCCCCATTGACCTCATCGAGCAAATTGCTCATGAGGTAGAGGAAGAGGTTCAAAGTGACGAGAATTCATAAAGGGAAGAAGAACCTGTTCCAGAAGAGGGTCTAGAGGCACCAGACTCTGACGACAAGAAAACTCCACCTGCTTAAGCTGCTCAACCTATTGCCAAGCGGTCCCCGACACCTCCCCAATCTAGTCAAGAGGGAGACAGTGACACAGAATCACTTTCTTTGATCATCATGACTCGCGAGGAGGGGGAACAAATATGGAAGGCCAAGAGAAAGCAAGCCATGACTCCTTCACCACAAACACAGGAGCTAGAAGATCTCTTTCAAACCAAACGTGACGTCGCTAAGCCACAACCCCAGCAGTCGCTCAAGCGTATGAAAAGGCTAAGTCAACTGCAGCTGATGAGTATCCAAATGAGCATGTTTTAGAGGTGTATTTCATATGTTTTATCAGCACTTTCATGCTCATTTCTCAACTCTAGCTAGTTTTCCTCTACTTTCGTGTTTTATTGGTATTTTACATAATTATTGCTGAAACAGGAAGAATAACATTTCTAGGAATAAAGTAGATGAAAAGAAAAATGCGTGGGTGCAAAAAGATCCAAAATTGGAGCTAAAACAAAGAAGATACATCGTTTTGAAGACTAGCCTGCCCTGAACCGACCCTAGGACCGACCCAGGGTGGGTCAGTTGGAATTTTCGATGGCCGAAATGCTCCCAAAGTTGCTACTGACATGCATTTTTAAAATCAGAAAAAAAGGAGTGAGAAAGGGTGAAACCAGATAGCAAAGCAACACGGAAAAGAAGAGAACGAAGGGGGAAAAGAAGAGGAAGAAGAAGAAGAAGAAGAAAAGGAGGAGAAATCTCACCTCCATTGAAGCTCCTCTTTCCTACCTCCCATGACTATTTCTTCTCCCTTTTCTCTTATTTATGCTCTAATGAAGGCTTAACCTCCCTTGTAACTTGGGACAGGGATTTTACCCCCAAATCCCTAAAACTCCATTGTTGAATCTTGAACTTGTTTTAATGCTTAATTTTAGTCCTTATGCTTAATGAAGATGATTATTGAGTGTTTATGGCTTTTAAACTTGTTACTCATGATTTGGGGATTTGTTTAGGGTTTTGCTCAAATTGTCATCTATTTGTTAAATTAGTTGGTTTGGCCTACCAATTAGTTTAGCATTATTGTCGGATTCTGTCAAAATTTGATTCTAAGATAGAAACCTAAACCGTTGGGGACTAGAACGGTGCTCTAATTTTGATGATTTTGAGATTATACTACATTGCAACTTTGGGAACTTAAGCTTAGTGCTATTGATTTACCCGGGGCGTAGTTGATTGAGATGTCCCGGTTAAATTGGTTAGGATTAGTAGGCCTAGATTAGGTTACTAATTAATTAAGTGTTCTATTGTTTAGCTATGAGTTCAAGGGTCAATAATCGTTAGTAAAGGGAGAGCGGGTGCAAAGATCCATCCCGAGCTACATTTATCCTAGTTTAGTTAGTTTAGTCTTATAGTTTCCTTTATCTTCCCCTAATCAAACCAAAAACCTAAAAACCCCAATTTAAGTTTATGCACTTTTATTTATCTTCTTGCACATTTACTAAACTTATAATTAACTAGATAGTTATGAAGTCCCTGTAGATACGACTTGTTGTACTATAATGACTGGGTTCACTGCCCATAGTTAGCAAGATAGTTTCGCTACTATTTTGCACAACAGTAGCCCACCATCATCAAAGCAATGAACGTCGGCGACAAGTTGTGTCCCGTCTTACCCAAGATGTTGGACATCAAGTGGATAGAACAAATGAGTCTAGGAGAGATCGTGGAGCTTGTGGAGTTCCAAGGATGGGTTGACTACTTCTAGGAGCCTGTCGTCTGCTACAGAGAGCTGGTCAAGGAGCACATGAGGCATCTTGGCCCACTTTAGAGCGAAGATGATGAAAACTACATCATCTCAGAAGTCCAAGGTACTCTCATCAACATCTCCCAGTCTTGGATAGCCAAGACATTCAACCTGGAGCCTGAAGGATTGGTCGTTCCCAAGGACACGATGTGGAACAACCTAGGACATCAAGGGAGAAAGATGGTCAACCTCTTCAACAAAGGGGCGATCATGAAGAACTTTTCGGCGGTGTAAATGTCAATCCTATAGAGAGTCCTCCACAACATCCTCACCCACAACATCACCCCCAAAAATCAGCGCACCCACGTTGTAAATGCGCGAGACGTAAGGATCATGTATGCACTGAGAATGAAGGAAAAGTAGGATCTCCCAACAATAATTCTTCTCACCCTAGACGAGAGCACATACGTCAACCTAGGGCTGGTGCATGGAGAGGTGATCACAGAGGCCCTGATCGCTTTCGGAGTGGAGACCGACCGCTTCTAATCATGCTTGAGGAGCACTCAGGACTGCATCTGCTCCGAGATGTTGTAAAAAATGGGGATCAATACCCAAGGGGAGAAGCTCACTATCCTCTAGAAGCCTACCAAGAGAGAAGACTCACGCTCAACGCCTCGCCCACTTACCAAGTCATCAGCTCTCTAGAGGAAGCGTAGTCTCTCACCGATCCAGGATAGGTCAAGGTCAAGTCTGGATACTCAAGCTCAAGATATTCTTCAGCGTGTAAGAGTTACTCTTACAGCTGTCCAGACCGTCTCCGAAGAACAAGTGTCCAATCCATGGTTCAAGGGGCCATAGATTACATAGACAAATACATAGCCTGGGAGTTCTATGCCTCTTAGAGGCTAGAGAGAAACCGTGAGCTGTCTTAGACTTAGATAGATTTTTGTTGTCTTTCGCTTTCTTGGCCTTTGGCTATTTGTTTCAAACAAAATCTTTTGATATCAACAGAATGTAAAATTGTCACTTTTTATCATTTGAATACAAATTTATTTTCGAATGACTTTATTGACTTGGCTGATTCTTTCTTGATTAAAGAATTGTAATTTGATCAGAGACATAATTTCACCCTTCCGCTAATCCATATTCCTCACTTGACACCTAATCCTATAGCCTAGACTACAAAAAGGACTGAAACTCATTTATTGCCCCTTCACGACCCATCAGTGAACCGTCTTTCACTGGTCTATAAATTCACTTCACAATCACTGTTTTCAAACATCACAATCCTTCATCCAACTTTCACTTTCACTAGTCATGAATCAAGAAACTTATAGCTCCTCAAGCTCAAATGAGCAAACCATCTACTCTACAATTTGCAAATTCATGCAAACCAAGCACCCTAGGAAATATGTATCTCAAACATATATCCATTCAAATTCACAATCCTTGGCTGCATGGTCTACCATGTAAAACCCAGTCAGTCTGCCACAAATTGCTCTCTCAACTCCACATTCTCGGACACTTCAACCACAACAGAATCTCCCAACATCAAGAGTTATTCTGATGATGAAGTCCATGGCTTAGATGTCTCTACCTCCGCCACATCCAACCGTCACACAATCTAAATGTATCCGTTATCTTGTAGTCTATAATCTATGAAATGTTATGGTCTTTTCAATAACTTCAGTCGTGTAGTTACTCCCTGTTTTGCTGGATGGCAAAAGGGGAAAGCTATGTACTTGTGACTACTATCCTTTCCTTGTATTATGTAATTTTAATGAAAAAATCTTTACTCTTAACAAACTCAAGGGGAATCCTTCTTCAAGAGGAATTCTCTCTTCTAGAGTCAATGTAAAACGTTCAGTACATATGTCAAAATTAAATTTGTATTGGTTGTCATCATCAAAAGGGGGGAAAATGTTAAGTCAATATCCTTTAGTTTTAATGATAGCAAACTGGTGTTGTTTATCTAACATATTTTGTTGAGTTAGAATTCAAATAAACAGGTGGAAGAATGGCTTAGCACACAAGGTTACAAGCGCACTCAGCTCATGACATGTGCCCATCTGCAAACGGGAAAATTGAAGACAAATAGAAATAACTAAGAAAATTATCCTAGAAAATCTATAAATCTAAAAATGCCCACGGGTTGCAAAAAATAAATCCCGGTCAAAGAGTATAGTGAACTAGAAGCTACCGGGGTCGAATCCACGGGGACTTAGTAATTAAATCTAATCCTAGAAAATAACAAATTAAGAGGGTTGTCGTTTGTTTTGTTTTTAAACTAAAAGTAGCAAGCAAGGAAATTAAATAAAATTGTATAAAGATATGAATGAAGCGGAACCTTGGGTTCAGGGGAATTCTTTGCTAGCTAGACTATATAATTAATCACCGGTTAATCGAGATTTGGATTGGCAAAATTCTTTTTATCTCTTTAAGACTAAATCCTAGTCAAATTGAGCTCTTCTATCCGTAACACATTAGGCCGAATCACGAACTAATGTCATACAAATAAAGGGATTAAGCGTGAGAATTATTCTTTGCATCTGAAGGTCAAATTAATTAATCTAATCAATTTTTCCACAGATTAACAGGTTGCTACGACCTTTCTATCACTCACCGGTCAGATCCTGACAGAAATTCGCATAGCTAATAATAAAATCTGCAGTTTTTATTAAAAGGATAAATAAAAACAGCAACCTGAACAATCCAAATAATTATCTCAAATAACCGGTAAAATAATCATATTATCAGTCTAACTATGAATTCCCCATCACCCAAGATTTAGTCCTTTAGCCTAACATAATTAAAGAAATAACACAAGAAGAGAGAATAGAAATCATCTTGCTATTAGTTCTAAAATTCGCCGGATGAAAGGTTGAGCAGATTGATGAAATTGGAGCAGAAAATATTCTTCTCCGGTGCTGGAATGGTCGCGACAGAGCCAAGGGAAAAGAGAGAGCCGCGGACGTCTGTATGCGAATGTGTGTGTTGTTTGTTTGTGTCTGACTCCTCTGTTTTATTTCTGCCCGGTTCCCCCCTCTCCCTGTCTGTCCATCTCCTCTCCCCTCTGCTTTTCTTTCTTTCTTTATTTTTTTCTTTTTTTATTTCTTTTCTCTTCCCTCTGCGCCTCTGTCGTTCCGTTTTTTTTTTTTTTTTCTTTTTTTATTTTTCTTTTTTTTCATTTGCCCCCATTCTGCGTGTCTGCGCTTCCCCCTCCTTTCTCTTTTTTTTTCTTTTTATTATTTTTTTCATGCTCAACAGCAGACGTTTTGCTTTCTTTTTTTTTACTACTTCTTTTTCTTATTTCTTCTCTCCCCTACTTTCTTTCATATTTTCAATCTTCCCCTCATTTTTCTCAATCCTTTCACGGCAATCTCATACAAATATATATATACATATATAAATGTATCGCACCGGACACAACTTTGACAGGGTCTAAATTCTTCATATAGCTCCGATTTGTTCCCCGTTTGTGGCGTTGGAAAGCTTGTGAGGAGATCTATGCATTTCATCATTTCCTGCTTTAAACATATAAATTAGCATCAGTTCTTGCCCAAAGTAAGAGTCATGAAAAGCATAGGATAAGTGTGAAAAGCACATAAAAAGGTTGCATAAATAAGAATTTAGCACCTATAAAACCATATCAATTTCACACTTATCAAATCACCCCACACTTAGCCTTTTGCTTGTCCCCAAGCAAAACTCTCAAGCACAAGTAAACCGAGCTAATGGAACTCAACGGAAAGGAAGAGCACAGAAGAAAGGAATTGCTAGCTTTACCAATCAAGGGGGCAATTCAAACTATTCAAAACAATTTATTCTTTCCAAAAACATGAAGTCATTCGGAGCTAACAAATGAGAAACAAACCATAAGTCTTGCCTTTAACCTTGAGCCAATCCACCTTTTTCCTTCACAACCATAGAAACGACAAGGGGCATGAAGTAAGATCATATTCCATCATACCTTTCAATGCCACATACTCTTGATCCATAAGAGAAATTAATCTGTATTTAGCATAGCATTTACATAAATATTTCAATTAGCGCTTTCAATTTCTTTCACCACAGACTTTTCTCTCCACCCATGTAGCGGCTTTGGGTCAACTATCCCAGATCACAAGGACCTTAGGTAGCTAGGTGATAAAGCACCCCAAAGGACTTAATAACCAAGTGGACGAGGCCTGATTTGGATCAAATTAAAATTAGCATGCTTAGGATCAGCGGAGTACCTTGCCTTGTTCTTTTCCAACCATTTCAATCCAGTTCATTCCAAGGCTCAAAGCTAAAAGCAAGGTTCAGATGGAGAATATTCTCACTGTTTCAGCACTTTCAAACAAAGACTTCAATTTCAGCAATTAAAAACCAGAAAAATTTCAAAATTTTGCACCCCAAGATCAGCTAACCAACTAAACTTCCTCTATGGCTTCCTTCCAAGTTGAGCAATCAAGCAAGACTTTAACAAATGCAAGAGAAAAGAGCTTAGAGACGCACAAAAAAACAAGCGGCGAAGGAGCTTACCCCACCCCACACTTAGAGTGAAGCAATGTCCTCATTGCTTAGGAAGAATTAAAATTGCGCAAGCAATCCAACGGGGGAAACAAAATCGCACACAGCAGATCAGAAGGGAGCATGTAAAATTTGCAAGAGAAGAAAAGGTAAGAATACTCCCCAGAGTCCGCTCAGGGTGTGTAGCAAGTCCAACCCCACACTTGAGTTCAGCTAAGCGACAAAGTAAGCAAGCTGAGAAATATAATCTGCAAAGCCAGAAGAACTCAAGTGGAACCAGACAAAACCATCAGTAGAAAAATAAGAGCCAAGGCTCTTGCAATAAGCATAACATCAGCGAACCACCACAAACTAAAAGAAAAGAGAAAATAAACAACTAAACTAAAAAGTGAAAAGAGATACAAACCGGTGGGTTGCCTCCCACCAAGCTGCCCGGAGTTAAGTCTCTGGCTAGACTTCACAAGATAGCATCAAGGAGGGCCGCCACAGCAGCTAGCAAGGGCTTTCTTCAGTCGGAAACGCCATTGCAAGCGCGGCTTCTTCAAAGATTCAGAATTCGGTGCTGGAGTAACATCAGAAACAACAGTAGAAACAGGAGTAGGAGAAGAGGAACTCTCAATCAAGGATACTCCAGGTGCAGAAGGCTGAGCAAAAGCAGAGCCAAGGTACTTCTTCAGACGAGCACCATTCACCTTGAAGACCTCTCCAGACTTGTTCTCTAGCTCGTAGGCACCATAGGAAGTGACTCCCACAACCTTAAAGGGCCGGCCCAGTGGGACTTGAGCTTCCAGGGAAGAGACGGAGTCTAGAGTTATATAAGAGAACCAAGTCACCAACCTTAAAATCTCTCCGTAGGATCATCTGGTCATGAATCCTCTTCGAACGCTCCTTGTAGATCCTGGAGCTATCATAAGCTTGCTCCCTTAACTCCTCAGCTCAGACAATTGAAACTTTCGCTTCTCACCAGCAGCATTCAGATCAAAATTGAGGGCTTTCAAAGCCCAATAAGCTTTATGCTCTAGCTCAACTGGGAGATGACAAGACTTCCCATACACCAACTTAAAAGGAGACATCCCAATGGGAGTCTTGAATGCAGTTCTATAAGCCCACAGAGCATCATCTAGCTTGACAGACCAATCCTTCCTGGAGGAGTTGACTATCTTTTGAAGAATCCATTTGAGCTCTCGGTTACTCACTTCTGCTTGACCATTAGTTTGGGGATGATAAGGCAAAGCAACCTTATGAGTCACCCCATACTTAGACATCAAGGAATCAAAGGCCCTGTTGCAAAAGTGAGAACCACCATCACTGATGATAGCTCTGGGCACACCAAATCTAGTAAAGATGTTCTTCTTCAAAAATTTAACCACAGTTTTAGCGTCAGCAGAAGGGCAGGGGATTGCTTCGACCCACTTGGAAACATAATCTACAGCAACAAGGATGTAGTGGTTTCCATGAGAAGAAGGAAATAAGCCAGCGAAGTCAATACCCCAAACATCAAACAACTACTTCAAGAATTCCCTTTTGAGGCATCTCATGCCTTCTTGAAATGTTCCCCGTCCTCTGATAATTATCGTAGTCAGAGCAGAAGCGGTGGACATCCTTGTGTAGAGTGGACCAGTAGAAACCACACTCTAACACTTTAGCAGATGTCCTAGTAGGACCATGGTGACCACCTGCCTCTCGAGAATGGCAGAACTCAATCACACTTCAACTTCTTCATCGGGAGGCATCTTCTATCAAACCATCAGCACACACCCTAAAGAGATAGGGGTCCTCCCAAACATAATGACGGGCTTCAGAAGAAATTTCTTCCTCTGGTTGTAGCTTAGATCATGAGGAATCAAACCAGAGGCAAGAATTAGCCAGGTCTGCATACCATGGCTCTTTAACTTCCCAATACAAAGATTGTCTCATCAGGGAAAAATTCATTTATGGGGACCCCGTCATCTGGAGTCTCAAGCCTAGACAGATGATCTGCAACTCCATTCTGCTTTCCTTGCTTATCAACAACTTCCAAGTCGAATTCTTGGAGAAGCAAGATCCATCTCAGGAGTCTGGGCTTAGAATCATTCTTTTGGAAGAGGTACTTCAAAGCAGAGTGATCGGTATGAGCAATTACCTTACTTCCCAGCAAATAAGACCTGAACTTATCAAGAGCAAACACCACAGCAAGTAGCTCCTTTTCAGTAGTGGTGTAATTCTTTTGAGCTTCAGATAGAGTCTTACTTGCATAAGTGATAACCCTCAGAATTTTGTCCTTCCTCTGACAGAGTGCAGCACCAACAGCATAATCACTGGCATCTGTCATGATCTCAAAAGGAAGAGACCAATCAGGAGGAACCACAATAGGAGCAGAAATGAGCTTACTCTTGATAGTTTGAAAAGCTTTCAAACACTCCTCCGAGAACTGAAATTTCACATCTTTCTGCAGAAGATCAGACAAGGGCTTGGCAATTTTGGAAAAGTCCTGGATGAACCTCCTATAGAACCCTGCGTGACCCAGAAAAGATCTAACACCCTTAACTGAAGTGGGAGGAGGCAACTTCTCAATGACCTCCACCTTAGCCTTGTCCACCTGAATACCATCTTTGGAGACCCTGTGACCAAGCACTATACCTTCCTGTACCATGAAATGGCACTTCTCCCAATTCAAAACCAGATGGGTCTCCTCACATCGGCCAAGTATCTGATCCAGCTGATCAAGACACACATCAAAACTCTGGCCATACACAGAAAAGTCATCCATGAAAACTTCTATGCTCTTCTCAATAAAATCATTAAAAATCGCCATCATACATCGCTGAAATGTGGCTGGAGCATTACAAAGACCAAAGGGCATCCTCTATAGGCAAAAGTACCATAAGGACAGGTGAAGGTGGTCTTCTCCTGATCCTCTGGTGCGATGGGAATCTGAAAATAACCACTATACCCATCAAGGAAGCAGTAGAACTCTTGCCCAGCTAACCGCTCTAACATTTGATCAATAAACGGTAGCGGGAAGTGATCCTTCCTTGTGGCTTCATTCAAGCGCCGGTAATCGATGCACATCCTCCAACCAGTGGTTTGCCTCTGAGGCACCAATTCACCTTTCTCATTGGGCACTGCAACTATTCCCCCTTTCTTGGGAACAACTTGCACAGGAGAAACCCAACGACTATCGGAGATGGGGTAAATGATACCTGCATCCAGAAGCTTCAGCACTTCAGCTTTCACTACTTCTTTCAAGTTTGGATTCAATCTCCTCTGGGGCTGCCTCACTGGCTTGACACTATCTCCATGTAAATTCTGTGAGTGCAGAACCCTGGATTGATCCCTTTAATATCTGCCACTGACCACCCCAAAGCTCCCTTGTGCCTTCTTACACCTCCAGAAGTCTGCTTTCCTGCGAAACAGACAAAGATGAAGAAATAATAATAGGCAGGGCGCTACCCTCTGCCAAGAAAGCATACTTAAGATTTGAAGGGAGAGTTTTGAGTTCAAGAGTAGGGGGCTTCTCTATTGAAGGAACGAGCCTCTGAGTAGGCCTGTCCAGTGGCTCCACAGGAGGAGCATAAGGGCGAAAGTAGGATCGACCCTGGTTAAGCTGCTGGACAACAGTAGCTACCTCAGTGCTCTCCTTATCATCCTCAATTGAGTGGCATAACACCTGCTCTAGCAAATCAGAATTCTCAAGCAAGAAAGAAGAGTCATCAGCATTCTTAGCAACAAAAGCATCATAATCATCAGAATAATCAACATCAACTGAAAGCACAGCATGAGAAGAAGCATTTGTTCTCATCATCTTAGTGATATCAAAACTAAGTTCCTCATTATTAAACTTAAGAGTGATCTTTCCCTTGTCAACATCAATGACAGTTTTAGCAGTTCGCAGGAAAGGTCTACCCAAAATCAATGGTACTTCAACATCCTCATCCATATCAAGAATGACAAAATCAGCAGGGAAGAAGAAGTTACCAACACCTACCACAACATTCTCAACCATACCTCGAGGTTTGATTGAAGAACGATCAGCTAATTGCAAGTTAAAATAATAGGAACAAGCTCACCAGCATGAAGCTTCTTAAACATTGATACGGCATCAAATTTATACTCGCTCCAAGGTCACAGAGTCCAAAACCACAGTCCATGTCTCCAATGGTGCAAGGGATGATGGGCTGCCCTGGATCTCCACACTTTGGAGGAAGCTTCTGCTGGATGGCTGCAGAGCATGTCTCTGTCAGCTGAACGATCTCACTCTCCTTAAACTTTCGCTTGTTAGAAATCAAATCCTTCACAAAGCGAGCATAATTAGGCATCTGCTTGATAGCATCAATCAAAGGAATATTGATAGTAAGCTTAGAAAACACATTCAAAAATTTCCCAAATTGATCATCAAGTTCTTTCTCTTTCAATCTATTAGGAAAAGGAAGTTCCTTAGGAACCACCTTACCCTTGGAATTTTTAGCAATCAAAGTATGAGAAGGAGAAGAGATAGGAGCCTGGGTCTCCTCAACAACTACCTCAGGAGGGGCTGGAGGCCCTGACGGTGCACCAGTGCTAGAAGAAAGAAGACCGGTCTCTTCGCCAGTTCTGTCCTCAGCCACTTGATCTTTATTTATCAACTGCTTCCCACTTCGAAGACTAACTCCCTGACAAACCTCTGCTTCATCAACATCTAGGACGGTCACTACCTTCATCTGCTCCTTTGGATTGGGATCCGTTTGAGAAGGTAATGAACCAGGAGTCCTTTGATTCAATAACAACTTAGTCAGTTGTTCCATGTGCTGCTCAAGCTTCTGCTGACCAGCAGTCAGAGTCTGATTGGTAATCATCTGCTGCTCATACTGACTCTGCTGCTTGGCTTCCAACTTAGCCAACAAATCTGCAAGATTGGAAGTATTTGAAGAAGAGGGAGGGCCTGATTGTTGGAACTGAGATTGCTGATTCTGATTGTAGGAGGGCCGAGAAAAACCAGGAGGCACTCCCTGAGTAGGCTGCTGAGGCCTCATCTGATATGAGTTCAAGGCATTATTGGGGTTACCATACCTTAAGTTCGGATGCTGATTCTGAACCCAAGGCTGCCTATTAAAAGATTGACCCACAACATTTGCTTCTTCATTTCTACGCATCTCAGCTATCTCTGGGCATGATTCAAATTCATGTGGCCCACCACACTGACAACAACATAAATCATTGGAGCTAGAAGATACCTGCTTCACAGAATGAGCAGGAGCTTTACCCATCGTGAGTTGCTCCAACATCTTCAACATGTGGCTCATGGTAGTCTCGGTCTGAGCCTGCTTAGCAGCCATCTGCTCTAGAATAGGGTCTACCGCTCTGGACGAACTAGAACCCACAGAATAAACTCTACCACCACTGGAGCTCCTCTGTCTAAGCTCCTCACAGTATGACTCCATAGCAGCCATAAACTCTTCACCATTCTTAGCTAACAGGTTACCACCCAAGGCCGAGCGCACCTCACCCTTATTCTCATCTCTAAGCCCATGAAAGAAACCAAGTGCTAGAGAGGTAGTGTCTTGTCCATGGTGAGGGCACTGTCGTAGAAGCTCCTTGAAGCGGTCCCAAGCTTCACAGACTGTCTCAGAACCTGACTGCTTGAAAGTCATCAACCCAGCAATCAACTGACGAGTCCTTGAGATAGGCAAGTACTTCTCATAAAATTTCTCTGTCATCTGATCCCAAGAAGTGATAATACCTGGAGGCAAGCGATGATACCATTTTGATGCCTCTCCTGAAAGGCTGTTCGAAAATAAGCATAATCTTGCATACTCCTCCAAACCAGGAACTAGACCCAGAGTGTCCAGATGAACCAAGAATCGGTGCATATGGTCTAACGCATCTGTAGGGTCTGCTCCAGAGAAACACCCAGCTGGATGATTGCGCACAGCAATTGATTGATGTGAGGGCTTCAGCTTTTGCCACTCAGCAAGCAACTCAGCGGTCAACTGTGGCAGAACAACAGGGCTCCCTCTCGGAGTAACAGGCGGTCTATTGATTGTACCCATCGTAGCATTATTCTGGCCATTTTCGATTTGAGGAATATTATCAGCCATGTTGAAATCTAGCTGCCTCCTCGCTCTCAGAGCCTCGAGGAAAGTCCTTTCAATCTCCAGATCAAAATTTGCTTCAGGAGGACCAAAGGAACGCGTTCTCTGCATCCACTAGGTACCTGCAATAGCACAAAAAGAAAATCACACAAAGAGTTGAGATTAGAAGTAAATAAAGTAAGAGAAAGAACAATAAAAAATAGTGAAATAATTGAAAACAAAATAAACTAAAGAAAACAAATAAACTCAAAATAAATTGAAAATATAATAAAAACAAATAAAACAATATAAACTAAGAATAAAAAAGAAAATAAAATAAAACAAAACAAATGACAACCAAAGTCAAGGACTAGACAAAAGTCAAGTCCCCGGCAACGGCGCCAATTTGCAAACGGGAAAATTGAAGACAAATAGAAATAACTAAGAAAATTATCCTAGAAAATCTATAAATCTAAAAATGCCCACGGGTTGCAAAAAATAAATCCCGGTCAAAGAGTATAGTGAACTAGAAGCTACCGGGGTCGAATCCACGGGGACTTAGTAATTAAATCTAATCCTAGAAAATAACAAATTAAGAGGGTTGTCGTTTGTTTTGTTTTTAAACTAAAAGTAGCAAGCGAGGAAATTAAATAAAATTGTATAAAGATATGAATGAAGCGGAACCTTGGGTTCAGGGGAATTCTTTGCTAGCTAGACTATATAATTAATCACCGGTTAATCGAGATTTGGATTGGCAAAATTCTTTTTATCTCTTTAAGACTAAATCCTAGTCAAATTGAGCTCTTCTATCCGTAACACATTAGGCCGAATCACGAACTAATGTCATACAATAAAGGGATTAAGCGTGAGAATTATTCTTTGCATCTGAAGGTCAAATTAATTAATCTAATCAATTTTTCCACAGATTAACAGGTTGCTACGACCTTTCTATCACTCACCGGTCAGATCCTGACAGAAATTCGCATAGCTAATAATAAAATCTGCAGTTTTTATTAAAAGGATAAATAAAAACAGCAACCTGAACAATCCAAATAATTATCTCAAATAACCGGTAAAATAATCATATTATCAGTCTAACTACGAATTCCCCATCACCCAAGATTTAGTCCTTTAGCCTAACATAATTAAAGAAATAACACAAGAAGAGAGAATAGAAATCATCTTGCTATTAGTTCTAAAATTCGCCGGATGAAAGGTTGAGCAGATTGATGAAATTGGAGCAGAAAATATTCTTCTCCGGTGCTGGAATGGTCGCGACAGAGCCAAGGGAAAAGAGAGAGCCGCGGACGTCTGTATGCGAATGTGTGTGTTGTTTGTTTTGTGTCTGACTCCTCTGTTTTATTTCTGCCCCCTCTCTCTGTCTGTCCGTCTCCTCTCCCCTCTGCTTTTCTTTCTTTCTTTATTTTTTTCTTTCTTTTTTTATTTCTTTCCTCTTCCCTCTGCGCCTCTGTCGTTCCGTTTCTTTCTTGTTTTTTTCTTTTTTTTATTTTTCTTTTCTTTTTTCATTTGCCTCCCATTCTGCGTGTCTGCGCTTCCCCCTCCCTTTCTCTTTCTTTTTTTCTTTTTATTATTTTTTTCATGCTCAACAACAGACGTTTTGCTTTCTTTTTTTTACTACTTCTTTTTCTTATTCTCTTCTCTCCCCTACTTTCTTTCATATTTTCAATCTTCCCCCTCATTTTTCTCAATCCTTTCACGGCAATCTCATACAAATATATATATACATATATAAATGTATCGCACCGGACACAACTTTGACAGGGTCTAAATTCTTCATATTAGCTCCGATTTGTTCCCCGTTTGTGGCGTTGGAAAGCTTGTGAGGAGATCTATGCATTTCATCATTTCCTGCTTTAAACATATAAATTAGCATCAGTTCTTGCCCAAAGTAAGAGCCATGAAAAGCATAGGATAAGTGTGAAAAAGCACATAAAAAGGTTGCATAAATAAGAATTTAGCACCTATAAAATCATATCAATTTCACACTTATCACCATCCAGTCGAGCACCTGTTTACGATAGCTCCTGTAGAACTTCTAGTGCACACAAGAACTCAAGCACTACACAACAATGACTCTCATGCATCAGACGTAATAGAAGGAAAAAATACATCAAGTGAACTGACAAGCTCATGCATCCACACAAGCAACTAGCTCACGACAAAGTCTTGCTCATTAATCAACAAGATAACAAGACAAGGTCAGGGCTATTAGAAGGCACTCATTACATAACATTAAGGAAGATTTGAGCAGCATTAATGAAGCTGTCAAGAATAGGCAAGTGAAGGGTAGAAGTGGTAACTAACCATATAAGTCGTTGCCTTCAACGTGTCCAACCATAGGACGACACATGTCTTGACTGCACCAACTAAAGCAAGTTGAGAATCAGCCTATGTACGAGCTTAGCTACTCTGTTAAGGACAAAGGGACAAACAACTCCTAGAGTCTAGCAAAGATGTAGATCGGTTGTTATAAGTCTAACAAACTTATGTGTATAAATATGACGTATAATGTCACACGCATAATACAGACGTCACATATACGAAGAAAGATAACTAAGAGCAAGTGTGAGTCAGACTGAGTGTATCTAAGTGTGTGTAAGGACTAGGAAGTTAGGGAGCTTAGTAGGACTGGGCTGTTAAGTTAATACTGTGAGTATTTGGTAGACTGACCAATCGGGGAACGGTTGTGGAACAGTAGGCCTGCACTAAGAAGAGGGTGAAGGACTTTGGTGATAAAGTCCCAAACTGTCCCAGAGTCCATAAGTTAGACAGAGGGAGATTGAGTTAATTTCTAGAGTGTAAATTATCAATAAAACAGAAAGTTCTAGTTTGAATTTATCATGTTCTTCCTTAAACAATCAAGTCGTTTATTCAGCACAAACGACACATCCACGATAGGTCAAGGACATATCTGGGGAGGTTGCTAGTTTTAAGAAGGTCATAATAAGAGAAGATGTTCTAATAAGAATGGTTCTTAGTGTTGATTGTGTAGTGCTGGTTATTAGTGTTGTAGTTGGATTAATTTGTTAAACATGGTCTTTGATTTATAGTGTTAATTTAATATTAATACAATGATTTTTCTATTTCAAAAGTTTTATATGTCTTGTTATCTAAATTTAATTGTCAATATATTTAAATACTTGTTATTCAATAATCAGCCACCCATGGATCCCAGTCCACCACTAGGCTTTATTCTTGGATATCAGCATAGTCATAGGTCCACCTCCGTATGGGAGTTGTGTCTTGCACTTGATATTGGAGATAGTGACATTATTGGCGCACTAGTGATTCTACAGGTCTAGCGTGGGAGAGATTTCCTTACATTGCTCTCATCCATCGTCCCACCCGTCACGCTCAGCCACCTACATCTTTATCGCTTGCTTCTCGTTGGCATCTTGACTTTGATGTGACCTTCCACTCTACACATGTCCTCACACACTACAGAGAGGCATTTGACAGACAGATTCTGACTCAGGTTAGTGTCTTTTTTTGTGCTTATTGTTGTTGTCACATCCTTTTGTTAACATAGTGCCTCTATAGTTTTTTTTTCTTCTTTAAAATTGTATGGTAGCCCTACACTAAGGAGGTGATACTGTCTGTCTCTGCATATTGTCTGGCTGGTCGTCACATTGCACAATCTTGGGTACCACGTATATGTTTTCATATAATGGAGTGGCATCTCCCAGATCATGTGATGTGGTAGTTGACAGGATCCAGTTTCGTCTGGCTGATCCTAACACAAACAGGAACGATCCGAGAGTAGACCTCCACAACATAGACTTAAGAGGCCATACAGATTGGAACTAGGCAATGCATCATTCAAATTACATCACTTGTGGAACCAGCACACGAAGAGGGTGGTTGAGCTTCAGATGGATGATGTCATTGATGCATACGATGAGTGGTTTGGTCGTAACATTAGGAGGTACATTGGACGCACCGGAGCATTGTGGGGGTAAATGGTGAATGAACTTCACCTTACTTGTTTTAGTTTAATTTGTAGAGATAATATAATTATGTTATCATGTGATTAATTATGGTGTAGGAGGAGACCACAAAGGAGGTCATCGGCATGCTTGAGGCGATGCAAGTCGATGACGTTCTTACTAGACTACCGATTATGAGAGACGAGTGCAAAAACACATACTATGTCCTCCCCTAGGCAGATTAGGTCCTTAGTAATGTCCCTGTCGATCAAGTTGTTGACCATGAGCTAGAGCAATAAGACCTGAGTGGAAGACAAGGGCGTGTGCGTGGTCGAGGAAGAGAAAGAGGACATGCACGCGGTCGAGCTACTGAGCCAGGAGACCATCGTGAGGGTGATGCATTTGACATCACCGGTAGTAGGCCCATATCTCAAGTCGACAATGATCCTACACAGTAGGTCGACACTACTGGGTTTGCTTACTATGGGAGTCGATCAGTGCAGACTGATTATCGTGAGTGGTTAGAACTGGTGTAATTAATACAATTGAGAAAGAAATTAATACTCAAAATATCCGTCGGGCTGCAAATAAAACCCGGTCGCAATAGTATAGTAAGACAGAAGCGGCCGGGGTCAAACCGTGGGACTTATAGTGAAATAAAGTAGTACCTAAGCTTGTCACAAAAGGGGGGAATTAATTGACTTGTTTTTGAAAAGTAAATAACAGATTAATTTAGTGAATTATGATAAATTAAACGGAACTCCGGGTTCAGGTTAATATGATCTGATTAATTATGCTATCTCTACCGGTTTATTTATAAAGTTGGCAAAATTCCTGTTATTATCCTAAGGACTAAGTCATAGACTCATAAGAACTCGTTTACCATAAAATGCTCGGTCTAATCCAGGTTCGAGCAAAATATAAATAAACAGACATTAGGTGCGAGGAATTATATTTGCATCTGAAAATATTAACTTATTAAATCATAATAAGCTTTCTCCAGATTTACGGCTAAATTAACCTGCCTATTTATCACAGGTCTGATCAAAATAGACTTTGTAAAGCATTTTAATAAATCGATGAAATTTATTAAAAAGGTGAGAGATAAACTTTAATCGTAACAAACTGTATTTATTTTAACCGGTAGAAATATTACACAACTAAACAAACCATAATTAAACCTTCACCCGGAGTAAATCCTCCTTAGCCTGACATATTAACTGGTAATAAGTCAGACAGAGGTTGGACGTAATAATAATACGAGATGCGTGGATGGAGAATGGAGAAAATGAAGAGAAAGAAGAATGGGAGCGTGCGTAAGATTTCTGTATATGAAATGAGAGATTTGGAGTGTTGAGTTTGGGGGTGGAACGTGTATGAGCGTGAGTAGTTTTTGATGAAGTAGCAGTGGCTTTTTATAGAGGAGAGGAAGAAGAAGATTGATTGCAGACAGAGGTGGAAGAGCATTGATTGCTCATTAATTGCAGGGGACAGAGCTGATGACGCGTGAGGAAAATAAGGTAGGCGGTGCGGAGTAGATGGATATGGGAGAAGCAAGCCGACGGGCGAAGAAGAAAAGCTCGCGTCTGATTTTTAGTCATGTCCGCCTGCTGTCCTCGCCTCTGTCCGCCCAGAAACAATGCGGACGTCTCTGTCTTTTTTTTTTTGTCCGCTCCTCTGTCCGCCCAGGCGTCCGCCTCATTTCATGCGGACGTCCCTGTCTCTCTCGCCCGCGGTCTCCATCTCTTGTCCGCGTGGGCGTCCGCCTGAGAATCATGCGGACACAAGTGTGGTCTCCGCCTGTGTGTGCGTCCGCCTATCTAACTCACTCACGTCCGCCTATCCCCATGCGGTTGCATGTGTGGTCTCCACGTGACTTATTTTCTTCTACAAACTTTGACCGGCTCTAGATTCTTCGTTTGGACTCCGTTTTCTGAGCCGTTTGCGTCTATGCGTTCGTCTCTTTGTCTACTTTACTCCCAGCTTGGTTTTCCTCATGTTTAAACAATAAATTTGTGAGATAGTAATAAAACATAAACTAGAGGAAAAACTAACCGAAGTGGAGAAATGAGTAAGAAAAAGTGCTAATATTATATATGAAATACACCTATGAATCATGCTCATTTGGACACTTATCAATCAGCTATTCACGCGGCATCATCTTTCGGTGTTGGCACGAGCATGAATGTTTATTATTCGACGCCGGTTGTATACCTTAGCTTGTGTTCCACTTCTAACCCCGGAGCCCCTATTAGGGATAGAGAGTCCTGGCATCATCATCATGTAGGGGATCTTAGTGTTCGTGCCCTTGATCATACTCTTGCATCAGCGGTTGAGGATCCTACACCTAATGGGCCTAGAACTTATATTCGTCGTAGACGTAGATGATGTAGTTTTGTATTAACATTTTGTAAACAACTGGAGCTAGAGATTGTATAATTATCGTTTATGTATTCAATCTTGTTAACTATTATCATTGGTTCACATTTCAATTTCTTTTATTTTTGTTATGTTACATCTGTGTCAAAGTCATGGATTACTGACAGGTATTGAGTATGCTGATTGTTTGGAAATTGATAATATGTACAACTTGTGTGTTGATCAATTATGGTGTCCAACACTTAAAATTTGGCTAAGTGTTATGAATAGGTGAAATCGTCTCTTCAAGAGATGATTTCATGTTGATTTGTGAAGAAATTGTCTAGTCAACGTCCGGTCTTCTCTAAAGACAATTTATGAAATCATCTTTTAAACAGACGATTTCAGCCTTCTCCTCCATCCCGCTGAGTCAGCACTGATGTGGCACGGCTTTAAGTAAAATCATCTTTTGAAGAGACGATTTCAACTTCTGAAATGAATGAAATCGTCTCTTCAAGAGATGATTTCTCCCAGAGTGTTATTTTAGGAATTAGTTTTGGTTGGAGGTTAATAAGGGGAATTTTTCGTATAGAAGTGTTATTTCAGATTTTTTCTAAATCTATACTTTTGGGAATTTCATGAACTCAACAGTTATTTGTAATCACATTTTTAGTTATCTACAGTCAATGTAGACACTTTCCGCTATAGTACACATAGACTACAGTTGGCTAGAATTCCAGTAGCCGGCTACCAGCTAGGAGGACATAGCCGCCACCGATTGCAAGGAGGATAACCACTTACCAGCTATGTCCTTCTCAACCAATGAATAACTATTCCTGCTATAGTTTGTTGTCGTTTGTTTATCAATACGGGTGTCTTATATTTTTTTAAACTATAGGGGCGTTTGTTTTGGGGTAATCAGGAAAGGGAATCAGAATGATTCCGTTTCCTGCTGTTTGTTTGGCTAGTTTTTCCCATTTTTAGAAAAAGGAAAGGGAATCATTCTCTTTCTCAGTACACTTTGACCGGTTACATATGACCATTGACTCATGACTAATGACCATTGATCGGTGAATGTTGACCGACAACTAGCAATTTTTGACCATTGACCAGCAACCGTTGACCAATTATTTATTTCATTTTCCCCAGCTCAAACAACAACCAGGAAAAGCTAAGGGAATTCTTTTCCATTCCCCTTTCATTCTTTTTCCTAATTCCATTATGTTTTTCTTGCTCAAAATGAACACCCCCTAAGACTTTTATATTTTAAGGGTGATGTTGAAGATTTTCAAGACGAAATGGATTATAATAAAATATAGGGGGTCTATATGTGATATCGGGTTTCCAGTTTCCGCAATCAAAAAATCATCTTCTTGCTCTTCCTTCAAAATATTTTTTTAACAAATTATTATATCTACCCAAAAAATGTTGACTTATTACGAACAATGCCCAAATAACATTATATAAGGAGGATGGATTATGGAATGTTTCTCACAACTTTGAAAACATTCATAAGAAAGGGAAAGAAGATAGGAAGATGGGTTTCAAAGGTTTGAAGAAACGTTTTGGAGGTTAGAGTAAAAGAGGCAGAAACAATGAAGACGACGTTGTAGGGACATCTCATAAACACCTGGATGACATTAACATTGATGAGGACGTATGATAGTCTCATTTAGAGGTATTTTTGATGTATTTGTAGTACTTTTAAGTTAAATTTTACTAAGAAAATAGGAAAAAAATGAAAAAAAAGTTAAATGTGAAAAAAAGAACAATCTGTCTCGGGCGCCGACATGGACGCCCACCGTGCGTCAGACGTGTGGGTGGTGAAGGGCGCCAAGAAGAGCGAGTGTCAATGAGAGTAGGGAAAAGCGGGTGCAACGCATGCGGTGCAAGAAATGGGCACCAACGGGCGTGAAACGATGTAAGTGCACATGCACCATGTACGACAAGCATTGGCACAGTATGAACCAGCTGGTTCGGCCAGTTTGGGCAATTTTTTTTCCATTTTGACTAGTTTTGATCTCTTTTTACGGGTTTGACCTTAGTGGACCGGTTCTAACTTAATTTGACTAGGTTTACTTAATATGATTATTTCCAACTAGTCTGTGCTTCATTAGCCTGATTTTTGCTTCATTACGCACTTCTATTATTTACGTTGACCATGTTCTTAGCCTTAGTTGATCGCAAGTAAAATTGTGTTATTATCTAAGGGAGAAAATTCGCCATCACTACCCGGTTTTCTACTAAAGATCTGTTATCGTCATTACCTTCATAAACAATAGGTTTTGTGGAGTATTTATTTTCAAATTTTATTTGTTGGGCTAACACTTAGTTTTGATCCATGGGGATTAATAATGAAGATTGTTGTCCACTTCTTATAACCGTTGAAACCACTAATGTATTTTATTTTTGACCTAGGATAACAAAGAGGAAGTCTAGCTAAGGACTTAAAAGAAGGACAGCTGACTGGGAGGCCAGCCAATGTCATTGGTAATTTAATTTCACCTTTGTTTTGTCTTCTTTTGTTTTATTTGAATTTCAAAACACTCATGTTTGTGTGGTTTAGTTATATTTTTATTGAAGAAAAAAAGAGAAAGCAGTTGTTGTTTTGGCCTCGTCCGGACGTGCATTCGGACTTGGTGATCCGACAACATGCGAACAAAAAAGAGGTCTCTTGGATACGACAACCTTACTTCATTCGTGATATTGCAAAATGATAGGTACACTACCTAAGTTGAGATAGTCACACATATTTCATCTAACAAGTTTTTGGGCACCGTTGTCGGGGATATGCGTCCAGACATACTAAATAGGATAGAACGAAAATTTGTCCAAAGTTAAGCTTTTCTTTTATTTTTCAGCATAATTTCAGTTTCTAACCTATTTCAATGCTGCATTAATTTCTTTTCGTAGTTAATTTTAATTGTCTTTCACGCATAAGTGGCGGTTATGCCCGAGCTACTAATGCACCGCTTCTAGTGTTTTGTGGTATTTTGTTAGTGTGTGCAGGTGTAATACTTTCAGTATCCCAATCCCTTCCAAGGCTAGACACTTTCCTGGACGCAAGTGTGAGAACAACTCTCCCAATGTTGGACTTAGGTGTGAGGATTGGAACCATCCACAGTCAAAAGATATCATTGGAGTTTCACTTTCTCTAACTTTTTGTTTTTGTCCAGCATATGATGCTTATCATGCTTATTTAATGATAATTTATGATGTTTTGAATGAAATCCTTCATAAGCCTAGCATATTTTGAAGTTTTTTCTTGATTTTATTTTATGCACAATGAAGACATTGCTCCTCTTACGTGTGAAGAAGTAAGACCTTTCCCTAAAAATATGTTAGTAGTACTTAATGCCACACTAGCTTCTGTTTGTTCTCTTGCTTTGATGAGATCCTCTCAAGCGTGAAGAAGTGAGAACCTTCCTTGAAAATATGTTAGTAGTACTTAATGCCACACTAGCTTCTGTTTGTTCTCTTGCTTTGATGAATGTGATCCTCTGAGGCAATAAATGTTACAATTTTGGGTGCTAATTCTTGTGGAAGTTTAGAAATTTAGCATGATGACAACCTCAAGAATCTTTTTGCTTAAAGTTGTTTGACTAACTCTAACTTATTTTCTCAAGCTGATTTTTTTCACTAAAATTTGGTGGTTTTTCTGCTTGTGGAAACTGGATTAGTTTAGCATGATGACTTTGGAATGATTTTTAAGTTTGGAATAAGAGGATAAGGTAAGGTATTCCTCTAATCATGAATTTTTTGAACCGAAACATGCCTCTTTTATCTAGTTATTAAGTCCTTGGGGTGCTTTATCTTCTATCTGTCTAAGGTCTCGCGATATGGGATAGTTGGCCTAATATTGCTACAGGGATAGAGAGGAAAAGTTTGGGTGATAGAACAACTATGCAGTTCAAAATAAATCATTTCTTATGTATATGTATTTCTTAAAGGAGAAAATATTTTACATGCAAAAAAGTTAAGTATGGTTTTTTGTTTATGATCATGAGTGTGTGGTTTTGAAAGGTATCGTGGAATAAGACATTACCTCACATCCCTTATCATTCAAAGGTTAAGGAATGAAATTGGCGGAAGGTCCTGAGCTAATCTGTGTTTAGTTTCTACAATCTAACTTCTTCATGCTCTTATTAAACTTGTTATTTTTCACTGTTTGTGAAAAATGACAGCGAAGAGCAGGATTATTCTTTTGTTTGTCGTTTTGCTTGTATTCCTTCTACATTTGTTTGATCCTGAAGAAAAAATTTGTGAAATTTTGATAAGTGCGAAATATATCTACTCTTAAGGGTATAATTCACCTAATATTTGCAATAGTTTGGGCAATATTTCTCACTTATCATGTCCTTTTCCTATGATTTGTGTTTTGATGATAGATGATACATTTTATGTGTTAAATGTAGGAAAAAGTCTTGTAATTGCAGTTTATCTCATGAGGATTACAATGCAATAAACGGAGAGAAAATCAGAACTAGAACAAAGAATCTAGGCCCTGTTGAAGTTGTGTCCGAATTTGCGTCCAGACTTGCAAAGCCGGATAAGTGCCGAGAAGAAATAGAGAATTGGTCTGGACATGTGTCTGAACATGCTAGTCCGGAAGCATGCCGAAAGTCACGAATTGTATAAGTGTCCAAATGAGCGTTCGGACAGGGACTCCACTCGGACAAGACACTGAGGCGCATACCACACGAAGGAGTCATGCGATTCTAATCACACCTCACTACATCCATTCATGTGCACCACACTAATTCTTTCACGGCTACATATCAGTATTCGCTTCTACTCATTGACAAATTCATCATAATTCAATCATATAAAATGATTACTCAATCATCATATAATCATTACCTCATTATTAATTATCATTAATACATCATCATGTTGTTAGTCAATATTGACCGCCAACACATGACGATGAGAGAAAATTCACGATTGCTTCTATAAGAAGAGATTAGGGTTCAATGTTGATGATTCTCATGCTGGCACCTCCACCTCTGGGGCTACGGCTCCACACATTCAAACACCACAATTCCTCCATTGACAACACACTACATCTTTGAGAGGAAGATAACACAGTGACACGGGACAACAGAAGGCAACACGAGGGTTCAGATCGAATATCTACTAGAGTTTTCTCTTCCCATTTATATCTATTCAATGTGTTCTTCTTTTGTTTTTGTGTTTTTAGATTTGTGTTCGAGTAGTTAGAAAACTTACCGGTTTGGGAAGCGAACATATTCCGTAGTTTTATTTTATGTAAATCTATCCACTAATTTCATTAATGCTATAGTTTAATTCTTGTTCTTCATATTCTTTAATTCTTTGGCCAATTATTAATGTACTTGTAGTTTTCTAATCAACACGCGAGAGCTGAGATAGAAAACAAGACATAAATAAGCTTAACCAGATTAGCGTCCAGAAGTGGATCCTGCGTATAGGTTAATATGACTCCAATAGGAACTGTTCATTATGCAATTGGTTTGTTTCCCCATTAGAACATTAGTCCGCTGCTAGTTGTTTCAACCAATTAGGATTCATTGGAACTTAGCCATTAGCGGGTTGTTTATAGTTCTTGAGTTTATTGCAAAGATTTGGGGAAAATGTTTGTTGACAGGATTTGAGGGAATAGGTGAGAAGAATAAACCAAGCACATAGTCTTATTCAACAAGTTACTACATTTTCTTACTTTGTTCTTGTTTCCTTACTTTAATTATAATTTTAATTTTTTTCATTAATCGGTCTTTAATTATGTTGATTAATTACTCAAAAAATTGATCCTTTATGTTTTCTTAACTAGTTTAGATTTCCCAGTTAATTTTTGGTTGTCAGTGAAACAAAACAAGGTCTCTTGGGTACAATAATCATACTTCGTTCTTTATATTGCAAAACGATAGGATGATAGGTACACTTCCTAGGTAGAGATAGTCATACATATTTCGGTTAACAATAACCCCGTGACAAATCTAAAATCAATTACAAGTTATGTCCCTTTTGCAGTATGTGGCCTGGACATTGTAGGGCTATTCCTAGAAGCTTCCCCGGGGAGATTCAAGTACATGTATGTTGCCGTGGACTTCTTCACAAAATGGGTAGAGGTGATCCCCACAGGAACAATAACAACCAGGACATCTGAATAATTTATTTGGAAAATGTGGTGTGTACATTTAGGCTCCCGAGGGTAAAAAACAAATAATGGTGTACAGTTCAATAGCACTAGCTTCTGGGCGTTTTGTGAAGAATGAAAAATTGAACTAAGATTTGCCTTAGTAGCTCACCCTAAGCAAATGGTTAGGTGGAAATTACATATGGTTAAGAAAGCTTTGAAAAGAAAGCTTGATGATAAGAAAGGTATGTGGGCAGACGTATTGCCACAAGTCTTATGGGCTTACCGAACGACGGGAAAAGGTCCTACTGAGGGAGCCCCTTATAGACTGACATATGGCCCGGAAGCCATTGTTCTGACAAAGATAATAGTACCCTATCTAATATTGGATTCCTACAATGAAAATACAAACGATGAAGGGATCCAGAATGAACTTCGACCTCCTAGAAGAACGAAGAATGGTTGCGGAGATGAAAATTCAAAATGACAAAGTAAAAGAAGAAACACATTTTGACCAAAAGGTAAGAGAACGAAATTATTTCGTCGGAGACCTGGTGTTGAGATAGTCTAAGCAGCCAACGAAATTAGAACCACAATGAGAAGGTCCCTACATCATAAATAAAAAAACCGGAATGGCGTCGTATTGGCTTCGATAGAAGGATATGAACTTCCACACTCATGGCATACAAAATGCCTCAAAACAATTTTTTTGTAAGAATGTTGAAATTTGTCAAAATAAATATTTAAAAAAAATCCTCATTTCCGGGCCATAGTTGTGTCGTTATTGCTATCTTTGATACAAAAAGAAAGTAAGAAGAATAAGAAATATGGAGAAAAATCGTTTTGATCCCCAGAGTGTCTCTACCCCTGGAAGCATGCACATGACTCTCAAAAGAAAGAAAAAAAAACAACTGATCAAAGGAAAAGGATAAAGAAGAACCCAACATCGCAAATGGAAATGGGAGAAAAGAGATAAACCTATCATCGTAGATAGAAAAGAGGAATAAAAGACGAACACACTTTCGTATATAGAAAGAGGGAAGAAAAAGACGAACCCATCATTGAGCATGAAAGAGGGTAAATGGAAAAGATGAACCCTCTAAAAGGGGAAAATATGAGGACACATATAGCAATCCATCCATGGAGTTAAAAGAACTCTGGTTTTCTAAAATTTGTTATAAAGAATGATTTGTAAAAAAAAAGAGAAGCACAAGGCGTTGGGAGCCCAATCGCTTAGGCAAACCCAAAGCTAAGGAGTTTCATCATTCATAAAATTTTAAAAATCTTACCTAGAATAAAAAATGTTACCGTCAAAATGCTCGTGACTTACAAAATAACTTCTTAATGATAAACTCTTACAAATAAAAGTCTAAAAGATTAAAATTCTGGGTTATATCTAAAATAAAATCGAAAGGTTAATCATGGCCTCTGGCTTGGGAACCATCTCCAGCTTTCTTCTTTGCAGAATTTGAGACGCTCTCATTAGAATGTGAATTTTTACATGTATCAACAATAATTGCAAGATTGCCTCCAAGCTGCACCCCCACCAGATGCCATGACAGAAGCTTGGACCAAAGAAAAGCATGTACCCTCGAGCTGACGTCCAAATTTGTCATCCGAGCTACCTTGTCAAATTCGAGACTAGCGTAAAGGGCCCTGTCTGCAACTAGCCTTTTCTGAAGGAAAAAGTTTGACAACGTTTGGCGACACTCACAAGCGATCTTGGAACATTGAAGTATTAACAACTCCTTCAAAGTTGACAGAGCCCCATATTTTTTTTGAAGATCAACCTGGATCTTCTGAGAGGAGTTAATATGATTTTGAACCCGAGACTCAATGTTAAACACCAAAGTTCAGTAGCGGGCACACTCCACCTTAAGATTCCCATTAACCTCATTAAGTTTGCCAATCTTAGCATGAAGATCTTTTACATGTTCTAAAAAGTTGTCGGAGCCTGGAGGATTTTCTGAAAAGACAATACAAATCATCAACAAAACATAACAAGAAAAATATGCAGAGTTGCTCCAAGCAACACTCGCAGCACTCCCAAGCAGAAGGTAAAAGGTACCTTTTGCATCTTCCTTCTTTATTTCCTTTAAACTCTTTTCTGTCTCAGAAAACTTTAGCAAGAGATTATCATTTAAAGGGAAGATTCAACCTTGATTAATTTTATAGATTGCTCCTCGGCCTCTTTTCTCTGAAGCTCAGTCGCCTTCTCAACTCCCTCGTTGGATTGTCTTAAGGAGAGAACTCCAGCCTTAAAAGACACTTAAAAGAAAGGTTTTCTTGCCGAATATCGGACAATTTGAGCTTATAGGCATCATCCTGTCTCTCCTTAGATACTCGGGCTTGAGCAAGCTCTTTGCTAAAAATTGTAGTGTGCTCTTTCACCTTCGAGTCAAGACGAGTTGGAATAATCATAAAAGAACTGGTGGGACTTTCTCGCTTCTCGGGGCTCCTTTTCCACCTCGTCCGCCCTATTACTTTCGCAACGAAGCTTGAAGTGAAGAGTCCTTGACTATATATCAACACTCTGGGACATGAAAACAACTTGAAAAATCAAGAAAAAACCCCAAAGAAAGTAAGAAGGCAAGCAAAAGAATACAAAAAAATGGAGAAAAGAGATGGAGAAAGATAGAAGCGAACCTGAAAAAGCCCTTACCACATATAGTCAAAGGCTTGATCTCCAGGGATGGAGCAACACATGACATCATCTATTGAACCATCCCCGATGCAAAGGCTCTCCTATGAGGGTGTGACAACCTGAGTAGGGCGAAAAGGCCCGTCCATAGAGCCAGTTACTTATGTAGCTCTTTTCCATAAAGCGAGTAGGATAAAGAAGCAACGGCCAGAACAACTCTCATAGGCTGACCCCTGTGAAAAAACCAGTCATTCTTAAAGGAGAGACCACAGTAACTCTTTTGAGTCTCTTGGGGAGGAGAAAAAGATGAAGAATGACTAATCTGGGGTCCTCACGAGCTTTGTTTCTTAGCTCATGGTCTTCACGTACTGCCCGGTAACCAAAAGGAGCACCAATGAGTGTGTTGTAAGCTTTGCAAGCTTCCTCTAGGGACTATATAAACATCAATTGCCTTCACTTTCCGGGATGACATTTTAACCCTCTTAGATGTTGTTTCAAAGTCCTGGAGGATACCTTTCCATGTGTCTCTGGGCACAATCGAGGGGGCACCTTTTGAGGTGACATTCTCCCTAATAGTAAAGCTTTCATATCAACGTTGGGATCGTTTAAGTACGGCTTCATGGTTAGAGGCATTAGCAGCCTCTAAAAGAGAAAGCAAAGTAAGGGTGTTCAAAGAATAAGAGAAGCAAAAGTTAAAAATAAAGGTGAAATACAAAAGTATCTTATGATAGAGGTGCATGAACAAAAGTTTTTTCTTCATCAAGAGCAGCGTCTCAGTTAACATTTGTACAAAAGTAATCTTCTAAGTCAGGGAAACACTGATATGGGAGTTACTTCTCCAAATCTCTTACCACGACAGGGGCTAAGGTCAAGATTCGCCCCAAGGTAAGGGGAAGGAAATCACACCTTCCAAAGTCCAAAACGGTGTGCCATGTACCAGGAACACGTGGCGTACCTTAAGACCCGGAGGTAACCTTCTTCCCACCTTTTACAAGTTTTTGTTTTTTAATTTTAGTAGGTTGGCTTTCTCTCTACCTCTTCTCAAAGGCGGTGGGGATATTAGTGACAGTGCGGGAAGGAGAAGCACCAGTGGCCTCCTTTGCAGCAGAAGTAGCAGCATCCACAAAGGAATAATAATCGATGCAAGTGTTCTTATCTACCTTGAAGGTGATAAAGTTCCGGTAGAAAAAAGGTCCAACCTTTTTTCCAGTTAGAGGAAAGTCTGCTAACAACAAAAAGGAAAAATAAAAAAACATATACATAATAATGTACAAAGCATCGACAATAAAGCAGAAGAAAAATGACATACTCACTAGTGGAAAAAACATTACATACTACGGCTAAAAAGGGCCTTATAAAAGGTCGTGTTATATGCGAGCAGCGTATATAACTTAAGGCTTTATAACACGGCTAAAATCCATGTTATAAAGTCATCTAAACTTTGGAGTTTTATAACACGACTAACGTAGGAGCTGTGTTATAAAGTTGCTTGAACTCGCCAAAATTAAAGGGTATTATAACACGACTGCTAACCAGTCGTGGTATAAAATTAGATTATATAACACGACTATAAGAGCAGCCGTGTTATATAATCTGATTTTATACCATGGATAGTTTCCAATCGTGTTATAAAACCCCTTCGGACATGCCAATTTTACCAGCACTTTATAACACGCCTAATGCTCAACCGTGGTATAAAGTTGCAAGTTTTTTTATAATTTTTTTTATTTTCGCTGCTTTCCCACATTTGACATATCACAACCTGTATAATATTCACTTAAGACATCCCAATGCCATATCACAACAACTAGACTATCCATAAAGTCAAATACCTTGTAACTCTAAAAAAATGCACATTTGCATGCATTTAGAAAAGTCTATTCAAAACTCATCCACATATCAACACCTCATTCCAATGTCCACACTATTAACACTCATTCACATATCATAAGTAGCCACAAGTCCCAACAAAACCACATTTTACAAGTTTTTGATTTTTAATTTCAATAGGTAGGATTTCTCTCTACCTCTTCTCAAAGACGGTGGGGCTATTAGTGACAGTGCGGGAAGGAGAAGCACCAGTGGCCTCCTTTGCAGCAGTAGTAGCAGCATCCACTATGGAATAATAATCGATGCAAGTGTTCTTATCTACCTTGAGGGTGATAAAGTTCCACTAGAAAAAAGGTCCAACCTTCTCCCCAGTTAGAGGAAAGTCGGCTAACGGGAAAAAGGAAAAATAAAAAATATATATATACATAATAATGTACGGAGCGTCAACAATAAAGTAGAAGAAAAATGACATACTCTTAAAAATCTTAAAGAGTATCAGGTCTCGACCATTGAAGAAGTACTAGAAAGATGGAGGTAGAGATGCGTTCAAACTTTTGATAACCTTTGAAATAGGAACCTCTAAGTCAGGAGACTTAGGGAATGACAGTTGACCCTTTAGGACCCCCGGATTGTATGGTATGCTAAGGAACCACCCGGGCGGTGGGACAATTATAAACCACTTTGATGCCCATTCCTTGTTGCACTTCAAATACAAAAAGAAAGCATAACCAGATTTCACTGAAACTGATAGGTCGTCTGGGTTATGAGTTATGACGAATAGAAAAATATTGGACAAAGTCTGTTGCTAAGGGGCTTATTTTGTTCTCAGATTAGATAATAAGGTATGCCTAGAGGCAATCAAGAGCGTTTGGGTGAAGATGAGCGAGCGTACAACAACTTTGGGTTAAAAATCAAGGACAAAGGGGTAGGGGAAAGACCGCAAAGGAAAAATTCTCGATAAACAACAAATCCTAAGCCAAAATTGCCGTGAAGGTATGAGTCTTAGGATGAAAGAAAAATCTTGGTCCTGAGAGGGGCTTTGACATCTTCTTAAGCACAACACCTTAAGAGTCAACAGAGTTATGTCGCAACCCTCTTTGTAACAACCTAACTACAACCATACGCTTAACAACAAATTGCAGCGGAAAACTTAACTCATCACATTACTTAACTCAATGGTGTTACACGCCGTTAGCCACCCACGTGGCTAACAAGGCTAATACATATACATTGTATCGGTCTGATGGACCAGATTCCCGAGCAACTACACATTACATTCTCATTCCATTTCCAACAATTAATATACATATACATTCCAACTGTACCGAGTATTTACAAACTAATGTCGACTACAATTTCGGTCTTACTACACCTATAATACATACTCAATTTAAATGGCTACCCATGTACAAACAACTACCCCGTCCTACTCTCGAACGGCTTCCAGCTCCTTGTACCTGAAATAGAAAAGGAAGAAAGGGTAGCCCCCCCAGGGGGCTCAGCACCTTTTCTGGTATGGTAATCGTGCAGCCCGCATACTACCGGGCCACGCACAACTAATTGTCGTCTAGGCATGCGGTTGATTATATTCAAATCATGCATGTAACCATAAACACATAACACTTTACATACCCACAACAATGGGCTCAACAAAACTGACAACACATCTATACTCGTTAAATCACTCATGGTGTTCTTTAACCCTAAGGGTTTCTTCTCTATTGGAGCTATTTCCTTAATAGACGACACTTACCCACTAGTCGGGTTATACTCTAACTCGCCTTATAATAACCTGGGATTCATATCCATGACCCACATTCTCCACATAACAATCCATACCACATATTGACGTCCAACTTACATAACATCGCAATAAGAATTGCATCACATCATTAACACATAACATAACGGGAACGGTTCTCTTTAGGAACCGACCTAAACATAGTTAGTTCACCTGGAGAGCCTAGATAATTTTTCCAAACTCATGCTGAGCTCGTTACATAACTCGTTATCGTCCTGTTAGATGAACGGATAACTTAACCCCAAGGTGCGTCGGATATAGTAATCCAAGCACACCGAATAAACATAGTATGCCCCTGAGCCCGACGTGAGTCAGTAAAATAGCCTTGGTTAAGCTAAAGGGAAGGTTGGAACCAAAAAGGGAAAACAACCATAACATACAGAGAGAGTCGAACCTGACATGACAACGACCCCCATACTCACACGCGTGGCCGGAACGACCGAACTCCTCACTCCCCGGTTAGCACTTGTTAGAAGTCTCATTATTGGACTTAGTATGTTAATTCACAAATAGGTGGTTAGGTCTAGTTAGACACACACAAGGGTAGTGAACATACTAACACACACAAACAACACATAACTAACTCACGCATAGCCATGGTTAGAACGTTCCCATGGTTTGGGTCGTTAAATCTGAATACCGATCTATTATGTAATCCTAGAGTCGGTTAGTTAAGTTTAGCACATATTTAAAGCTAAACAGTATCAGAACTACGCACGCCACATAATTAAACAACCGTAAACTCATTACAGTTTTTTATTTTAAAAGGTGGCAAACATTCAGAAAAACACATTGGCATCCAAGCCGGTGTAATCCGGTAGAACACAGGTTGCAAGAAAACCATACCTTTCACCACGGTCCACTATATTGTGTCCTCCTAGGTTCCTCGAACAAATCCCGTACAACTGGTAACATCACAATTACTTTCATTAACATTGGAGTAACATGATTGCTTAACGTTTAATGCGTCCATAGTTAACCCTGTCATCCCGTTATATTTAATTTTACTCTTGTGATCTTAAGTTCACAACTCTCACATCAAACCTAACACTTGTTTACACATTTTAAGGCCTTTACATGTCACCAAACAAGGCCTAAACATCATCTAAAACCATTACCATTCAATCCCCCATCATTAGAACCCTTAAACAAATTTTTTTCTTTCTTTCTGGTCTGGACCGCCCCACTGGGGAGGTCCCAGGGGCGGTCACATCAGAAGCTCCTACGGCTGCATAATTCCACTGGACCTCCCCACAGGGGCGGTCCCTAGGGGCGGTCCAGAACATACCCCATTTTTCAAAGTGCTTTTTTCCTCATTTTGAACTCCAAATTCACCCCAATCTTTTCCTATGCATTACACATGTTTTCCCACATGTTTTAACATCTTTTTAGCACACTAAAACCCTCTCTAATCATCCCAAAACTCCTTAAACTTTTACTCAAACTTTTACTAAATCCTTAACACTTAGAACATTTTACTTACACTTGTAACTTGTAATTTTTGCTTAAACCTTCCACTAACCAAAGTGTTCTTCCACCACAAGATAACCACTCCTAAAGCATCATTTTGCATCACACCCATCCCCTTTACACACACCCCTCAAGTCTTTCCCACAAGTTCATAATTAAACCTTCACAAGGCATTACACTTCCATTGTTCACCAAACTTTGCACAAGACTTTACCACATCTCCACCATGACCTTGGTGTGTCTAGAAATCATCCATTAGTTTTCTAAATCTCTAAGACTATGCCCAAGGCATCTTAACACTTAAGAACACTTTAATTCACTTTCTTTCACCATCTTAACACTTAACAATTCTTAGTACCTTCTAGGTCATAAAGTCTCATTACAACACATAAACTCCTTCGTTTATCAACTAAATTTTGCCATAGCTTCTCTTGTATCACCTTACACCAAAACACATAGGTTTCCACCTTTACACAATCCAAAAACACTCAATCCCTTAATACACATTCCTTACACACAAACATATTGTTTTTCATCCTTTAACCATTAAAGACATTCACCTAAACAAGAGATGTTCTTTACACACAACTAAACCCTTAAACTGCACTACATCATAATATAGTGCATAAACTTAAATTGCTTGGCACTTAGGCCCTTAAATTGCATAAACCTTAAACACTGAATTTCCCACATAATAATGCCTTCAACCTGCAAATACACACAACAATGCTCCCATGTCCTTTTAGTCCACCTTGTGGATAGTTTTCTATCTCATTTCCCATTGGCTCTTTAGGTTAATTATTAAGCAAATATAGCTCAATTTCCTAGTACATAAAACTACATTAAGAGAGGTCATTTACCTCTTTGTTTTCCAAGCATTCTCACATGTTTTCTCTTGTTCTTTCTTGGTTGAAAATCGGTAAGGAGCTTTTATCACTTGTCAACCTTCTAACCAATACACATATAAGGGTAATGAGCATTAAGTTTAATACTTAAACTCATAATTAAACCCTAGGTTACATAAGTGTCCTTAAAACACTAAAATTAATGTTTACCTTTGGAATTTGAAAGGGAACTTGAATAAGTAGCAAGATAGGACTCCTCCTAGTCCTTTAAAGATTGAATTAAGCTAAGAAGAGAGCAAGACAAGGCACCATTAAGGGGTGAATTTTCGGCTATACACAAAAATGAAGGAAACTTGGATTTTCTTTGATTTTCCTTACCTTGAAGCAAAGGAGAATGACAAGGCATGAAAATATGAGCTCAAGCTCCTTCAATGGTGAATCTTCATGGCACCAAAATGGAGTTCTTGAAGATTTGAAAAGAGGGAAATGAAGAGCTTACTCTAACTAAGACAAATATGGTCTTAGATTTTGATTTGGAGCATGGAGTTGGATTTGGCAAGCAAAGCAAGGTGGAGAAGTATACTTGCTGTAGGAAAACGTTTTTGAAGAAGGGAGGAAGAAGATGAAGACGGTGGGGATGAGAGAAATGAAGAGAATGAGGTGAGAGAGTACACTTTGTTAAGATATTTATGTTATAAAAGGTAAATAGTAACTTTTACTTTATCCCTTCTTTCATTCTTTATTTGCTGGCCATGTGTGATGACTCACACTCTAAAAACCGTGCCCCCTTCAATATATAAGATACTTATGGTCTTTGTTGACCATCTAATTAAGCTAAGTTGACTTAAGTCAAAACTAGCACTATTTGAGCACTATTCACAAACTAAGGCACATAATTGTGAAATTTTTGATTTCCCATTGATTTAGAATTTATAATGTGATACTAAGTAGTACACATGTTGATTAAAGAGTAATGATGGACATTTAGCCACTCAAAACCCATTTCCAAGACAATTTTTCAAAAATGTGCTTTAAGGCTCCTTAAAGCACATTTTGTGTTTTAACTTGTTTTCAAGCTTGGTTTTCTTTAGTAATTGATTTAAAATGTTCATTAGAATGTTAATAAGGCCTAGTAATGACCTTTAGGTATTATACAAGGTTACACCAAGTCTAGGGCAAGTATTTGCTTAAATTGACTTTAAGGTGTTTTCTTGTGTTTTGTTTGGTTTAATTGTCTACCAATGTTTCTTAAGGACTTAATTAGCCTTATTAAATCATAATTGCATGTTACTAAGTCTTGGTAGGCTCTTTGGGTCCTAACCAAGTTCATTCCAAGCTTAGAGCATGGTTTTGCTCAAACTGTCTTTAAGGTATTTTACTGTGTTTACTATGGTTTAATTTACTTAATATCATTCCTAAGTCACTTTTTAGCCTTTACATACCAAATTCTAGCATTTAAACAACACATCAGGGTTTGGGGTATTTCAATCTACCCCCCTTAAAAGAACTTCGTCCTCGAAGTTGACACTCCTCACGCATCATTTGGATTAATTAGAACACGGGAATTACTTGCAAAATAAAACTTCCATCACCAAACATACTTTCACATAACTACCATAACTACATCCATAACATACCATACTTGCATAACAACCTCGGACTTAACAGTCCGGGTAACATATCCACATCCATACATAACATAACATACTTACATGATAACCTCGGACTCAACGGTCTGGGTATCTTAACAACATTCGTACCTACATAACAACCCTCAGACTCTCAGGTCTGGGTAACATAACAACTTTCGGAACTCAACCATATTAGGACTCAAGGTCAAAATAACATTTATTACACATACCACACAACATGTCTTAGCATGTATAGCAATCAAAAATACCTTTTGTATACACTGTTATCCCGCAGATTCCTTTGGAAGATCAAAACAATCACTTAATCTTTAACATATATACTTCTCATGTCACCGGTCTGAAGACGAAGGCTCGTATGTCCTCAGCTCATGAGCAAGTACTACAAACATATTCTTTATAAGGTTAAGTAGGAGAACTTTCTTTAATTAAAGTATCAATCGAAGGTTTTGAAAATACCAATTGAAAATCCTTTTGAAAACACATACAACTCCAAGTCCAACTTATGCTCTTTGCTTCTTTTCCTAGCGTGGTTATTTGTGACCACTTAAGGGAGCTTCATGAATCATCCAACCCTGATGTGATCAGCATCAGTGTTTAACTATCCTTCCACCCCAATTTGTGTTCGGCTTCCCTTGATCACATGCAAATCAAGTTCCACCTCCCACTTCATTTTCAAGCATCAAATAATACACTCATTTCAAATTTTCTATCTTTTAGTCATTCTAGTCATAATCATTACATCTCCAAAGGATAGAACTCCGTCTATCAGTTATCTCCATTCACTTTAATCTGTTGCCTAGGAAATCTTATTCTCACTAGGTTCTATATCAGTTTCATACCCTTTCATGAATCACTATATTGTATATATACATATATTTTATCAAAATACAACACAAGGTTTACATTTATATACCTGTACTAACACACAACAATTAACAAAGTAGTCACACTTATCACAATGGTATTTCGCATGTTCTGTGCAAAATTACCACAATTAAACCATGAATGAATGCGTATGTTTATGTAACACACGCACCAATCATCAAAATAAATTATTTTGTGCTATGCACAACATAGTTCACGTACACTTGTACGCTATACACACTAAGCGGTTTTGCGCTCTACCCCCCTTAAAAGGGATTATGCCCACGTAATCAACCACTGAACATTGGTTTAAAATGTTCTACCGTCGTGAAGTGTTTCAACTTCCACGCGGTCTGTTATACAATGTGTTCTGGTTGGAGGGTCTGAACCATATTGGCGGTTTAGTCCCTAAACCAAGAATTCTCATTGGAGTTTGTTTAACTCATAACCGGTTTCGGTTCTGGCCTGTGAGGCTTCTAGGCATTAACAATTAGCCATTCACTCATGTTCACTATGCATATCCGGTATCTGAAACATGGGTTCACTGACCTCTGCTGCGTAACTCTGACGACTTTAGAGCTTAGTTTGCCCCGTTCGTTATTCTTACTATATTGTACATCTCCCAATTATCACCTTTATCTTGATAATAATGGTTTCTCAACCAACGCGTGGTATCTCTTACCGTGAGCGAATTCTGTGAGTTACAAACTTTTCTATCCACCTCCATGATAACTTACTGTGTATACTGCTATGTATTTCTCAATGATTAACCTGATTCCTTCCGATTTACTGTCAGTTGAGATTGAGCTACTACCTAATGTGTAGTGCTCTCTCGGTTAATTCCCACACTTGAGGTATATTCCATACCAATATTTGGTATTTAGTGCTACTGTAGTCCCTTGTTTCTAGTCATGCCTCCACATATGGTTCTGTACAAGTATCCTTTCATTGGTGCGACCTTGCATTTCCTATGCATCGGTCGTTATAGCGTTATAAGTCTCTTTCTACTTCCACCACAATTAACATTTCCCAAGTCCTAGCTATCCCACTCGATCATTACTGCGCAAGTGCAATACCAAAACACTCAGTCATACAGAGTGCAGAGGCGTAAACTATTGGCAGCAAATCTCTTATGCGATTGCAATAGGAATGAACATTGTTTTTTTACTGAGATTCTTATTTCGTAATACTGGCTACTGGCTTACTGCCTGGTTCATTTGTTAACACTTACCGTTGTATCTCCACTGGGTTTAACTCATAACTCTGCTCATTCGCCATTTTATCATTTAACAATACTTATACAACGGTCGCTTATTGCGCACCATATACTTACTCATTATACAATATCAACTTACACTGCATCCGCTATTATATTAGCTTCCGCCATTACACTGTGTTTCGCCACTTATTTGGCTGTTTGCTGGATACGCTATTCTTCGAGTCTTTATGCTCCTTGAGCGTTGTTCACTACACATTTAGCATCACACACCTATGGTGGTTGCTATTAAACTTATTACTCTTCCAGTCTCCACCACTGGTACAACACTTCTTTTCGTATTTTTCTTATTCAAATCACTCTTGGGTGACAACAACATGGTCAATCCCTAACATATTTCTTGAACTTGGTTCACATACCGCTCCTACGGTCTCACAATATCGAGAGGTATCCCCACTCTTAAAGTAGTGGTTCGTTCTCCGCTCTATTCACTTGTATAACATAAACTTTCGTAATCAATAAAATGTACTTAACACATTTTACTTGTGGCTTATAAGCCTTATTGCCTCGAGCTCTGCTCATCATAGGTTGTTCACACTCATTTACCTCTCTGTACAACATTTCATGATTTGGAGGTTGTATTGACTCCACGACAAGGTCGTTGCATCACGATTCCTTCCAAGTTGTCTCCTTGGCAACTTAGGGTCCTACTGTTAAGTGGGTTCCCTCCGGTGTTTAAACCAAGTAATTGTTTCAACTCTTGCGTTTCTGTCACATTGTTTCAACCAACAATTGTTGATTCAAACACCCCTCAAGGATTGCTCCTGGGTGTTGCCAAGGTATGCCATTACATCCGGCTTGCACTTATGGGTACATTTAGCTGGGTTTTCTATCCTCTTCTGTGAAGGTCGATATTCCCCGGTAGTCTAGGTGATCATTCCGGGAGTTTCATCCCGTTTATTGCACATTAACATGCCCAAATTAGGCATCTGCCTTGCCACGTACAGGCTGGGTCACCGTTCCAGCTATCATGTTTATCCCTGAGGATCCTTAAGACATATGCGATGTCTTTACATAACAGTCAGTGCACTTCGTATTCCCTAACTCTTAAACATTTCCTTGAAACAAATTCACTAATTCATTTAGTCTTGTTAACTTAACTAAGTTCTTTTATTCCAACCATTCTTGGTAATCCTTTGTTCTTGCCTGACTTTCACTGCTGACCGTAGTATGGAGTCGACTACTTCCCGTGTTCCGGACTCTACTCGTATACATATGTGGGGTACCCTGCTGATACATTGCTACTTACCCGACTAACCCATAAGTAGGTCTGTCAGTCCCACAAGCTCCTATTGGAGTGCGGTTGTCCCACATTTCAGTTGGTACACTCGTAGTGTCCGTCACACGCCTAGGTGAAGTATTCTATTGTCAACTCCCTTATATCGTCTTGTGATATTATGCATTCTGTGCTTCCCGAACTTAATCAAGGGAAGGTCTATCCACTGTAGTATTACTATGAAATCAATACCGGTTTCCGTCCGGTTGGTAAAAAATGAACTAGGTGTGACTTACCTACCATATGGCGCTGAGGCCGGTGTAGGTCCTCTGGTTTGGTTTGAAAGAAGGTTAGAAATAAGTATTGGTTTGAAAGAAAATTGGTTATGAAAAAGAATTTGAAATAAATCCGAGTTTGAAAGAAAAATTTTTGTGGTTTCACAACGTCTTCTTGCCTTAACCAAGTCTAGCTTCTTGTTGACTGGTGTATTTCCAATTACAGAGGTTAGGTTGTTAAGCCCTTCCACGGTTATGATGATTTCACTTAACTTCATGGTACTTTACTAAGTACTTCGTAGCTGTTAAAATTTTCCCCCGAACAGCCCTGTTATGGCGGCACTTGCCATGGCAAGTGCGCCATGCTAACTGGCTATCGGTTCAACACACACACCGGTTGCGGTATTTTTTTCACCCGCACTGTAATCAGTGGCCTTGTTGGCCCTTACTTTGATCTTACAGTCTTAACAATAAATCCTCTGGGAGACTTCTCACTGTCTTCACATGATAATCATTAACTAGGGTGTTTCCCATTCTTGGAGTCCCCTTTTTACTTAGTATTGTATTTTCTTCGTAGCCCGTTCTACGCATTTGTCGTGGTTACTGAGACTTTTCTCTTGTTTGGGTACTACGTTGTAGTTCCTTAGTCGGTTGGTATACCGTTGGCGACATTATTTAACATTTGTGGTCCCGTAGACACTCATCTCGGGTTCCATTACTTCACTTCTTGCCTGTTGCACGGTTGGTGCGTTGCAAGCTGGTTGTTCTCAACTGCTCGACATGTCGACCCAGGTTTCTGGAAATTCCATTCTCTTTTGTGTAGGATTCTTCATTCTTCGCTATTAAATGCGGTTAACATTGTTCAGGTAGAAACCGTCTCCGGGATTCCCGCTCTTCGGGATCTACCGTATGACAGGTTCTCCGTTCTCACAGAGGTACTTAATAACAGCCAGATCGGGTTTCCCGAGTATGAGAGGACTTCCATCTCTCTGGCTTCCTTTCCCAAGTTATTAAACAGGGATTGTGGAGGGCGGGAAGGATATTGTAGGTTTCCAGCATTCACTAGTATTCCTAACTAGCGTATCTCTCACGCTATCACTCAACCCTTAACCCAAAGTACTAAAATCCTAACTCGGTACTTCCTAAGCTCGGTAATTCAGTCATCAGAGCGATACTTCGCTCTGATACCACTTTTTGTAACACCCCAACTACAACCATACGCTTAACAACAAAATGCGGTGGAAAACTTAACTCATCACATTACTTAACTCAATGGTGTTACACGTCGTTAGCCACCCACGTGGCTAACAAGGCTAATACATATACATTGTATCGGTCTGATGGACCAGATTCCCGAGCAACTACACATTACATTCTCATTCCATTTCCAACAATTAATATACATATACATTCCAACTGTACCGAGTATTTACAAACTAATGCCGACTACAATTTCGGTCTTACTACACCTATAATACATACTCAATTTAAATGGCTACCCATGTACAAACAACTACCCCGTCCTACTCTCGAACGGCTTCCAGCTCCTTGTACCTGAAATAGAAAAGGAAGAAAGGGTGCCCCCCCAGGGGGCTCAGCACCTTTGCTGGTATGGTAATCGTGCAGCCCGCATACTACCGGGCCACACACAACTAATTGTCATCTAGGCATGTGGTTGATTATATTCAAATCATGCATGTAACCATTAACACATAACACTTTACATACCCACAACAATGGGCTCAACAAAACTGACAACACATCTATACTCGTTAAATCACTCATGGTGTTCTTTAACCTTAAGGGTTTCTCCTCTATTGGAGCTATTCTTTAATAGACGACACTTACCCACTAGTCAGGTTATACTCCAACTCGCCTTATAATAACCTGGGATTCATATCCATGACCCGCATTCTCCACCTAACAATCCATACCACATATTGACATCCAACTTACATAACATCGCAATAAGAATTGCATCACATCATTAACACATAACATAACGGGAACGGTTCTCTTTAGGAACCGACCCAAATATAGTTAGTTCACCTGGAGAGCCTAGAGAATGTTTCCAAACTCATGCTGAGCTCGTTACATAACTCGTTACCGTCCTGTTAGATGAACGGATAACTTAACCCCAAGGTGCGTCGGATATAGTAATCCAAGCACACCGAACAAACATAGTATGCCCCTGAGCCCTACGTGAGTCAGTAAAATAGCCTTGGTTAAGCTAAAGGGAAGGTTGGAACCAAAAAGGGAAAACAGCCATAACATACAGAGAGAGTCGAACCTGACATGACAACGACCCCCATACTCACACGCGTGGCCGGAATGACCGGATTCCTCACTCCCTGGTTAGCACTTGTTAGAAGTCTCATTATTGGACTTAGTACGTTAATTCACAAATAGGTGGTTAGGTCTAGTTAGACACACACAAGGGTAGTGAACATACTAACACGCACAAACAACACATAACTAACTCACGCATAGTCGTGGTTAGAACGTTCCCATGGTTTGGGTCGTTAAATCTGAATACCGATCTATTATGTAATCCTAGAGTCGGTTAGTTAAGTTTAGCACATATTTAAAGCTAAACGATATCGGAACTACGCACACCACATAATTAAACAACCGTAAACTCATTACATTTTTTTATCTTAAAAGGTGGCAAACATTTAGAAAAACACATTGGCATCCAAGCCGGTGTAATCCGGTAGAACACAGGTTGCAAGAAAACCATACCTTTCACCACGGTCCACTATATTGTGTCCTCCTAGGTTCCTCGAACAAATCTCGTACAACTGGTAACATCACAATTACTTTCATTAACATTGGAGTAACATGATTGCTTAACGTCTAATGCACCCATAGTTAACCCCGTCATCCCTTTATATTTAATTTTACTCTTGTGATCTTAAGTTCACAACTCTCACATCAAACCTAACACTTGTTTAGACATTTTAAGGCCTTTACATGTCACCAAACAAGGCCTAAACATCATCTAAAACCATTACCATTAAATCCCCCATCATTAGAACCCTTAAACAAATTTTTTTCGTTCTTTCTGGTCTGGACCGCCCCACTGGGGAGGTCCCAGGGGCGGTCCACATCAGAAGCTCCTACGGCTGCATAATTCCACTGGACCTCCCCACAGGGGCGGTCCCTAGGGGCGGTCCAGAACAGACCCCATTTTTCAAAGTGCTTTTCTCCTCATTTTGAACTCCAAATTCACCCCAATCTTTTCCTATGCATTACACATGTTTTCCCACATGTTTTAACATCTTTTTGGCACACTAAAACCCTCTCTAATCATCCAAAAAACTCCTTAAACTTTTACTCAAACTTTTACTAAATCCTTAACACTTAGAACATTTTACTTACACTTGTAACTTGTAATTTTTGCTTAAACCTTCCACTAACCAAAGTGTTCTTCCACCACAAGATAACCACTACTAAAGCATCATTTTGCATCACACTCATCCCCTTTATACACACTCCTCAAGTCTTTCCAACAAGTTCATAATTAAACCTTCACAAGGCATTACACTTCCATTGTTCACCAAACTTTGCTTAAGACTTTACCACATCTCCACCATGACCTTGGTGTGTCTAGAAATCATCCATTAGTTTTCTAAATCTCTAAGACTATGCCCAAGGCATCTTAACACTTAAGAACACTTTAATTCACTTTCTTTCACCATCTTAACACTTAACAATTCTTAGTATCTTCTAGGTCATAAAATCTCATAACAACACATAAACTCCTTTGTTTATCAACTAAACACATAGTTTTTCACCTTTACACAATCCAAAAACACTCAATCCCTTAATACACATTCCTAACACACAAACATATTATTTTCCATCCTTTAACCATTAAAGACATTCACCTTAACAAGAGATGTTCTTTACACACAACTAAACCCTTAAACTACACTACATCATAATATAGTGCATAAACTTAAATTGCCTGGCACTTAGGCCCTTAAATTGCATAAACCTTAAACACTGAATTTCCCACATAATAATGCCTTCAACCTGCAAATACACACAACAATGCTCCCATGTCCATTTAGTCCACCTTGTGGATAGTTTTCTATCTCATTTCCCATTGGCTCTTTAGGTTAATTATTAAGCAAAAATAGCTCAATTTCCTAGTACATAAAACTACATTAAGAGAGGTCATTTACCTCTTTGTTTTCCAAGCTTTCTCACATGTTTTCTCTTGTTCTTTCTTGGTTAAAAATCGGCAAGGAGCTTTTATCACTTGTCAACCTTCTAACCAATACACATATAAGAATAATGAGCATTAAGTTTAATACTTAAACTCATAATTAAACCCTAGGTTACATAAGTGTCCTTAAAACACTAAAATTGATGTTTACCTTTGGAATTTGAAAGGGAACTTGAATAAGTAGCAAGATAGGACTCCTCCTAGTCCTTTAAAGATTGAATTAAGCTAAGAAGAGAGCAAGACAAGGCACCATTAAGGGGTGAATTTTCGGCTATACACAAAAATGAAGGAAACTTAGATTTTCTTTGATTTTCCTTACCTTGAAGCAAAGGAGAATGACAAGGCATGAAAATATGAGCTCAAACTCCTTCAATGGTGAATCTTCATGGCACCAAAATGGAGTTCTTGAAGATTTGAAAAGAGGGAAATGAAGAGCTTACTCTCACTAAGACAAATATGGTCTTAGATTTTGATTTGGAGCATGGAGTTGGATTTGGCAAGCAAAGCAAGGTGGAGAAGTATACTTGCTGTAGGAAAACGTTTTTGAAGAAGGGAGGAAGAAGATGAAGATGGTGGGGATGAGAGAAATGAAGAGAATGAGGTGAGAGAGTACACTTTGTTAAGATATTTATGTTATAAAAGGTAAATAGTAACTTTTACTTTATCCCTTCTTTCATTCTTTATTTGCTGGCCACGTGTGATGACTCACACTCTAAAAACCGTGCCCCCTTCAATATATAAGATACTTATGGTCTTTGTTGACCATTTAATTAAGCTACGTTGACTTAAGTCAAAACTAGCACTATTTGAGCACTATTCACAAACTAAGGCACATAATTGTGAAATTTTTTATTTCCCATTGATTTAGACTTCCTAATGTGATACTAAGTAGTACACATGTTGATTAAAGAGTAATGATGGACATTTAGCAACTCAAAACCCATTTCCAAGACAATTTTTCAAAAATGTGCTTTAAGGCTCCTTAAAGCACATTTTGTGTTTTCACTTGTTTTCAAGCTTGGTTTTCTTTAGTAATTGATTTAAAATGTTAATTAGCATGTTAATAAGGTCTAGTAATGACCTTTAGGTATTATACAAGGTTACACCAAGTCTAGGGCAAGTATTTGCTTAAATTGACTTTAAGGTGTTTTCTTGTGTTTTGTTTGGTTTAATTGTCTACCAATGTTTCTTAAGGACTTAATTAGCCTTATTAAATCATAATTGCATGTTACTAAGTCTTGGTAGGCTCTTTGTGAAATACCCCAAACTTAAATATAGGGATTAAAATTAACCTAATACGTATTTAAGGGCCTAATGGTACCTAATTAATACTAGTAAGGAAAAATAAATCCAAAAGAAATAAATAAACGCTTAAAAAGCGGAAAACGCTAAATAAGCGTTAAATAACCATAGGAGGTATGAGACCTCGGTTAGAGTATCATATGGATTCTAAAGGTTTAATAAAACCTAAATAATATGTGGGAACAACTCCCGAAGAAAACGGATCCAAATAATGAATTAAAACGCTAATTAAGCTTTAGTGCACGTTTGTCGAGGAAACCCGAAAACATGATTTTAAGTGGTCAAACGAACCCGTAAAATTATAAATCATTATATAACAATAATTAAGCATCAACGGAAGCTTAATAACCAATAAAAATAAAGAAACGAGAAAATTCCGGAAAACGGATCCGGTTAGTGAATAGTACTAAAACCGGGTAAAATAACGAGCGATTTCTGTAAAAGACGAAAAACGCTCCAGCTAGTATAACAGTGAGGGGGCCGGTTTTAATAAGTTAAAAGCCCACACACACACTCACATATTAGCTAATTAAATAAGGGGACAAAAAGCAAAAAAGTAAAAGGGTTACTTTATACCTCTCTCCTACTCCCCCTCATTCTCCTCACGTACTGCACTCTCTCCTCCCTCTCCGATTTCTCTTCTTCCCTCTCGCGACAGCAATGGCGAATTGCCAACCCTCACTCACCCTCATCTTCTCACCTCTTGTTAACTACTCAATCCTTCTCCAAATGCAACAAAAATTACACCGTTGGATTCCCCTTGCAAAGGAGATCATCTTCCTCCTTTCAAAAATCGAAAACACCCATTTTCATCTCCATGGGTATTCTCCATTTGAAGGTTTGAGACCACCATTGGAAGCTCCTCCTTCTTCTTGATGTTTTAAGGTAAAAAATCATATGAAAACTCAACCTTTTCTAGCCCTTGTTGGCAAAACGAAATTTATGTTGAACCCTAGCCTTGTTCTTTGTATTCCAGCCGACTTTGGCTTCTTCCATGGGCTAGGAACTTCACTCTCTTGCTAACCAAGGACCCCACTCATTGGTGGTAAGGTAATGCTCTTTCTAAACCCTAAAAATAACTAAATTCTAGGGTTAGTTGTGAATGAATGATAAGTTAGAATTGTGTGTTGGTATGGGCTGTAGCATTGGAGTGTGGAATCCATTTGGAACTGAGAACAAGAAGGAAAGGAAGGAAAAGAAAGAAGAAAGGAAGAGAAGGGGAAGGAAGAAAGAGGAACAAAAATCACAAGGTAAATGCATTACCTTGAGTTAGTTTTGCATTGTGTAGTGTAACAGATTTTGGGTATTGGAAATGTGTAAAGTATATGGTAATGAGTAGTAAGTATATTGTAGTATAATGAGGAAGAGAATGTAACAGTTTTGGAAGTCTAAGAGATGGTTAAAAACTTGGGTAAACATTGGGTAATGTATGTGTATGTGCAGGAAAAATATTGTGGTATATTATGTAGAATGATGTGTGACTTGATTTGGGAGTTGGAATGGATGTGTGAGCTGAAAATGTATGTGGGCAATGTTAAAAATATAGGGGAACCTCTGCCCAAATTTGTATGGAAATAGGAGGACTTAGTTGTGTAAGAGAAGAAAACTATCTAGGTAATCACTAGGTGTATTTGGAGAGTTTAAGTGAGTAGTTTAGTACCTTGAAAACAGATTTGAAGAGGGTCTAGGTAATGAGGGGAACTAGAGTGGCAAAGTAATGGATTTAGAATGCTAGGAGAGCATTGGTAGGGGGAGTAGTGAATGGTAAAGGTTTAAGGAAAAATCTGTAGCATTTGTGGAAGAAGAAAAGTGTAACAGGGAAGAAAATTTGACAGTGAATTGTGGTTTGTAACAGATTGGTATAGAGGTGGTTTAAGCTAGTTTAAAATGCTTAAACAAAGTTAAAACATGTTAAATTATATGTAGAAATATTAGGGAAGAGATTGGTAGAAGTTTGGAATTGAAACAAACTCAAGAACTTATATAAATCACAATACTGTAACTAGTCCGGGTTTGCAAACCAGCGCACAAACCCGGACTAGCATGAAAATTTGACAGAACGTTTTACAAAGGGATGGTCCGGGTTTACAAACCAAGACACTAACCCGGACCACCCCAAAAATACACCCGTAAGTTACCAAAACAGGTGGTCCGGGTTTGCAAAGTAGCACACAAACCCGGACGATGCAAAAAACTTACCCGTAACTCACCCAGACATGTGGTCCGGGTTTGTAGACTAGGAAGTAAACCCGGACCAGAAGTTTAATTCACCCGTATGTTGTTCCAACGAGTTGGTCCGGGTTTGTAAACCCGGACACCAACCCGGACCAACACAAAAATCACCCAGAATGTATTTTTAAGCTTAGGTAAGGATGGGTAATGATGGGTATTGATACTATAAGATGATTAAGACATAATTAATGATGTTTAAAGGTTATTAAGGCGATAAACAAGCTTAGAAAATAATTGTAAGTAGGTAACACAAGTATAAGTATTTGAACAACAATGAATTAGTAAGTATAAAACAGGAAATGTTAGTAAGTGATTAGTAAGGTAAAGTATGGATAATTAACCATCCAACTGTATGCATGTGATAGGATTCAAATAGTTGAACACCGAAGGGAGTCGGTGAGTCCAAAGTCAACGGTGAAAGGTATGATTTCGTCATGCCCTGTATCCTAATCTGGTTACCCCGATTTGTGTGCTTATTTGATCACCTAATAAGATAAATGCATGAATCAGACTATATTGCACCTACTTGTGCTTGCTTACATTGTTCTTGATATTTGTCTTGAACAATAGTTTGTATAATTCATGAAATATATGAATGATGATGAAGTGTATTTGTATCTCGTAGTGTACTTGTATATTGTATTGTATTTTGTATGGGTGTGTATATGAACAATGCAATGTGTATGTGGCTAGGATGTTGACTTCTACTAAATTCCTAACTATCTAACTCCTAACTTAAGTGAGTAAATTGGAATGAGTAGAAGTCCGATATAGCTTCGGCCACGCGTGAGGATGAGGAGACACAAGAGGTTGGATCCGATTCCTGACTCTTAAACTGGTCTGCGGCCCAAACCCCTTAAATGGGTAGCATCCCGGATTGGTGAGTCAAGTAAATCCCGGAGGTGGGACGGAGTAGTCCCCAGGGCCGGAGGTCCCGACGACTTAACATGAGTAAGAGTAAGTAAGTATGGATCCGTAAGTATGTATGAGTATGAGTATGTATGCGTAAGTACCGTGGAATGAGTAAAAGAGTAATCTCCACCCGATTAACCCGGGCGGACAAATGAAGCTAACAAAGTATTGGACATTGTATATGTATTGTGTATGGATTGTGTATGTATTGCGTATGTATTGTACATGTATTGTGTATTGTGGATTTCGGAAAGGTAAGTATAGATCGGATGGCTTGTATGATTTACCATGTATGTATTGAAGAGTATGTATTGAAGTGTATGTAAGTATTCCTTGCGTAATGTATTGTAAATTATGTATAAGAGCATGTATGCATGTATGTTTGAATGAAATCAATCGCATGTATTCGACCAAGTGGTCGGCGTACCCTCACTAGTACGCGGGGTATGCGGTTATCATATGCAGCGAAAGCTGACCCCTAGGGGGAACGTTTTTAGTGTGCAGGCACCCGAAGTGGATGTGGCCAAGGTAAGAGACCGGCGGCACAACCTTGCACTTAGAAAGTAAGTAGTTGTGAGGAATGGGTAGATGTAGACTCTTAGTGAGTATGTTTGAACTTGGAAGAGACATTATAATTGTATAAGGATCCTAGTAGACTCGGTTAAGTATATTGTATTGTATGGATTATGGAGGAGTAAGTATTGAATGGAGCATTGTTGTATTTGATTGATGAATGGAGTATGTATTATAGATGTGTAGTACTCGGGATTCCGGTCCATCAGACCGATGCTGTATGTAGGAGAAGTAGCCTTGTTAGTCACGTGGGTGACTAACGGCATTGTATCACCCACTGTATGTAAGTATGTATCCGCTGCGTGTATCTGATGTGTAAGGAGATTGGACGGTAAGCATCGTGTTAATGGTAGGGGTGTTACAAAAAGTGGTATCAGAGCGAAGTATCGCTCTGATGACTGAAAATACCGAGTTTAGGAATACCGAGTTAGGGATTAGAAGCTTAGGGCTAAGGGCTGAGTGTTGGCATTAGAGATATGCTAGTTAGGAACTACCGGTGAGTACCGGATACCTACAACACCAGACCCACCCTCCACAAACCCTATTGAAATACCCCTAAAATTTTAGAATACATATACTATAAAGTTTATAAATATAATATACAGATTGCAGGTATATTATGTAGCTTATGAGATATTATAAATTTACAAGCATAATGTATAGTATTTAATAAAGATTTATTTGTTTTAATAAATATCCCATTTGAAAATAAGTCAGTTGTGATTTTTAATGTATTAGTAATGATCATCATATTTATCTGGCTAGTTTAATATTAAAACGAAGTTATAATAATAATCTTACAACTTAAATATACTATGATTTAACTATACTAAATAAGTATGTTTTAATCCATCATTTTAATCCTTTGAGTTGTCCTGATTTTATTAATGAACTAATTTTAACTATTCATATTTCTTACTTTAATCGGTAAACCACTTTTCCCTTATTTATGAACCTTAATGAAACAACTTTAACTTTCTACATTCCCAACCCCTAGTTTTCTGTTTAATTAAGGAGAGCTTAATTTGCTTTACTAAAAACGATCTTATACTCATCTCTCGGTTTTCCATTCCCCCCTACTTTATATATCCTCATCTGCTATTCCATTTTATCTACCAATCCTCACTCCCGAATACCCTCTTCTTCCCCTAGATTGAAAAAAAATCCTTCTCTGTCTTGGCTCTTTCTTTCTCTGCGTCTGCACCTACAGCTAACAATACTGGTGGAAATAAAAGGTACAAACCCCTTCCTTCATTTACTGTTGTGTCCGTATCAAATATTCAAAAAGGAAAAGAAATACTGTAATAACAACAATCTTTCTCTCTCTCGTGCTGTGTTCGTATGCAAGGAAAAAAATGATACATGCCTCTCACTCACTTATCTGTATGTTGTTCCTGATTGAAAAAAAAAGAAAAGAAAAAAAAACCTATCTCTCTGCACTTGCCCCTCACGCTCAGACACAAAAAGGGAAAAAAAAAGAATGTAAAGTTTTTGCTAGTTACTTGCTACCCTCTGACAAAAAAAAATTAAATCACTCACCTCATCTCTCTCATGTCTACCGAAAACAAAAAAAAAAATGTGAAGCTACAACTAGTCCCGTACACACTCAGCCAAAATTCCATAACTGGTGACATCATCAAATTGGTATATTATCATTTTTTTTTTCTCTTTCTATTTAACACTTAATCAATGTTTAACTTCAGCGCTATTATAACATGTTACGCTATATGTTTTTATATTATATATATATATATAATTATGCTTTATGGTAATTTAGTTATAATTAGATTTAAAGTATTCGGGTATCTAATAATACCCGTTATATTTTTTTTTAGTCATGAGTTTGTTAGCAAGGAATAGTGCTTTATTCATCAGTTGATTGTGATGCGAGTTTCACCCGAATTTCAGGTAAGTTACTACGTTCACTAATTTTTATTATATTTATAATAATGAATTTTCACGTGGATGTGAATTTTGTGTGTGAACATTGTTTGAGATTGAAGTGTTGAGTGTTAGTGATAATTTCATTTTCTTATGTTAGTGATTTTATAAATGGATATTAGTGGTTATTTAAAATATTTTCTAAAAGAGATTGATGGAAAATTGTTATGAGTTTATTTATGAGATCAACTGATATTGTTGTGAAATCGTTAACAAAATGATTTTGTGAAAATTGTATTATGTATTCAATAAGAATGATATCATAATTTATTTATGGTGAAATATGTGGATTTTGATTATATGGTAAAGAATAATAACGAATAAAGGAATTTTTAAGAGGAGAAAACCATGGTGATGTGGGCCGCATTAGGACACATGAATGAGATGATAAATGCGGGCCGCATTAGGACGCATAAGTTTGAGATACTGTGGGCCGCACTAGGACACAGTTAGCCCTAGATCTACTCCTTAGTCCTTTGAACTATTGGGGGGTGTGCACATTAAGGATTTAGTGGCTTGGTTGGATTCCCGGCTGCGTGTTGGGGTCCGGGTTACAGCTGCGTGTTGTACCCAAAGAGAAAGTAAAGTTGTTTTGTCTGGCTGCGTTGGGACAAGGAAGATAAATAAACAATCTGACTAATATATTTTGGGTTACTAAAGAAATCAAATGTGAAGTATTTCACAGTTATGATAATTTTGTTGTTGTGTGTTAATATTGTTGAAATGAGTTGTATGTTGTGTGGTTATATTGTTAAAAATGATTTCTAAAGAGAAAATGATTTTTACATAGTGAAGTGGTAGCTTACTCAGTTTCTCTGACTTTACGGTGGCTCTTTGTGTGTTTGTTTGGATTTCTGCCACAGGTGATGAAGTGCTTGGGGTTTGGGAAGACGACTCCACATAGACTGGTTACTTGTAATTGAATTTTACTTTAGGCTTTGAGACTTCTATAGTTGTAAGTAATTGTTATTATGACGCTCGACTTTCTAATAAAAAAAATGATTTAGTTATTTAGTTAAGTTTCTAGGCCTTAGCACTCGTTGAATTGCGAGTGTGGCAATAATGCCCCGGATTAGGATTTGATTCCGCTGCTATATTAAATTTTTTTTTAAAAATAATTGACATAATAAAATGTTAGAAAATCCGGGGTGTTACAAAGTGGTATCAGAGCAAAAACCGGCTAGAAAATAGGTTAAGAAAGATATAAAAATGGAATAAATGGTCTTATGATTAAAATTGGACAAGCCGTCTTCTGGGAAAATATTTTCTTTTGTGATGATTTCTTTGTTTTTAATGGATCTTGAGATATTTTGTGTGATGATGATTGAATGTTTTTTTTTTATGCTTGATATGTTGAAATATTGATTGCGGTATATGTTGACACAAAGGCATAAGTGAAGATTTTAGTTATGAGTCAAATTTTATGAAATTTATGAAATGTTAATAGCCTATGATGCTCAAGTGATAATGTTATGTATTTTGCGATTTACAGTAATTCCTTTTATAGAAGGATCGATATATCAAGTGAATGTTAGATGATTGAAACTTTATAGTAAATTGTTTCTAATTGACAATGGTAGAAATTTTATTTGAATGAATTATAGTCTTGTGGTTGTGAACTTGGCGTGATTTCTTGTAGTTCAAAACCTTATGAAATTAGCCCTCATCTCTTTGAGTCAGGTATGAGTTATTTGCCCCGTTAATTACGAGGACGTAATATTCTTTTAAGGGAGGTAAACTGCAATAACCATTATTATGGTTAGTGATATGATATAAACCTTAGTATAAAGTAGCTATAATTGATTAATTTCTAAGTAGGACCATTGGTTAGTAGTGTGAGATCAAGCTTCGAGGACGAAGCTTTATTTTAAGGGGGGATAATGAAATACCCCTAAAATTTTAGAATACATATACTATAAAGTTTATAAATATAATATACAGATTGCAGGTATATTATGTAGCTTATGAGTATATTATAATATTTACAAGCATAATGTATAGTATTTAATAAAGATTTATTTGTTTTAATAAATATCCCATTTTGAAAATAAGTCAGTTGTGATTTTTAATGTATTAGTAATGATCATCATATTTATCTGGCTAGTTTAATATTAAAACGAAGTTATAATAATAATCTTACAACTTAAATACTACTATGATTTAACTATACTAAATAAGTATGTTTTAATCCATCATTTTAATCCTTTGAGTTGTCCTGATTTTATTAATGAACTAATTTTAACTATTCATATTTCTTACTTTAATCGGTAAACCACTTTTCCCTTATTTATGAACCTTAATGAAACAACTTTAACTTTCTACATTCCCAACCCCTAGTTTTCTGTTTAATTAAGGAGAGCTTAATTTGCTTTACTAAATAACGATCTTATACTCACTCTCTTCGGTTTTCCATTTCCCCCTACTTTATATATCCTCATCTGCTATTCCATTTTATCTACCAATCCTCACTCCCGAATACCCTCTTCTTCCCCTAGATTGAAAAAAAATCCTTCTCTGTCTTGGCTCTTTCTTTCTCTGCGTCTGCACCTACAGCTAACAATACTGGTGGAAATAAAAAGGTACAAACCCCTTCCTTCATTTACTGTTGTGTCCGTATCAAATATTCAAAAAGGAAAAGAAATACTGTAATAACAACAATCTTTCTCTCTCTCGTGCTGTGTTCGTATGCAAGGAAAAAAAATGATACATGCCTCTCACTCACTTATCTGTACTGTTGTTCCTGATTGAAAAAAAAGAAGAAAGAAAAAAAAACCTATCTCTCTGCACTTTGCCCCTCACGCTCAGACACAAAAAGGGAAAAAAAAAAAAGAATGTAAAGTTTTTGCTAGTTACTCTGCTACCCTCTGACAAAAAAAAAATTTAAATCACTCACCTCATCTCTCTCATGTCTACCGAAAACAAAAAAAAATGTGAAGCTACAACTAGTCCCGTACACACTCCAGCCAAAATTCCATAACTGGTGACATCATCAAATTTGGTATTATTATCATTTTTTTTTTCTCTTTCTATTTAACACTTAATCAATGTTTAACTTCAGCGCTATTATAACATGTTACTGCTATATGTTTTATATATATATATATATATATTATAATTATGCTTTATGGAATTTAGTTATAATTAGATTTAAAGTATTCGGGTATCTAATAATACCCGTTATTATTTTTTTTTAGTCATGAGTTTGTTAGCAAGGAATAGTGCTTTATTCATCAGTTGATTGTGATGCGAGTTTCACCCGAATTTCAGGTAAGTTTACTGTTCACTAATTTTTTTATATTTATAATAATGAATTTTCACGTGGATGTGAATTTTGTGTGTGAACATTGTTTGAGATTGAAGTGTTGAGTGTTAGTGATAATTTCATTTTCTTATGTTAGTGATTTATTTTATAATGGATATTAGTGGTTATTTAAATATATTTTCTAAAAGAGATTGATGGAAAATTGTTATGAGTTTATTTATGAGATCAACTGATATTGTTGTGAAATCGTTAACAAAATGATTTTGTGAAAATTGTATTATGTATTCAATAAGAATGATATCATAATTTATTTATGGTGAAATATGTGGATTTTGATTATATGGTAAAGAATAATAACGAATAAAGGAATTTTTAAGAGGAGAAAACCATGGTGCATGTGGGCCGCATTAGGACACATGAATGAGATGATAAATGCGGGCCGCATTAGGACGCATAAGTTTGAGATACTGTGGGCCGCACTAGGACACAGTTAGCCCTAGATCTACTCCTTAGTCCTTTGAACTATTGGGGGGTGTGCACACTTAAGGATTTAGTGGCTTGGTTTGGATTCCCGGCTGCGTGTTGGGGTCCGGGTTACAGCTGCGTGTTGTACCCAAAGAGAAAGTAAAGTTGTTTTGTCCTGGCTGCGCGTTGGGACAAGGAAGATAAATAAACAATCTGACTAATATATTTTTGGGTTACTAAAGAAATCAAATGTGAAGTATTTCACAGTTATGATAATTTTGTTGTTGTGTGTTAATATTGTTGAAATGAGTTGTATGTTGTGTGGTTATATTGTTAAAAATGATTTCTAAAGAGAAAATGATTTTTACGTGTGAAGTGAGTGGTAGCTTACTCAGTTTCTCTGACTTTACGGTGGTCTTTGTGTGTTTGTTTGGATTTCTGCCACAGGTGATGAAGTGCTTGGGGTTTGGGAAGACGACTCACATAGACTGGTTACTTGTAATTGAATTTTACTTTAGGCTTTGAGACTTCTATAGTTGTAAGTAATTGTTATATGACGCTGGACTTTCTAATAAAAAAAATGATTTAGTTATTTAGTTAAGTTTCTAGGCCTTAGCACTCGTTGAATTGCGAGTGTGGCAATAATGCCCCGGATTAGGATTTGATTCCGCTGCTATATTAAATTTTTTTTTAAAAATAATTGACATAATAAAATGTTAGAAAATCCGGGGTGTTACACCTATTGTATAACCTTGGGAAAGTACGCCAGAGAGAAGGAAGGACCTCTCGTACTTGGAAAAACCCGATCTGGCAGTAGTGAGATAATCCTATCAGAGGAAAGGACTTGACACACAGTAGATCCCAGGAATTGGAAGTCCCGGAAATGAATCCCGGTTGAACAACAATAGCCGCACTTAATAGCGGTAGCATGAGAACTCCAACCATAAGGAGACTACAACATGCAACAGCATGGGGCGACGTGCTTAGCAGTCGCGAAACCTGGCTAGTCAACCAACAGCAGGAAAGGAAGCACTAACCGTGCAACGAAATGGAAAAGGAGTAGTAATGGAACCCGAGACACAAGTCTGCGGGACAGCAGTAGCTAGATAATACCACCAATGGTATACCATCTAACGAAGGACATAGTCAGGAGTGGTTAACTCCAAAACTACAACGCCAAAAGGTTACAATACCTGGCCGACATGGCTTACACAGCTACAAGGATATCCACGGGATATAATCCGATAGGACTACAAGAGTAGTGCCTAAACAAGCTAAGGCTCAATAACCACGGTAAACCAGTGGGAACGAGCAACAAGGGAAAACATAAAACTAAATAAATGGGGATCTCCAAGGATTGGAGAAGTACCCCGACCAAGACAACCATGTCAAGATCAATGGGGAGCTACTTAAAAGGATCGAATACCCCAAACATAGATCAATATGATCTAGGGAAGAGTCAACAAGACTATTAAATACAAGTGGAAACCATACCAAGACCGGTATAGGTCTAACCAAAAACCAACAGTACCACGCACTTGCCAGGGCAAGTGCAGTAAGAACAGGAATATGTAGAGGAACACTAACACACCACAAGCACATAGTAATGTACTGAGACCGCAAAGAAGCGACTACCGGATCACGTATCCTAAGAACGGGAAGAATGGAACCTCGGAAAGGTCTAGCGGCCTGACCATTGTATTAAGGACATACCAGTCAGCAAGAAGCTGGACTCGGTCAAGACCTCAAACATGGCTATGCCATGAAGAACATCTTTTAACACCGAACCGTTGTTTTCAAACCCAGTTTTCTTTCAAAACCACAAACCTTCTTTTAAAACCTTGGATTTTTAAAACTAAACCAATATAATTACGGTGAGTATCATAGAATGATACAATAGGAGTTAACAATAGAATACTTCACCTAGGCGTGTGACGAACACTACGAGTGTACTCAATTACGGGATGTGGGACAACCGCACTCCGAAGGAGCTTGCGGGCCTGACATATAGTTGGGTAAGTGGTAACGTATCAACATGGTACCCCACGTATGTATACATGTAGTGCACGAAACACAGGAAGTAGTCTACTCCGCTCTACGGACCATCAGTAAGTGCAAACCAGAAAAGCTGGACACCTCAGACGATCAAGTATAAAAGAACTCAGAGAATCCATCTGAAGATAAGGAATAAGAACTAGGAAGTGCAAAGAGCACAGACTAGCAAGTATAGACATTGGATATGCCTTAAGGACTTCAAGCAAATGCATGGTAACTGGAGAAATTATCCAGCCCAGTAAGGCAAAAGCCTAACGTGAACACCACGATGCTCAACAAATAGGACAGAGTCTCCCAAGAGCAATCACAAGATTACCATGAAGTATAATCCATTATTGAAGAGAATTTTAAACCTATTCTAAACGCTAGGAGAAGGTATAAACAGTATACCCAAGAACGGGAGACGTTATGACCCAAAAAGGGATAACTCAAAATACAATACCACAAGGCGGTATAGTAGGCACAACATGCCATAAACACTAGCCGGATGTAACGACATAACCTAATGGCACCCAGGAGCAATCCTGGAAGGGTGTCTGAATCTCAACAGTCGAACAATAGCGTCATGATAAAAGCACAGAAGCTAGAACGAACACTCGGGTAAGACACCGAAGGGATTTCACTTAATAGGGAATACCCTAAATTATAAAAGGGCACTGAATAACCCCAGAATGCCTAAAGGACCTCCTATGAACGGAAGCGTGATGTCACGACTTACCATGGAGCCCAGTAATACCTCTAACCTACGGGGTATAGAAGGAGTGGAAATATGTATAAGAAGCATGCAAAGAGCATAGCTTGCAGAAACAGAGCTCAAAAGCCATAAACCAAATACGTTATATAAACCTTGACGGTTGCAAAACCACACCATTTAAAAACAAGACTTGCAAAAGATATTGCTTCGTACGACAAACAGACCGTCAACTGAACAACCCAATTAAAGCTCAACATAATGAGCGGCTTGGAGTAATAGTTACCTCAATGTCACTGTCACTAGAGCATCAGTCTAGTATACAGTTGGCTAAGTTTTAATTACTCTTTATGCCCTCTGTAGAAATAATAACATAGAGGCATAGGAATCGTTACAATGCCAACAATGGCCTAGTGGACACTACGAGGACCCAAGGGAAGGTACCCCTCGTTAACCAAAGACCACCAAGGTGGTGAAGATTTAAACCCTTAGAAAGGCTTCCATCTATTATAACAGTAAAGCCTACGCATATAGATATTGCCAAGAGGCGATGGGGTAAGGAATGAGATTTCCAAACCATTACGACTTAAAGGAGTAAATATACTCCATATGCACTCAATCATGTGGCGAACCATTGTATAAATACTAACATGGTAAACCTTGTCATGAGATCTATGAGTGGAAACAAGCCTCTCAACAAGAACTTCATTTATCAATGATAGAACGGGACCAGAAAACCCTTGAAGTTTCTTGGGATGTTCCGGTGATATACATACAAGTAGAACTACACAGCTACAGCCTATACCCAATGCTCAGCACGGAAAGACAATAATTGTCAAAACAATCAACAGGAATGCACATTGCACACCATGAATGGCCAGCGCTCAATAGAGCATGTAACCCGATAAATTACTTCATCCATTATCAACCAAGATACCTGGTAAATTTTGTCATAAATGATGAAGCAATGTGAGGTAAGCTAACCTACACATGGAACCTAGATTGAAATAAAACATCTCCACATTGGGAAATAATCACATCACGATATGCTACGACAACCGTCATACACACGAACAGGGGAAACCCTCAGTGTTCATGCCAATAAGGAAATGGTGCCAATGACAATGGCAATAAGTAAAGAGGAACTATCACAGTAACAGAAACAGTAAAAACAATGTTGTACAATGAGCAAGAATACGGTGCGCAACAAGCGACTGCTATGAGGAAGTAGCAGATAATGACACGGAGTGTAAGTATGAGAAGACAGGCAGAAATATTCTTTCCTATCACATAAGTGACTTACTGTCAAGCGTTTATGCCTCTGCACTCTGTATGACTGAGTGTTTTGGTATTGCACTTGTTCAGCTAATGATCTAATGGGATGGCTAGGGATATGAAGAATGTAAACCGTAGTGAACCTTTCTTTCACCAACAACATGGCACTAGCCAGTTAAGCAAGCTTAGCAACAAACCGTGCGGCCTAAGGCCAAAGAAGCACGAAGAGTGTAAAGCACACCAACAATCACAAGATGTGAATTCCAGTGGAATAAAAAGGTGAAAGGATACTTAAGAAAGTCATTAGGACCGACGCATATCAATGCAAGGTCATACAAGTAAAGAACACTTGTACTGAACCAGAAGAACTGGTGTAATCCAGAAGCCATTGACAACAGAGGAAGCACTATAACTAAATAGTGGCTTAGCCTCGCCAACAATAAGTTGGAAGAACTTAGCGAATGATCGTGAGAGTACCGATAATATGTATAATAGATTACCAGGAAGCTGGTTATAATCTAAACTCGTCGAGTTCAAAGGCGATAAAAGAATACTACACTTGTTTGTAAACCTTATTCCCACAAAAAGGGATAAAAGGCGATGAGTAACACATCTATAATAACCAAAGAGTGAATTAAGCACTAAGGTTATCAGGGTCGCGCAGCAGAAGCTAGTGGGCCCTAGCTAAGGAATGTAATACGCCCAGTAAGTATGCGAGATCGGCTATTAATGCCTTAAAGCCTAATAGGCTAGAACCAAATTGATTGTGAGTTAAATAAACTCATATAGGAATTATTGGTACAAGGACTGAACCATTGGTATGGTTAAGACCCTTGGACCAAAGTATATTATATAATGAACCGTAATGAAGCTAAAATGCTTCAAAACGCCCGAACTTAGTAAACCGATGTTCAATATTAACATATGGGAGATTACGTGGGCGTAATCCCTTTTAAGGGGGGTAGAGCGAAAATCGCTTAATGCAAGTTTTATAAATAAAACACATGAAACTATAATGTGCATAGCACAAATGAGAATCAAATTGATGATTGATACTATGTTAAATAAACATAAGTACTCATTCATATTGTAATTATGGTAACTAGGCATTAAATATGCAAATACCATAGGAGGAATGTACCCATCTTGTAACACCAGTGTAAGAGTATTAGTAAAAGAAAAGTAATGAGTAGTGGACGGAGTTCCACAAGTATTGTAGCCTTGGAAGAAGTAGTACGAAATGAATGAGAGTAGTAGATGAATGAAGTCTAGGGGTAGTGTATACCTAGGTAAATGATTGGAAGTAAATTGAGGACAACAAAATTTTACAAGTATGGTAATCCCTAGTTAGAATATTGGAGAGTGATGGATGAAAGCAGTGAAGGTTGATGAAATGAGCAATTAGGTATTGAACCACGGAGTAAAGCATTTGGGAAGTGGAGTGAGGATGATTGATGGATTGATTCCATCCTTTGGAGATGTATGAATTCGTATCACGACTAGAAAGAGTAAAAAGATAGAAAATGGAAATAATTAAATTATTTGATTGTTTGAAACTGATGTGGGAAGTCGAACTTGATCCTGATCAGATCAAGGGAAACCGAACACAAATTGGGGTGGAAAGATAATTCAACACTGATGCTGATCACATCAGGGTCGAACGATTCTTGAAGCTTCCCTTAAGTGGTCACAAAAAAAATCACACATAGGATAGAAGTAATGTATATATATTGGGCTTTGGAGTTATGTGTTTTAGAAAATTTTTAATTGGTAGTGGTGAAAGAATTTCCTTTAGTATGGAGAATGAGGATTTGCTAGAAGTGGGTACCGAAGAAGATAGTAATGTAGTATGTTGTATTATTCCAAAGGCAGTGGGACATAGAGGAGTCCTGTGTCAAGATGACCGGAGTGCCTGCGGGATTGCATGTGTATTGCATCGCTTTGGGGATAGCTTTGCATTGTATGTATGTATAAGTTGGTAATGAGGAACCGGATGGTCGGTAGTAATGCGGATTGGAGTAAATATAGTACATTGGTATGGTATGGTATGTAGAGACCCTGAGTAATGGATCTGGGAATTTTAAGGAAGAAGAAGATATGGCTTTGGTACTAGACACGTAAGAATGAGTAAGCATTGTAAACCTATAACCTCGAACAACTTTGAGGACAAAGTTCTTAAGGGGGGTAGATTGAAATACCCCAAACTTAAATATAGGGATTAAAATTAACCTAATATGTATTTAAGGGCCTAATGGTACCTAATTAATACTAGTAAGGAAAAATAAATCCAAAAGAAATAAATAAACGCTTAAAAAGCGGAAAACGCTAAATAAGCGTTAAATAACCATAGGAGGTATGAGACCTCGGTTAGAGTATCATATGGATTCTAAAGGTTTAATAAAACCTAAATAATATGTGGGAACAACTCCCGAAAAAAATGGATCCAAATAATGAATTAAAATGCTAATTAAGCTTTAGTGCACGTTTGTCGAGGAAACCCGAAAACATGATTTTAAGTGGTCAAACGAACCCGTAAAAATTATAAATCATTATATAACAATAATTAAGCATCAACGGAAGCTTAATAACCAATAAAAATAAAGAAACGAGAAAATTCCGGAAAACGGATCCGGTTAGTGAATAGTACTAAAACCGGGTAAAATAACGAGCGATTTCTGTAAAAGACGAAAAACGCTCCAGCTAGTATAACAGTGAGGGGGCCGGTTTTTAATAAGTTAAAAGCCCACACACACACTCACATATTAGCTAATTAAATAAGGGGACAAAAAGCAAAAAAGTAAAAGGGTTACTTTATACCCTCTCTCCTACTCCCCCTCATTCTCTAATTCCCTCACGTACTGCACTCTCTCCTCCCTCTCCGATTTCTCTTCTTCCCTCTCGCGACAGCAATGGCGAATTGCCAACCCTCACTCAACCCTCATCTTCTCACCTCTTGTTAACTACTCAATCCTTCTCCAAATGCAACAAAAATTACACCGTTGGATTCCCCTTGCAAAGGAGATCATCTTCCTCCTTTCAAAAATTGAAAACACCCATTTTCATCTCCATGGGTATTCTCCATTTGAAGGTTTGAGACCACCATTGGAAGCTCCTCCTTCTTCTTGATGTTTTAAGGTAAAAATAATCATGAAAACTCAACCTTTTCTAGCCCTTGTTGGCAAAACGAAATTTATGTTGAACCCTAGCCTTGTTCTTTGTATTCCAGCCGACTTTGGCTTCTTCCATGGGCTAGGAACTTCACTCTCTTGCTAACCAAGGACCTCACTCATTGGTGGTAAGGTAATGCTCTTTCTAAACCCTAAAAATAACTAAATTCTAGGGTTAGTTGTGAATGAATGATAAGTTAGAATTGTGTGTTGGTATGGGCTGTAGCATTGGAGTGTGGAATCCATTTGGAACCGAGAACAAGAAGGAAAGGAAGGAAAAGAAAGAAGAAAGGAAGAGAAGGGGAAGGAAGAAAGAGGAACAAAAATCACAAGGTAAATGCATTACCTTGAGTTAGTTTTGCATTGTGTAGTGTAACAGATTTTGGGTATTGGAAATGTGTAAAGTATATGGTAATGAGTAGTAAGTATATTGTAGTATAATGAGGAAGAGAATGTAACAGTTTTGGAAGTCTAAGAGATGGTTAAAAACTTGGGTAAACATTGGGTAATGTATGTGTATGTGCAGGAAAAATATTGTGGTATATTATGTAGAATGATGTGTGACTTGATTTGGGAGTTGGAATGGATGTGTGAGCTGAAAATGTATGTGGGCAATGTTAAAAATATAGGGGAACCTCTGCCCAAATTTGTATGGAAATAGGAGGACTTAGTTGTGTAAGAGAAGAAAACTATCTAGGTAATCACTAGGTGTATTTGGAGAGTTTAAGTGAGTAGTTTAGTACCTTGAAAACAGATTTGAAGAGGGTCTAGGTAATGAGGGGAACTAGAGTGGCAAAGTAATGGATTTAGAATGCTAGGAGAAGCATTGGTAGGGGGAGTAGTGAATGGTAAAGGTTTAAGGAAAAATATGTAGCATTTGTGGAAGAAGAAAAGTGTAACAGGGAAGAAAATTTGACAGTGAATTGTGGTTTGTAACAGATTGGTATAGAGGTGGTTTAAGCTAGTTTAAAATGCTTAAACAAAGTTAAAACATGTTAAATTACATGTAGAAATATTAGGGAAGAGATTGGTAGAAGTTTGGAATTGAAACAAACTCAAGAACTTATATAAATCACAATACTGTAACTAGTCCGGGTTTGCAAACCAGCGCACAAACCCGGACTAGCATGAAAATTCGACAGAACGTTTTACAAAGGGATGGTCCGGGTTTACAAACCAAGACACTAACCCGGACCACCCCAAAAAACACCCGTAAGTTACCAAAACAGGTGGTCCGGGTTTGCACAGTAAGCACACCCGGACGATGCAAAAAACTTACCCGTAACTCACCCAGACATGTGGTCCGGGTTTGTAGACTAGGAAGTAAACCCGGACCAGAAGTTTAATTCACCCGTATGTTGTTCCAACGAGTTGGTCCGGGTTTGTAAACCTGGACACCAACCCGGACCAACACAAAAATCACCCAGAATGTATTTTTAAGCTTAGGTAAGGATGGGTAATGATGGGTATTGATACTATAAGATGATTAAGACATAATTAATGATGTTTAAAGGTTATTAAGGCGATAAACAAGCTTAGAAAATAATTGTAAGTAGGTAACACAAGTATAAGTATTTGAACAACAATGAATTAGTAAGTATAAAACAGGAAATGTTAGTAAGTGATTAGTAAGGTAAAGTATGGATAATTAACCATTCAACTGTATGCATGTGATAGGATTCAAATAGTTGAACACCGAAGGGAGTCGGGGAGTCCAAAGTCAACGGTGAAAGGTATGATTTCTTCATGCCCTGTATCATAATCTGGTTACCCCGATTTGTGTGCTTATTTGATCACCTAATAAGATAAATGCATGATCGGACTATATTGCACCTACTTGTGCTTGCTTACATTGTTCTTGATATTTGTCTTGAACAATAGTTTGTATAATTCATGAAATATATGAATGATGATGAAGTGTATTTGTATCTCGTAGTGTACTTGTATATTGTATTGTATTTTGTATGGGTGTGTATATGAACAATGCAATGTGTATGGGGCTTGGATGTTGACTTCTACTAAATTCCTAACTATCTAACTCCTAACTTAAGTGAGTAAATTGGAATGAGTAGAAGTCCGATATAGCTTCGGCCACGCGTGAGGATGAGGAGACACAAGAGGTTGGATCCGATTCCTGACTCTTAAACTGGTCCGCGGCCCAAACCCCTTAAATGGATAGCATCCCGGATTGGTGAGTCAAGTAAATCCCAGAGGTGGGACGGAGTAGTCCCCAGGGCCGGAGGTCCCGACGACTTAACATGAGTAAGAGTAAGTAAGTATGGATCCGTAAGTATGTATGAGTATGAGTATGTATACGTAAGTACCGTGGAATGAGTAAAAGAGTAATCTCCACCCGATTAACCCGGACGGACAAATGAAGCTAACAAAGTATTGGACATTGTATATGTATTGTGTATGGATTGTGTATGTATTGCGTATGTATTGTACATGTATTGTGTATTGTGGATTTCGGAAAGGTAAGTATAGATCGGATGGCTTGTATGATTTACCATGTATGTATTGAAGAGTATGTATTGAAGTGTATGTAAGTATTCCTTGCGTAATGTATTGTAATATTATGTATAAGAGCATGTATGCATGTATGTTTGAATGAAATCAATCGCATGTATTCGACCAAGTGGTTGGCGTACCCTCACTAGTACGCGGGGTATGCGGTTATCATATGCAGCGAAAGCTGACCCCCTAGGGGGAACGTTTTTAGTGTGCAGGCACCCGAAGCGGATGTGGCCAAGGTAAGAGACCGGCGGCACAACCTTGCACTTAGAAAGTAAGTAGTTGTGAGGAATGGGTAGATGTAGACTCTTAGTGAGTATGTTTGAACTTGGAAGAGACATTATAATTGTATAAGGATCCTAGTAGACTCGGTTAAGTATATTGTATTGTATGGATTATGGAGGAGTAAGTATTGAATGGAGCATTGTTGTATTTGATTGATGAATGGAGTATGTATTATAGATGTGTAGTACTCGGGATTCCGGTCCATCAGACCGATGCTGTATGTAGGAGAAGTAGCCTTGTTAGTCACGTGGGTGACTAACGGCATTGTATCACCCACTGTATGTAAGTATGTATCCGCTGCGTGTATCTGATGTGTAAGGAGATTGGACGGTAAGCATCGTGTTAATGGTAGGGGTGTTACACTTTGGGTCCTAACCAAGTTCATTCCAAGCTTAAAGCATGGTTTTGCTCAAACTGTCTTTAAGGTATTTTACTGTGTTTACTATGGTTTAATTTACTTAATAGCATTCCTAAGGAACTTTTTAGCCTTTACATACCATATTCTAGCATTTAAACAACACATCAGGGTTTGGGGTATTTCACTCTTAAAAAGGATGGTCATAATTGATCAAGAGAGAAGTAGAGGAGTTTTGAATAGTCGAAAGAGCAAAGGAAGATGAAAGAGAGTACAAACGTAAAAGGAGGAAGAAGAGGAAAGAGAAAGAAACTACGGGGAAAAACTCAAATAAGAAGCAGTAAAATTTTATCTTTCCTAATTATAAAGTACTAATTGAGTTTTGCAGGAAACAAGTAGGGACTATACGACTTGTAGAAGCATCCTTGCGCATAACAAAAATGACTATTATGACGAAGCAACAAGGGATAAAGGGTCGAAGGATCCGGAGAAGAAGAAAACTCTTTTAATAAAGTTATTTTCCTTTATTTTATATAAAGAAAAAGAACTTGTGGGAATGGGGAGAAGGAAGCAACAAAGGTTCCCTCAAGGGGAAGACTTTTTTTTAAAAGAACATTATTTTTCCTTTATTTGTAAATAAAAAGAACTTGCAAGACTAATGAGAAGGAAGAGCAAGGCCTGTCCCTGGTGACGTTCAAAAGACCTCACTCTAAGCAGTCACAAACCTCGGGCGACATCGGAAGAAGCTGCCCCCAGGCGGTGTCAAGAGGCCGCCCCAGGGACCTCCTTAGAAAGAGTTTGGTAACAATAAAATAAGTTAAGTAAAGTGACGTGTTTTGATAAGTAAAGCAATGTCAGTCTGGCACATGACAATTGATTGTAAAAGTCTATAAATAGGGGTTCACCCCTCATACTAAAGGGTTACACAACTTTGCATTCCAATTTCATATTATACTCCCTCCCTTTCTTTCTTTCATTTTTGGAGAATCCGTTAACCATACGATACAACACCAGGTAGATGCCCTATCTCTCTAAAGTCAATTTAGACTAGAAGGAAGGTGATAATAGGGAAAGTTCTTGAGATCTAACCATAATATGTGTAGAGCGTGTATGTTCCTTATTCGCCAAATAGGGATACAAAATTGCTACTCTATAAGGTTTGATTCACAGGTTGCGACAAAAGAAATAAAAAACTTATATTGTTATAATCACCAGAGAGAAGATAAGTTAGGGGCGATTATAACAAAGTGGCACATCACCAATCTGGTGTAAGAGATGAGCAGTTCCAGTGATAATCACCAGAGAGAAGATAGGTTCGAGTGCATTACCGGTTCCGGAATTCTGCTCCGTCTTCAATCTGGTGTCAAAGATGAGCACTTCTAGTGATTAATCTATAAATAGGCACAAAAAAAGAGAGGTGGAAACCGCAGAGCAAGTATGTTCCTTGTTTGCAGTTAGGTTGCAAACCATAGAGTTTTAACTTATAATGGTATTCGGTTATTTGGGTTAACCCAATAACTTAATCCTGAAACTAAAAACTGAACTCAGATATATTTTGGTTTTACCCGACTAACCATAATTTTTTATAATGGTAAAAAAGTTTGGTTAAAAAACTGAAATAATTTCGGTTCTCGGTTATAACCGAATTATCGGAACCGAGTGCTCACCCATAGAAGTATTTAGTGAAATTCGCTCAAAACTTAGGAGTATTTGATGAAATTTCCCGAAAAACAATATGAAGATAAGTAAAAAGCTCGTCTTTTTGTTATTGCCATGTTTTTTTTGTATAATAAAATATGTAGTCAACTTGCAATTACAAACTTATAATCAGTTTGCTTAAATTTGTAATTAATTTTTTTTCATCAATAATAGAAAAATATTAGTCCCACTTATTACATAAATATATTAAAAATTATAATTTAATTATACAAAACAAATAGACTTTAAGTTGATAAAAATAAATGTATAAAAACTGTATACCAAGAAATACCATGATCTTTTTTAACCAACTATAGAAAAAGGAAATACCATGTAGAAAAGAGAACGACTACTTTGAAATGCGCAACTTTGTCCGTTTATGTGTCAGGATAAAGTTTAAAAAAGGAATTTATTATCACGGTCCACATTTTTCATTTGTAAAGTTTAAAAATGGATGGTATTTATATCCAATAAGAAGAAAGCAAAAGGAATGACAGCTGCACATTAGTGAATAGGGTTTTCTATTATTGCACTGAATCCCACACTTGTATTCTAAAACGATGGGCTTATTGTAAACAAATGGCTTGTATTAAATAATTTGTCATTTGACTCATTTGGGCTTGTTGTTGTTATGTGAGTCGCTGGGCCTGGTTATCTCTTTACACTCCCGAGTTCGAAACGGGCAAAGGCGAAGTTTCGAACGGAGTAACTCAAACCTTGCGGTGGCTAGGTATTTGGTCAGTATGTCGGCCGTTTGATCCGCCGTGTGGATGAAGGAGACGGTGAGAGAGCGATTCGTTATTCTTTCACGCACAAAATGGAAATCAAGAGCGATGTGTTTGGCGCGGGAGTGAAATATAGGGTTGGCGGTGAGATATGTGGCCCCTAAATGATCAGACCACAAAATTGGGGGTTTGCGAAGCCAATTTCCAAGTCCACCAAGCAGCTGTTGAAGCCAGATCACCTCACACGTAGCATGGGCCATCCACTGTGTTGGACTGATTCAGGTTCGAGGACGTGGCATAAATAAAAAAGCATAGATCTTGGGTCGCATTGAGGTATCTCAGAACTCTCTTCAAAGCTTTCCAATGTATTTCTTTGGGTGTGTGCATGTACTGGCAGAGCTTATTGACGGTGAAATTTATGTCCGACCTCGTGAGAGAGAGATATTGTAGTGCTCCTAGTATACTTCTGAAATTTGTGATATCTTTATGTGGGGGAGAAGTGGGATCACACAAGTTGGTCGTGGAGCTTATGGGGGTTGGGAGTTGAGTTTGGTAAAAGGGAAAATATGCTCATCAAACAAAACATCACGTGATGTGTAGATGCGGCTAGAAGTAGGGTCTAGGCACTGATATCCAGCATGAGTAGGACTATAACCAATAAATACACACTCCAAGGAACGAAAAGAGAGCTTGTTCCTGTTGTAGGGCCGCATGTTCGGCCAGTAAAGATAACCAAAAACACCGAGAAAAGAGTAGTCTGGTTTATGGCCAAAGAGGGTTTCATATGGGGATTTGAATGAAAGAACAGAGGATGGGGTATGGTTGATTAAGTAAGTGGCAGTCAGAAAAGCTGACCCCCAGTATTTATAGGGCATAGATGAATGTGCCAACAGGGCAAGACCTTTGTCCACGATGTTCCCGTGTCTGATTTCAACACTACCGTTTTGGGAGTGGGCACGGGACAGGTGAGGTGGTGAGTGATTCCTTTGGTCTATAACAATTTTGTGAGAGGCTGAAATTCCTCACCCCCGCCTGTTTGCTGAAGACATCAGTCACAACAGATTTTACAGGAATAATAAACAACTAGATGAATTTTGAAAAAGCATCAACAATACTTAAATAATATCTCCCACCATTAAAGGTTAATAAGGGTGCAGGTCCCCAAACATCAAGAAATAATAGTTCAAAAGGTGCAGAATAAGTAGTGTTTCTGTCATAATAAGGGAGAGCATGCATTTTCCCTTGTACACAACTAGAGCACAATGTATTTAACTTGCTAGACTTAGAAACAGGAAGAGAAGATGGTTTTTTTATTGCTATTTGAGTAACTTTTGGTGAAGGATGACCTAGGCGACAATGCCATGTAGTGTTGGTGAGTTTGGTGACATTGTGAAGATGTTGTCTGTTGGGAGGAGAAGTGGTATTCACATCAGCACCAGGATGGCAGTAAAGCCCATTCTTAAGCCCCCCTCTGAGTAGAGTGTTCCCCGTTGCTTGATCCTTCATGAGATAATAGTTAGAGTGAAATCGAAAAAATACATTGTTATCATTGTAGAACTTAGAAACTGAGATGAGGGTTTTTGTGATGTTGGGAACATAGAAAAGATGTGATAGAAGGAAATTTGCATGCGGGTAGGTGATAGTTCTAGAGCCAAGGGAGTTTATAGGAAGGGATGTACCATTTCCAAGGACAACTTCTTCAGTGCCTGCGTAAGGTTGAGAGTTGAAGTTGAGATTTCCAAAATAGTGAGTGAAGTGATTAGTAGATGCACTGTCAGGATACCAAGTTAAGTCTGGCATTGAGGCAGAAGAGTAGTTGGCAATGAAATTTCTTGGATGAGGGGTTTAAAAGGAATGATTGAAACATTGATAGCAGTCAGGTGCTTCATGACCCCTCTGCTTGCATAACTGGCATTGAGGGCGATTGTCAGGCCTGCCAAAGAAGGTGTAATTTTGTGTTTTTCCACCATAACCACCCCTTGTGTTGTTTTTGCCATTTCTGCTGCCACCTATGTTACTGGAGTTTCCCTTATAGTTGGAGGATTGCCCTCTGGTAGATTTGGTAGTGGTGGAGTTTGCCCCCCAGTTGATGAGAGGTTAGGAGATCTGGGTTTTGGGGAGTGAAAGTGGCTTCATATTGAAGCAGAAAGGTGTATAGTTGATGGGGGTGATGGGATCAGTGCGCATAGTGAGGTTGGTTTGAGCAGATTCATAGCCAGGACCAAGGCCAGAGATGACATAAGAGACAAACTGGTTGTCTGTAAGGGGTTCACCTGCTGTAGATAATGCATTTGCAAACAATTGCATTTTATTGAAATAAGCCAACATAGTGTCTGTGCCCTTCTTTGTGTTTCCAATTTGTACCCGAATTTGCATAGTTCTAGTCACTGACTGTGCGGAAAACATATTTTGTAGAACATTCCAGGTTTTAGCCGAGGTGGTGCACTTGACAACTTGGCCAAGAACTCATTCAGAAATGGAGCTGTTTAAGATGGATAAGACCATCTGGTCACACTGCACCCAGGTGGCATATTCCGGGTTGAGACCGCCATTGAGCATAACTGGGGGCGTGAGCTTGGAACCATCAACAAAACCAAAGAGGCCATGACCTTTGAGGTAAGGTTCAACTTGGATCATCCAGATTGGGTAATTATCGGTGGTGAGCTTAACAAAGTTTGAGGTGGGAGAAATAAGAGAAGGCATCGTAAGGGTGGTGTTAGCCATTGCAGTACCTCCACCAGACTTATTGTCGTCAATGCTTGAGTCGGAAGTTGAAGAAGAAGAACTCATGAGGATGACGGTGGGCAAAACGCCAAGTATGGCTCTGATACCATAAGAAGAAAGCAAAAGGAATGATGGCAGCCACAGTAGTGAATAGGGTTTTCTATTATTGCATTGAATCCCACGCTTGTATTCTGTACAGTTTCTATATATATTACATGTAATGGATTGTGAGACATTTCCTAAAACGATGGGCTTATTGTAAACAAATGGGCTATTAAATAATCTGTCATTTGACTCATTTGGGCTTGTTGTTGTTATGTGAGTCGCTAGGCCTGGTTATCTCTTTATCCAAGATTAAATCGAAGTAAGTCTCCATGTTCTCGGATAATATTTCGTATTTAAACATTCTTGAAGGGGTTGAGGTTGAGGTTAAGTCAGTCCTTTATGATGCTCTTTCCTTACTCTCTTATATTCAGAGTATAGTTTGGTCTAATGTTAACCGTGCTAGCAACTTGGCACATGCTTTAGCCGATATGGATAGGTAGGGACGGCTGGTTGGTGTTTGGTCCCTCGTAACATTTTGTTTTTTTTTTATCTAATATGATAAATAACTTTTCCTATTTCGAAAAGGGAGAATGACGACCTCCCATATTAAGTTTTAATCTAGATATCACTCTTTATTAAGACTAAGATTAGTCAATGATAAATGTACTTATATCATCAGTTTGGTTCAAGTTGACATGTTACAATTCTTCATATTTCTTGTTATGTTTTATACCATATGATATAAGTTTATTTTATATTATATAATTTGTAAGTAATTTCTTTTTTTTAATTATTTCTGTATTTATCTATTATAGATGAGTGTAGATTTAAAAAATCTATTGCATATTTATAATTGTAAATTTTAAAATTAAATTGTATATTACTGATCATAAATTTGAAAAAATGTATTACATTTTAATAAAAAAAACCCACATCAACTAAAAATCTAAGGGCATCCACAATGGTTGAGAGTTTCTTAGGCTATTTTAGGTGTCATGTCAAAAAAAAATATTACTTTATTATATAAGGAATTCTCATCTCTACAATGGTAGAGTTCTTAACATTCTCGCGTCTCATCCATAATTTTTACTTTATGAAGATATTAAAATTTTTATTTATTTGTATTAATGTTGAATTATGGTTGATTCCACACCACAACAATATTTTTATTTATCTGTGGAATCCATGCTCTAACTACAAACGCAATTTCGAACCCGGCGCCTTCTACTTTATCCTTTTGTAAAACTTTAAAATGTTGTATTTTATTATATATAAGTCCAAATAACATAAATTTTATACCATTATTCATCATAATTCGAGTTCTTCAAAACAAGACCTAACATGAGTATGTTTTGATAAATTTTAAAATTTTTATTTTTTGTATGTACATATGTTTTAAGATTCATTGTGAATCTTAAGTTTACAAAAAGTGAAACAAAGGTTGTTAAAAAGTGAATCAAAGGTTGCTAAAAAGTGAATTAGAGAGTTGCTTAAAAGTGAATAAGATGTTTTAAAAAAAGTGAATCTCATAACCAGCGATTGTTTAACTAAAGTGATTCTAATTGATTGACTATTGTGAATCAGAGGTTTTAGAAAAGTGAATCAAAGGTTGTTAAAAAGTGAATCACAAGCTGTTACAAAGTGAATCAGAGTAATAAGAAAAAGTGAATCTCGTAAGTATAGATTGTTTAACTAAAGTGATTAAGAGATTTAAGAAATGTGAATCAGGGGTTTTTTTTAAAGTGAATCATGGGTTTAAGAAAAGTGAATAAGAGCTTTAAGAAAAGTGATTCTCATAAATAGAGATTGTTTAACTAAAGTGAATAAGAGGTTTAAGAAAAGTGAATGAAAGGTTTTTTAAAGGTGAATATTTTGTTTAATATTAGTAAAAGTTAATCATACCACAAACTTATGCGAGAACAGTATGAACCTTTCATTTATTGAATGTGAATCATTTGTTTTAAAAAAGTGAATCTTATGTTTAAGAAAAGCGAACATTTCATATAAAACAATGTGAATCCTTTGTGTTTTTTAAAAGTGAATATTAAATCTGCACTACAAACCCTAAAAATGTCTTCAACGTTTTTAGCATTCCTATGGTGGTTTTTAGGGTGTTGGGGGGGGGGGGGGAGTAGGGTAATCTTTTTAGCATTGGTTCTACACTTTATATCATCGTTACAGACTCGACAGGTTTTTAGGGTTTGTGGTTTAGGGTCATTAGTCCCTAAACCTTGCACTACAAACCTTAAAATGTCTTCGACATTTTAGCATTCCAAGGGTGGTTGTTAGGGTGTTGGGGGGGGGGGGGGTAGAGTAATCTTTTTGGCATTGGTTCTACACTTTATATCGTCGTTACAGACTCGATAGGTTTTACGGTTTGTGGTTTAGGGTTTATGGCCGTTAACTCTGCACTACAATGCGTTTTTAGCTTCCTAGGGTGGTTTTGAGGATATTTGGGGGGGGGGGGGGGGGGGTTAGGGTAATCTTTTTGTATTAGTTATACACTTTATATTGTCGTTACTGACTCGACAGGTTTTTAGGGTTTGTGGTTTAGGGTTTAGGGTCTGCACTAAAAACCATAAAAATGTCTTCGACGTTTTAACTTTACTAGGGTGGTTTTTAGAGTGTTTGGGGTAAGTTTCATTTTGTTAATGAACAAGGTTCATTTTATAATTAAAGAAGTTTCATTTTGCTAATGAATAAGATTCACTTTAAAAATACCTAATATATACTCATTCTAAAAATATAAATTTTAAGTTTACCAAAACATATCCATATTCTATCTTGTTTTGAAGAGCACGAAAAATGATAAATAATTGTATAATTTTTTTAACTTTTTGCACTTTTATTTTATAAGTTATAACATTTTTTTAGAAAAATACAATTTCTCTCCTATTTAGCCCATGTGGATTCCTTTTTTTCCTTACAATTTTTGACACAAGTGAAATGCCATATTATACCTCAAACGCTAAGGTCTCTGTTCTGAACTACAAAAACTCGGAAAATATGTCCCGGGTAGTGTGTGTATCTAAGAATGGCAACGGGTCGGGTTAGAGTCGGGTGATGCTCCACCCGACCCGTCACCCGTTTTTCACCCGCATCACCCGATCCGACCCGTCACCCGCAACTTCATTATCCGTCACCCGATTTATATTTTTTTAGCATTTTTTTGTTTTTTTAGCACTTTATATAAACTTAATTTTTTTAAAAAATCATTATATTTGTTCAATAATATGTACCACATCATCTAATTTCAATAACATAATTAAAACATGGAGTATTAGCCAAAATATTTCTAAATTATCTCAACAAATATTAGATAAGTATATTTTTTATTTATATAAGTATATACGGGTGACGGATCGGGTGAACGGGTGAAAAATCTTCACCCCACCCGACCCGTCATCCGCACCCGTTTCACCCGTCACCCATTTTTCACTCGTTTTTGCGAGTCGGGTGGTCGGATGAAACGGATACCCGTCACCCATTGCCATTCCTATGTGTATCTGAAGTCGAACGATAAGGGTAAAATCTTCAAAAAAAGAAAGAAAAGATAAAAGAAAATCTCGAGTCGTTGACGAAAACGCCGAGCTTTAACGCTTGAATGCCGGCTACGCCGCGTCCTGGACGCGTCCTGCCTTTTGCTGAACGAGGCGGTCTCCTTGTCGTTTCGAGGCGGTCCAACTGAGGAGCAGTGTATTTTATCCTGTCGTCGCCTGCGAACGTGGGTCTGTGTATTCATATATCCAGTGGCAAAGCAAATACCGATTTACGATCGTTAGCTTACAGCTGAAAGGAAAGCCAAAACAGGAGGTCTGATTCCTTGTGTCCATCGCGTCCGCTGTTCTCTCTACTATTTTTTACTTACAACCTGAACTTTTTTTTTTTTTAGTTTCATCTGCTTTGCGTATGATCGATTTTTGAGTGGCGGCTAGTTAAGTTTTCTGCTCATTTGCTCATAGAGTTTGATGTCAATGTTTCTGGAGTTGCATGTTTCATCTAGTTTTGTTGATTTTTTGCAAAATCTCTTCGTCGTTAAAGTAACATGCTTACTGTTGTTAGTGGGTGAAAGACACGGTGAGGTCCGGGATTCTTCATTGTTTACAGAGGAACAGAGGTTCATTGTCGATCATTAGGGGTGAGTGGTTCAATTGCCGTTCAGTAGGGGCGAGTTGTTTCATTGTCGTTCATTAGAGGCAAGGCGTTCAATTGCCGATCAGTAGGGGCGAGGGTCTAATTGACGATGGGTGAGGGATTTAATTGTCGATCCCTGAAGACAGGATGTGACCTGAAACCAGTATGATATCTACTCCATCATCTCTGCAACCACGGATGAGAAAAAAAGGGGCGTTGGATATCTGCTATGCGGGGTCAAACCCTGATTTAATTTCTAAAAATAGTTCAGATGGCATTCAAGCTGTTGCAGGATGCTTGCCCATTTCAATTTTCTGTATAGGTTAAACCGACGACTGCAGCTGTTAATTGATATGGCTGGAATAAATGGAGTAAATGACCATACAGTAAATATGTATTATTTCTTCAAGAATTGAAACTTGTGAAGTGGGAAAGTTAATAGTTGGATTATAATTGCATTGAGGTGTAGCCTACACTGGTGCAGAGTGCAGACAGTACAGGTAGTCGTCCATTTCATTATCATTCTTGTTGCATTAATCCATGTTTTTGTGATTCTTTTCTCCTGACGTACCACATGAACTTATAATATGCTGGTTAAATGAGATGTTGGACGGTTATATTGATGTACTATTCTGATAAAGAACTCCAGCTTAAGAGCCTATATCCTTGCTATCCAAAGACAAGGTTTCTAACTAGGGATTGCTTGTTGCTTTCTTTCAGGGAACTGTTAACAATGGAAGATACAACCGAGTCTTTCATTAAGGTGGAAGTAGAAGATGCGGTGCCAAGCAAAGGAAAGAGCTCAGCTCTAAGACTGAAATTGAAGTCAAAGGAGATGCGAATGGTGTAAATGAGCCAAAGGGGGTCAATGGAAATGAGAAAGGAAAAAATTGATGAAATCAATAACAGTGAGGTATTAGTCCCAAGAAGCATGGTAAATGAAGAAGACAAGGTAAAGTGCGAACCAAGGGATGGAGAGCTAACTGAAAAGAAAGGTGCAGAGGAAAACTGTCTAGCTTCTGAGCAAGGGGGTAGAATGAGGGAAGAAAAAAGAAAAAGGACAAGCATGAGAAGGAAAGGGAAAGAAATGAAGAACTAGGTGAGAAAGAAAATGATCAAAAGAACAAGCAGGAAAAAGATCAGATCAAGAAAAAGGAAGATGATACCTTGGTAGAAGAAGTAAAAGAGAAGGATAGTAAAAAGAGAAGAAGAAAGGTGATGAGCTAAACGGAGAACAGACACCAAGAAGAAGAATAGTAAGAAGGATGAAAAGGAAGAGGAGAAGATTAGTAAAAAAGAGGAGAAGATTAAGAAAGAACAGAAGAAGAAAGGTGGTGAGCAAAGCAAGGATGACGTAAACGAGACACCGAAGAAGAAGAATTGTAAGAAGGAAAAAAAGGAAGAGGAGAAGGGTAAGAAAGAAGAGAAGAAGAAAAATGGTGAGCAAAGCAAGGAGGACGAAGATGAGACACCCAAAAAGAAGATTAGTAAGAAGGATAAAGAGAAAGAGGAGAAGAAAGATCAAGAAAGAATGGATGGAGAAGCTGAAGAAGAACTGGAGAAGGAGAAAGGTAAACAGTCCTGCCAGATTAAAGACAAGGAGAAAAAGGACAAGAAGAACAAAGAAGGATGAAGTTCAGACAGAAAAAGAGTTGGAGGAAGGCACGAGTAAGGGCAAAGAGGAGGGGGAAAACAAAAAGAAAGGTGAAAATCTCAAGGAAGAATCTGACAAGGAGAAGGACCAAAGAAAAAACAAGAAAAAGGAGAAGGGCAAGGATGAAGTACATACAGAGCAAGAGTCTGATGAAGGACAAGTGAGAGAAAGAGGGAAAGAAAAAGAAAAGACAAAACAAAGATAAGAAAGAAGAAGAAGAAGAAGAAGAAGAAGGATGTAGTTTCTACCGAGGAAGAGAATGATGAAGGGATAGGTGAGGAGAAAGAGAGGTATAAAAGGAAAAGAAAGTGTGATAAGAAGCCCAAGGGTGCAGATTCAGGAGAATCGGGCAAGGCAAAAAACAAAAGTGAAGATAAGAAGAAAAAAAAAGGAGACAAGAAGAATAAAGACCTGAAGAAGGATGAGGATGAGCATGACAAAGAAACTGAAGCCGAAGAAACATCAGATGAGGTGAAAGAGAAAGGGCTACCAAAGGAAGACCAGAAGCAGGGGGGACAGGCAGAGAGTGGTTCTGAGGCTGCAACCCGGGAGGATAGTGATGAGAAAGAATCAAAAAGGAATAAGAAGGAGAAAGAAGAGAGTGGTCAAAAGTTGAAGGATGTGAGTAAATCAAGGGGAATAGGTGTAAATCAAGAAGTTGAGGGGTCAGAGGAGGAAGATGAGAAAGAGAAACATAAGAAAGATAAGAAGAAAAGAAGAAGAAGAATTATCTGTCGGAGTCAGAGAAGGAGATAAAGGATCTCGTGAAGGTGAAAGAGAAGCTTGGAAAGATAAATGGAAAGATAGATGGCCTTCTTCTGAAAAAGGCGAACCTGCTGCGGGTACTTAAGAAACTGGAGGATGAAAATCGCAGTGTGTTGAAGAGCTGAAAGAAGCTGGTTCTAATGCTGAGCTGGCGCCGGTGACTGAAGGTGTTGGCAAGAGCTGCAAAGTTGATACATATGAAGATGTAGCTCTAACTTCACCTGGTAGTCGTAAGGATGGTACTGGCATGGATGATGAAAGTTTTGTCCATGTTGAGAAGGTGGATGGTAAAGTTGTTTCCGCTGCGGAACAAGAGGCAGCAGCATAGTATTGTGTGATAAATATGCGGTAATGCTTCGCTTGTATTTTCAAATATCTGTATTATAAGGTTGACATATATGTTGTATACGTGCTACATTTCTGATTGATGACATATACTTCCATTTGTACTTATTTTGTTGCATATGAATGACATATTTCTTGTACGCTTTCTAGAGTTTTGGATTTATGACGTTATTGTGTGTTAAAGTAATGATCTATGTATGGCAATGGATAAGCAACTTTTTATATGGTATACAGTCTTCAGTTCTGGTTTAAGTAAATACCAATTGTTTTATTTTGCTTATTTGAAGCAATGGATGGGCAGCATGCCCTTGTCCTGTGGATATCCATCTGCTTTCTTCACTAAGTTCCAATTAATGGTTGTCAAAGCTTCCTGAGAGGATCGTAACATATCACCCACAATACCCATAATGCTCCACCATATGCTTCTTTCTGTACTCCCAAGCCGCGAGGAGAGATCTTGTCAACATTTGAATATGTTAGCATGCCAATAACATGTTGAAATTTCGGGAAGATTTTGATGATTGGGATTTTCGTAGATATTTGAACGTTTGGTGCCAGTCGTCATAAAAATGTACGGGATCCTGAATTTGTTATAAAAATCTACAGTGGGTGTCTCGGTCCATACAATTCAATATTACCGTACAGTTTAATTTTTCCAGTGAGATTCTACTTTCCACACCAGAACCTCCCCACGCCACGCCACGACTACTACTTCATTATTCAACTCCCAGATCCCAATAACTAACTCATCACGACAAAAACCAATAATCTGCATCTTTTGCTGCCTGCACCTTCCTTGCTTTTTAATTATACTTAGTGTCCCTTGGTAGGCTTGGTAGTGAGCCCAAACCCAAACGGAAAGAGCGGATCATAATGTTTATCCCCTACATTCATCGGGAGTTGATCAACACTCTTAAACCAAGTCCTTGAAAGCTTCCCAGTGAACCCATAATCCCCGAAAAGCACATCAGCCACACCCTGTCCTTCTGTCCCGGGCAACCAAGCAGCCACCAGAGCATCAATCGATTTAACATACGGCTCAATCACAACCGGCCTGCCGGAGATGACTACAACAACACACTTGACTGATCCACAGACGTTCTTTATGGTGGAAGGTCCCGGACTCGAGATGGTAAGGTTCAAGCTGTCACCTTGTGTCTCGGCATAGGGCGGTTCTCCGACCACCACTATTGCGTAGGAGAAGTGGTTTGACTTGACGAAGTTGGAGTCGGGGTTCTGTTCGTAGATGACTTGAGTGAGCGGGTTGACCGTTTTCTTAATGGCATTTAGGATTGTGGTGCCTGAAACAATTTAATCTTGATCTTAAAAACTAACTGAAACTCTCATAGCCTGTATACTAAACTGGCTAATCAATCCATAATTAATGATCAACAACAGAGTATAGACATACCAGAAGTGTGGTTGTTGCCACTGAGTCCTTGCCATGTTATTGTCCATCCACCACACTGGTACCCTAGATTATCAGCGTGGGTACCGGCAACAAGTATCTTTGGTGCCTTCTTGGGGAGTGGAAGCAATGGGTAGCGCCATGTTTGCCGTTCTTTAAGAGGACAAGTGACTTCCTGACTGCTTCTCGTGCTAGTGTGTCTGTGTTGCTGTTGTTTATGTAACAATAGTGCATTGTCAGCTGTTAGGTAGAGTGTATGACTGGAAAAGAATCAAAATCAAATCATATCAAAGCAGTTACTAATTAATTAACCTGACTGCCTAATTGGTTAGCCGGAGTATCAGCAATGGGATTCTCAAACAGACCCATCTGGAATTTAACCCTCAGAATCCTGAACACTGCATCGTTTATCTGCTCATTGGAATGATCTTGTTCTTCACTTGTAAGGTTAAATCATTGATGAACTCCTCGTAGTTGTAGGGTACCATGACCTACAAACATAAGATAAGTTAGTGATTCTTAAATAAGTCAAACCAGGTTTCAGGTCAACCTTAGATTAGTTATGAACTAACTAACTAACCATGTCAATGCCAGCATGAATCCCAGCATACACTGAGTAGTTATAGTTAGCATGTGGCGGTGAAGTAATTCTGTCAATTCCTTCCCAATCCGAAATGACAAATCCCTGATCAAATTTTGACACAATTTCATTCATTATATATATATATATATAGTTTATTATTATATATCATCCAATATTATTATTATTATTATCACATACCTGAATTTGAGTGTGTTTTTGAGAAAATCAGTGACTAGAAACTTGTTAGCGTGCATCTTGACACCGTTCCAGCTGGAATAAGACACCATGATAGTTGAGACTCCACTGGCGATAGCGTTATAGTATCCAGGCATGTGGATGGTCATTAAACCACGCAAATCAATTTGAGTGTTGTTCTCGTTGATCCCCTTTGTGGTTCCACCATCACCCACGTAGTGCTTAGCACAAGCGGCCACCTTGTTCCTGGTACACAGACACAATCCAGAATCAAATCAATCACTAATTAAGTATAATCTTAGACAGGATTCAGGATCCTTGACCCCATGTTATGCGGCGATCACTTGAAATTTTCATAACGGACAAATAAATACTAATTATTGCTGTTCATCTGAATAAATGTGAATAATTTACTCAAGTTTACGTACGATGTTGGAATCAATTCAGTAAAAAACGTAGATTATATATGATTTAATAGTAAGCAACTTGTGGTGGACCAGTTTAGAGATGGGGCTGCTGCTACTACCCAATCAATAGTTCCACTACAGTAATTGCAATGATGTCAAGTAAGGCAAAGAAAACGTACTACCAGAAGTGCATGCACTCACACACACATACATTTTTGGGAAGAAAAAACTAGTGGGATACTACTGCTTAGTCCAGTCCAGTTATCTTTAATGATAATGAAAGCTTTCTGTCGGCTGATTATAATTTGGTAGATGGTGGGCAATAATAAGAACAAGACACAAAGATCAAAAGAAATACTATTCAATTCAAATATGACTGCTGTCAGATCTGTTTTAACCTTGATACTGGGGCATTCATGGATAGAACTGTTCCCACTTGTTAGTATATGAAAAATGAATATTAGTATCAATCTAGGGTACGAAAGATAACAGCGACTATTCTATATATTCCCTTTGAAAATTCAAATCAGCTTATATTTAATACTAACAAAGAAAGGATAAGAAACAATTAAACTTGATATGCTGGAAAAATTGATTTATTGTATTTGACGACCATGATGTGATCCATACTGATCGCCATGTAAAGCGGAATTTGGATCATCAATAATAGTATTGTTTACTTAGAAAAATTAAAATACTAAGAGTAGTAAGGTTAGTAGTACTCCCTCCGAAATGACCGTTCTGTTTACTATTGGATATGTCGTCAAATTTAAGTTTTGCATATGATTCCTTGATAAACTATATATTACAAAATTTAGTTTTATAAAATTATTTTATCTTATATGCTTAATATTGAAGTGGAAAAACGTGCTATAAAACAACAAACCATTAATTCCGGACGGAGGGAGTATTTACTTTCCAGCGACAAAGGGAGCCCCCTTTCGTGGAGCGTCGCCTTGTAAACCGGATATGATGCTAGTCATCTCTTCACTATCTTTGGATCCTCACTATAGCTTTCGTAACACCTACCCATCTTGGATCTCTACATACCTGCACACACAGAGAATAAATAAAACACAACGTACAGTTGATTTTCAATTGATAAAACGACGCTCTGTACTTCCTATCAGCACCATACCGCAATGCAAGGAGCAAACACATATGGAATCCCAGTTGCTCTGCTTTCTAATGCTGTTGCTGCTCCAATCTTCTTAACTAGCTCAGGATCCCTGCACCACACACCCAACCACCTCACATTATTAACTAAACTACTCACAAAGATCAAACTGACGACCCTTAACAAAACAAAAACTCAATAATAAGTAGTACCTGTAGCTCCAAGACCCACATTATGTGGAAATATAGTTGCCTTGTATACATTATTATGCCCATGAACAGCATCAATCCCGTAAATCATAGGAATCCCCAATCTTGTCGATAACGAACCTTCCTGAAACTCATTCACCATCTTAATCCAATCACGTGGAGTTGCTTGGTCCTTTGGTACACTTCCACCACCGCTTAAAACACTCCCTATAAAGTATTTACTCATCACTTCTTTTGAAGCTACATCCGCTCAATCTGGGTCATCTGACCAATCTTTTCTTCCAAGCTCATTCGTTTCATTAGATCCTTGATCCTTCGTGTAAGTGGTTGTTTTGGGTCTTTGTATTTAGGGCCGGATGATGCTGAAGTGCAGATACCCAGTAGGAGTAGAATAATCGATATAGCTATACAGTACATGATGAGAAGAAGACTGGTGATTATGATACTTCTTCTACCGCCCATCTTGCTCCACCTCCAACTGATTAATGATTTGAGAAACAACAATTAATGGGTCAGTCACATAATGTGTTCCGGGACTCAGATTATGTAATCATGAGTAATGAAAGAAAGTCGCATTCCCATCATTCATCAAATATTTTGTTTTCAGTAGAACCTAAAAAATCATCCACAATGAACTATCTACAATATGTTTAACAGCAAAAGGAACAGTGAAATGAAGTAAATTACATACCAAGATCAGAGAAGTAAAATGAGTAAACAGCAATGAAGTTTACAACTATATATCTCATGCCTATACATTTGATAGATTGCCAGACAAAGGGAAAATAAAACAGGGGATAGTAAAATCAACGTACTTTAATTGAACAAGTCCAAATCTCCCTTTTCACAGTACTGCTGGAGAGAAAAGACTAAAAAGATACTATAGTGGAAGAGAATGGCATGTATTCGTCGCAAGTTGTGGATAGAGAAGGGAGGGCCGAGATGCTCTTTTATAGTAGTAGTAGCAGCCTAGCCTGGATATTTAAAATGGCCTACGTAGATCTGAAATCTCCACTACTCACTCCCATACTAGTCAACGAGAAATTTATGGGTTCTTATGATAGTGAAGTTCAGAAATAAACATGTGAACAGATGGAGACTCGGAGTGGACACAAAGCAGCAAAGTGAAGCGGTCCATCATCCCACTACAGTTTATGCCACGTTTTAATTAGAAGTTAGATGACAATGAAGTTTTGGAAAAAATATATATACATACAAAAGATGGTTAATTTGTATGATATGTAGGAAATAACAATCTAGTTTATTTCCAAAAAAAAAAAAATCTAGTTTGATTATTATTTTCAAAAAAGAAAGAAAGAAGAAAAACAATATAGTTTTGATTAGTTTATTGTAAAAATAGTCATTGAAGATATCTAATGTTAGGAGTATAGGGTAAAAGACCCTTCTTTTTTTGGAAAATATTTACATTGGATTGCTACATACATAAAATTATGTTTTTATAAAAGTCATTGACCGTATTAGGTTTACTTTCGTAGCAACCAAAAATTATGTAATGTATATTGAAAATATATTTCTTTTTCTTGTATATTGGTTTAATCAAATATTTGGACGGTCAATTGGAGCAAGATTATTAAACAACTCAAAAAGAAGTTCTCTTGTATTTCTCTTTCTTCCACCCCATTTTAAGAATCACATCTATTTTTTAATAATATCGGAGAACTCACATATTGGTTTTAATTTGTTTCTCTTTCATATATGTGGAGCATTATGATTGAAATAATAATCATTGTGGGGCTCATATTTGGGTTCTTAAAAGTTTTTGTGGAAGAACCTATCTCATCGGTTCTTATCTCTTTCATCTTTTTAATTTAAACCTCTTATTTTTACTTTATTTTTTAAACTAAAAACCCTTAAACCACCAATAATCATGCTCTTAGTGGAAAAAATGTCCCTTTCATCACCTAATCCAGCTGATTTTTAAGCACTATGTTTCCACATCACTTCTAATAAATCACGAAAAAAATAAAAATAAAAGAACAATCACGCAATTACAAGATTAGTATTGTGTGAGAATGTTGCATAACATATATATATATATATATCAATGCAAATTGTAAGAAATGAGAAATGGGAAACGAGGACGACCATTCAAGAAAAATAGCTTAGAGCACATTATGAGGGAATCCATATTTTGGTGGCAATTCGACGCTGTAGGCGGTCCACACCTCTGATGGTGCAGTTCGGTCCATTTGGTATCCAATTGATTGAACTATTTTTGCTGATTGAGCTGTCTTTTTATTATATTAATACTAAATATTTGTAATTTTTTATATATAAGTCCAAAATGAAAAAATTATGCCATTGTTTATCTAAATTCAAGCTCTCCAAAACAAGACCAGTCATGAATATGTTTTGACAACTTTTAAAAAATTATTTTTACATGTACACGATGATATACTAAAATGATATATGATTCATTAAAATTAATATTATGATTCATTAAGTAAATAGTGGTGAATTTGATTACAAACTTTGGAACCAATAAAAATCACTATTGTTTTGTAGTCTATTATTATTTTTGTATGCATTTTAAACCTTATATGATAAATCATGTATTTTCATACATACAAATATTGTTTTGTATTGTAATTTGTTTGAAATTTTTATTTTAGATTTTACAATGATACACTAAAATGAAGATATGATTCACTAATTTTAATATTATGATTCATTAAAATTGATATTATGGTTCATTAACTAATAAGTGGTAAATTAGGTAACAAACTTTGGAACCAATATTTTTTTTATTGTTATGTAGTGTATTATTATTGTTGTATGGTGTATTTTAAACCTTATACGGTGAATCATGTGTTTTTCATACATACCAAATATAATTTTGTGTTGTATTATTGTTTAATTTTTTTTTAATTTTTATATGTTTGCGATGATACACTATTATACACATATGATTCATTAATTTTGATATTATGATTCATTAAAATTGATATTATGATCTCATAAGTTGTGAATTATGTAACAAACTTTAGAACCAATAAAAATTATTATTTTTTGTTACCGTTTGTGATGTATTATTTATATTTTTAAGATTATTATGATATGATTCATTAATTTAGATATTATGATTCATTAAAATTGATATTATGATTCATTAAAATTATATTATGATTCATTAACTAATAAGCGGTGAATTAGATAATAAACTTTGGAACCGATAAAAAATTATTATTGTTTGTGGTGTATTATTTTTGGTGATGTATCTTTTATTGTCTGTAGTGTATTATTATTATTTATATTATGTATGTTAAGTCTTTATGGTGAATCATATATTTTTCTCATATACCAATTTCAGACTAATAATAGATCATTATTTTTTATGGTGTACTATTATTGTTCTATGATGTATTTTAAATTATATATGGTGAATCATAAATCTCATTGATATGAGCAAATATATACATATAAAAATAATTTTTTTTAAAGTTGTCAAAACATATTCATGACTGGTCTTATTTTGAAGAGCTTGAATTTAGAAGAACAATAATAAATATTTTTTTTCATTTTGGACTTATATATTAAAAGTTATAATCATTATAGTATCATAATTTATACAAATTAGTCATCAAAAATTAAAACAATTGATTATTATTGTTTTTACAATACATTTTTATATTATTTTTTGTACCAATGTCAATTATTTGTTGAAAAAAATGTATTTTATTTTTTAATTAATATTTGAAAAATTATTTTTAATCTATTCTATTTGATGGCTGTCTTTATGACAAATTATAATTTATTTTCGGTAGTTAATTGATACAAGTCATGCTGCTTAAATGTTATTAAGACTTAAACACCATAACTAATACTAATTAATTATCATAATTTGTATCACACATTTTTTAAATTATCTTTTTTATTAATTTAAATTATTTATTCAAAATAAATTATCTTTTAAATATTTTTTATAGTTATCTATATTTGATAGTATTTTGAATTTTTTTTATAATTTAGTGAATTTTTTAACACTTAAGAGCATATTGTTAACTTTAAAAGTAATTTGTTAACTAATATAGTATTTTGTCTTTTTTTTACTTCTGATTAATGACTAGTGGCATTTTATAAACTTTTACAAAATTATATTAACATTTTGTAACTTTCTTTCTTTTTTTAATGGTATTTCATGAATTAACCAAAAATATGATAATAAAATTTCCCTAAAATTATATTTGATTCTTTTAAATTTAATGGGTGTATTTATTAACAACTACTACAAACTTGTAGGGTGACCAAATCTTTTTACGCCAGGTGAGTTTAATCCAAATAAAATAGTTTAGGTCAACTAAAATCTATTTAAGTTATATTAATTCAATCGGAACTCAAAAGCAAATAACCTGAATTAGACCATTTTTCTATATTATTTTTTTTTTCATTTTTGGATGATTCAATAAATAATTATACTTAATTAATTACTAGATACTACATATAATCATAAATAAGTGACTAAATTAGTTTAACCATAAACTAATCACTAAACATCAAGTTAAATAATTAAATATAACAAAATTTTCATTTTTTATTTTTTAGTTACTTGTTCGAAGGTTGAATCTAAATCCGAATCGTGTTTTGATGATCTAATTCGTCTCGAAAACCTTTTATGATAGTTCAACCGAACTTAACTTTTTATGCATAAATTTTAGAATTAACATCCTACTATGTGTTTATATGTTTTATTACTTATAAATAGCAACTTTTTTTATATATAAGCAAGAAATTATCGCGTATTCGTGGTCTTTTCTCACTTATTTTATCCTTTTATGCTTTACTTTTATAAAATTTTAAAATGTTGTAATTTATTAGATATAAGTCCAAATAACATAAATTTTATACCATTGTTTATCATAATTCGAGCTCTTCAAATAACCAAACATAAATATGTTTTGATAAATTTTAAATTTTTTGTATGTACATATTTTTAAAAATTCATTGTGAATCTTAGTTTACGAAAAGTGAATCAAAGGTTGTTAAAAAGTGAATCAAGGTTGTTAAAAAGTGAATCAGAAAAGTTGCGTAAAAGTTAAAAGGTTTTAAAAAAAGTGTGTCATAAATAGAGATTGATTATGATTGTTTGACAAGTGTGAATCAGAGGTTTTAGAAAAATGAATCAAAGATTGTTAAAAAGTGAATCACAAGTTGTTATAAGTGAATCAGAGTAATAAGAAAAATGAATCTAGTAAGCATAGATTGTTTAACTAAAGTGATTAAGAGGTTTAAGAATTATGAATTAGAGGTTTTTACAAAGTGAATCATGCGTTTTAGAAAAGTGAATCAGAGGTTTAAGAAAAGTGATTCTCGTAAATAAAGATTGTTAACTACAGTTAATAAGAGGTTTAAGAAAAGTGGATCATAGTTTTTTCAAAAGGTGAATCAAAGGTTTAAGAAAATTGAATATTTTATTTAATACTAGTAAAAATTAATCCTACCACAAACTTATGCAAGTGTGGATTTTAAGGTGTTTGGGGTAGGGTAAACTATTTGGTATCAGTCTACACTTTATATTATCATTACTGGCTTGACAGGTTTTTAGGGGTTGTGGTTAAGGGTTAGACCCTAAACCCTGCACTGCAAACTATAAAAATGTCTTTGACGTTTTTTACTTTCCTATGGTGGTTTTTAGAGTGTTGGCGTTATGATTCATTTTGTTAATGAATAAGGTTCATTTTATTATTAAAGAAAATTCATTTTGCTAATGAATAAGATTCACTTTAAAAATACCTAATATATACTCATTCAAAAAATAATAAATTTTAAGTTTATCGAAACATATCCATGATGCATCTTGTTTTGAAGAGCACGAAAAATGATGACAATGGTATAATTTTTTTTATTTTTACACTTTTATTTTATAATTTATAACATTTTAAAAAAAAGTTTCTCTCTCTCCTACTAATAAAAACTACACTCAATTCCCCCAAAAAACCTCCGTGTACACGCACGCTCTAACACTGTTTTCTTTCTTCATTTATTTTTTTTTATTTATTTGTCAACCACATATCATTTAATTTTTTCTATATTTTTCTCTTAATTTTTTTCCTCCAATCTATTGTTGACACATGACACTCTCCATATTCTAATATGGCTTTACCTCCAGTTCTCTATAGTGAAATATTGATAGGAAATATATTATGATAAAAAGGAGTAGATTTTTTTAATGTATACTAACTATGATTAAATAATCAAATCTAACATTACTATCTAATCTGGTTTTTCACTAACATGACACAATAAACAATGATTAACCAAAACCATGTGATCTAAACAAATAAAAAACCAAATTAAATTAAGTAAACTGCCATATTTTATATACTATTTCTGTTGGTAATGTCGGATCGATCTAATTAGTAAGCAGCGCTGTCTTGCCTACATGTGCATGTAGCCACATATGGCTACATCCATGCTACGAGTACGTGCTTCTTTGGATTTTTTTTTTGGGTAAGCGTCCGACGTCCGCGTCTTTCTTTCTTTTTTTTTTTAATTTTTTATTCTTTTTTTCTTTAACATAAAACTTTAAATTGTTGTAACTTTTAATATATAAGTCCAAAATGAAAAAAATTATATCATTGTTCAACTAAATTCAAACTCTACAAAACAAGACCAGTCATGAATATATTTTAACAACTTTTTTAAAAAAAAATTTATATGTATGGAGCATAGAACATAAAAGAAAACTTGTACAGATGATCATATAAACCTGTACAAATGTTCACTAAAACATGTACATCCTCACGTGAAGACATGTACATTCTCGCATTGAAACCATATAGATAGTCATATAAACCTGTACAAATTATTAATATGTATATCCTTAAATTAAACCTATACATATAAGGAAGAACACTTGTACAGACGGTCATAAAGACATGTACATATGACCATGACAAACACATGTACATATGACCATACAAACATGTACATATGACCATACAAACATGTAACGATGTTCATTAAAGAACAAGTACATTCTCACATTAAACATGTACATCATCACATTAAAACATGTACATTCTCACATTAAAATATGACATACATTCCCACATTAAAAATCTATGGTATACATATAAAAAAAAATTTAAAAAAGTTGTCAAAATATATTCATGGCTGATCTTGTTTTTGAAGAATTCGAATTTAGGTGAACAATGATATAATTTTTTTTCATTTTAGACTTATATAGTAAAAGTTATAACAATTAAAGATTTGTAATAATATAAAAAAAATAAAAAAATCACACGCACACACGCCTAACACAAAAAAAAAAAAAACACGACGGAAAGCGCTACAGCGCTACATGTAGCTATTTCCGGTACATCCACCTGTAGCTAAGTAATTGCGATTAGTAAGGCACATGATAAGCCATCACTTCAGGCCGAACTTTGATTGGCGGATTTTAGCCATTTCGGGCTTCTTTTAATCCGAAATGATGAGATCTATTGACATTTAATCTAAATTAAGCATGATTGCTGTATTTAGTATATAATATTTTGAAGTACTATTATCAATTGATATTAGTTCACGACTATCCACGATGAATTCACTTAATTTAGGATCTCGATATTATATTTTGATAATATCTTTGTTGTATTAAGATCCAGTTTGACATTGAGATTTGTTTATGTTGGAGCAATTAAAGTGGTAAGATGGATCGGAGTCAGTTTATATGGGGTCTAATTATGAGATGTACAAGTGAAGAACATTTATGATCATTGGAGTACTTTCTCCTTTTGTATTGTCTATCTTCCGCGTTCATCCTATTGGACTACATTTGGATCGGGATCAGTTTTGGGTGGATAGATTTCAGTCTTTTCCTAATAACCGTTAGGAGGATCGAACTGTGGTTTTCCCTATAAGTCCAGTCCCAATTACCAATGAACCAACTGGGTATTGGTACACTTCCTCTTGTTTTATATGGGTCTCTTTTCTATCTCACTCTTCATGTTTTTTGTCATTTTGCATATTTGTGAAATTGGTGCTCTGTGATCTTGCGTGCTTTCTCCTCTCCTCATTTCCGATCTCTTCGTATTATGATGTCATGCACATCCTGTTTTTTCTTAGGTTATAAGTATCCTATCGTGAATTGTGAAGATTGGGAGAATCCCAACTCCGTCTGATATTTTTTAAAAATTTATTCGGATGATTACCAGCTCTGCTCTTTCTCTCTGAAACCAATCTCTTCAGCTCCGAGACGAGTCGATTTGTCGGTGTTGTGTGGCTACAATGGTCCTGATGTTTTGATAGCATACGTCGAAAAAGGGGTGTGCCTTAACTGGAGAGTGTTAATCTTGGTTCGTGTTCGCAGTTACTCATCCCCTATTGGAGTTTGGAGTAAGAGTTTATTGTAGTTTGTAGTCTATTGGGCTTAGGCTAATTTGGCCCACCTTTGGGTCCAACCTATGTTAGGTTTGTTTTTGGTTATACTACAAATTGTGGTTTCGGTTACAGATAAATATTTTATCTGATTTAGATAGATTTAGATAGATCTTTTTATTTTACTTATAAGTAGTACATCTCTGATTAAGTGGAGTTTCAAGAATGTAAAGTGAGATAAGCAATTCAATGTTTCTCATTCGTTTCTTTCCAAAGCGTACTCTCGCATATCTCTTCTTCCTTCTCCGAGCTTACTTCCCACAAAGAATCCAAGATGGTATCAAGAGCTTAGGTTTACCCTGAGATTCAAATCGCTCAAGAATGACGGAGGATCCAAACAAAGGAAAATCTCCGGCGTCGACTCCAACCAGTAATATCGATGTCAATGACCGATATACGTCCACGCCGCTGAAAACCCTGGGCTGAATCTCGTCTCAGGTTCAATGGCAAGGGTTTTCTTGGTGGAAAGTGGGACATGATGTCCGCTTTAAAAGCCAAGAATAAATATGGCTTGTTCTTGGGAAGGTCAAGAAACCGGAGGCAACAGATTCTCTTCGCGTGTGTGCCTGGGAGAGGTCTAAATCCCTAGTTGCTTCCTGGCTTAAATCGGCGTTGGAACCCAATGTTGCTCAGACGGTGCGTTTTTGTGAAGATCCCAAGGATGTGTGGGATTCTTTGTGCGCCAGGTACGAGAAGAAAAACCTGGCGGTCTTGCACAATCTGAAGCGGGAATTGGGAGAGCTACGGCAAGGAGAGGATTCTGTTGGAGATTATTTGCGAAATTGAAAGAGGTATGGGATGAATTAGAACTGGCGCGTCCTTTGCCAAGTTGCACCTGTCAAAAGTGCACTTGCGGTGTTAAAGAGGCGGTGAAGAAACAAGTTGAGGAAGATAAGTTGGTTACTTTTCTGATGGGGTTGAATCGAACTATCTTTCGATCCGAGGCCAGATACTTGCGATGCAGGACTCGATTTCTGTGGAGCAAGCGTTTGCTATCATAATGCAAGAAGAGGAGCAGAGAGGAGGTGAAGGAATCAGAGAAGAGTCGATGTCCTTGCTAGCCATGGCGGTGCGACTGGAGAAGGTTACAGAGGCGGCGGAAGCAAACGGGGTGATAAGAAGAAGCTTGTTTGCACTTTCTGTAAAAAACTGGGTCATGGCCGCTGAAGAATGTTTCCAGAAGTTGAGATGCACCCATTGCAAGAAAAATGGTCATCTGGCTGCAGATTGCTATCAACTACACGGCAGGGATAATGTACTGGCTCGCAAGAGGAAGGTTTATGCAAATGCGGTCAAGGTCACAGAACAGAATGAAGTCGAAGAGAAGGATCTGGGAGATGGTTTGACTCCTCGACAACTCCAACAGATCACCGATTTGATACGGAGTAACAACACAGAGATAGGAACAGATGCAGTCGGACACTGCAATTTCTCAGGTAACAGTTTGGATTTCGATTTCTGCTTTATGGGTAGCTATACGCATAAACTGTATGCTGAAAAATGGATTCTTGATTCTGGGAGTACCGATCATATGTCGGGAATGAAAGGCTTATTTCGTAATTGGAGAAGACTGCGTAATGAGAGGACTGTAATTTTGCCAGATGGGAGTGCTCAAGTTGTGAATTTAATGGGTGATGTGCAGATTGGGAAACGAGTGTGGTTGATGGAAGTTCTTTATATTCCAAAGTTTAAGTTTAATCTGGCGTCCGTAGAAAAGTTTACAAAGCAGTTTGATTGTTCTCTGGTTTTTGACAATAATGGGTGTTCGATACAGGGCCATACTGATGCGAAATTGGGCCAGAGCATTGAAGGTAGAGATCAAATTGGGCTTTGTCAACATGGGCTCTACGTGCTGGATATAGAAGAACTGGATCGGTGGTTTAATGCGGTGGGGCTTTGTAACAGTGTGCGTTCCAATGTGACTAGCAAAAGAAAGGCGGAGGAACTTACATGTAACTTTGGGACATGTCCCATATAAAAAACTTGTATCTCTCGGATTAATAAAAGGGACTGAGATTTCATTGGACATGGCGTGTGATATATGTTATAAATCAAGAGCACACCTTTATCTTTCCCACGTCAACATCCAGAGCAAAAAGAGTTTTCGAGTTGTTACACATAGATGTGTGGGGGCCGTTTAATACACTAATACCTATAACGGTTATAAGTATTTTGTGTGTTTTGTTGATGACTTAACTCGCACAACTTGGGTAACGCTTATTAAGCAGAAGGGAGATGCTTGGAATGCAATAGTAAATTTTTACGAATGGTAGAGCGACAGTTTGAGGCAAAGGTCAAAATCATACGGACTGATAATGCGAAGGAGCTAGGTTCTTCCAAGGAGGGAAAAATTTTTTATGCACAGGAAGGAATTATTCATCAAACAACGTGTGCATACACACCTCAGCAGAATGCGGTTGTGGAGCGGAAACACAGAATATTTGCTTGAGACAGCTAGAGCACTGTTTTTTTCCAATCGAAGGTACCACTAGCTTATTGGGGAGAATGCATACTTCATGCGACTTTTATAATTAACCGACTTCCTACCAAAGCTTTGAATGGAAAGACACCATTCGAAAGTTTGTACAATACTAAGCCTGCTTATGAGGAGATGAAACCTTTGGTTGTTTGTGTTATAAAACTGTGGTAGGACCAAAAGGTAACAAATTTGATCCTAGAGGGCAAGCTTGTATTTATTTGGGGGAAGATCCAAGGAGAAAAGGGCACAGGATAATGAATTTGGAAACACGAGATGTGGAAGTTTGTCGAGATGTCAAATTTCACACCAATGTCTTCCCTTACAAAGATGATCCGAAAACGATTGAATGTAATAATCATGATCGTGATTATGATCAACATCAGCTATCATCATGGATACTGATGATGATTGTTTACGTGTGCTACAGCCTGAAGCTAGTACAGAAACAGTGGCAGCAGATGAGCCGCACACATCTACTGATGTCCGACGGTCAACCAGAGAGACACATCGTCCAAGTTACCTGGCAGACTATGTGTGTAACACTTCTTTCAAGAAATTCTTGATGAAAGAGTGTATAGCAACAGGACAAATGAAAATGTTCTTTCAGGCTATACTAGTTTGACCGAAGCAACACCAAACACGTCCATTGCACTCTCACAAGTAATAATGCGGAAGACGACATGAAAAAGTATGAACCGAGTAGTTACAAAGCAGCAGTTTTACATGATCATTGGAAAATTGCCATGCAGCAAGAAATACAAGCGTTGCAAGACAATCATACTTGGGAAATTGTTATCTTCCTCGTGGTAGGAAAGTAATTGGGTGCAAGTGGGTATATAAAGTCAAATTGAAATCTGATGGTACTTTAGAGAGATACAAGGCCAGGTTGGTTGCCAAAGGGTTCACACAGAGACATGGATTAGATTATCATGAAACTTTTTCACCAGTTGTTAAGTTGACCACGATACGCTCACTCATAGTTGTGGCTCTTCACAAAGGGTGGGTTATCAACCAGTTGGACGTAAATAATGCATTCTTGCATGGTGATCTCGACGAAGAAGTATACATGAGAATACCACAGGGTCTTGATGTACTGGGTAAATAAGTTTTGCCGTTTGAAGAAACTCTTTATGGTCTCAAACAAGCATCCAGGCAGTGGTTTTCTAAGCTGGGGAGTTTTCTGAGGACTCTTGGTTTTACACAATCTAAGAATGATTATTCTCTGTTTTACAGAGATAGTAAGGAAGGAAAGATATACATTGCCATATATGTTGACGATATGCTACTAGTTGGCACCACCAAGCAGAGATAGATGTTATAAAACAAGCCCTGGATCACAATTTCAGAATCAAAGATCTGGGCAACTTGCATTATTTCTTGGGCATCGAATTCATCCGTATTTCGAATGGGTTTGTCCTCTCACAAAGGAAGTTTGTCTAGATTTGTTGGAGGAGTATGAATGTCAAGACAAACGAGTGGTCAAGGGTCCCATGGTGGTAGGACAGCAGCTTTTACTAACAGATGGGACACTCTTGAAGATCCGATCACTTATAGAAGGTTAGTGGGCAAACTTAATTACTTGTCTAACACCAGGCCAGACATAAGCTTCACAGTTCAGGTTCTTAGTCAGTTTATGCAAAAACCAAGTACAGTTCACATGGAAGCAGCTTTGCACACCTTATGTTACATTAAGGGCACTGTGAACTACGGGATGACACTTACCAAAGGACATTCTTCGTCTCTGGATTTGAGGGCCTACTGTGACTCGGATTGGGCAGCTTGTCCCAACACCCACCGCAATCTGTGTCAGGATATTATATTTTCTTAGGGGATAGTCCCATCTCCTGGAAGACAAAGAAGCAAGGGTCTGTCTCTCTTTCCAGTGCGGAGGCAGAATATCGTTCTTTACGACGTGTCACAGCCGAGTTGACATGGTTAACACGTTTGCTACATGAGTTAGGTGCTGAGAAACATCACACCTGTTCCTGTCAAGTGTGATAATCAATCTGCGATTTACATAGCACGTAATCCGGTTTTCCATGAACGGACCAAGCATATCGAGATTGATTGTCACTTCGTGCGTGAGAAAATTCAACAGGGCTTGGTGGATATCACATACACAAACACTTCAGAACAACTTGCAGATATGATGACCAAGGTTTTACCAGGTTCTAAATACAAGGAATTGTTGCCTCACATGGGCATGTGTGACAGTCAAGCCTAGGTAATCCTGATCACCCACGGCTTGAGGGGGGGTATTGGAGTTGGAGTAAAGAGTTTGTATTTGTAGTCTATTGGGCTTAGGCTAATTTGGCCCACCTTTGGTCCAACCTATGTTAGGTTTGTTTGGTTATACTACAAATTGTGGTTTCGGTTACAGATAAAATTTTATCTGATTTAGATAGATTTAGATAGATCTTTTTATTTTACTTATAAGTAGTACACTCTGATTAAGTGGAGTTTTTAAGAATGTAAAGTGAGATTAAGCAATTCAATGTTTCTCATTCGTTTCTTTCCAAAGCGTACTCTCGCATATCCCTCTTCTTCCTTCTCCGAGCTTACTTCCCACAAAGAATCCAAGAAGCCACTCATAAGCATATAGACAATGGATAGATATTGGTATGGGATTGCATGGCGATATATAGGGGTTTTTCGGGTGGTCAACTGCTATATCGGTGGCAGACTTGGCCTTGCTGATTTGAAGAACTTGGGATCAATCCGTGGATGGTCTTTGGAAACTTTAATAAATTTTGTATACTTCTCTTGCGTCCCTTCATCCCATATCTGACGGAACAGGGCTGACAGCAACACCATGATCAGAGTGGTAGAGGTTGAATGAAACAGTTGTATGGTGGACTTCCGAGACTTTGTGATCGGTCTGATGCTTGTACTGGTGTAGGAACTTGGAAAGAACATATTCAAATGTCTAAAGTTTATTTCATTTCTATGCTTTTGTGAGCTCTCATATTTAGCCCTCATTGGTGATGCCTAGAGCTGATCAACACTGACCCGGTCCGGCCAGGAAATAAAGCCTGAAAAGTTCGTTAAAAAAATCCGGGCGGTTTGGACAACAAATCAAGCCCGAATGAAAACCGGGCCGGGCTTCGGTAAAATTTTAGGCCCGCAACTAAGCCCGGCCTGGCCCGGTTTATTATTCTTATATATATATAAATATAATATAATATCACTCCCCTTGTTTTCAGTATATAATTTGTTTGATTCTTTCACTAGTTTTAAAATAGAAGATGTTCTAGCCTTTTTTTGTGATCTGCTTTCCAATTCTACCCTCCTATCTTTTATTTTACAACTCTAATTTTCAAATTATTTCAATTCTCAATGCAAAAAATAGGGTAAAATAGTCTAAATTTTTCTCTTTAATTCTTATGCCTAGAGTTAGAAAATAAAGTGCTAAAAATGGGAGGAAGTACATATTTAAAATAATTTTATATAATACCTTGTATTATTTATTTAAATTATATATAATATCTATTAATATTACATACAACATATATCCATATTATATTTAATATTATGTATAATCTATATATTTTTTCAAAAAAATTAACAATATTATAAATAAATTATAAAATCGGGCCGGACAATGGCAAAGATTAAAATAAGTCTGGGCCTAGCCCGGCCCGGCCTGAAAAATTTAAAAACGGGCTTGGACAAAAATATAGGCCCATTCAGGTATAGAATTCAATGTCGGCCCGGCCCGAACCCGACCAGCCCGCCCATTTGATCAGCTCACTGATGCCTTCAGTTTCACACACATTGTCGCTCGGGTTCTTCGAGAACTAATAGTCCATTGGATTATTTTGTGGCTACTGATTATTAGCTGCAACGTTTTCTAGAAGCATGAAACTATCTTTTAATGTGGGGCACTCTCACCATTGTCCCATTAAGCTCATTCTTAACCTACCTTGAGAGGGGAACAAAATGTTCAAGTTTGAGAATTGCTAGGCCAGGGAGACTGAATGTCGTCATCTAGTTCGGCGGGTTTGGCAGGAATAATGAAGAATGATAATGGATAAGTTCATAAGGTTTTTAGGTGTGGTCTATTCTAAGGGCCCGGGGTGTGAAAAAGTTGGCTAGTTAATATTGGAATGAAGAATTAAAGATGGAAATTGAGTGTGTCACAGGGGACTTATCTACTTCAATGATCGCTAAGAAATGGAGAAATGATATGTAGGGAGCAAAGGTCTAAACAATCATCTACTAATTGAACTGCATTTTATTATAAACTTCAATTGGTTGTAGCTTTTATAATATAAGTCCAATATGAAAAGAAAGTTATATCATTGTTCGTCTAAATTCAAACTCTTATAAAACAATATTAGTTATGAATATGTTTTGAGAAGTTTAAAATTTTATATTAATTACATATATATCCATATATCAACAAGACTTATGATTCAAAAATATTATTTGTGTATCATCATAAACACATAACATCATTTTAGTGTACCATAGTATCAATTTTAATGAATCAAAATATCAAAATTAATGAATCATATCTTCATTTTTTAGTGAATCATCGTAAACATATAAAAATAAAAAGTTTTAAACACAATACAACAACAAAAATCAATATTTGGTATGTATGCAAAATACATGATTCACCATTTAAGGTTTAAAATATACCATACAATAATAATAATACACTACAAAAATAATACTGACTTATTATTGGTTCCAAATTTTATTATCTAATTCTCCACTTATGTAACACCCCCACTTTCTAGACCTATTTTTTTTCTTTTATCTCAATTTCTCATCTTACACAATAGAAGACTTACAAACTCTATCTGGGGTGCTACAACCACACTCACTCACTAGTGAGTGCTAAGGCTAACTACCACTATCTCTTCCAAATTAAGTTATACGTTTAAACCTTATATATATTCATAATGTAACCACAACTTGTACAGACTTACTCCAACATTATTAGCTTATACAAAACTGTTTAACCCTAATACATAAGTACTTTATGGAAATTACTACAATGCCCTCTAATTTCAATCTCTCTTCCTCTTTAGCTCCACTCTCTCATGCAACTTCATGAATAGGGAGAACACCTTCTTTTCCTGTACATGTGGCCAGTCATACAATCACAGGAGAAAATACCACAGGGTATAACGGTAAAATCAACACTGAGTAACTCCCATCACAACATGTATATACATTTTATCCTTATAAAACTACAAGAATAAATAATCATTTCAACAAAAATAGTGAAACAATACAACCATGACAATAGGAACAATAGAATAACACAACCACAATAGGGTTAACACATAAAAAACCACAGAATAACACCACTTGTTGCTTACCTTAGCATAAAGTGCATTAATAATCATTCAAGATATTATGAAATGTCACTCACCAAAATATTCAATATCAACAATAGGCACATAGCCGATTTCCAAATCCACCAAGTATAACATTCAATATCATGATACAATTTCTACCACAAGTATAACAACAATGGTCATATGCCCGGATTTATAGAGTCCGATCTCTTCCAATTTACTCAATGGTCGTATACCCAAATTTATAGAGTCTGACCTCTTCCACCTCACCCCATGTTCTTAAGTGTGCACATCCCCTATGAATCATCAGTCCATAGAGTAGATCATGATGGATTAGCTCCAATAAATTGGTAAGAGCAATAATAAAAGACCCCAATACATTGGTACGAGTTCCTAATAAAGTTCAACACATTAGTAGGAGTAACAATCTATGGATAACCTTGCCAACCTTGGCTTAAACATTTCCTTGCCTCTTTCCACAATTCCATGTTCATAAAACACATGTTACAACATCACACACAATCGGGAAACCAACCATATGTATTGCTGGACAAATCTGTCACAAAGATCTACAATATTTACAATTTAACATCAATGAGTAACAATCAATGAATAACTTTGCCCACTGGCTTAGGAGCAACCTTGTCTTACACCTCATTTCCATATCCATAAAAATAAGATAGATCAACACATTAAGTCAATATAATCACCATAGTAACCGTTGGACAAAATAGCATCACAACAGTAAACATCATCATCCATGGTAAATACCTATACACTTAAGTACATCTCAACAGAAACACCAAATTCATTAAGCCAAGTATTTATCCAGCTTCATATAACGAATATAAACCACAATGGTATTTAAGACACGAGAAAATAAATCCACACAAGCACACCCTTCTCGTCCAAACATAATAGCAATGATGAATAATGACAGTTTACAGTCGATTTCCAATTAAGATATCACCTAGAGGATTAGCCATCTTTTCTTACGAGTTGGTTAGGCGCTTCCTACCACCCCACCCCTTACTCCCATGTCAGTAAACACAAGTTATAAACATAATAAAAGATCAGTACAATCAGCCATAACAACCACTGGGCAGAAACAACACAATAACGACATTTACAATTTACCGTTGTAATAGTTTGTACACTTATATGCATCCAAGAAATTTCACTAGGTTTCACTTGAACTAAGCTGTAAACCAACTTATTATAATCAATATAAACTCAAATGATCACTAATACACAGAAGAATCAACTCATACCAACACTCCCAGACTTTCCTGTAACAACAACAATGACGATGACAATTTTACAACCATTGTAACAATTTATGCACTTATGTGCACCTAATAAATTTCACTAAGGTTCACTTGACCCAATCTGTTAAACAACTTCATATAATCAGCATAACACTCAATGATCTCTAAAATACAAGAGATTCAACTTATACAAATACCTCCACACTTGGTTGTATAAAACACCAACAATAACAATGACAATTTTACAATCAATTTCTTAGGTGACTTCCTTAGTGTTTTTAGCCATTTCTTCTTGCTATTATATTCACATAATACATGTTAATGACACACTTTAATCAAGGCTAACCTTGTCCAAGCTACTGATCCAAACAACAACTAAATCATCCATTGTTATTTAACAACAATCTTGCACGTAAAAAACTATCCGCCTTACAATTCGTGTAACCATGTTATATAACCCATTTCACCTCAACTAATTGATCATATACTCTTAACCAGACCTTATAAACCTTATTCACGCATTAAACTCAGAAGAAAACAATTCCCACAACCACCTTTCATTTCGGTTACAACAATAACAACAATGACTTTTACACTTTGTACATCTTAGCATATCTTGGTAATTACACTAAATCTAATCAATATAATTGTTCTACTAGCTAATTATAAGATATACCAACCTCATTGTTATGTAAAATCCAATAAAAAAACCTATACAAGCTTCACAACCAAACCGGTTTCACCTAGAACAACAATAACAACATTTTGAACACATTTAAGTTTACTTGTCATTCTAGCCTAAGAAACTCATGGAAACTGCATCCAATTTTTTCATGGATGCTCATAAACATAAGCATCATCTTTTACTTAGAATTCAAGCAATCACAAAAACTCAGAGAAAAACAACCCAAAACTTCATTATACAGAACCGTACACAGTAGCAATTTTAGAGCATATTTTATCACAAAACTTGTTCTAACTTGTCTAACTTACCTCTATGCATAGCCACGAATTTTACCCAGTTAAATAGGAGAGTTAAATCTCAAAGATTCAAATAAATACAAGATTAACAACCAAGGAAAATCAACCAAGAAATTCAATCCCTTAAAACAGCAAATCAGCACCTAGGAAATAGATTTTGTAGGCTTGTTGATCAAGGTAGTTACCTGATTTCTTCTAGCTATTTTCTTGCTAAATTCTCTAATATTTTCCAGCTTAAAGGACCTTCCTTGTTCTTCTAATTCCCCAGCTCTCGACCTTGAATTCTTCCCTTAAACTTGCGCACACAACAACACCATTCCTGCACTCTTGCTCCCAGTTATACACTCCTTTTTTTTTGTGCGTTAACTATCTTCCAGCTTTTACTTCCTTCTACTACTTGGACGTGACGTGAGGGAAGAGACTAAGGGGAAGTTAAGACGCGGGGGAAAATGATTTTGGCCGACACCCACTTGTATCGGCAAAGGGATTCATTTCCAAACAACAAAGTAAATCTAGTATGGTGACACCTAATTGTGTATATTGTTTTATTAGCATTGGATGTATTTGCCGGCTGGACTAATTGAAGCCGCGTAACTTGTGACTAAGCAAAGAAGGACAGAAACATAAGCTGCTGAATAAAGATAATGATCATATGAATACAAGGAACTTAATTGTTACAAGATAAAACGGTAACGTACTGAACATATCAATGACAACCGGTAACATAGATAAGGATGGGTTTATTTAATTTACTACTTTCCAGCATATGAATGGGTAGCTACAATGAAAGGAGAAAGCTACTTATGTATAATAACAACAATGATTATATAAGACAATAATTTAGTTATATACATATTTGGAAGTGGTTTGGCGGAAACGTTTTAATTGATGGTGGCAACTCTCAGCTACGCAGATTGGTATAGGTTTGGAAATAATTGCAAGATGACAAAAGTGTTAATATCATGTGGTGTTCAACCATAGCAGTATGTAGCTGATTAGTAATTGTTTTGCTTTATAAAATTAAACTAACCCATGACAAAGGTAGGGAGGTCGGCAATATTCAGCTGATAAGCATTTGTATAAGGTAATGGTCACAGCAAGACAAAATAGCTAATTGGTATATACATATGTGATCGGTTATTAATGTGCTGAAACTAACAAGTTGCTGACGATAATAATGGGGTTGAAAACCATAAATGCTGGTGGTTTGTATAAGGCTGTGTTTCGTCTGATTTTAGCTGGAAAATAATAGTTACTTATGAATGAAGAAAGACCTAGTTTGACTTTAACTTTATACTCTAAGATAAAATAGGTGGTAATTTCAAGAAAATAACTAGCTAGTTATATACATTTACAATCGGCAATATAAATTAACAATATAACTTAACATGTCTTTGTTACAATGACACATTTTAACATTAATTTTGTTTTCTTCCTAAGACTATATAGTCCGACAATAATATATTTGTATTAGCTAATATTTTAGCTAAGTATCTTATAATACACTTAAGAATAAAAGAATGACATGAACTAGATATTTTCATGTAAATTCTAGCACTTATCGTACATTGTACATGTTTACAATTTACATTTGTACAAGCTAGTAATTTCATGACTTTTATTGTAGGTAACATGGTTGCTATAATGTATAAGTGTCTTTTAACTATATTTGTATAGTCCTAACACCAATCATCACAACTAATTTTCATTGTACTAGCTTATATCAATTGCAAGCAAACACATACACACATAAAATAATAAAGAAGGTATATTTTGTAGCTAGAATTTTCTAGGGTGTTTCAACTTATTAGTTAATTAATTATAATATCAATTTTAATGAATCATAATATCAAAATTAATTAATCGTATTATCATTTTAGTGTATCATCATATAAACATGTAAAAATAATTTTTTATAGTTGTCATAATATACCATGACTGGTTTTTGTTTTGAAGAGCTTGAATTTAGTTGAACAATGATATATATATATATTCATTTTGAACTATATATTAAAAGTTACAACCATTTAAATTTAATACAAATTTATTTTCACCCCATGTGCCACATAAACAATCCATTCAGCATGCTGACTGGACCACCACATATAGAAGCAATACAACCATTGTGCAGGCACGCCATGTTGTTGAATCCGCACAGTCATATATAGACCGACTTGAAGCTTGACTATGTATCTAATCCATTCTTTACAACTCAATACAGAGAAATATCTCACACTTCCGTTATGGTATCAAGAGCCAGGTTTATGTTCCACCGATAGTCCAAGATTTTCTCCTTCCTGACACTATCCTTGCTTGAAGATCTATAGATTAAGAAAGGGCTGAGCAGAAGAACGTCATGGGAACATCGGAGGGAAAAATGATTGATTTAGAAGAACCTTTGTACCTGCACGCAAGCGACCACCCTGGTATGAAGATCACTTCGACTTTCACTAGAGAGGGATTTGGAGCTTGGAAAAGCAAGGTCATCAATGACCTAATGGCAAAAAATAAGTATGGGTTCCTTGACAGATTCGTCAAACCCCAAATCAAAATGATTCCAGATTCAAGAGATGGGAGTGCTGCAACCATATGATAATTGCTTGGTTGTCATAGTGCATTGCTCTAGACATAGTCGAATTGATAGTCTACTACTCTGCTGAAGCAGACGCCCGGGCAATGCTTTGCGCAAGGTATGAGCAAGCCAACGAAGCAGGAATCTATGCCCTAAAGGAGAACTCGACAAATTGAAGCAGGACGAAGACATAGTCGCCGTGTACTTTACAATAATGAGGCGAATCTAGGACAAACTGGAAGTTCTAGAATTAAGACTGAGTTGCACCTATAATGCCAGGACCGAATTTGAAGCTCCTTTACAGCCAGTACGGATCCAAAAGTTTTGTCTCGGGGATATTTTTTTTTTGACACTATCACTCTTTAAAAATCATGTCATTTTATACTTTTTCAAAATTTATAAGAGGATTTGACAAATTTTCAAAAGTTTCGGCCCGACCCCCCTTTGGATCCACCCCTGTTTACAGCGGGAGAAGACAATGCAATTTATTATGTGATAAGTGCGAAATATATAGACTTTTAGGGTTTAACTACCTTATAATTTTGCAGTATTTTAAGTAATATTTCTCACTTATCTTACGATTTTCCTAGATTTATGTTTTGATATGAATTGATATATTTTATGTGTTAAATGTAGGAAAAATCTATATAAATGGATAGATGATCTCATGAGCTTTCCAACGCAACAAACGGCGAGTAAAACGGACTTATAACGAAGAATCTGGAGCCGGTTGAAGATTGCAGAAAAAAAAGCGACATCACCTGCGTCCGCGTACGGCCCGGGCGGACGGCAAGGCGGACGACGTGGATACAGAGGCAGAGCTAGGATTCAGAGTCAACTTGCTAGCTGGAGTTTTCTCTACCCTTTCTCTTATTTTGTTAAGACGTTGCTTATATATAGTTATGTTTAATTAATAAACTTAAGCCCTCCCAGGTTTGGGATGCGAGCCTATTTTATATAATTATGTTATGTTAAGCTTTCCACTATGATTTTATCTAAAGTAATAGTTTAACTCTTGTCCTTCATGTGCTTTAATTCTCTAGCTAATTATTAAAGCAATATTTGTAGTTTTCTAATCAACATGCGAGAGCTGAGATAGATAACAAGACATGGGAAGATAAACCTGATTAACAGCTAGAAGCCTGATCCGGCCTATAGGTTAATTAGTCTCAAGTGGAAGCTGTTCTTTATGCGATTGGTTGTGTCCGGATTAGAGCATTAGTCTGCTGCTAGTTCTAGCAACTGGTTAGGGTTCGTTAGATTTAGTCGTCAACGAATTATTTATAGTTTTATGAGTTTATTACTTAAGTGGTAAAGTTTATATTAATATAATTGATAAAATAGGTGAGCAGAACAACCCGGGATGCTTTCTCAAAAAATAAAAAGATTTATAACTTCTATTTTTATTCTGTTTTAATTGTTTTTATTACTGTTCTGTTTAAGTTTGTAATTATTCTTTCTTTTCCTAAAAAATGATAAAATCTATTTACTAGAAGTCTCAGTAAATTTAATCCACTATCAGTTATCCACAGCGAGGTCCCCAAGAGTACGACAACCCCACAAATCCACTATCCCGCAAAACGATTAGGTACACTGCCTATGTGGTAGAAGTAGTCACATATTCTCCATCAAGTTTTTGGCGCCGTTGTCGGGGACCTCCAGCACGGTTAATTGATAGTTTTTAAATATTTTGAGATTTCTATTTTATTTACTTTTATTTTATTTTTGCTTTATTTGTATTTTACTTACAAAAAAAAATTATATATATTTCTTGTATCTCTGTTTTATTTTTTGTTTTTTGTGTTTCTTTTCTATTTTTATTTTCTATTCTACTTGGTATTTTTGTTTTTGTTTTTGTAGGCTAGTTTACTGATAATGGAGAGCGGATACGATGAGGTGAAAAGATTGTTGATCAATTTGGAATGGACACAAATGCAAGAGGAAATATCCTCATATCGAAGGTTGGTCAAGGATTATCAACCACCTCAATAATCAAATCGAGAGCCGTATTGGTGGGAAATCGACCAGGCTAATACACAGTACAACGAAGCTCAGTTGGGGTATTACTACTTCAATCAGAACAAGCAACAATCTACACAGAGGCCAGACGAATTCCTCCCAAATGTGGACGAGCCGCTAGAAGAAATTCCAGTGGTGACCCCAAGGAGTGAAGATCGACTCGAGCCAGATAATCTTGAAGCTACAAGTTCTGATGAGGAGATAAAGAAACTTCTCAGGACATTTTTCTCCGACGCCGAGTTAGAACAAATGTCTGAGAGTTACAATCTTCCTCCATCTCCATCCCCAACACAGGAGGAGCAATTAAAATTCGAAGATATTGTGTCTGAGCCGGTCAACCAGCTGGAAGAGCGCTATCCTGTTGAGCCTCACCAACCAGAAGAGGAAATTTACATCCTCGAATCTGAGGAAGGAACACCACTACCACCGGTCTCTCATCAACTTCCATCCTGCCTCCATAAGCCTCAACAGCAAGAGGAGGATGTTTACATCCTCCAATTTGAGGAAGAAATCTCACCACCTGGTCTCCTGTTACAACTACGTTACCTAGTTACAAACTACGTTACCGCAGGACTCCTCAAACACCAGGTTTGTGAGTATTCATTTTCCTATTTTATTTACCGAAGTAAACGTTTTGTTTTGATCCAGGTGGTTTGCTTTTTATTATTACTAACTTCGTTTTCCTGGCGAAGGTGTTGTCTACTTTATTTTTGATCCAGGATAACGAAGCAGGAGTCTAGCCAAAGACTAAAACTACGGGCAGCTACTGGGAGGCAACCCAGTGGTTAAACTTTATTATCTTATTATTATTATCATTATTTTCATTTGTACCCCACATTATTTCTATATTATGTTTTTTTTTCACAAAAAAAAAAATTTAACAAAAATTTTCAATTAATAGGGAGCATATGGTTGTATTTTATTTTTATTTATGATTTTATTTTAATTTTAATTTTTAACAGAAAGAAGTGGAAATGGTGTCTATGCTTTCATGCAACGCTTTTTAGCGTTTATTTTTGGGTAGTGTGTGCAGGTGAAATTCTTATCATGGTATCTGAGAAACTACAAGGCTGGACACTTGCTTGAACGAACGCAAGTGTGAGGACGCTACTACCCCCATTGTTTTCGCACTTAAGTGTGAGGAAGGACACCTTCCTCACTCTACGATATCAGGGGAGTTTCAGTTTCTTTATTTTAAATGTTTGTGTCCAGTCTATCACGCTTAATGATTATTATTATATCAGTCCATGATTGTCCTGAATGAAATTCTTCATGAGTCTGGCATATTTTGAAAGGTCTTTTCTTGTTTATTTTATGAACAATGAGGACATTGCTCCTCTTAAGTGTGAGGAAGTTTAGACCTTTCCCTGAAAATATGCCAGTAGTACCTAATGCCACACTTGATTTTTTTATTGTTCTCTAATTATGATAGTAAGCTTCTCTAAAGGCCAATACACGTTGAATTTTCGGGCTAAAATTTTTTTGTGGAAGTTTTTGAGATCAAGCCTGATGACAACCTCAAGAATCGTTCTGCTTGACGTTGTTTGTATGTATCAATTTCTTTCTTCAAAATTAAATCTATTTTTTCACTGAAATCTGGTGTAAGCTGATTGTGGAAATTGAACTACCTTAGCTCGGTAATCATAGGACTAAGTGAAAGTTTGGTATGGAAAGGATAAGGCAAGGTACTCCTCTGATCATAAAGTTTTCTGAACCAAAACAGGCCTCTTCATTCTGTTATTAAGTCCTTGGGGTGCCTCATCACCCATCTACCTAAGGTCTTGTGATCTGGGATAGAAGGCCCAAAGCCGCTACATGGGTGAAGAGAAAAGTCTGGGGGATGAAACAATTGTGCGAACAATAAAAAAAAATGAACATGCAAAACTCTTAATGCTGATGATTGTCGCAATTTTTCATATTTTGATCATGAGTGCGTGGTGTTGAAAGGTATTGCGGAATAAGGCATTACTTCACACCCCTTGTCATCCAAAGGTTAGAGAAAAGAAATTGGTGGAAGGTCCGAGCTAATCTATATTCAAATATTCAATCTTTGCAATCTAACTTATCCATGATCTTATTAAAAAAAATTCTATTTCACGTTTACAAAAACCTACATCTAAGAGCAGGATTATTCTTTTGATTGCCATTTAGCTTGATTTCCTTCCACGATTGTTGAATCCCGGCTTTTGATACTGTGACCTAAGAGAAAGTTTGTTCTTTATTTGCTTGAGGACAAGCAAAAGATAAGTGTGAGGAAGTTTGATAAGTGCGAAATATATAGACTTTTAAGGGTTTAACTACCTTATAATTTGCAGTATTTTAAGTAATATTTCTCACTTATCTTATGATTTTCCTAGATTTTATGTTTTGATATGAATTGATATATTTTATGTGTTTAAATGTAGGAAAAATCTATATAAATGGATAGATGATCTCATGAGCTTTCCAACGCAACAAACGGCGAGTAAACGGACTTATAACGAAGAATCTGGAGCCGGTGAAGATTGCAGAAATAGAAAGCGACATCACCTGCGTCCGCGTATGGCCCGGGCGGACGCAAGGCGGATGACGTGGATACAGAGGCAGAGCTAGGGATTCAGAGTCAACTTGCTAGCTGGAGTTTTCTCTCTACCCTTTCTCTTATTTTGTTAAGACGTTGCTTATATATAGTTATGTTTAATTAATAAACTTAAGCCCTCCCAGGTTTGGGGATGCGAGCCTATTTTATATAATTATGTTATGTTAAGCTTCCACTATGATTTTATCTAAAGTAATAGTTTCTCTTGTCCTTCATGTGCTTTTAATTCTCTAGCTAATTATTAAAGCAATATTTGTAGTTTTCTAATCACATGCGAGAGCTGAGATAGATAACAAGACATGGGAAGATAAAACCTGGATTAACAGCTAGAAGCCTGATCCGGCCTATAGGTTGATTAGTCTCAATGGAAGCTGTTCTTTATGCGATTGGTTGTGTCCGGATTAGAGCATTAGTCTGCTGCTAGTTCTAGCAACTGGTTAGGGTTCGTTAGATTTAGTCGTCAACGAATTATTTATAGTTTCTGAGTTTATTACTTAAGTGGTAAAGTTTATATTAATAAATTGATAAAATAGGTGAGCAGAACAACCCGGGATGCTTTCTCAAAAAATAAAAAGATTTATAAACTTCTATTTTTTATTCTGTTTTAATTGTTTTTATTACTGTTCTGTTTAAGTTTGTAATTATTTCTTTTCCTAAAAATGATAAATCTATTCTAGAAGTCTCAGTAAATTTAATCCACTATCAGTTATCCACACAGCGAGGTCCCCAAGAGTACGACAACCCCACAAATCCACTATCCTCGCAAAACGATTAGGTACACTGCCTATGTGGTAGAAGTAGTCACATATTTCTCCATCATTATGTCCCTCAACAAGAGTTACTCCAATATCAAGAGTAGTATACTCTTGATGGCCCCATTACCTACCTTGGAGCAAGTTTATTCACTCATAGTGCAAGAAGAAAAATGGAGAAGATAGCAGGTCAAAGTGGGGCCTCGAGACATGAATCGTTTGCTCTCATTGTTAACAAGGCAATATGGGCAAACTCGGGGGCAAAGGAAATTCTAGAAAGGCTCAAACAAACAAGATCTTCATTGTAAAAAATATCATAAACATAGGCACAACAAGGATACCAACTTAGAAATAGTTGGTATCTAGAATGATGGAAAAGGAAGGTTAAATCTATTGTAGGAATTGCAACAAGGAGACTCACCTTTTTCGCAGGGTCTGAATTCACAGTAATACAAGTGTCATATGAATCTACTTAAGAAAGATTCATCAAATCATTGAATTACAGAGGGTAATTACATTTTCTTAAGTACTTTGAAATAAACCCTAACTCATACTTATTATTAAATGGCAAATCTGCTATTGTTGGGACTAAATTAGGGAAATTGACACTTGTGTGGAGGGTGATTTTTCGGTATGAGGGGGGTCTATCTAAATATGGTCTGACTGAGAAGCCTAGATCCTAGAAAATGTCATTCTGTGGAGGGTGAAAACCCGTTATTCTGGCATCCCTCATATACCTACTCAATCGTCCGTCTTTCCCAGAAAGCATAATGGAGAGTGCAAGTGTGCACTACACTCGCTCTCGATGGGCTCCACGCGGACTTATGCCTCTATGAGGCGGAGTTGACTAGAGTCACCACCTAGTTTGACCTAAGAATACTAAGAAGGAAAGGGAGGAAGGTTCTAAGAACCGTTAATTGACTCTGTGATTTGTTGCCTATGGATAGGACTTATCTGATCATACCAGAGATTCTGTGTGGGTTCGCACTGGGTTACACCCCTTAGAAGTGGCAACGACCACGACTTTGGATTGGTGCCCGAGGAAACCTCGGTCTCCAATTGTCGGGATTGCCTTCTTTCAAAACCTTTTTAGAGAGATTCATTTAAAAGCCAAGGATATGATTAGGACAGGAAGAGAGAAAGAGAATGGATGAGGCGCTTTTTCTGTCAAGCTTGCGCCAAGGAGAGGAATTGCTGAATTCAGATGAGTATAGAATGAAGATTTGGAATCTGATTTTGAGAGTTGAAGAAGTCGAGGGTTTGTGGGAGTCAGAAGGGATTTGAATGTTTTGAGAGGTGTGAAGAACACCTTAGAGTGGAAAAGGGGACTTTTGATTGGAATGGGGTCACACCCTATATGGGCTGCCTACGTACTCAACTCCCTGTTGAGATCAGACTTTACGTAGTTCAGTTTTTCTTTTGGGTTTGGAAATTTTGATGTTTGTGGAGCTTGAAGATATTTGTAGTGTGTGAGATTTAGAAGGGTTCGAAGTTTTTAAGAAGTTTCAAGGTTTCAAGAGGTTAGAGTCTATGAGACGCCCAGGTCTATGAGACATTGAAATCTTAGAATGATTGAGTCTGTGAGACGCTCGGGTCTGTGAGACATTCGAGTTCGTGAGATGTTCGAGTCTATGAGATGCTCGGGTCTATGAGACTTTAGAACCTGAATGAAGTTGGAATTTGTAAGAGGATTTGAGTTTAAGGTGAGTTGGAGTTTGAATGATGACTCGAGTATGTGGGGCAATTGGAATTTGGGAGAGGTCCCGGGTTTTTTAGGTTCGAGGTTCGGAAATGGTTGAGAAAAATCATTTTATTGTGAAAGAGCGGATGATCCCGAGGGATCACCCTATGTACCCCCTCGAACACGACACTTAATTAATGGTAAGTGCCGAGGCTCGAAAGATGGGGCAATGCATTTATGTCGAAAACTAGGGTTTAGAGAGAAACATCATGAATGAGATGCCCTCGGTCAAACCCTAGTAACGTCTCTAACTCCCGGTTTTTAAAACGTTAAAACCGAAAATATTGAAATCGAGTGGAAGGGAATTAGATGATTCTAAAATCTCGGCTGCAACTAGGAAGGTCGTTACTTCCCTAGCACCCCGCCTTGTTAAAATCTAGGCTGTAATTAGGGGAGGTTTGTCACCCTAATGCCACGCCCAAAGAGATCCAGACTGCGACAAGGGAAGTCACGACCCCAGTGCCCTGCCTCTGATTTTTATTTTAGAGGAGAGACAAGTTATGTCTAACAAGGAAGAAAATGTTCTTTGAAGGTGTTAGACATCCCATGTTCCCCAAAACGGTTTATATTTTGAGTTTGAAAACTGAGTTGGAAAATTTTTGAGGTTGTTCGGATTCTCGATGAAGAAACACTGATTTTGAGAAATATTTTTAGGAGAAAACTTTCTGTATATGTGAGAAGAACTTTCTGCGTTTGGAGAAGAGTTTTCTGTGATGTGAGAAGAGTTTTTCCTTTAAAATTCCACAAAATGGTTTCTTTTGAAAACTTGATGAAGTTTCATAAAAATGATTGCTTGAAAATTTGAGAAAAGAGATTTTCATGATTTTTGAATTAAAGCTGAATAACGAGGAATGTTTTTTTTTGGATTTTTGGAGTTTGAGTGAGATTTACAAGTTGGGTCTGAATTGGATTGAATTGAATCGGGTTTGGAAAACGGGCCAGGTCAAAGTTGGGTCAAGGTCAACGTTTGGGTTAAAGTCAACATTTGGGTCAAGGTCAACGTTTAGGTCAAGGTCAGCGTTTGGGTCAAAGTCAATGTTTGGGTTAAGGTCAAAGTTGGACCAGGTTGAAGTTGGACCAGATTGGGCCTTGTTTGAGGTTTTGGGCCGGATTGGGCCTTGTTTGAGGTTTCGGGCCGGATTGGGCCTTGTTTGAGGTTTTGGCCAGATTGGGCCTGGATAGGATATGGGCCGAGTTGGGCTTAATGGGCTGAGTTGGTTTTGAGTCAAACGGGCTTGGACCAAAATGGGTATGGGCCATAGTGGGTGTAGGCCCGAGTTAGGTTTGGGCCCATATTGGGTCTGGGCCTGAATTAGGTTTGGGCCCGAATTGGGTTTGGGCCCAAATTAGGCTTTTTGATTTTAGGCTAAGTGGGCTTTTAAATTTGGGCCGATTTTTGAATTTTCGGTTTGGGCCATATGGGTTTTCCCCTTCGGATGAGTATAGAATGAAGATTTGGGAAAAGTCTGGGGTTGAGTGAGTAGACAAGACTTAGAGTCTGATGGTTTGAAGTTTGTGGGAAGAGAAGAAGGTTTGAGTGTTGTGAGAGATATAAGAGCCACCTTAGAAGGGAAAAAGGGTTTTTTGTTTGGAATGGGGTCGCACCCTAGATGGGCTGCCTACGTACTCAACTCCCTGTTGAGATCAGACCTTACGTAGTTCACGGCCTCTAGGATGGCTGGGCTTTTTGAGGTGATCGAGGGTTAGAAGTGGTTGTTTGAAGGGGAGATAGCTGAGTGCAAAAGGGTATTTTGATTGATGTGGGGTTGCACCCTGTGTGGGTTGCCTACGTACTCAACTCCATGTTGAGATCAGACCTTACGTAGTTCACGACCTCTAGGATGGCTGGGCTTTTTGAGGTGATCGAGGGTTAGAAGTGGTTGTTTGAAGGGGAGATAGCTGAGCGCAAAAGGGTATTTTGATTGATGTGGGGTCGCACCCTATGTGGGTTGCTTACGTACTCAACTCCATGTTGAGATCAGGCCTTACGTAGTTCACGGCCTCTAGTATGGCTGGGCTTTTTGAGGTGATCGAGGGTTAGAAGTGGTTGTTGAAGGGGAAATAGCTGAGTGCAAAAGGGTATTTTGATTGATGTGGGGTTGCACCCTGTGTGGGTTGCCTACGTATTCAACTCCATGTTGAGATCAGACCTTACGTAGTTCCCGGTTTTTTGGAGATTTGGGAGTTTTGGGGTTTTGAAGGAATTGGGGTTTTGACCTTTTGGGTCTTTAAAGGGTCAAAGAGGTTTTGTGGTCATTTTGTGAGGTTTGATAGATTGTCTAGTTCATTTTGGAGTTTGAGGTGTGAGAGTCTGTGAGATGCTCAACTCCATGGGACATTTAGATTCTTGAAATGATGAAGTCTGTGAGACGCTCGGGTCTGTGAGATGTTTGAGGCTTGAAAGGGTTATCAAATTTCAAGAGGTTCGGCTTTTGAGGAGCTGAGGATTTTCAAAGTGTTTGAATTTGATGAGTCTATTGAGATGTTCGAATCTGTTGAACTGCGGAGACATTCGAGTCTGTTAAGCTGTTGAGACGGTCGAGTCTGTTGAGCTGTTGAGACGGTCGAGTCTGTTGAGCTGCTGAGACGTTCAGGTCTGCTGAGCTGTTGAGACGGCCGAGTTGTTGAGCTATTGAGACGGTTAGAGATTCGAGATGCTTGACTTCAAGGAGTTTGAAGTTTTCCGGAATTTGAGATTTATGATGTTTAGAATTATTCGGGATTGAAATGAAGTTGAATTGAATTGGGAATGAAAAGAATTTTGAATTGAATTGGATTGAAATCGATTGATTCAGGATCGAAAATGGATTGAATTGATTGAATTGGGTTGAAATTGAATTTGAATTGGAATTGAAGTTGAATTGGATTTGAAACTAAATCGGCATCAAATTGAGGTAATGGGCCGGATATGGGCCTTGAAATGAGGGCCGGGTTTGGGCCGAGTTTAGGCCTTGAAATTGAAATTGGAAGATGATTTGGATCTATGAGACAATTGGAGTTTGGAAAGAGTTTGAAGTTTGATCTTAGAACTTTTGGAAGCATTTCAAATGCTTTGTGAGTTTGAAGTATGTCTAATGAGTGTATGAAGAGTATTTAATGTTCGGTGTGAAAAGCTTGATTTTGAAGAATTCATGAAGAATATCTGGTTTCGGAGTATGAGAGGATCGGTTTTGAAGAGTGTATGATGAGTGAGTGTGAGAGGAATTGATTTGGAGTGTGTTTGATGAGAGAGTTGATTTTGAAGTGTGTTTTTGAGAGAGTATGAGAGAGATTGATTTTGTAATGTGTTTGATGGGAGAGTATGAGAGAGATTGACTTGAAGGTGTTTGGTGAGAGAGTGTGAGAGAGATTGATTTGAAGGTGTTTGCTGAGAGAGTGTGAAAGAGATTGATTTGAAGGGTGTTTGGTGAAGAGTGTGAGAAAGATTCATTTTAAGTGGAATTTGACTCATTGGATTTTTAAATTGATTTGGAATTGGATGATTGATTGATTATGAATTTTACTCTAACTTTAGAGGATGATTTGGAAAATTTAAGGGAATGAGTATTCCTCACATGGGCCGCGTCTAGAACCCGTATTCATGGAGGATACCTGTTGTGCAAAAACTATATAACAAGGTATATAAATAAATGCAAGGAATAGGCAAGTGCACCTAATCGGTGTAGTACAACAGTGTCGTATCCACATGGAAATTGGTCCTAACTTCCTAGTCTCGGTACTTAGTAATTGAAATGAAAATAGTAAATTGGGGTTTAGCCGACGACAAGCTTGATTGTGTTGGTTGAGTTATTGAAAGAACAACAAGTAAACTAAAGGTGATAGTTTAATGGATTGGATGGAGAAGTACTTGGGAATTTGGCAATCACCCAAAACTACCTAGATAGGCTAGCAACTCTTCTTATGCCATAGTGTCTTTTGAGAACAATGATAATAACCCTCTAAACCAAAGATGAGTTAATTCTTACTTATTTAATTTTAGCCTTCAAAATCAATTAGGGCTAAACTCACTAAGTAGCTTTAAGCAAGTTCTAGAACAAAGCCCCAAATTATACTCACTAATCCTAGGAGCATAAATCAAGAGTTCTCTCTCAATTTGGTCACAAACCCTAACTCAAAACCAATTTGTAGATAGAGTTCACCATAAATGCACTCAAGAGATCAATTAAGAACATTGAATGATAATTAAGAGAGAAACAACTATATTAAGGCATAATCAAGATTCACAAGCACATTCTAGGGTTTGGGTTCAAAGACCCATCCCAAAGCACAATAGAGTACTACTCAAGCATAGAGGAAAGAAAAACTAGAAAAGAGTAAGAAGAAGCCATTGTTGGAGCTTGGAAGCTTTGGAGAAGGTGAGCTCTTCCTTCTTCTCTTCTTCCTCTTCTTTCTCCTCCTTGTCGTTCTCTCTCTCCTCTTATGTGTGTGGAAGTGTAGAATGGAAGGAATGAGCCAAACCCCCTCTGTTTCCCGTCTTTAAAACAACGTACTGGGCAAATTTCCGTCAGGACCGCCCCACAGGGGCGGTCCACGCCAGAAGTGCCTCTTCTGCATCAAAATTGTCCCGTTTGACCCCTCGTCTTTGACACACTCCTCGGGGCATTAAAGCTCAGCTACAAAGTCTTGAGAGTCTCCAAAAAATCATTGCTCAAGTGAGATTTTACCTATATTTAAATCAAAACTGCATGAGTTCAACTATATTAACGAAGTGCTCTAAAGTGGTGAAATAAGTCAATAGTTGCACGAAATAAAGGTAAATAAAGACCTTATAAATACATCATTTCACCACTTATCAACGCCCCTACACTTATCTATTTGCTTGTCCTCAAGCAAAATTTTCTAGGGACCCATAGCAAGAAGGAACATTTATAGCAAGCAAGTATTTAGATGAATTCTTGAACTTAGGTGAGCAAAATTGTGAAAAATCTCAAGAGAAGTGCAACCAACCTTCTCATCGTGACATGGGCGTGCTTAGGGTAAATAAAATATAGAGCTTCGGGGTATGATCTAGAGTGTTTTCCAAATGCTTAAAGATCTTTGGAACTTGGAGAACTTTTACCATGGCCAACTTCTCTCAAGAATGGGCATTGAGGAAAAACAAAAGGAAAAAATAGAGATTTGCATTTGATTTTCTTTTGCAACAAGAGATGAGAAGATTTGGCATTTTGCCTTGCTTTACTAAACACTCAACTCTCATTTGTTGGTTACCGATGGTGCCTCTCAAGTCCTTTTAAAAATTTCCATGAGGAAACACCCCCTTAGCAATCCCTAGATAAGAAGATTAGAAAGGACCCCTAAGCAATATAAAATTCACCAAGAAAGAGATTTATGGAAGCACCACAATTAATTGCTCCTCAAGAGAGAAATTGAAATACCCCAAATCTAATTAACATTATGAAACCATTATTTAATGGAAAATAATCCAAATATAAATCATTTCACGTACGCATGCAAACCCATGCATGAGAACGTACGTAAAATAGTCGTTTCTCCATAAACGTTAAAACGTCTTAGAAGCATATGGTCAAACATGACCTTGTATGACCCTCTAATATTCAAACCAAATGGTCATACAATTATTATATGAATATATAAACATATTCCCTAAGCTATATTCAGTCAAAAACGCAAAACGCCCGGGAGTGTTCACTCACGCCCTTAAAGCACGAAAAGTCCGGAGGAGTGCCGAGGTGGCACTAACTCCTATAAAATTAATTCCTTGAGTTCCTAACATCATTATTAACCATTATAAAGATAACCCACGAAGTGGTTTCTCAAAATTCAACAAAAACCTCAGGAGTATTTCTTAGCGCTCCTTTTTGGCCCGGGTGTCCCGAAGCCCGTAAATTATGACATGGGTTGATGTAACCTCATGTAACTCAATGTAATGTCTTAATATATCATTATTTACTATAATAAGTGTTTAAAAACACTTGGAACTCATAAAAAAAATTTATTTCCCAAATTTCCTTAGAGCACAAAAACACACCTTCGGGTGTCACAAAAACGCGTTTTACGCAATTGCCTTGTAGTTTTTGACATGCCACGAATTGGTAATCTTAAATAGGGTTAAAATGACCTTCTAAATCAGTTGGAGAGACTAGTCAACAAGGCACTCTATAGGGGCCGATTTTATGCTCAAAAACTAGTATAAAACTTACATTAAAAATTTATAAAAGGCATAAAACATGGTGACTCACCTTCCCATGTGCTATAATACTTAATGTCAAGTATTTAGGTCTCATTTGACCAGCAAGCTGTCGAAATTATGCCATGGAACAAGGCCATGTGAGCTAGGAAGAAAACAAAATGTAAAAAGGCAAAAGTGGATCTAGATTCCACCTTTTTCATTTCTTAATCTTCAAGAGACATTCCATGCTCCTTCCTTGGCTCTTCATCACCGATTGAGACCCCCCATTTGAGCTTGGAAATCGTCCACCTACAATGAAGAAGAAGACAAGTTATATACATTGAAAAATCAAAGGAATAAAACTTACTTTTCTTACCTTGTCTTCTAGCTCACAATTATTTTCTTCCAACTCTGCCTTGTCACACACATGGCCGATTTCATGCTGGAAAGAAGGGCATTTATTGAGCCAATAACTCATGTAATAAACTAAGGAAAAGTATAGTCATTTGACATTAAAAATTAACAAACAAAATCAAATTCCAAATTGCCTTCTCTTCTTACGTGAGCTTAGTCTCATTTTCCTCCTTGCACACTTCATTCACGAATTGGTAAGGCTCTCTCCTCTCTCTTCTTGCTTCATCTTCTTCCTTTGAAGCTCTTAAGTCCATTAATGGAGTTTTAACTTCTATCCTCATCTTTAAGGTAATTTCCTAGCATTTCTTGGCAAGCCTTGAAGCAAAACTCTTCCTAGCACACCAACAAGCATTCGACATCAACTAGTGTTCCAAGGAGGTTGTCTAAACCAACATTAATCCAAGGAGCGTCTCAAGGTTATCTTAAGGTAGTTTTCAAGCTTGAAAATCCTTAAAGCACATTTTATTGTGCAACCGATTTCTACTTCTTCTAAGGTTCTTTTCTTCTTCATTTTCATGAAGGAAAGTTTTTTCTTCATCTACCTTGGTGAGCCGAAATTATAAGGAGAAAAAGCTTAAGGTAAATTCTTGTAAAACTACTTACAAATCTACTTAAGATCTTTATTGAAGATCTAACTCCTAAACTCCTTCACCACTTGCATATAACCGAAGTGGAGCATCAAAATTTCATTGGAGAAAGCTTGGAGATTCAAGAAGAATTCAAGCACTTAACCACCTTTGTTAAGAGTAAGTTTACTAAGTAAATCTTTATGTTATAAGCTTTGTTAAGCTTCTAAAAATTATACAAAAATTATGTACATCTCCTAGGTTAATTAAAACCGAAACTATATGGTATTATATGCCAAAAATATATCTATAACATATATGGAAAATATTTACCTTAAGACACATTTTGTGTCACAAAATTTATTTATGTTACATATAATTCAAGCCGAAATGTCAAGGGCAAAAATACTTTATTTTGAGCTAAGAATCAATATAAGACATTACAATAATTTTTACATGAGTTATATGACTCATATGTTTTATGTACATTTATTATGACATATAAATCCACTTTTATATACTATATGGTGACTATTTAATTATGGCCGAATTGCCTAAGTGAAGAATAGATTTTTATGGGCTACTTATGTATATAAACTTATACTACAAAGTTTAGTGAGTTAAAAATATTTATTAGTGCTTAAATGGCTAATTAATTAAGTTATGTGGCAAAGATGTAATTTTTACAAAGTTTGGTGTATATATTGTGAAAGCCGAGAGTTAAAGTATATTTAGAGTAATTATGATATAATATAAGGTTAGGAATTTAGTTCATGAATTTTAGATAATTTAAACAAGTGTTAAAATACATTTTATAAAGTTTTGGGCTACTATGTAATTTATAAAGTTGTTATGAAAGTTTGAAACTTAATAGTGGGTGAATTCATAATTAAGAGAATTATTAGCTCATTTTCGAAATTTGGAGGAATTAAATATTTAAGCTATAGTTTATAAGTTATTAAGTAACTATTATAAAGTTTTTGGGGTGAAAATGTAATTAATGGAAAGTACATGACCAAAGCCGAATTACTTGGGTTAGTTTGGTAATTTAAGAATTTTTTATATGTAAATTCGGCATTTATGGAGAATCAAAATTAAAACTATAGTTTATAAGGCATTATGTAAAGGTTATAAGATTTTGTGGTTAGATTGTAATTATAGGAAATAAATTATTAAGGCCGAGAATTTAAGGGGCTAAGTTGTAATTTTTGAAAGTTATAATATCTAAAAGCTATATGCCAAAATATTAGTGTGACTTTGTAATTTAGCTAAATAAGAAGTTAAAACTCTATAATATAATGAGATTAGAATTTAAATATAAAGTTTATGTATTAATGTGGTTGTTTTGTAAATAACCGAAATATAAGGGTAAGAATTTAGATTTAAATAAATATAGGTCCTATATGGATATTTGGAGAATTAGAAAGAAAGAATTTTGATTAAAGGAGTTATGAAGTTTAAACTATGACTTATATAGTTATAAGGAATTTAAAGGTAACCAATGATTATTACTTTTGTTTAAAGGAGGAATAATGAAAACTATAAGAATTTTGTCCATGTATGGCATATAAAATAGTTAAGGAATTATAAGTTGTTATGTCACCTAGACAATTGAAAATAAATAACAAATATAGTACATGAATAAATAAATACATATTTGTACATTAAAGGAATTATGAATAAATAAAAAGGAATAACAAATAAGTTATACATAAATCATGAGGTAATTAAAAGAAATAAACCTCACATGAAATAACAAATACGAGATTTGTTAAAAGATCCAATAGAATTATTATATAAGGGTAACAATAAATTAACCCTCTCAGTTAATCCTATTCTAGGACTTTGTTTGACCAGACGTTGACCAGGGTATAATCAACTGCAACCTACGGTGAACGGTATGGGATTCTTGCAACCTGTTTTCTACCGGATTACACCGGCTTGTGTGCTATCTGTTGTTTGAAATAACGACCAAGATAATTAATGTAAAATGTTGTTTACTCTTGTGCACTGTTGTATTATTTTATGTGCGTGAATGATGCTGACTACAACGTGTATGTCCCACGCATACAAACACTACTATACCAGTGGATTAAATACCTGCGTTTCAGTATACCGAGGACTTGTACTCAAGTCTCTCACTAACTTCACTTTATAACAAACGTCATTATCCTAAACGTGATAATTGACAATACACATTGTGTTCTTGTTTAACGTCTTTATATGACACTTAACAATTCTATACTACGAGAACGAGGAGCCCAGTTGGATCTGGCCATGCATGCTACAGGAGTTGTACCTGTCTCAGGTCGTCTCCTATTCAGTTATACGTCGCGACGGAACATTTCAGTGGAGAGGAAGACTTTATTCCTCTCGAGGTTTATTTCCCATCAGTTCAGTGGAGAGGAAGACTTCATTCCTCTCTAGGGTACGATTCCCCATTTCTCAGTACAGGAGTTAACTACGTTATCTTCTGAGGGACTAGTTTCCCAACCTTTCAATTTAACAAGGTCACTATACCTTCACTATTTGAAATACTCAGTTATACCTGTCAGTCCCATTGTGTGGACCCGACTATCATTAAAAGATTACTGTTCAGCTAACTTGACCTTCTGAAGTCTTGTTCTATGTGACATTATTGTCCTTGTATGGATACTTGTTATTATCCTACTATGTTTGTTTACAGCTTTATAAAAATGAACTGCATGTATTCGACAAAGTAGTTGGTGTGGCCCGGTAGACGATGGGCTGCACGTTTTCCATACCAGCATTGTTTGCTGAGCCCCTTTGGGGCACCCCCATTTTTCAGGTACCTGAAGTTGAGAAGATTACCACACCGAGTGTAGGTGGGGTAGATTCAAGCTATGGGAGTCTCTTCTAGATAATTGTTTTTACTTAAGTAATTTACATTTGAGTTTGATTCCTAGTATCTCGGATTGTATTCGTATTCAGACCGTGACTTTTGGAGATTGTATTTGGAGTTAGCCTTGTTGGTCACAAGGGTGGCCAACGGCATTGTAATACCGCCCGGTTTGTTATTTATTTCCGCTGCAGTTGTATTTTATTTGGGAGTGATCGCCGTTCAGGTTATTGGATTCGGGTTGGGGTGTTACAAAAAGTGGTATCAGAGCGTAGTTTCGCTCTGGATAAGGATACACCGAGATTAGATTTCTAAGCCTTAGGTTACGGGTTGATAGATAGTATTGAAAGGAGTTTAAGTTAGTTTCTTAGACTACTATCCAAGACCAAGATTGTGACCACATATCTAATATACCTCAACATCCTGCAGATGTCAGGAAGAGGAGGACGCCGTGGACAGGCCGATGAGGAGCCAGCCGTCAGGCTGGCAGACATTGCTACTTTAATAGCTCAGGCATTTGCACAGGCGGGGGTTGCACAGCAGCAGCAGCTACCTCCACCACCACCGCCCAGAGAGAGGGATTGGGTGAAGAGTTTGGCTGATCTGAGGCCAACTGCATTCAAGGGACAGACTGACCCTGCTCACTTGGAGACATACATCATGGAGATGGAGACAGCGTTCGAGACACTTGCAGTCCCAGCTAGGAAAAAGTAAGGCTTGCTGCTTTTACCTGAAGGATGCAGCGAGAGATTGGTGGAATATGGTGAAGGCCGACCACCTGGATGACCCAGCTTTTACTTGGGGACCGCACTACACTGCACTACTGAGGGGCAAATACTACCCGGCCCACACCAGGATGGTGAAGACAGGGAGTTTGACGCCCTGGAGCAGACAGGAAAAATGACCGTGGATGAGTATTATGCAAAGTTTACTTCACTACTTCGACTACTACCCGGAATAGGATACTCGGACCAGGTTTTGGTCGACCGGTTCTACGGGGGACTGAGCCCTCGACTCCAGTTTGGGATGGGACCAATCATCCCCACCAGCTAGCAGGTAAAATAGGAGAATGTGACCAGATAGAATTTTATTACCCATTATACTCCGTCATGGGAGATTTGGAATTTACACCTTGAGATTTCAGGAATGTTTCCATGCTGCCTCCGTTGGAGATTACATGCAAGAGAAGGGATGCTTTGAGCTCCCAAAAGAGAAAGGATGGACCTGGCAGCGAAGATGCCAAGCAGGGGAACTCCAACAGAAGGAATAAACCCTATCAGAGAAGCCAGGGGTCCTATCAAGGGAAGGGAACCAAACTACTGGGAACCCCCAGTCAGGAACCTACGGAGCGGCAACTCCATAGAAAACCTACCCATCTAAGGGTAGGCACTCTAATCAAACAGTTAAATTTGAGACTTTTGTGATTACTTCAGTACCATTGGAATGTATAATTGACCTTGATTGTATTAGGTTCTGGATCTGGCTCAAACACGGGCCAGAAGTATGTCCGCCGTTTCAACTGTAGACAGTGTGGAAAGGATCACCCCGGCGTGGACTGCCAAGGGGAGAAAGTCCAGTGTCGCCACTGTCAGATATTCGGACATCGTGCCTTCGAATGTATCCGAAACCCGGAGAGCAGGAATTACCCCGCCCGGGATCAAAGGCAAACACCGGCCCTAAGAATGGAGCTAACGATACTCGCCCTCCACCAACAAACCAGGCTCAGGGAAATAAGGGCAAAGGCCCAGCATCGGGACCCGCCCTGCATGTCATGGACCGCTCAGATGAGGCTGGTCCTTCTACCAACCCAGGTACTTCTAACCCATGTGAACCTAATATTGAGCAATGGATGATGTGAATGAGTGCTTGCATGCCTTGATTGCCTAGCTGCATAGGAAAGAACTAATAAGACTCACTAGTAGAATTTTAAAACACGTAGGAAGCTATAAGATATGCTTTCCTATCCCCTCACCCGCCCTCCCTGAAGAAAACACTATATCAAAGCACAAGAACCACGAACGAACAAATGTAAGGTTATCCAACCAGGTTTATACTACTCAAAGGATACCTAACACCGGAGACACAAATTGCAATCATTAGAAAATGTCACGAATTGGGAGCAGGACCAGGAGGGTTCTACACTCCAGAATTTCCAGGAGGATAAAAAATGAAGCTGAAAATGATGTGCTTAGGAAAGGATTGGAATCCTTACTCAAAGACCTACCAGGATACAAGAAATGGAGATGGAGCACAAGTACCAAAAATCCCAGAAGAATTTTTACAAATTGTGGAACAAGCAGTTAATACAGCTCAACAGCTAGAAGAAGATCCAGTTCCCAATCTAAGGGCTGATCTATGTATCATCAACTTCTATGAAGAAGGAGGACGTTTAGGTCTACATCAGGACAATGATGAAACAAAAGGGTCCCTTGAACAGGGATACCAGTATTATCTTTGTCAATTGGAGATGACGCAGAGTTCCTTTATGGCGAGCAGAAGCGTGTGGACCTTGCAAAGAAAATCATATTGAATTCAGGAGATGTGTTTTAATAATGGGTGGAAAGTCAAGGTTGCTATACCATGGAATTAAAAGGATTAAATAAACACAGCACCCTTCGACAGTGATAAACACCACTCACATGAACCAGGAAGATTAAGTTTGACTTTTAGAAAGTACTAGTGTTGTAATTGTTTTTTTTAGACATCTGAAAGGAGATCATCTCATCAATGAAGCATTATTGTTATGAAAGTGAATGTCTTTAGACCCCATCATATATCCAAGTACTTACCCAGATTCTGTCATTAGGTTGTGCTAAGGAGACGGAAGGTGCCTTAAGTATTCTTACTGAGGAGGAGGCCAGCAAGGGCGGCGCGATCCTCACTGGTACCTTTCCTGTTAATGGAGTGGATGCATTAGTACTGTTCGACTCCGGAGCCTCACATACTTTCGTTTCGCCTTCGCTTGCGGGGAAGTTGGGGCTAGACGCTGTAGAGTTACCTGATTTTAAGTGGTCCCTCCCGTCTAAGGAGAAGATCAGTTGCACTCGTCTTTATAGAGGAGCCACTATCCGCATTAAGGAAGAGGAATTTTCTATTGACCTTATTGAGTTCAGAGGTCTAGGATTCGACGTTATAGCCGGGATGGACTGGTTGGGGTGGCACAGAGGCCGCATTCTTTTGTGCAGAGCGCAAACTGTTACTTAAGAGCCCATCAGGAGTGACAATCATACCGCCAGAGCCCTAGAGCACCATCAATAAAAGTGATATCTGCTATGTCTATGTACAAACACGTCAGGAAGCAGAAGGAAGTTTACTTATGCTATGTTCAGGATGTAGAGCACGACCCTGACTTTGATCCAGATATGCCAGTGGTGTCAGAATTCCCAGATATTTTTCCCAAAGGAACTTCCAGGCTTACCGCCACCCAGAGAGGTAGAGTTCTCCATGAATTACTACCAGGTACCGGTCCCATAGCTAAGGCACCGTACCGTATGGCACCAGCAGAGATGGCTGAGTTGAAGGAGCAGCTGAAAGATTTATTAGACAAGGGATACATACGACCTAGCGTATCTCCTTGGGGAGCACCAGTGCTTTTGTGAAAAAGAAGGATGGAAGGCCTTCGGTTATGTATTGATTACAGGGAGCTTACAGTGTCGGTGAAGAACAAATATCCACTACCACGAATCGACGATTTGTTTGATCAGTTGAGAGGAGCAAAGGTGTTTTCAAAGATCGATTTGAGATCAGGATACCATCAGATACCTATCAGGGAGCAAGACATAGAAAAGACAGCGTTCAGAACACGATACGGCCACTATGAGTTTACAGTCATGCCTTTTGCTTGTCAAATGCACCAGCAGTCTTCATGGATTTAATGAACAGATTATTCAAGAGCAGTTGGATAAGACCGTGGTTGTATTCATCGATGACATCCTAATTTACTCAAAGTCTAAGAAAGCATGAGAGTCACCTCCGACATGTACTTGAGATCTTAAGGGAGAACCAGCTTTATGCTAAGTTCTCCAAATGTGAGTTTTGGTTGGACAGAGTTTCCTTTCTAGGACATGTTATCTCAGATGCTGGGATCGCAGTGGATCCAGCAAAAATAAGCAGTTCGCACCTGGCCTAGGCCAAAGACAGTGACTGATATCAGGAGTTTCCTTGGGTTAGCAGGTTAATACAGGAGGTTTGTCAGAGATTTCTCTCCAAAATAGCCAACCTATGACCAGTTTAATGAAGAAGGACGCACCATTCACATGGTCTATACTGAATGTGAGACCTCATTTCAGTATTTGAAGAATGTTTGACATCAGCACCATTTGACTATACCTGAAGCACAGCAGAGGTTATGAAGTTACTGTGATGCATCAGGCAGAGGATTAGGGTGTGTACTCATGCAAATGGGAAGGTAGTCGCCTACGCTTCCCGACAGCTGAAGAAACATGAGGAAACTATCCCACACATGACTGGAGCAATTGTTTTTTGCGTTGAAGATCTGGCGCCACTACCTGTATGGCGTCCAGATGACCGTCCTCGGATCATAAAAGTTTGAAATATGTATTCACCCAGAAGGAGTTAAACATGAGACAGAGAAGATGGGTTGAATTTCTCAAGGATTATGACATTATTTGCAGTACAAGAAGGGAAAGCTAATGTTGTAGCAGACGCTTTTGAGTCGACGAGCACATTCCTTAAATGCCATTGTGGCTAGCTCGAGTCTTATAGACGACATACGTAGCGCACAGCAGAATGACCAGCGAATGATGGAGATCAGTCAGAAGCTGTCTGACGGTACATTTGAGGAGTGGGGTAAGTATGAGTTTCATACCGATGATGGCACTGATCAGATTAAGGGCAGATTATGTATTCCCAGAGACAGAACTGATATAAAAGAGCATATTCTTCGATAGTCCCACCCAACTTCTTCCACATCTGTCCATCCAGGAGCTTCTAAGATGTACAAAGATCTAAAGAGTATTTCTGGTGGAGTGGTATGAAGGGCGACGTGACAGAATATGTGATTCGATGTCTCACTTGTCAGAAAGTGAAATTCGAACATAGACGACCAGGAGGTATGGTACAGTCTATGCCAGTTCCTGAATGGAAGTTTTATGATATCTCTATGGACTTCGTGGTGGGACTACCACCTACGAGAGGAGGACTGAATATGATATGGGTTGTTGTTGATCGACTGACTAAGGTTGCTAGGTTTATTTATTTTCCGATGAAGACCTTGGAAAGTGCCGAAGTTTGGCAGAACTATGTGAGAAGGAGATTATCAGACATCATGGAGTACCAAAGACTATTATTTCAGATCGAGATACTAGATTTCTCTCACGATATTGGGCGAGCTACTCGCGAAGCACTTGGCACTGAATTGAAGCTTAGCACAGCATTTCATCCTCAGACAGATGGTCAGTCAGAGAGGACTATTCAGACCTTAGAGGACATGCTACGAGCATGTGCCTTGGATTTCCAGGGCAGCTGGATAGATAGATTACATCTCATCGAGTTTGCATACAATAACAGCTATCACGCCTCTATACAGATGTCACCTTTCCAAGCCTTATATGGCAGACCATGTCGCACACCATTGTGCTGGGACGAGTCTAGTGAGACCGTCATCATTGGGCCTGAGTACTTGGAGCAAGTTCAGGCAGAAGTACAACAAATCAGAAATAACATGAAGCAGCACACAAGACAGACAGAAATCATATGCTGATGAGAGGCGACGAGACCTTGAGTTCGCAGTTGGCGACCAGGTATTTCTACGAGTATCACCCATGAAGGGTGTATTCAGATTGGGCAGAAGGGCAAGCTAAGCCCGAAATTTGTAGGACCCTACGCTATCATAGAGCGGGTGGGCCTTGTGGCATATCGACTTGATTTGCCAGCAGAGTTGGGCAAAGTACACAATGTTTTTCACGTGTCTCAGCTTAAGAAATACATGCCTCATCCTTCTCATGTTCTACAACCAGAGACACTCTCATTAGAACCAACAATGCGGTATGTGGAAACACCGCAACGAATCTTAGATAGAAAGACACGAGATACTCGAAACAAGTCTGTGAGCTCGTAAAAGTTCTTTGGTCAACCACGATGTGGAAGAGGCCACATGGGAATTAGCAGATATCGAGCGAAGTTTCCCTCATTATTTACCGACTAGACACTTTAGTCTAGGGTACGTGGGCGTACCCCTTTTTTTTGGGGGGGGGGGTAGAGCCTTTTTCGTTTGTGAGTTTAGTATGCATTTTGTTGCACTTTGGTGCATTTCAGTGACACTTTGTCTTGTATGTGTTCTTGTGTAACACTGTATTTGAATGTACTTTGTACTTCTACTTGTTGTGGTGTACTTTCGTTACACTACAATGGAAATATTATGTGCACTACGTTGCACTATTTGAAATGAAACGTGATTGTGTTTACTACCTTGCTCTACATTGCAAGTATATGTTATGACATTCAAGTATTCCTGTTGTGCTTGATGTACACTATGAACTTAGGTATATAGAGACTTGGGACTTGATCCCTAAAAACTAGATTGAGTTGTGGATGCTTAGTGGAACTTGATTCCCCACAACCTTAGAATTTAGATATGAGACTTCGGGGCGAAGTCCTTTTTAAGGGGGGTAGATTGAAATACCCCAAATCTAATAACATTATAAAACCATTATTTAATGGAAAATAATCCAAATATAAATCATTTCACGTACGCATGCAAACCCATGCATGAGAACGTACGTAAAAATAGTCGTTTCTCCATAAACGCTAAAACGCCTTAGAAGCATATGGTCAAACATGACCTTGTATGACCCTCTAATATTCAAACCAAATGGTCATACAATTATTATATGAATATATAAACATATTCCCTAAGCTATATTCAGTCAAAAACGCAAAACGCTCGGGAGTGCTCACACACGCCCTTAAAGCACGAAAAGTCCGGAGGAGTGCCGAGGTGGCACGAACTCCTATAAATTAATTCCTTGAGTTCCTAACATCATTATTAACCATTATAAAGAGAACCCACGAAGTGGTTTCTCAAAATTCAACAAAAACCTCAGGAGTATTTCTTAGCGCTCCTTTTTGGCCCGGGAGTGTCCCGACCCGTAAATTATGACATGGGTTGATGTAACCTCATGTAACTCAATGTAATGTCTTAATATATCATTATTTACTATAATAAGTGTTTAAAAACACTTGGAACTCAAAAACAATTTATTTCCCAAAATTTCCTTAGAGCACAAAAAACACACCTTCGGGTGTCACGAAAACGCGTTTTACGCAATTGCCTTGTAGTTTTTGACATGCCACGAATTGGTAATCTTAAATAGGGTTAAATTAACTTCTAAATCAGTTGGAGAGACTAGTCAACAAGGCACTCTATAGGGGCCGATTTTATGCTCAAAAACTAGTATAAAACTTACATTAAAAATTTATAAAAGGCATAAAACATGGTGACTCACCTTCCCATGTGCTATAATACTTAATGTCAAAGTATGTAGGTCTCATTTGACCAGAAGCTGTCGAAATTATGCATGGAACAAGGCCATGTGAGCTAGGAAGAAAACAAAATGTAAAAAGGCAAAAGTGGATCTAGATTCCACCTTTTTCATTTCTTAATCTTCAAGAGACTTCCATGCTCCTCCTTGGCTCTTCATCACCGATTGAGACCCCCATTTGAGCTTGGAAATCGTCCACCTACAATGAAGAAGAAGACAAGTTTATACATTGAAAAATCAAAGGAATAAAACTTACTTTTCTTACCTTGTCTTCTAGCTCACAATTATTTTCTTCCAACTCTTGCCTTGTCACACCACATGGCCGATTTCATGCTGGAAAGAAGGGCATTTATTGAGCCAATAACTCATGTAATAAACTAAGGAAAAGTATAGTCATTTGACATTAAAAATTAACAAAACAAAAATCAATTCCAAATTGCCTTCTCTTCTTACGTGAGCTTAGTCTCATTTTCCTCCTTGCACACTTCATTCACGAATTGGTAAGGCTCTCTCCTCTCTCTTCTTGCTTCATCTTCTCTTCCTTTGAAGCTCTTAAGTCCATTAATGGAGTTTTAACTTCTATCTTCATCTTTAAGGTAATTTCCTAGCATTTCTTGTCAAGCCTTGAAGCAAAACTCTTCCTAGCACACCACAAGCATTCGACATCAACTAGTGTTCCAAGGAGGTTGTCTAAACCAACATTAATCCAAGGAGCATCTCAAGGTTATCTTAAGGTAGTTTTCAAGCTTGAAAATCCTTAAAGCACATTTTATTGTGTAACCGATTTCTACTTCTTCTAAGGTTCTTTTTCTTCTTCATTTTCATGAAGGAAAGTTTTTCTTCATCTACCTTTGGTGAGCCGAAATTATAAGGAGAAAAGCTTAAGGTAAATTCTTGTAAAACTACTTACAAATCTACTTAAGATCTTTATTGAAGATCTAACTCCTAAACTCCTTCACCACTTGCATATAACCGAAGTGGAGCATCAAAATTTCATTGGAGAAAGCTTGGAGATTCAAGAAGAATTCAAGCACTTACCACCTTTGTTAAGAAGTAAGTTTACTAAGTAAATCTTTATGTTATAAGCTTTGTTAAGCTTCTAAAAATTATACAAAAATTATGTACATCTCCTAGGTTAATTAAAACCGAAACTATATGGTATTATATGCCAAAATATAATCTATAACATATATGGAAATATTTACCTTAAGACACATTTTTGTGTCACAAAATTTATTTATGTTACATATAATTCAAGCCGAAATGTCAAGGGCAAAATACTTTATTTTGAGCTAAGAATCAATATAAGACATTACAATAATTTTTACATGAGTTATATGACTCATATGAGTTTATGTACATTTATTATGACATATAAATCCACTTTTATATACTATATGGTGACTATTTAATTATGGCCAAATTGCCTAAGTGAAAGAATAGATTTTTATGAGCTACTTATGTATATAAACTTATACTACAAAGTTTAGTGAGTTAAAAATATTTTATTAGTGCTTAAATGGCTAATTAATTAAGTTATGTGGCAAAGATGTAATTTTTACAAAGTTTGGTGTATAATTTGTGAAAGCCGAGAGTTAAGAGTATATTTTAGTAATTATGATATATATAAGGTTAGGAATTTAGTTCATGAATTTTAGATAATTTAAACAAGTGTTAAATACATTTTATAAAGTTTTGGGCTACTATGTAATTTATAAAAGTTGTTATGAAAGTTTGAAACTTAATAGTGGGCGAATTCATAATTAAGAGAATTATTAGGTTCATTTTCGAAATTTGGAGGAATTAAATATTTAAGCTATAGTTTATAAGTTATTAAGTAACTATTATAAGTTTTGGGGTGAAAATGTAATTAATGGAAAGTACATGACCAAAGCCGAATTACTTTGGGTTTTTTGGTAATTTAAGAATTTTATATATGTAATTCGGCATTTATGGAGAATCAAAAATTAAAACTATAGTTTATAAGGCATTATGTAAAGGTTATAAGATTTGTGGTTAGATTGTAATTATAGGAAATAAATTATTAAGGCCGAGAATTTAAGGGGCTAAGTTGTAATTTTTGAAAGTTATAATATCTAAAAGCTATATGCCAAAATATTAGTGTGACTATGTAATTTAGCTAAATAAGAAGTTAAAACTCTATAATATAATGAGATTAGAATTTAAATATAAAGTTTATGTATTAATGTGGTTGTTTTGTAAATATCGAAATATAAGGGTAAGAATTTAGATTTAAATAAATATAGGTCCTATATGGATATTTGGAGGAATTAGAAAGAAAGAATTTTGATTAAAGGAGTTATGAAGTTTAAACTATGACTTATATAGTTATAAGGAATTTAAAGGTAACCAATGATTATTACTTTTGTTAAAGGAGAATAATGAAAACTATAAGATTTTATGTCCATGTATGGCATATAAAAATAGTTAAGAATTATAAGTTGTTATGTCACTAGACAATTGAAAATAATAACAAATATAGTACATGAATAAATAAATACATTTTGTACATAAAGGAATTATGAATAAATAAAAGGAATAACAAATAAGTTATACATAAAATCATGAGGTAATTAAAAGAAATAAACCTCACATAAATAACAAATACGAGATTTGTTAAAAGATCCAATAGAATTATTATATAAGGGTAACAATAAATTAACTGTAACACCCCCTAATAAAACCATCCTATAATGAAGCGCCTGACAATATCAATAAGTTAACTTTGGCAGCGGTATAACTACATCCGGGTGCTACACGCCAACCACCCACGTGGTTTGACATGACCACTTCTACCAACATCAAGTTACGGTCTGCATGACTGGAAACAGCTCTCACCAAAACTCATATACGATATAAGAGCAATTTCAAATATTGAGTGTCTACAACAATTGCCATTAGAAACTGAAAATTACATCTCGGGTACATTAAACATATAGCCACATCCTCAAACGTTATCCCTGATGGACTACCCCCATGGTAGCCATCCCGCCTACGCTCCGCTATCGTCCGCATAATACCTGTAAAAAATTTGGTTTGGGAAGGGACTCAGCAAACTACGCTGAGTATGAACGTGTGTAGCCCGTATGTTGCCGGGCACACGACTACTTGGTCGAATATTATTAAGTCAATTTACATGCTATAATAAAGCAGTAAAACACACCACAGTACATCATAGTTTCATACACACTTAAAGGTAGTAACACATCAGCAACAACAACCAAGCACAACATGCTGGCATCATAGCACATCGAGCTGCTAGTATAGCAACAAACAATTCATGTAAGTAATAAAACGTGTGCATAGGTATGTTATACCCATGATCCTCACTATGGGATCATTCGAGCGTTGTGTGTTTTCATTCCTTTTCTCTTGTCCCCTTAAAGCGTATTTCCTTCCTCTTTCCTTGCACCAGGTCTGGGGATATAGTTTGGATCCCGTGACCATCTCATGTAGGTGCTAATCTTTCCTTGTTCTTTAAGGGTTATTTGTGAATTCTCTTATCACCACGAGTTGAAGAACTTCTTCTCATAGCCAATCCTCCATTCCCCGCGTCGTGCGTCGAGGAAGGGGGTCTCTCTAGACTTCGGGATGTGTTCCACCATAGGTATTTTTTTACTTTTCATTATCATTATAAGTTCGACACCATAGTGGGTATCATGAGAAGTCCTCTATAGTTTAAGAGGAGTTTCCCTTTATACATTCCTCTGTTTTGTTTACGTAGTTCGTGTATTTCATCTCAAGGTTTCATCAATGAGAAGGGACTACACTACTGTGTGCGCGCTAGTAATATGCAGCAATGATATATATAACAAGCATATAAACAAGTCATAGCAAGCAATCCAATTTCATGCTAGTCTTATGGTCATTATCAACAAAGGCACGCAGCACACAAGCCGTGTAACACGGCAACATACGAACCACACATGTCCATACCTTATTCAGAAGCAGAGCAGTCTCACACACGGGGTCCCGGTTGACGTTCGTTACGGCCCTAACGTTGATTAAAACAATTGTCGGTTATAATTTCAAATGACGACCCTGGTGACATTTCCTAGTTTATTTCATTTTATCGGGGTCGTTCCCTAGGTGAATTCTTTGTTGAATGTTCAGCTGATATTTAGCCCTTAGAACTCTCCCAGTATGACCGTAACTTTATTTACCCCTAGGGCATTTACATCGACGTTTTACACGTTAACTTAATTCTTTCTCTAACTAATACTTTAGAGTATTTCAAGCACCAACTTGTGACAAGTTTATCTAGGAACAAATTTAAATTGGCCTAAGATGTATTCCCTCCTAGCTAATTAGGTTAGCATGTTTTAAGCCTATTATCATAATAATATAGTCCTTAATATACCCCTAAGATTTATTTATACAGAACTTCCAAACGTTCCAATTTGGAACACATCCCATGTGATACCGTGTTTAACTTCACCTCTGATGTAGCAAACTGATGGATAACCTTCTCAGCATGTTGCACTAACCTAACTAAAGGTTTTTAGCCATGATTTGGGTTCTTTGTTAATCCACCGCATCACTCTTAACACATCTGCAACTCACTCATACAGAGACAGCATGTTTCAGAAACCAGGAACACCCACTCCAGGTATCTTCCCATTCAGTCTTTTTTTTTTCCTTTTTAAAAGCGTTAGCTGTTTTGTGTTTTTGTTTGTTTGGTTTTTTTGTTTTTTTCAAAATGCTTACTCTCTTAGATAGATGTGTTGGTAGGATTTGAAGTCCAATTTCAGACCATTCAGCACACTTAATACTTCTCCTCTTTCTATACATAAGCAACCACTGATAACATTCGAACAGAAACCGAACTGGTGCACTTTTCTTCGTCAGCTTGTGTGACTGATGTCTAAGATTCCAAACGGGTATGGCCACCTAGTGAGTGTATTAATAATGTTTTAGATCCACTGTAAAGCCCACAACATCTCTTACTTCCTTGAAAACCGTTTAGACAGCGAACAACTCTTCGAAAACAGAAAACACCAAACTGAAATTCTCGATTCTATTTCTTCTTGACTCTTGTGTTTAGTCAGCTCAGCTGATGATTTAAGTTTCTCACACGTTTTGCAAGTCTAGCTGCAGTTATTAGCTATGGTTTGGGTTTACTTTAAAACAACACCCCACTATTAGCACCTTGGGAAGTTACCCATACTGAAGCACACAGTTAGAAAGAAAAAAAACTGAAACGCCTCCATCGGTGCATCCTCAATCCCACTTCTTCTCTGATGTACTTCTTTGATTTATATCGTCCCAAAAGCGTTTATAAACCTCACTTAAGAATATTAGAGATGTTTAAATTGAACCCAGCTCTAAGCAACACTCTCAATGCACCTACAAATATAGTTATACCAACTGAAAAGGAAATGAAAACTGAAACTACTAAGCTGATGTATTCGTTCTCTCTTTGCTCTTGAAACTGATTTCAGGTTTCCCCCCCCAGGTGTTTAGCTACTCTGAGTTACGAGGCCTTGGTAGGTATTTAAAATCTCAAGGCAACCACATGGCCCTACTAACAACCCTCACTTTTTTGGCATGTCTTAGTACTGAAACCAGACAATTCCCAGAAGCTGAAAATATAAAACTGAAACGCCCAGCCGAGGCATTTTTTTTTGGTTGCTTCCCATTCTGCTCTTTAGCCTGACCTTAAATTTCTCTCAATCCCCTTACCCAATTAGTTAAATGTTTAATCCAGGTCTCAACTTCAAAACAGATTCACCACACATTTCTTAGGCTTCTGAAAGATTAGTATACAGAAGGGCTGAGTCTGCAGAAACTGAAAACTACACTGATGTGTTCTCTTGTATGGTTTTTCTTCCTGCACTCTAAGCTGACCTACCACTCCTCCCTTTGTTTACACTCAGCCCCACACTTTGGTAAGCTTTTAGATCAGTCATCAAGTAAACCCTATCTCTTAGCTTACTTCAGGAAGGGTAATACACAGCGAGAAACAACAATCTTACAAACCGATATACCTTCTTCTTTCTTTTTCCGCTTGAGATTTAAACTAGATTCTAGTTTGCCCCAGATGTTAATAGCTAGTTACTCAGTGTAATACAGTTTCAACTTTTAAAACATTTCTAAGTGACTAAGGGCTTCACTACTGAAAGTTCTTACACCACCTGCAGACTGGAAATCAGCAGTCAGAAGCTGATACAAGGTTGTTTTCTCTTTTCTCTTTTTTTTTTCAGTGCCATGACTTCCAGCTCCTACCTAATTACTAACTCACGTAGTTTAGTTTATGCTCATGCTCTTAAGTTTGATACAGACCTAAAACATTATTAAAGCTACTGAAACATGTCAGTACTAACTACAAACTGAAACAGAAACTAGAAACTGGTGTAACCTCTTTACCTCATTTCTTTGTTTGCAATTTGACTTCCAATTCTTCCCAGCTGTTGTAGTTTCTCAGTTGAGTGTTTTGATAAGGTTTTAACTTTGAATTAACCCAAGGAAACAGGGACTACTCTTTTGAAACTCATTTACACAGAATCTGTAAAACTGCAGAACTGGAAAATGACTTCAGTTTGCTCCTCCACTCCTAGTACATCAATGGGCTTTTCTTCTCTTATTGAACACCCCAACGTTTTGCTAACTTAGACAGGTGCACCCACAATGTTTTAAATACATTATTAAGTCAATACCATCCTCATACTGCCTCTGAGAAGTTAGTAAACAGACACACAAAATTTCTGAAACTGAATTAGCACCTGTCTACTCTTTCTTCTTATTTCACGGTTAATGTACAAGGTTGAGTTTCTTTAACTCTCCCAAAGTGTTTATAACTTAGTTAGGCGTGTTAACAAGGTGTTAGGTTCATCATTATACCAGTAGAATCCTTATAACTCCTCTGGGACTTAGTTTTACAGAAATAACCGTTATAGAGTTGGTTCTGATTTCTGCTCACTCTTCTTTCTTTTTTTAACGTTCTCACAAGTCTACTGGGTCATTAAAGGGTCTTATCTTTGCTTTGTAACTATCATTAACCTAACACTACCTCTATATCATATCTAGAAAATTAGTAGACAGAGGAAAAAGAACACTACAGAACTGCTGTTAAAAACCGGTTTTCAAGGGCCTCACCTTTAGGAGTTCTAGGAGAGGGTTGGTCTCAGGATTTCCAGAGCTCTACCCTTAGTTATCATGCAGAGTTCTTGCGAGATAAAAACAAAACAGGAAGTTTAGAGGGCAGAACAGGAAGCAAGGAAGAGATGTAAGGAAGGTGGGTTGTGTTCTTACCGTGAAGTAGGTTTTAATTCACCAGAATGTTCTAGTTTTTTTTTTTCCTTAGCAAGTCTCTGCACACCTTGTGAGGATATTCCCAACGCATGCACACAGAAGTGAAAAGAGGAGTCAAATGCAAGAGCTTTTGGATACAACAAAACAGAAGAGAATGAAAAGGATTAGGCAACTGATATCCACCTTGTTAGGTTAGGAAACTGATTACTTTGCTCCAGGTTTTTGCTGTCTGTTTACACTGATTCTGCGGACTGGAGTGGAGATTAATGCCTGGTTGTTGGTGGGAGTTGTGTGCCCTTACTTTCTGCCTGATTCCCCAGCATTTAACCCCAGCATTGGAGTATGGCTTGACTGGTTCTGAGCTGCTGGCAATCAGATAGCAATGAGGAATACTGGAACACTTGGTTATTTTCAATCGGAACAAAAACACTTAGATGGTGTTTATGGTCTCCAAGTTTCAAAGAGTATGGGCATGAACGAATGGGTTAGTGGGGCTGCCTCCTTGTCTGGTTTTCTAGAACTAGAAGTCGACGGTGGGGCATGGGTTGACTGATTTACACTTGGTGACTGTAGTCTGTTTTCTTTCACTGAAACCGACAGCAACAGTGCTCTGGTTATACATGCTGTTCTGGTTCTTTTTTTTAAAAAGGAAACACCCTATACATGGGATGTATTTAGGATTGAGTTAGTGGGACAATGCTCCCAAGTTCCTAGAGAATTCATGGGTTATCTACCGTGAGTTGCACAACAAACTCTGAAGGTGGATGCAACTGTTTGCTGCACCGATTCTCGGACAGAGCAGGGGACATGGGATGGTCTGGTGTCCTCTTTTGTTTTGATTCCAATGAATTTACAGAAGTAGGCGAGAGGGTAAGAGGGTAAAGCGTGAGTAGGAGTGTGGTCTCCAGTTCCAAGAGGGTGGAGTGGGAATGCAAGAGGGAGGTTGCTGTGTACATGTCGGTAATGGGGAACAAAAGCAGTGGTTACTGTGGAATTTTCAATTCTCTGTACTTAATTTAGTGGTTTAGTTAGTCTAACAGTGTATCATTACCTTTGTGTCTAGAAGTGCAGAAAGTTATCGAATATGAGCACAGCTCAACTGGTTACAGCGTTAGGAGGGGTACGAGAGGTATGGGATTCGAATCCCGACTAGAGTGGGTTTGCTCTATTTTTTTTATAAGTGTACTTTCATGCTTATTTTATCGTTGTTACATCCGTATACATATATGTAACTAATTTAGCTTGTCACGTTGTTGCTTATAACGACTATTTTATTTCGTCGCGTTTTAGTTATACATATATATATGCCTATATATTTTTACGCGACTGTTGTGTTACGTCACGTTATTACTTGTGCACGTAACGTGGTAATATTATAACGTTGGTTGTACGTATGTATATATATATATATATATGTATACGGGTGACTATATCGACGTTCTCATGTTTGCGTCGCATTATTAACCATAACATCTTCGGTTTCGAGATGTGTGTTCGTATGAGTTTACGTTTACGATTATAATTTGTCCAAGGTATATAGGATGTTCATACAATTTATTGGGCGCACTAGTGGTATTTACTTTACGCACCGATAGGTACAAGCGATATAAGCATCCGTTTGGATCTATATTTTAAATACCATAATATTTCATGGTAATTATTACACAATTTAATTTAATCTTCACTAATTTACAGTGGTAATTACTCGGGGTTCATTAACCCTCTCAGTTAATCCTATTCTAGGATTTGTTGACCAGACGTTGGACCAGGGTATAATCAACTGCAACCTACGGTGAACGGTATGGGATTCTTGCAACCTGTTTCTACCGGATTCACCGGCTTGTTGCTATCTGTTGTTTTGAAATAACGACCAAGATAATTAATGTAAATGTTGTTTACTCTTGTGCACTGTTGTATTATTTTATGTGCGTGAATGATGCTGACTACAACGTGATGTCCCACGCATACAAACACTACTATACCAGTGGATTAAATACCTGCGTTTCAGTATACCGAGGACTTGTACTCAAGTCTCTCACTAACTTCACTTTAAACAAACGTCATTATCCTAAACGTGATAATGGACAATACACATTGTGTTCTTATTAACGTCTTTATATGACACTTAACAATTCTATACTACGAGAACGAGGAGCCCAGTTGGATCTGGCCATGCATGCTACAGGAGTTGTACCTGTCTCAGGTCGTCTCCTATTCAGTTATACGTCGCGACGGAACATTCAGTGGAGAGGAAGACTTTATTCCTCTCGAGGGTTCTATTCCCATCAGTTCAGTGGAGAGGAAGACTTCATTCCTCTCGAGGGTACGATTCCACATTTCTCAGTACAAGAGTTAACTCGTATCTTCTGAGGGACTAGTTTCCTAACCTTTCAATTTAACAAGGTCACTATACCTTCACTATTTGAAATACTCAGTTATACTGTTAGTCCCATTGTGTGGACCCAACTATCATTAAAAGATTACTGTTCAGCTAACTTGACCTTCTGAAGTCTTGTTCTATGTGACATTATTGTCCTTGTATGGATACTTGTTATTATCCTACTATGTTTGTTTACAGCTTTATAAAAATGATCTGCATGTATTCGACAAAGTAGTTGGTGTGGCCCGGTCGACGATGGGCTGCACGTTTTCCATACCAGCATTGTTTGCTGAGCCCCTTTGGGGGCACCCCCATTTTTCAGGTACCTGAAGTTGAGAAGATTACCACACCGAGTGTAGGTGGGGTAGATTCAAGCTATGGGAGTCTCCTTCTAGATAATTGTTTTTACTTAAGTAATTTACATTTGAGTTGATTCCTAGTATCTCGGATTGTATTCGTATTCAGACCGTGACTTTTGGAGATTGTATTTGGAGTTAGCCTGTTGGTCACAAGGGGTGGCCAACGGCATTGTAATACCGCCCGGTTGTTGTATTTATTTCCGCTGCAGTTGTATTTTATTTGGGAGTGATCGCCGTTCAGGTTATTGGATTTCGGGTTGGGGTGTTACAGAAATTGTTGAAAAAATTGGTGGAGAGTCTAAGCATTCATGGAAAGACTTGCTAATACAAATGGAACTTCTTCATGGCAGAAAATAGATATGTATAAGGAGAGGAGAAGTGCATCAAGAATGAAAAAGGTCGTTTCCCCTCACTTGAGTAGGACAATGTCCTCATTGGTCAAAGCTAAACCCAAAGGGAAACAAATAGAAGACCTTGTCGAAGCACGAAACATAGAGTACATAAAGTTGTAGAGCCGTGTAAGTATTTAGCGAACTAGTACTCCCCTGGTAAGACTTGAATTGGGCAAAGAGTTCCCCCACACTGGAGAGTGTCTGGGGTCATGGTGAAGTGCGGAGACCCAGGAAAATTTTGCAAGAGTTCCTCTTGCATGTGTCTTACTCAGCGCTGAAGGGTGCTTGCATGCAGTGTGTCTGTAACTACAATGCATAGACAAAAATAAACGAGGCGCAATAGGATTCCGAGGAATACACTTAAAGCCCATGGTTAGAAATCAAAAGGGGACTCATAAGTGAGTCCAATATCAAATGGGTTCACTGAGTTATAATTTAAACTGAAAGCATAGAGAGAGTACGGAAAAGCATAACTAAAGAAAAGAGAAAATACAATAAGATAAACAATCTCCAGAAATACATAACAAGTTTCAAGAAATGGGACTCCAAGCACCCAACTCCATGAGCAACCTACGGGCCCGGTGCTTCACCGCGCTCGAGCATGCAGCGCAGCTCCTCATACTGGGCGGCCAACTCCTTCACGCTTTACTGGTGGTGCCTCGAATTCCTCCCAGGAAACCGTGAAAGGTGGTGGGGCTGGTAGGGCTGGTAGCGGGGCAGCCGCAGTAGAGTACGTGGAGCGGGAAGAGGAGCTGGAGGAGGACTCTGCGCTGCTGGCTGGCCGTATCTTCTCCCAACCTCCTGGAGCACGGCGAAACCCCATCCGCCGGAGGGCAGCATGGTCAATGGGAGCCATGGGAGGCTCAGGACCGCATCTCCAACGTCGACTCTCGCACTCAAGGACTGAGTGTGGAGGAAATGAGGGTAGCCGAGGTGCTGGGTATCCCGCTTCACGACCATGTGGCAGAGGTGGTCAAACATCAGCCCTGTGATGGAGAATGGCCTGTCTGGATTCGAGGTTGTGATGTTGTTGAGGAGGAAACAGTCCATGGCATTTATATCCTTACTGTCCCGGGGCAGAATGTTGTAACGGATCAGGCAAGGATGACGCGCTGAGCGGCGTCCTGGATCATATTCGGGGTCATGGTGACCCGGGACACGGTGCCCGACTGATTCTTCTTGCGGCGCGTGGTCGGGAGAGTGGCGAGAAACTACTGGCGGTGGCTCTGGAGGTAGCTGTCGGGGAGGTAGTCGGTGCTGTCGTAATCCTCCGGAGGTATGTCCAAGGCCTCAATGAAGATCTATTGAGTGATCTCGATCTTCTCTACCTCCGACATAGGAGATGAGCTTGGAGACGCCCTCCCTAGCCGCGTTCGCATAGAACTGTCGGACGAGGTCAGGGTAAAGCTCACCACCCATCGTCAAGAAGCGACACATCCGAAAAAATCGAAGAGGGACTGAAGGTCGAGGTCCTCGACGATGGACGGGTCCACGTGACGCTCCTGGACGAACTCTCGGCGGGGCCCATTATGGAACCAATTCTTGACCTCTTCAGTGATGAAGATGCCGTCTATCAGTCGGGTTTCAGATGGGAGCCTGGCCATGCCGCGGCGGAAGGTGGCTCGGTCGACTGGTTGCATTGTCTGAAACCAAAGATAAGAAAAAAAAACAAGGAAAGAAAAACAAAATACAAAACACAAAAGGAGAGTTAATGATCGATAAGGTAAAAAAGAAAGATGCAAAAACGACACAACAATTCACAAAAATTTTGGCATGATCTCCCCCGTTTTCCTATGTGTTCTCGGTTCTAAAAACCTCCACAACCTTACCCAAGCAGCCAGCATTCAGATAGTGAACCAGGCCAATGGCATAATACAATCAAGGAGTTCACAACGCACCCAACGACTTCAACAAGGGATCCATGTAAACACATTGTGAGGTATCCGAATTCCGAACCTCAAAAGTGCATTATCTGAAACATGTGACCAATCAAGTGCCCACTATCATCCTAAAAGTCCCAATGACCAGGGCACGATTTAAGCGAAAGTAAACAATGCATATATGGCATTATCGAATTTAGACCATTAACCACTTAAATCATGCGAGAACCACCAAGTTGCAACATTTTCAATCTCCAAGCACACACACAATCCCATAAATAATCATTCACCACACAATTCAAATCCACATATTTGCAAAAATCTCAATTTCCCACCTAAGGCCCCGTTTGGTTCGACCTAATTCTATCCCAAAGTGTAACTTGCTCAAAAATGTCAAAAATTGACAAGATAAAGTGAGATTCACATACCTTAGTGTTTGGGTGGTGAAAATAAGTAAAAATTTGACAGATTTGGGGCTAAAATCGGTGGAACCGATTTGGGGGTTTGAAAAAAAAATTAGGGATTTGGGGGATTGGGGCTGTGGTGGAGGGCGACGTTGGTGGCTGCTGGCGTCGGAGAATGGCGGGGCCGGCGTGTGGGTGGGTGGCGGTCGTAGCGGCGGTGCGGTAGTAAGGTGCTGGTGCGGTGGGCTGGGGAGTGCAGCGCGACAGGGAGGTGGGGGAGTATGTCGGGGACGATAGGAAAAAGAAAGAGGGAAAGAAGAAAGAAAGAAAGGAAGAAAGGAGAAGGAAGAAAGGAGAGAAAATTAAAAACGTTGTGTTCCTTCTTTTTTTTTTTCAATATTTTCGACAGGACCGCCCCACAGGGGCGGTCCGCATGGGCGGTCCCTAACAGAGAGCGTATTTTTTTTTCAAAATTTTCGATTGGTCCGCCCCACAGGGGCGGTCCACATGGGCGGTCCGACAGAGAGTAGTTTTTCCAAAAAAAAATATTTCGACGGGACCGCCCCACAGGGGCGGTCCCCAACAGAGAGCAAATTATCGGTGAAAATCGACGGGTCCGCCCCACAAGGGCGGTCCGTAGGGGCGGTCCGCAACAGAGAGCAAAATCGCAGAGGAAATCGACTGGACCGCCCCTGGGCGGTCCATATGGGCGGTCCGCAACAGAAACCCAAATTTTCATTTTTCTTTCACCTCAATTCATCCAATTTCACACACTCCAAGTCCCAAAATCACAAACAACAGTAAAACTAAACACAAGCACCAAAAACACAGGCAAAAGCAATAATGAAAACTAACAAGTTAAAACACTTAAACAGGCAAGGAAAGAAATCCGGGTTGCCTCCCGAAAAGCCGCCCTTCTTTTTAAGGTCTTTGGCTAGACCATAGTAAGGTTTAGATGAAACCTGGTTCCCGAAGGAAGATAGGACGAGCTTTGACCCGTTTAATGTCACCTCCCATGTAATGCTTGAGCCTCGAACCATTAACCATGAAGGTTCCACCTTTCGTGTTCTTTAACTCCACAGCACCATACGGGGTCACCTTAGTGATAGAGAAAGGCCCGGCCCAATGAGATTTGAGCTTACCAGGGAACAGCTTTAACCGAGAGTTGTAGAGTAGGACCCGATCTCCCGCATGGAATTCTCTCTTGAGGATCATTTTATTGTGCCATCTCTTTGTCTTGTCTTTGTAGATCCGGTTGTTCTCATAAGCGTCTTCCCGGATCTCTTCTAACTCTGTCAGCTGAAACTTTCTCTTTTCGCCGGAACTCTTGAAGTCATAATTGAGTGCTTTTACAGCCCAATATGATTTATGTGCAAGTTCAACCGGTAGGTGACAAGCTTTCCCGTAGACAAGACGGTAAGGGGACATACCAATGGGAGTCTTGTAGGCTGTTCGGTATGCCATAGTGCATCGTCGAGCTTTAGAGACCAATCCTTCTTGAAGAATTTACCGTTTTCTGCAAGATCCATTTCAGCTCTCTATTGGTGACCTCGGCTTGTCCATTAGTTTGGGGGTGGTAAGGTAGAGCGACCTTATGTCTCACTCCGTACTTCTCTCATTAAAGCTTCGAATTGCTGGTTGCAGAAGTGAGAACCCCCGCCACTAAGGATTGCTCTAGGTACTCCCAACCTTGTAAAGATATTCTTTCTCAGGAACTTGGTCACCACCTTAGCATCATTTGTGGGAGAGGCAACGTCTTCCGCCTTGGTCACGTAGTCCACAGCTACAAGGATGAAGAGATTAGAGCAGGAGGAAGGGAAGGGTCTCATGAAGTCTATGCCCCACAAGTCAAATTGTTCAACCTCTAGCATCACATTAAGAGGCATTTCATGTTTTCGGGAAGAACAAGGTCATGGCAATCTTGTGTAAGGTTTTCCAGAAGAAACGTGCTTGTAGAACTTTTGCTGCGGTCCTTGCCGGCCCATGATGCCCTCCCACTTCAAGAGAGTGGCAATGGGTGAGAATGTCTTGCACTTCACTCAGGGGTACACATCTCCTTATCACCCCATCAATACAAGTCTTGAAGAGGTAAGGATCATCCTAGAAGTAGTGCTTCGAGTCAGCGAAGAATTTCTTCCTCTGCTGGTAGGTCAAGTTATGGGGCACTACCCACTCTTGCCAAGTAGTTTGCAAGATCAGCATACCAAGGATCATCAACTTCCTTGATCACGAAAACAGTCTCATCCGAAAGAACTCATTTATAGGAACACCTTCATCGGGCACTTCCATGCGGGAAAGGTGGTCGGCCACCACATTTTGCACACCCGGTTTTATCTCTGATTTCGATCTCAAACTCTTGTAGCAACAAAATCCATCTCAACAACCTTGGTTTGGCATCCTCTTTGGTAAAAAGATATTTCAAGGCTGAGTGGTTCGTATGCACAATCACCCTACTTCCCAAGAGGTAAGAGCAAAACTTATCTAATGCAAAGACAACCGCTAGAAGCTCCTTCTCGGTTGTGGCATAGTTTTTCTGAGCATCGTTGAGCGTCTTGCTTGCATAGTAGATAGTTCTCAGAATCTTCTCCCTTTTCTGACATAGGGCTGCCCCCCACAGCATAGTCGCTTGCATCACACATTATTTCAAAAGGGAGGCTCCAATCTGGTGACACGACTATCGGGGTTGAGATAAGGCACTCTTGAGAGTGTTGAAGGACTTCAGACATTCTTCAGTGAATTCAAATTTTGCATCTTTGGCTAAGAGATCACACAGAGGTTTAGAGATTTTGGAGAAGTCCTTGATGAACCTTCTGTAGAACCCGTCATGGCAAGAAAGCTTCTAATGTCTTTAACCGAGGTGGATGGTGGTAGCTTCTCGATGACTTTGACCTTGGTCCGGTCAACTTCAATCCCATTGGAGGAGATCTTGTTCCCGAGGATGATCCCTTCTCTCACCATGAAATGACATTTCTCCCAATTGAGTACTAGATTGGTTTCCTCACATCGGGAGAGAATGTCGTCCAAGTTCTCTAGGCAAGAGTCGAAGGAGCAAAGACCGAGAAATCGTCCATGAAAACTTCCATGCTTTTTTCAATAAAGTCGGAGAAGATGGCCAGCATACACCTTTGGAACGTTGCGGGAGCATTGCATAATCCGAAAGGCATTCTTCTATATGCGAACATTCCATAAGGGCATGTGAAGGTGGTCTTCTCTTGATCTTCCGGGGCTATGGGGATTTGGAAGTACCCCGAGTAGCCATCAAGAAAGCAATAAAAGTCCTATCCGGCTAACCTCTCTAGCATTTGGTCGATGAGGGCAAGGGGAAGTGATCTTTCCTTGTAGCCGTGTTCAACTTCCGGTAGTCGATGCACACTCTCCAACCGGTTGTTGTTTCTTTGGGGAATCAGCTCCCCTTTTCATTCGACACCACCGGATTCCTCCTCCTTTATTTGGTACCTCCTCTGGGTCACAGGCTCTGACCTCACCCTTGACTATCGGATATGGGGTAGATGATCCCGGAGTCGAGTAGCTTAGGACCTCCTTTTTAACTACCTCCTTCATATTCGGGTTGAGCCGCCTTTGAGGTTGAACGAGTGGTTTGTAGTTGTCCTCCATGAAGATTCGACGAGTACAGAAGTGGGGATTGATATACCCTTTATATCGGAGATTGACCAACCAATTGCCCCCTTGTGGTTTCGAAGCACCTTCAACAAACTTTCCTCTTGTGCACTGTGAGGGAGGAGGAGATAATGACAGGTAGATCACAAGGTTCAGTCAGATAAACATATTTTAAATGAGAGGGTAAGTTTTTCATCTCTACGGTGGGAGGCTTCTCGACCGAAGGAGGTATTCTTTGCTCGCTTCTATCCAAAGCAGCTACCATTTCATTCACCTCCGGATCCATCTCATGTTCATCATCAGACTCAAGCAAAGCAAAAACTCAAAGCATCATAATTAGAGTGAGGGGGTGGATTATTTGTAAAATGGAGTCGACACAAATCTATTACAAAAATAGCTTCCGCATGCGCGGGTCTTTCATCACTATCTTAGACATGTCAACTCAAGCTTTTCATCATGAAGACGCAAAATAATCTTCCTTTTTTCACATCTATCAAGGTTCTAGTAGTTCTTAAAAAAACGTCCCAAAATCAAAGGGACCTTGACATCTTCTTCCATATCAATCACTATAAAATCAGCGGGGAAAACAAAGGTTCCCACAGTCACTACCAAATCCTCACTTTTCCTTTGGAAAACACTAAAGACCTATCAGCAAGTTGTAATTGCACAGTAGTAGGTGTGCACTCACCAATCCCAAGTTTATTAAAAATTGAAAGTGGCATGAGATTTATACTAGCTCCTAAATCACACAGACCACTACCGCAATTAAATTACCAATAGAACAAGGGATGATAGGCAAACCAGGGCTCCAAGCTTCGGAGGAGGGTGCCTTCGTAGGACCGCTAAAATTTCTTCAGTGAGATGCACCGTTTCAGCTTCTAGCAAAGATCTCTTGTTTGTGAGAATGTCTTTCATGAACTTTGCATAGATGATCATCTGTTCAAACATCAGCAAAAGAAATGCTAATTGTCAATTTCTTGAAAATACTTAAAAACTTCCCAAATTGCTCATCTAAATTCTTTTCTTTGAGCTTATTCGGGAAAGGAAGTGAAGGGAGATGTTTAGCAAGAGTGGAAGAGATAGGTAATTCAGGAGACTCCTTCTCCTTGGAAATATTTTCTTGTGGACATTGAACTCCTCAGTATCTCTCGGTCTTCCTCTTGACTTTCTTGATTTTTTCTTCTCTGGTCTTCTATCATCTTCATCTTAGGAGAGGGTTAGGCTTCTACTTGGAGCCTACCGCTTCTCAAGTAACCATCTTACTTGGTTCTCCTCTGGGTAGCTTGTTCTCTTGGGTTAGGCTTCGGTTGACTTGGGAGGGTGCCCGACTGTCTATGAGCAAGTTGTTCTGAGATTTGATCAACTTGAGTTTTAAGACTCTGATTAAATGTCATCTGGTTGGCATTGAAGGCCTCCTGCTCGGTGAACTTAGTTTGGGCGTGTAGTCATTAGTATTCATGTCATGTATTTTGCATGTTTTATCATGGCTTCCATTCTAGCCATGTTACCATCAAAAGAGGAGAGGATGATGGTTGTTGTTGTTGTTGTTGTTTGAATCCCGGCGGGTCACCTTGAGGTCTATACCCCATTTGAGAATTGTTTGCTTGGTGTGGCCCTTGAGGTTTATAACCCATCGAGTTGTTGAAAATATTACTCGGTCCTCCTTGGGTGGAATCATTGTTCCTCCATGAGAAATTAGGATGATTTCTCCATGGGGCGTTGTTGTTGTTATAGTTGTAGCCGGGGCGGTTGCTAACAAAGTTAACATCTTCTTGTTCCTGATGTAACTTGTAACTCTTCTTCACAAAATGGGTCTCATGGGGACCCGCACATATAGCACACCCCTCTGTGGCTGAAGTGGAAGATGATGAAGCTACAGATTTTGCAATATCTTTTTGGGATGTAGCAAGCTTCTCTACCATCTTTGTGAGTGAGGATATTTGGGCGGAAAGGTGATCGGATGGTTCGACATGAAGTAGACCGGCCGCTCTTGGAGTTCTTCCCTTATTTCTAGCCCATTGCCTCGTGTTGCTGGTCATTGTCTCAAGAAGTTCCATTCCTTCTTGAGGGGACTTGGTCATGAAGCTACCTCCCGCGGATGAATTCACAAGCAAAGGTTCCCATCATCAAGCCCATTAAAGAAAGATAGGCATAACGATTGATCATCCAACCCATGGTGGGAGCAATTCATTAACATCTCCTTGAACCGGTCTCATGCATCGTACAAGGTTTCTTCGGGCTCTTGGTAGAATGTATTAATCTCTCCAATCAGTTGCCTCGTCCTACTAGTCGAGTAGTATTTGGCAAGGAACTTTTGAGCCATTTGTGCCCATGTTTGGATCGATTGGGGCGGTAAACTTCTAAACCATCTCGATGCTGAGTCGGATTAGGAATGGGGGAATAGCTACAACCGGATTCTCTCCTTTACCATACCGGCTTTCCCGAAGGAATTGCAAAAGTCGAGGAAGAGACTTAGGTGGTTCGGAGCGTCATCTGGATTTGCTCCACTGAACTTTCCTAAGTCCCGGACTGCGGTAATGAAATGAGTCTTGAAGACCCATTGTCTCGCTTCCTCCGGTGTCAACACTGGGAGGACTATAGCCGAAGGCATTCCTTCGGTATCCGACTGGTGGTAATCAGAGAGGGCTCGTGTTGCTGCTGCCCATTAATCTCAATTTCTGGTTGATCTTGATCCGCCATGTTTAAATCTCTAACGCGTCTTCTCAGAGTGCGCTCAAGTTCGGATCTCGGACTAGCAAGTGGGGAGCTACTAGACCGAGTGTTTGGCATACACAGAAGAAACACAAGGTACCTAATCGGTCACCAGAACAACCAGCACTACAACTTAGCAATAGAAATATAAACAAGGATAGGATAAAACAACAAAAACGAAAACACAATAAAAAAAAACAAAACACTAAACTTTGAACAAAAGCAAAAACTAAAAATACCGAAACTAGGGAAATTGATGGAATCAATCTCCCCGGCAACGACGCCAAAAACTTGTTGTGCAAAAACTATATAACAAGGTATATAAATAAATGCAAGGAATAGGAAAGTGCACCTAATCGGTGTAGTACAACAAGTGTCGTATCCACAAGGAAATTGGTCCTAACTTCCTAGTCTCGGTACTTAGTAATTGAAATGAAAACAGTAAATTGGGTTTAGCCGGCGGCAAGCTTGATTGTGTTGGTAGAGTAATTGCAAGAAACAAGTAAACTAAAGGTGATAGTTTAATGGATTGGATGGAGAAGTACTTTGGGAATTGGCAATCACCCAAACTACCTAGATAGGCTAGCAACTCTTCTTATGCCATAGTTGTCTTTTAGAACAATGATAATAACCCTCTAAACCAAAGATGAGTTAATTCTTACTTAGTTAATTTTAGCCTTCAAAATCAATTAGGGTTAAACTCACTAAGTAGCTTTAAGCAAGTTCTAGAACAAAGCCCCAAATATACTCACTAATCCTAGGAGCATATATCAAGAGTTCTCTCTCAATTTGGTCACAAACCCTAACTCAAAACCAATTTGTAGATAGGGTTCACCATAAATGCACTCAAGAGATCAATTTACAAAAATTGAATGATAATTAAGAGAGAAACAACTATATTAAGGCATAAACAAGATTCACAAGCACATTCTAGGGTTTGGGTTCAAAGACCCATCCTAAAGCACAATAGAGTACTACTCAAGCATAGAGGAAAGAAAAACTAGAAAAGAGTAAGAAGAAGCCATTGTTGGAGCTTGGAAGCTTTGGAGAAGGTGAGCTCTTCCTTCTTCTCTTCTTTCTCCTCTTCTTTCTCCTCCTTGTTGTTCTCCTCTCCTCTTATGTGAGTGGAAAGTGTAGAATGGAAGGAATGAGCCAAACCCCCTCTGTTTCCTCTTTAAAACAACGTACTGGGCAAATTCTGTCGGGACCGCCCCACAGGGGCGGTCCTCCAGGGGCGGTCACACCAGAGACGGTTCCAGCGTTCGAAATCAGCCAGACCGCCCCACAGGGGCGGTCCACAGGGGCGATCCACACCAGAAGTGCCTCTTCTGCATCGAAATTGTCCCGTTTGACCCCTCGTCTTTGACACACTCCTCGGGGCATTAAAGCTCAGCTACAAAGTCTTGAAAGTCTCCAAAAAATCATTGCTCAAGTGAGCTTTTACCTATATTTAAATCAAAACTGCATGAGTTCAACTATATTAACGAAATGCTCTAAAGTGGTGAAATAAGTCAATAGTTGCACGAAATAAAGGTAAATAAAGACCTTATAAATACATCATTTCACCACTTATCAATACCCAAACCTAAGACTTTTCTAAAGTGGGCAACCTAATGAGCTTTCTAGGGCCACCTGCTCCAGCCCGTTTGGTTGGTTATGGACTGAGCCTGAACAAAATTAGATTTGGGCCAAGAGTTACATGGGCCCAAACAGGATCAATCCATACATTTACAAAATCATAGGCAAGGAATGATGAACAAATGATATGTAGAGATGAATTTCCAAGGCTATATAAACAAATACATGCGGACATGGAGTTTAAAAGCTATCCGAATAAAACAGATATATGTAAGAAAGAATTCAGAATCTGTCTAAATAATAATATACATGTGGACATGGATTTTAAAAGCTCGAGTTATGTACGTATGAAATGAATTTCGGAAGTAGTACGGAAATATATATACAAAAACCAATCATCAAAGCTATCTAGATAGTGAATCAGAATTATTCAAATCTAAAACTCTCAAAAACTAACAAGATGAGTCCTACTGTATGGGTTGCTAACCAATTGTTAGTCTTATCCTATTTACTATCTTTCAATAACCAATCAAAGGTTGCAAGCAAGAGAATAAATGTAACGGCTATGGGATGAAGTCACAAAAATGAATAAGTCATAACACTACAACCGAAAGTAAAAACAACATATAGATTACAAATTGATACAATTACAAATGAAAAGTTTAAATCTAAAGCTGCTATGGGGGGTCGCATCGACGCCGCCTCACTTGAGCTGATAGGATCAGCAAGAAGTGCACCAACCGTTCCACGTGTTTAAAGTGGAGACCTCGGTAGTCCTAGCCAAACTCCAGTTCCTTAGCTAACCAGGTTTCCAAGGTTTCCATTCCTCGAGCAATATGTATATATCATAGAACAAAGACAAAGATACACGAGAATAGTTAGTAATGAAATGTAAGAGGATTGGGGTGTGTGCAATGGGATCATATGACCCCTCCCAATGGGAGGAAAGGGGGTAATCTAATCATCTCCCACACCCCAACCGAGAACATAGAAAAGAGTTTCAAGCTGCCAACAAATGCTAAGGATTGTAAGATAAATCAAAACATTGGGGTTGCTACTCAAATTAATTCGTCATCTTAGATTGAGACTCAAACCGAAGTGTAGTATCAAAGAGGTGAAGTTGTGAGTCATGTGGGGTCATACCTAGAAGGGTTTGTATCATTTCCTCTAAGATGAAGAGTTAATAAGGACCATCCAGACAAATGGGTGATTTATCTTAACAATTATAGCATGGGCAACTATAACTCTGTTCATGTTCATTTCTAGGCGCAAAGGGACAAGAAGCATGCTAGTATCAAATCAGTTTCCAAACCAAATCAATGCGCAAGGGTCAATTAAGTTATCAAAGGCAATTGAATCATAGTAAAGGTTAAAATATAGAATTTCCAAACCCATAGAGAGGTATCAAGCCCAACGTACATTAGTGAGACTGATTTGCTTAATCCAACGTCGAGCTCCAGGTGAAACAAATGCAGCCCAAATCCTGTTGATTTTTTATGTACCTCGATCAAAACATGAAACCGAGGTGGTGGTAAGCAAGGATGTCAAATAACAGCACTAGTGGTAAGATGAAATTCAGTCCATATCATAAGGGACTGATTGCCAATTATGATCAAAAGAAACGATGAGAAGAATTTCCAAACCCAATGAATAATCATGAAGTCCAAACCCAACAACACGATCATCTTGCAAAGTTCAAGATCAATCCCAAACCAAGAAAGTTCACATGTGTATGCCTCAGTACATTTCAATCAATATAAGTGTACCTCGATTAGATAATGCCGACCAAGCATCAGAGATAAAGTTATTGGGCCAAATTTGACCCCGAGAGCAATTTGAAATATCGATTTAAGGCAGCGCAACAATAATGCCAGCATAGCAGTAATTCCAACAGAAAACAAGTTCAGGTGTGGTCCTTAAATCATAAGACAAGCTAATAAACAATCGAATGCCAGACCAAATCTAGAATCAAATTAGGATATCGGTCTTAAACCCCTAAACAACGAGCTCCAGTACAAATCTCAAACCGTAACAGAATTGGTCAGTCCACACAAGAATCGGACATCACAGAGGCCGACAAAATCATCAATAAACACCGGATATGTTGGCAGATATCCATTTGCATAGGCAAAGGTTTAACAACACAACAATGTTTACGCAAAGGCCATCACAGGAGTTTTCCATTCCCAGATATACAATGCGCAAATGGGAAAACGATTTGGGTCATTCTCAGTGTAAGCATTATCGAGCCATTATTCAGACCTAAACTCAAAGGCAGAGAGTAACAGGGGTAAGCCAGCAGTAGGTTAACTGTGAGCCCCAAAATAAAATACCGATAGCCAGAATCAGAGAATAAACATGTTGATACGCAAAGATTTAATCAATTTCCCTGCACCAAACTGCGAATCAAATGAAAATCTTAGAAGAAACGAGCTAGTGATCTTGGAAAACGATCGATTTCTTGATGACAAGATTCTCGCCATAACCTGTGAACCAAAATGAAAAAGGTTAACACCAGAAAACGACTCAGTTGCACCAGAATAGAAATTCGTAGAGGAAATAGACAGAGAAGAAAATTTTCACAACCGTAACCCGATGATGAATGTAGGAGATGATGGGGTATGATGTCCCTTGTCTGCCAGTAAGGTTTGTGATTTCGGACGAAGAGAATGAAGATGGATGGAGGCTGAAGCATCTATGCTCCTGGGTCACCGATATGAGTTGCAAAATTACCGGTGAAGAGGAATAGAAAAGGACAGTGGTTCGACTTGCCTATTCAAGTTGCAAATTTACCGGTGAAGATAAATGGAGGTGGGTGAGGGAGATCAATTGGAGATGATAGATTGCAGACGGAAATGAAAAAGATGATCAGCTCCAGACGAGATGCGGCCGTAATTATTTGTTTGCTGGTGAGGTTGCAAAATTATCGTTGGTTTAGAAAAAAGAAATGAAGAAGGTGGCGATTTGAAAAGAGGATAGAGGAGCTAGGGTAAGGAGGAAAGGCGGAGAAGAGAGAAAAGAGATCGATGAAGAAGCAGAGGTAGGAGATGAAGGTCGCCATGGGAGGAACAGGATGGCGGAATACGAAGACGGCAAAAAAAAAACATCTGAGTAAAAGAATGAGTCCCTCCTCTTTTTGTCGGGAAACCCTATTCCAATCTTTTATGGTCTTATTATGGAGTGGGCTTGACCTGATCATGGATCAGACATTCTTTTAGTAGGTCCTGGTTGATGGCCAAATTTAGTTGACTGGACATGGGTCTGGTTTGACCGGTTCAGAAAAAAATAGGAACAAAACAAAACACCCATACACCCTTGACCAAGCTCGAACCTGAGATCCGTGGGTACTGCTATTAACCAAACTTGATATGAAAAGCTCAAATGAATAAGAAGGGCATACCTGACCTTAATATAATCCCTATGAAATGGTAATGCTTTAAAATGAGAAAGTATGGCCCACTAGAGGATTCATCAACAAAATGGACATTTTTTTAAAGACATAAAATAATAAAAATGGAGATAAAAAGAACCTATAAATGAAAGTAATAATAATAGTAATAAAAAAAGTGAATAAAATGATAGAATAATACTAGAATGATGATGATGAAAGTAAAAGCAAACACTAAAAAAATAAAAGACAAGAAAATATAACAATAAATGGGATAAAATAAAAGATCCATGAACAATAAAAAGGAGATGAATAGATAAATAAACGAAAAGGGATGGTTTTGAAATCGGTTGTCGTTTAAAAATTCATCTTCGAAGAATTATGTTTTCTAAAATGCTTTGAAAAATGATTTAAGAATTTTGTCAAAAAATGATGGTTTCGTTTGGCACGCGCATTGATACTTTTGAAAAAGGAAGGTGACGACCCCTTTTATTTTTGGAATTTGCTTTATGGGGTGAGAATTTTTGGTGTCTACAGATGGCTCCCTTGATTCAATTTTGCAAAGCCCATGCAGAATGTTGATCAAGGTTGACGGGGCGCCAAAAATTCTCACTACGGTTTATGATTTGTTCTTATGGGTGCGGCGGGTGTGCGGGGTTATGACGGGCCCCGATTGCGGTGATTGATGGTATGAGGACTAATGACGGGCCTAACTAGAGCTCGGGTGTCTAGTCTTAGGACTAATGACGGGGCCTAGGAATACAATCAATCAACTAGCATGAGGACTAATGATGGGCCTTCAACTAGAACTCGGTGTCTAGCTCTAGGACTAATGACGGGCCTAGAATGCATCTTCGAAATGTATGCGGACTAATGACGGGCCTTAGAATACAATCGGTATATTGGTATGCATGAGGACTAATGACAGGCCTCAACTAGAACTCGGTGTTCAGCTCTAGGACTTATGACGGGCCTAGAATGCATCTTCGAAATGTATGAGGACTAATGACGGGCCTCAACTGGAACTCGGTGTCTAGCTCTAGGACTAATGACGGGCCTAGAATACAATCGGTATATTGGTTATGCATGAGGACTAATGACGGGCCTAAACTAGAACTCGGTGTCTAGCTCTAGGACTTATGACGGGCCTAGAATGCATCTTTGAAATGTATGAGGACTAATGACGGGCCTCAACTAGAACTCGGTGTCTAGCTCTAGGACTAATGACGGGCCTAGAATACAATCGGTATATTGGTTATGCATGAGGACTAATGACTGGCCTCAACTAGAAATCGGGGTCTAGCTCTAGGACTTATGACGGGCCTAGAATACATCTTCGAAGTGTATGAGGACTAATGACGGGCCTCAACTAGATCTCGGTGTCTAGCTCTAGGACTAATGACGGGCCTAGAATATAATCGGCATATTGGTCATGCATGAGGACTAATGACAGGCCTCAACTAGAACTCGGGGTCTAGCTCTAGGACTTATGACAGACCTAGAATGCATCTTTGAAATGTATGAGGACTAATGACGGGCCTCAACTAGATCTCGGTGTCTAGCTCTAGGACTAATGACGGGCCTAGAATACAATCGGTATATGGGTTATGCATGAGGACTAATGATGGGCCTCAACTAGATCTCGGTGTCTAGTTCTAGGACTTATGACAGGCCTAGAATGCATCTTTGAAATGTATGAGGACTAATGACGGGCCTCAACTAGATCTCGGTGTCTAGCTCTAGGACTTATGACGGGCCTAGAATACAATCGGTATATTGGTTATGCATGAGGACTAATGATGGGCCTCAACTAGAACTCGATGTCTAGCTTGACGGGCCTAGAATGCATCTGAAAGTACGAGGACTTATAACGGGCCTCAACTAGACCTCTTGACATCTAGCTATAGGACTTATGACGGGACTATAATACTTTGATCGAGTTGTATGAAACTCGTTGTTTTGAGTGGTTGATTTGAGGATGACTTTGATTGTGAATTGGTCCGGGATTGGATGTTTTTCGGTTGTTTTCATGAAGGATGTGATAGTCGAATTCTTTCTGTCGATGTCGCCTTTGACTTCGTAAGAGTGGGACTTGTGTTTCAGTTTTGTTTTGATAGTCTCACCCGATGTGCACTATGGTTTCGGGATTTGGTAAGACTTTTGCTCTAGAGTTCGAGATGGCTCCGGTATGGCTCCTAAGTCTTTGTGTTTTTTTTTTATTTGTGGTCGGATTTTGAATGGATGGTTTTGTGAATGAGTGACTTTGAGAACTCAATGATTTTGATATGATTGAATGGCTTCTATACGATCAGGTGGCTCCGGTATGATTGGATGGCTCCGGTGCGGTCAGATGGCTCCGGTTTGATATGTGACTCCCTTGGAGCAACGACTCTGGGATGGTTGGTGGGTTTGATTCGAATGGGGATTTTCAGGATCGTGGTGGTTTTCGATTTGGGTGGAGACTTTTAGGATGGTTGTGGGTTTTGATTTGTTTTGGATTTTGAGTCGAATGGTGGGTTGATGTGATTGGTGGATTGTGTTATGTTGACGTATTTTGATGTGGTAGATATTTTTTGTTGTGGGTGATAACTTCTTGGTCATTGATGGATGGCTTCGGTCTGGTTACGACTGTAGGGTTCCCTCATGATGGCTCCAGGATAGCTCGGGATGGCTCCGGGAAGGGCTAAGAGATGGCTCTATTTGGTGGTAATGAGGAACAAAGGGGAATTTTTCCTTTGAGGTGGTCGCACCCTGGGTGGGCTGCCTACGTACTCAATTCCATATTGAGATCAGACCATACGTAGTTCGATACTCTGTATCCAAGGATGGTTTCAAAGTATGAGAATGGCTCCGTGTAGCTCTAGGGATAGTCTCAAAGTGTGAGGACGCCTCCCGCATGGCTCTAGGGTTAATCTCGAAGTGTAAGGATGGCTCCCGCATGGCTCCAGCTTGGCTTTGGGAGTGGTGTCGTTGAGACTCGAGTATGACATGGTATAACTCTAGGAAGATCTTTGTATGGCTCCGGATGGGCCACAGTTTCTGATTTCTTTTGATCAAAAGTTACGCTTCAAGAACTACAACTGAGTTGACTTTCAGCGAGACTAGGCAAAGTTCTTACCGGTCAGATGCTGATGATGAACTAGTTATGATGCATGCAGGTATTAAATGCTGGATACGATACAAAATGCACATGCAATTTTGGAGAAAAGGTGTGGCCCTATCTCTATTAATATGAGGTTTACGAATATAAAATATCTTCGGCTCGATCTTGAGTGATTGTTGAATTGGAATGTGTGAATCACTTTCCTATCATGGAGGGATGCGGGTCAATTTCTCGTGAGTATAGCTGTGTGTGCTAATGGTGTAATGATACTCTCAATGCTCGGAGCAGTATTTTCCTAAGAATTTTTTTCAAGGTTCCAGACTTTCCGACCTTTACAAATTCCTCACCTGCAGTGGGGTAGGCTGTTTGTGATTTGGTGCTCAGACTGGAGATTCACTCGCACTCAGAAACCTCACGGGGTGAGAGTCATATTCATTCGCTCATGGTCCCTTTGGTATGATGGGACATGTTGATAACAAGTACAAAGCTTATGATTCATGTTTCAGATCCGGTACTTTCAGTTAACGCTCATTAACTTATGAGTTAGAGGTCTTTTATTGGGTTATAACGGGGGTGAGAGGTATGATGTATGTCACATGGGACTGGAGGATATTTTTGGGAATTGTGGAGCTTTTGTGCAACAGAGGATATGTTTCACCTTTTCCATGGGTGGAATGAGTAGACGGGTTTTGATAACCTTTTATTGGTTTCTACGAGACATCATTGGTCCTTCGAATTCGGTTTTCTCCTTCTTGCCTCTTCTGACGTATGGTCTGAACTTTCTCCTCATTTGGGTGTTTTAGAAATTGTATTTGGCTCATCGACTATCTCAAGCGTTCTTTACTTTGTATTTCGGCTTTGGCTTTGGAGTTGCATTGACTCATCGATCTTCTTGAACATTTTCGGTGTTCTTTTTGGTGTTTGGCTTTGGAGTGCATTGACTTACTGATTTCTTTAAACATTTGTTGTTTTTATGAAAGATGGTGGGGGAGAGACCATGGCTCTGGCTCCTTCGAGATCCTCTATTGCAAGGGTGAGTAAGTATGTGTATGTGAGTTGGCATGCTATGGAGTTCGTAGAAAAGGTTTATCGTGAAAGGCTCAGCGGGGCTCACTAAGGGATTATGTAGAGGGCAGTTAAAGCTCTTTGGTTTCATGGAGATTTTTGATCCTAAGTGCCTCATCATCCTCATTAGTCAGTGATTGTTTTCTCACTATTCTCGGATCTTTGCATGAATTACAATTCGTATCTTGCTATCGACATTGATCTCACTTTGAATTATGCCTCTCCATGTGACGAAGGAATGCACATGTCGCTCATGGTTTTACCTCGATTGGCTCTCTCTACCTTTCCTTGTCGCTCAGTGGATTGTCCAAAACGTTCACTTAAATTCAAGAGAAAATACCGCTATTTGCACACTACTCACTTGGTTTGTGGTGATGATTTTGATTAGACCCTTGTGTTCATTGATGGGTCGAGAGTTAAGTGGTCCACACACTCTGTTCAATCAATCTCTCATGATTTTCCCGAAGATGTCATTTCGATATGGGAGTATGCAAATGCGATTATCTACCTTGCGATGTATTGTGGTAATATGGAATTACTATGTATAGGATGCATGAAATGCTGAAAATGATTAATGAAGATGGTTGATTGAATGTTTTTTTGTTTTTTTATGCAATGCATGAATTGTAAGGTTATGACTAGTCTCGCTTAAGTCGTATTCAGCTCGCGGTTCATGAAACTCATCCCGCACTGTTGGTCCTGGAGATGGTCTAACTGTCAGGGTTGGTGTCGGAGGAGAGTTCTCGATTGAGGTCAGTTGGTGATTGGATCCTGGATTTTGGATTTTAGGGAGTGACAACTCCCGCATGGTAGCCCCAAGATATGACACACTCTTTCCCTTTTGGTCACTGGCGTGCATGGTGATTTTGATTGGGAGAGGTTTGAACTCGGTTTTATTTCTATCCCTCTGAGATCGGGCTTTAGCGGTCGAGATATTGGGATGAAAGCTGGTGTGTGGTGTGGTGACAATGAAACACATGATTATGAACTTTTCTAAGGTGGACAAGACTTGTACATGTTTGAGGAATTTGAACTGACCGAGAATGCATGGGACTTTTTGAAATGAATGCAATGCATGCAGTTCTTCTGTAGATACCATGAATTTTTGCCCCATAAAACAAAGTCTATGAGTGATATATAATGTGAGGAGTCGCCCCTTATTCGTTGTTTTCTTTAACCAATATGTGCATGCCAAAAGAAACCAAATATTGAAAAATAATTTTGAAAACATGTGTTTTTGAAATAGTGGATTTTCTCAATATGGATTTTGACGCTTGGTCATTCGCAAATAAAATAGGGAGTGGGGAACCCTATACACATTGATCTAAACAAATTCAAAGGGAATGTATAAACTTATACATGTAATCTATTCAGATATTGACAAGAGAGGAAAGAATCATAGGGGAAAACCTATACATCAATCCTAAAAGTCATTAAAGGGGGGATTCGAGTTAAAAACTTCTTCTGGACTCGTCTGCTTCGTCTTCAAGCTTTTGACAGACCGCTCGTTCGTGTTCGGGCTCCTGACTGGCTGCTCGCTCGACTTCGGGCTCAAGGATGGTTATACGCTCGTCTTCGGGATTTAGCAACAAAGTGGCGCTACTATCCAACAATACAGGTTGGTGTTCTTCCTGGCTTTAAGAAATTCAGAACTTGAACGACCGTTGCTAGTCTTCACAATGCCCGACTCGGGTTGGTGCTCCTCTGATTTTTGCTTGAACTGTTGTTGTCGATCTTCATGCGCCCCACTTGATCTGACGAGGAAAATAAGGGGCGTTCTTTGAGAAAGGAAAGGTGAATGATCAAGCACAAGATCATTGTGAAAATCCACCACTTTTGGGAAAACACGAAATGACTAGTACGCTCCACGGTAATGACCGCTGCTCTTGAAGGTGGGTTGAACTTCAAAAATAGCAGGTCACAACATGGGGACTAAATCATTCAGTTTGAAAAACATTTGTGGAAATCAACTTTGAAAACTGTTTTCAGGAACAGGTTTGAGATATATCGTTCGTGAAAAAAAGTTGTTTGAAATTCGTTTGTAAAAAGTAGATTTTTGAAATCTGTTTTTGAAAATAGTTTTTGAAATGTCATTTGTGGGAAGCAATTTTTTGAAAATCATTTGTAAGTAGTAGATTTTTGAAATCTATTCTTTGCAAACCGTTTGACAAAGTGTGTTTTCTGGAAGACTTTGATTGAAACCGTTTTTGAAAAATGTTTTGGAAATAACAATTTTGAAAATCATTATTTTTTGAAATCATTCGAGATGGACGACTTTGAAGGTATTTCATTAGAGAGTTCGACATGATTCATTTTCTGATTTTTGCTCATTTTTAAACGTGAACACACATAGATGTGAGTGGAAAATAAAAATCATGGATGATTTTATGTGGAGCTGAGTGTGAATGATTGGGATAATCACCTTCCAGGTCAATCAATGCTTCCATACCACGGGGGAACCGTCGTACCTTCACTGTTCATCTCTAGGAATTTATCTCTGTTATGCCTTGTGGGGCACGTCATCAAGAAAGTTCGGAGTGCTTAAGTTCGAAAGGTCAGGATACCCGAAGTGATACAGTCACACGAACCACGGCCGGGGATTATCACAACATACTCACTTTTAGGAAACTTGGGGAAGTACTGCATGGGAACGGGTCTCCCATCGTCTGCACGATAAGGTGTGTCTAAAGTCCAAATTATTCGCTGACTACGCTATGTCATGTATGGGTATCCGTAAATACGGGATCCGCTATGAATTTGTAGCGCGACATTCGGATTTAAAGACACCAGTGGTAGAGGAATCATGGAGAAATGAGCCCATGCAATCTTCAGGGTAAGGCAAAGGGTGGTCAGACAGACGGCATACAAGGGGGAGACTACCCATAAGCCCATCTTAGACATCGGATAAGGCAGCTGGACACTGAAGGCTTATGGCTCACTATATGCTGGCTTAGACTCGGGGAGGGAAAGTATCCTTAGATCATAAGTCTTCAAGGCGTGGGTCTTGGACCGTACCGCCTCGTGGGTTTACTCCTTCTAGGAAGGACCCAACTCATGGGGAATCAACCGTGGACCGATTGGGATCCCGTGATATGTGGATGAAGCGGGTGACACAGAGGAATGCATGTCCTAAACTACCCGATGCAGCAATGGGTTGACTCCTTCTAGGAAGGCCCCATTTACCAAAGCAATAAATAAACAATAAAATATTATGTCATGCATGAAGAGCGGTAAACATAAGACAATAAACACACAACGGTAAACAAAAGTGAAGCATGCAAATATCAAAGCACACATGCGGCACTCAAGGCCAATCTCGAACTCTAAACTCTTATCCTAACTATCCTTTCAAATACACTCTAAGTATGGAGTAGAGTGGTCCTGGTGACTTTGAAATAAATCTCTTAAAGGTTTTGAAAGAAGTGGGGAAAATCCCGAAAATTTTAAGTGGAGTTCAGTCTTCCTTGAGTTTGAGAAAAACTTACTCAAGTTTTCCCCAGCAGAGTCGCCATTCTATGGAAGATGATTTTTCGGTATGAGGGGGGTCTATCTAAATACGGTCTGACTGAGAAGCCTATATCCTAGAAAATGCCATTCTGTGGAGGGTGAAAACCCGTAATCTGACATCCCTCAAATACCTACTAAATCATCCGTCTTTCCCAGAAAGCATAAAGGGGAGTGCAAGTGTGCACTACACCCGCTCTCGATGGGCTCCAAGCGGACTTATGCCTCTATAAGGCGGAGTTGACTAGAGTCGCCACCTAGTTTGACCTAAGGAACTAGGAAGGGAGGAGAAGGGTTCTAAGAACCGTTAATTGACTCCGTGATTTGCGTATGGAGTGGACTTATCTGGTCATACCAAAGATTCTGTGTGAGTTCGCACTGGGTTACACCCCTTAGAAGTGGCAACGACCACGAATTGGATTGGTGCCCGAGGAAATCTCGGTCTCCAATTGTCAGGATTGCCTTCTTTCAAAACCTTTTTAGAGAGATTCATTTGAAAGCCAAGGATAGGATTAGGACGGGAAGAGAGAAAGAGAGTGGATGAGGCGAGCTTTTCTGTTAAGCTTGCGCCATGGAGAGGAATTGCTGAATTCAGATGAGTATAGAATGAAGATTTGGAAAAGTCTAGGGTTGAGTGAATAGACAAGACTTAGAGTCTGATGGTTTGAAGTTTGTGGGAACCGAAGAAGGTTTGAGTGTTGTGAGAGATATAAGAGCCACCTTAGAAGGGAAAAAAAATTTTGTTTGGAATGGGGTCGCACCCTAGATGGGCTGCCTACGTACTCAACTCTCTGTTGAGATCAGACCTACGTAGTTCACGACCTCTAGGATGGCTGGGCTTTTTGAGGTGATCGAGGGTTAGAAGTGGTTGTCTGAAGGGGAGATAGTTGAGTGCAAAAGGGTATTTTGATTGATGTGGGGTCGCACTGTGTGGGTTGCCTACGTACTTAACTCCATGTTGAGATCAGACCTTACGTAGTTCACGGCCTCTAGGATGGCTGGGCTTTTTGAGGTGATCGAGGGTTAGAAGTGGTTGTTTGAAGGGGAGATAGCTGAATGCAAAAGGGTTTTTTTATTGATGTGGGGTCGCACCCTGTGTGGGTTGCTTACGTACTCAACTCCCTGTTGAGATCTGACCTTACGTAGTTCACGGCGTCTAGGATGGCTGGGCTTTTTGAGGTGATCGAGGGTTAGAAGTGGTTGTTTGAAGGGGAAATAGCTGAGTGCAAAAGGGTATTTTGATTGATGTGGGGTTGCACCCTGTGTGGGTTGCCTACGTATTCAACTCCATGTTGAGATCAGACCTTACGTAGTTCCCGGTTTTTTGGAGATTTGAGAGTTTTGGGGTTTTGAAGGAATGGGGTTTTGACCTTTGGGTCTTTAAAGGGTCAAAGAGGTTTTGTGGTCATTTTGTGAGGTTTGATAGATTGTCTAGTTCATTTTGGAGTTTGAGGTGTGAGAGTCTGTGAGATGCTTAACTCTGTGGGACATTTAGATTCTTGAAAATGATGAAGTCTGTGAGACGCTCGGGTCTGTGAGATGTTTGAGGCTTGAAAGGGTTATCAAATTTCAAGAGGTTTGGCTTTTTGAGGAGCTGAGGATTTTCAAAGTGTTTGAATTTGATAAGTCTATTGAGATGTTCGAATCTGTTGAACTGCGGAGACATTCGAGTCTGTTGAGCTATTAAGACGGTCGAGTCTGTTGAGCTGCTGAGACGGTCGAGTCTGTTGAGCTGCTGAGTGATAAGTGTGAAACATATATGCTTTTTATGGTTTAAATATCTTATAATTTGTAACAATTCAGGCAATGTTTCCCACTTATTATGTGTTTTTCCTAAGATTGATGTTTTGATAAGAACTAATGTATTTTATATGCTAAATACAGGAAAAACCCAGGAAATAAAGATTATACATCATAAGGATTACAACACAACAAACGGGGAACAAATCAGGAGAAGAGACACAAAAATTGGTCTTGTCCGGATCAGTTTGGCCGGACACAAAGCCGGACGTCTCTTGTCCGGATCTGTTTGGCCGGACGCAAGCCGGACGTGACCTAAAAATCCAGATCCGGAGTTCACGTTTCAGATCTAAAACTCTGTGTCACGTCCGGATCCGGACACGATCCGGACGTCACACAAAATTGAAAAATAAAAATGCACGCACTGATAATTAGCCTTTCGGCGAAATTATCAGGCGGCGCATTAACAGGGGAACAGAAGAGCGGCGCATTAAGGAGATTGCAACATGCATTAATTCATGCCCATGCTCAATCAAAGTATCCACTCACACAAACGCCAAACTCACCACTAACCCTTGTTTCCCCCTCTAATCTATATAAACCATCTCCTGCCTTCATTCCAAATCGTCCCAGACTTTAGAGTCTAATCCTCTTCTCTCCCTCACTGCATATCCTCTCACTCACGATACATTCCATCTCCATTCATCAGTCTCCTCCACAAAAACTGCATCGTTCACTCTCATAATCCGTAATCATTCCTCAAAACCTCCATAATCTTCACCCCTCACTCACACACACATCCCGTACTCATACGCACCATTTAGCCATGTCCGACCCTTGTCCGGATCCGGACACACACAATTCACTCACGTCCGGTCGCGTCCTCCTGGACATAGCCGGACATCTCACGTCCGGACCTACGTCCGACCCTGTTGATCCGGACAACTCACAAAACTCACCAAAATTTCCACTTTCGCCCCATTTCACCCAGTTCACTCCATTATCACCAAGACCAACCTTCAAGCCAGCACAGCGCAAGGACAAAGGACGGAGCGAGCAAGAAGATCTTCGTAACAGATGATTTCTCAACTCTCTCTCATTTATGATATAATCTGCTATGCTAGATAGCTATGGATAGCTGAGGATTCACTCTGGGAAGGGATGTTGTAATTAGTTAACTCTGCATTATTTTACTGCTTTATTGAGACAATTTGGATTGTTCAGGTTAATGCTTTTAAGTGTTTTTAATAAACGTCATGAATTTATTATAAGCCCTCGAATCATGTTATGATCAGATAAGGTGATTAGCATTGATGGTCCTATTAACCTGTTGCCTGTGATAATTGCAATTGGATAGATTACACTATTCACTAGGAGCTTTAGTCCGGATTAAAACCAGACTAGTAATTCTGTGCAATAAAACCATCTAGATATACTTGCTAGGTCTAGACTAGAACTACAAGCCCTGTCTAGATGAGCTATCTGGAATTAAGACTTAATGCAGAATAGATAATTGAGAATTACAAGCCGATCCAAGTCTTCACTTAAGTATTAGAATATGCAGAACCTAGCTAGTGAAACAACTCCCTGAACCTAGAGTACCGTTCACACTCCCAAGACTATCACTTTAATTTATCTGGTATTTACTTTCTTGTTACCTTTTTGTGAAACCCAAACCAAAACAAACCCCCTTTGAGTTAACCATCACCTAAGGCTAGACTTACCACATCAAGTCCCGTGGATTGACACCCTGGTCGCTTCATAATTTGCTATACTATTTCGACCGGGATTTTTGCACCCTGATGATTTATTGAATTATTGAATTCTAGGATCATTTCTAGGCTTTTAATATATCAAATTAAATCGTTTGCACTGAGACGGTCGAGTCTGTTGAGCTGCTAAGATGTTCAAGTCTGTTGAGCTGTTGAGACGGTCGAGTCTGTTGAGCTATTGAGACGGTTAGAGATTCGAGATGCTTGACTTCAAGGAGTTTGAAGTTTTCCGGAATTTGAGATTTATGATGTTTAGAATTATTCGGGATTGAAATGAAGTTGAACTGAATTGGGAATGAAAAGAATTTTGAATTGAATTGGATTGAAATCGAATTGATTCTGGATCGGAATTGGATTGAATTTAATGGATTGAAATTGAATTTGAATTGGAATTGAAGTTGAATTGGATTTGAAACTAAATCGGGATCAAATTGAGGTAATGGGCCGGATATGGGTCTAGAAATGAGGGTCGGGTTTGGGCCTTGAAATTGAAATTGGAAGATGATTGGATCTATGAGACAATTGGAGTTTGAAAAGAGTTTGAAGTTTGATCTTAGAACTTTTGGAAGCATTTCAAATGCTTTGTGAGTTTGAAGTGTGTATAATGAGTGTATGAAGAGTATTTAATGTTGGGTGCGAAAAGCTTTGATTTTGAAGAATTCATGAACAATTTCTGGTTTCGGAGTATGAGAGGATCGGTTTTGAAGAGTGTATAATGAGTGAGTGTGAGAGGAATTGATTTTGGAGTGTGTTTGATGAGAGGGTATGAGAGAGTTTGATTTCGAAAGTGTGTTTGATGAGAGAGTATGAGAGAGATTGATTTTGTAATGTGTTTGATGGGAGAGTATGAGAGAGATTGACTTGAAGGGTGTTTGGTGAGAGAGTGTGAGAGAGATTGATTTGAAGGGTGTTTGCTGAGAGAGTGTGAAAGAGATTGATTTGAAGGGTGTTTGGCGAGAGAGTGTGAGAGAGATTGATTTTGAAGTGGAATTTGACTCATTGGATTTTTAAATTGATTTGGAATTGGATGATTGATGAATTGTGAATTTTACTCTGACTTTAGAGGATGATTTGGAAAATTTTAAGGGAAACGGGTATTCCTAACATGGGCCGTGTCTAGGACCGTATTCATGGGGATACCCAAACCTAAGACTTTTCTAAAGTGGGCAACCTAATGAGCTTTCTAGGGCCACCTGCTCCAGCCCGTTTGGCTGGTTATGGACTGAGCCTGAACAAAATTAGATTTGGGCCAAGAGTTACATGGGCCCAAACAGGATCAATCCATACATTTACAAAATCATAGGCAAGGAATGATGAACAAATGATATGTAGAGATGAATTTCCAAGGCTATATAAACAAATATACATGCGGACATGGAGTTTAAAAGCTATCCGAATAAAACAGATTATGTAAGAAAAGAATTCAGGATCTGTCTAAATAATTATATACATGTGGACATGGATTTTAAAAGCTTGAGTTATGTACGTATGAAATGAATTTCAGAAGTAGTACGAAAATATATATACAAAAACCAATCATCAAAGCTATCTAGATAGCGAATCAGAATTATTCAAATCTAAAACTCTCACAAAACTAACAAGATGAGTCCTACTGTATGGGTTGCTAACCAATTGTTAGTCTTATCCTATTTACTATCTTTCAATAGCCAATCAAAGGTTGCAAGCAAGAGAATAATGTAATGGCTATGGGATGAAGTCACAAAAATGAATAAGTCACAACACTAACACCGAAAGTAAAAACAACAAATAGATTACAAATTGATACAAATACAAATGAAAAGTTTAAATCTAAAGCTGCAATGGGGGGTCGCATCGACGCCGCCCCACTTGAGCTGATAGGATCAGCAAGAAGTGCACCAACCGTTACACGTGTTTGAAGTGGAAACCCCGGTAGTCCTAGCCAAACTCTAGTTCCTTAGCTAACCAGGTTTCCAAGGTTTCCATTCCTCGAGCAATATGTATATATCATAGAACAAAGACAAAGATACACAAGAATAGTTAGTAATGAAATGTAAGAGGATTGGGGTGTGTGCAATGGGATCATACGGCCCTCTCAATGGGAGGAAAGGGGGCAATCTAATCATCTCCCACACCCCAACCGAGAACATAGAAAAGAGTTTCAAGCTGCCAACAAATGCTAAGGATTGTAAGATAAATCAAACATTGGGGTTGCTACTCAAATTAATTCGTCATCTTAGATTGAGACTCAAACCGAAGTGTAGTATCAAAGAGGTGAAGTTTGATGCACTGATTATTGATATATCTTTTAAGTGCTTTGAACCCTTGTTTTCCATATTCTTTTACTTAGATTTATACATTTACCTTCTTTTTCATGTTATTTTGGCGTAGGACGTGATTAGGAAGGAATTAAGAGCTTTCGGAACAAAAAGAGAAACATTTACACATGTCCGGATATGAGTCCGGATGGGAAGCCACGGACAGAAAAGCGGACATCTCCAGAGCAAAATTCACCTTTCTACACTCACGTCCGCAGAACGGACAATTTCACGGACGCTTGCAACTTCAAACGCGTCCGGAAAGCGGACTGAACGCGGACAGTCCCTTCTGTCCCTTGTCCGCAAACACGGACGGCCATGCGGACGTCTCACAGATCTTGCCAGGACAGTCACGTCCGCAATACGAACAGAAACACGGACGCGTGTAGATCTCGTCAGGACACCCTGTCCGTATACGGACTCAAACGCGGACGTCACACAGAGCTGAAAATTAAAAATCATGCGCGCCGATAATTGTTGCTTTCGGCGCAATTATCAGCCGCTTAAACCCATACCCTGTCTAAATTAAGTTAGTTCCCATGCTCAATCAAACGCCTACTCTATTCACCATTAAGTTAAGACTTAATACAGAATAGATAATTGAGAATTACAAGCCGATCCAAGTCTCCATTTAAGTAGTAGAATATGCAGAACCTAATTAGTGAAACAACTCCCTGAACCTAGAGTACCGTTCAAACTCCCAAATCTATCACTTTAATTTATCTGCTATTTACTTTCTTGTTATCGATTTAAAAACCCAAAACCAAAACAAACCCCTTTTGAATTACCCACTGTCTTAGGCTACGCTTATTTACCACCCCCAAACTAATGGTCTGGCGGCAGAAGTGACCAATCGTGAGCTAAAATGGATCTTGCAGAAGACTGTTAACGCATCAAGAAAGGATTGGTTGGTTAAGTTGGATGACGCTCTGTGGGCATATCGGGCGGCCTTTAAGACTCCTATAGGGATGTCTCCATTCAAGCTTGTGTATGGGAAAGCCTGCCATCTTCCAGTAGAATTAGAGCATAAAGCTTACTGGGCATTGAAAGCCCTGAATTTTGATCTACACACTGCTGGAGAGAAAAGAAAATTTCAACTATCTGAACTCGAAGAACTCAGAGAGTAGGCCTATGATAGTTCCAGAATCTATAAAGAGCGCACAAAGAGAATCCATGATCAAATGATCCATAAGAGAGAATTTCAAGTAGGGGATCTAGTGTTGCTTTATAATTCCAGACTGCGCCTCTTTCCTGGCAAGCTAAAATCACATTGGGCAGGATCATTCAAGGTTGTGGGGATCACTACTTTGGTGCCTACGAGCTAGAAAACAAGTCAGGAGAGGTGTTCAAAGTGAATGGTGCTCGACTGAAGAAGTACCTAGGCGATACCTTTTCTCAGCTCCTCCACCAGGTATATCCTTGATTTAAAGTTCTTCCTCCATTACCTCTGTTTCTGTTTCTTCTATATGTACTGCAGCACCCCCTCCCAAAGCATCAAGAAGCCGCGCTCGCAATGGTATTTCAAACTGAAGAAAGCTATTGCTAGCTGCTATGGCGGCCCTCCTTGATACTATCTGAAAGGTCTAGCCAGAGACCTTAACTCTGGGCAGCTTGGTGGGAGGCAACCATCAGTTTGTATCTCCTTTCACTTCCTTAGTTTAGTCATTTATTTTACTCTCCTGTTTTAATTTTTGTAGTGCGTTCATAGCTGTTGTGCCTATTGAAAGAGCCTTGGCTTTTATTTTCTACTAATAGTTTTATCTGTTTCCACTTGAGTCCTTCTGGCCTTGCAGATTCAAAAATTTTCAATGAACTAAATTGGTGCTTGGCTGAACTCAAGTGTAGGGGAATCATGAAGCATTACTCCTAAAAAGATCAGGGAGCAATTCTTACACCCTCACTTTTTGCTTTCTGTATTCTGTGTGCTTAATTTGATCTTACCTGATTTACTGCTTATCTATGTTTAATTAGTTAGCCCTTATCAAGTCTTTTGTGATATTTTTGGGTGATTTATAGTTTTAATATGTTAACTTATTAATAATTATATAGATATATATATATATAGATATAAAAAAAAAAGAGATTCTCAACGTGTCCGGAATTGCGTCCACGCGGTGCCACGCGGACACGTTATAAAACCACCATGTCCGCTTAACGGACGCTAATACGGACAGACATGTTTCGAATTCTCTCTATTCCCACTGATGTCCGTAAAACGGACAGCTACGCGGACGCAACCACAGCTATGTCCGTTAATGGATTCCGACACGGTCGATTGCAAATTAGTCACGTCCGTTAAACGGACGGATTCACGGACGAGAGACAACCCGACTCCTTCTTCTTCTTCTTTCCTTCTCATTCTTCTTTTCTCCATTTCTGTAACTACACCCGACGACAGCTTCTTCCTCTTCTCCACCGCAGCCCGATTCTAGCCAACATTGTCCAACTCATAAACCTAGAGCAGCGCAATATTACAAGCAAATTCAACCCTCTGTTTCATCCGTCAATCACCACCGCGGTCGCCTACTCCCCTCTTCTTCACCGTCGCTACCACCAGCACCGGCGACCACCGCACTGAGCGCCGCACCGCCACACCTCCGACGACACCCCAGCACCACCGCTCCGCCATCGCAACCCACACGCTCTCTGCAAACAAAAATTTCCAGATGGTTCGTTCTAGAGGAGGTGGAGTTATACTCTCGGGGTCCTCTTCGCGACGCCCACGACCTGATGATACATCAGATGCACCACCTCCACTGCCACCTCCACCACCCTCTCCCCTACGTGAGGATGGGTTTATCTCTGCCACTGCCCGTGCCTGGTATGACCAGGGCGGGAAATTCGTCATGGAGAGGCGAATCACATCGGAGGTGATCAACGCCACAGACATACATGCTATCTTCGAGGGCTTCGGGATGGCTACAGTACTGAGGATGGGCGAGGGCCTGTTCTCTCCTGACCTAGTCCGGGAGTTCTACGCGAACGCCCAGGCGCATGACACGCTGAATGTCACACTTCTTACGTGCGCCACCACCGGGTTGAGATCACTCCCACCTTTTTCAGCACCGTTTTCCTACTTCTGGATAACGCGGAAGCACATGTGGATATGAGTGAGGACCTACTGAGGACCACTCGGACTCGATGGGTCCAGGAGATTGGTCAGACGTCGAGACACCGGGGAGAGGAGACTAAGGGTGTCATCCCCTACACCAGCCTCCCATCGCTCATGCAGAGGCTGGTAGCTAAGAGATCCTCAGCCATCAGATCCGGCCTCGTGCTGGAACTGATGTCACTGACGAGGACTGTGTACTTATCGACTACTTCCTAGCACCACCTCCCGAGCCACGGCGACAGATCTCGGTGTCATACATCATGTTCCACCAGCTGCACAAAGTGGTCACCTACTTGAGATCGAAGAAGAAGAAGATCACGCCTATCTTTCCCTCTCTTCATCCACCACCTCCTCGCCAGTACACTACCTGACGACGTCTTCACTGGGGTCGACGTGCGCGAGGGGTGAGAGCCCTATCTCTCTTCAGACTTTGAAGAGATGGGGCTTCATGCGATTAGAGGATGGGAGTTGGGTACGCGGCAGCTCTGGCCTGGGGGCTACTGCTTCATCCTCGACTTCGGGCTCTGCACCGACAGCCACTACCACCATGCAACCATCTATTCCTCCGGTCATGAGCATTCCTCCAGAGCTGCAGACCACGATGGATACACTCATACAGCAGCAGCAGGCGATACATCAGAGACAGGAGTAGATGGCAGGGGATATGGCGAGCTGCGCCAGACCCAGGACCGGATTACCCAGCGCATAGAGCGCAGCGACGAGGTCCAGAGTCGGACAGCTCTACTCATCGAGAGACTCATGGGCCAGTTGGATCGTAGATCACCGCCGGGACCATCACAGTGATCATCTATTTATTGTTTTGTTTCTTTTATTTATTTCAGTTGTTATTTATTTAGTTTGCACTTTTTTGATGTTTTACCTTTATTTTATTTTATTTGAAGGGTATACGGTGTTGTAAACCGTACAGACTAACTTGCAGTGTTTAAATGTTAAATTCTATTCTACTTTCCTCTAATGCTATGTTGTGCAGTCTCTTCTATTTTACACTCGACACTTATGCACTCGAGGGGACATATAGCACGACAAAAAACCTCAACTGTGCATGAACTTACGATTGGCTGGAACATTGGGAAGTACTCCTTTTTACATTTGTTCTCTCTACTTGCTTACCAATGTTCTAACACATAACGCATGCTTACTTGGGGTTCGATTTCCACGCAATGGGGGCATTGCTCTTCTCAAGTGGGGGGGGGGGGGGGGGAAATAAGAGAGTAGAAAAATCTATCTGAATATGCAAGTTGGGTTTAAATGTCACACTTATCTTTATTTGTCTACTTGCTTTCAAGAAAAACACTTCTTCAAGCAGATTTAGAATTCAAGGCATGTTGACTACCTCAAGAATCCTTCTGCTTTAAGGTGTTTGTACATCGAATTTTATTCAAAATAAATCTATTTTCACTAAAATTTGATGGAGTAGTTGATTATGGAAACTGAATAGTTTAGCTTGGGACTCTTGGAAATGATTTGAAAGTTTGGAATGAAAAGGGTAAGTCAAGGTACTTCACTGATCAAACAAAAAATTTTCCGAACAAAAGCAGGCCTCGTCTATCCAGTTATTAAGTCTTAGGGTGCCTTAACACCTATCTACCTAAGGTCTCGGGATCTGGGATAGTTGGCCCAACACCGTTACATGGATAGAGAGAAAAGTCTGGGTTACGGAATAACTCTACAATCGCAATAATTCAATTATTTATATTATATATATATATATATATCTTGCAAAAGAATGTTCTTGCAGGCGAAAAATTAATTGCAGTTTAAAATTTTGATCATGAGTACGTGGTGTTGAAAGGTATTGCGGAATAAGGCATTACTTCACAACCCCTTGACATCCAAAGGTTAGAGGAAAGAAATAGTGGAAGATCCCAAGTTAATCTACTTCCAGATTTTGTATTCTGACTTCTCCATGCTTTTAAAAATCCTTCTTTTTCACTGACTACGAAAACTACATCCAGAAGCAGAATTATTCTTTTGATCGTCGTCATTTCTTGTTTTCTGTCTGCATCTGTTTATCATTGATTTTCAATGCTGCAGTCTGGAGGATAAGTTTCATTCTCTATTTTTGCTTGAGGACAAGCAAAAGATAAGTGTGGGGGAATTTGATGCACTGATTATTGATATATCTTTTAAGTGCTTTGAACCCTTGTTTTCCATATTCTTTTACTTAGATTTATACATTTACCTTCTTTTCATGTTATTTTGGCGTAGGACGTGATTAGGAAGAATTAAGAGCTTTCGGAACAAAAAGAGAAAACTTTACACATGTCCGGATATGAGTCCGGATGGGAAGCCACGGACAGAAAAGCGGACATCTCTAGAGCAAAATTCACCTTTCTACACTCACGTCCGCAGAACGGACAATTTCACGGACGCTTGCAACTTCAAACGCGTCCGGAAGGAAAGCGGACTGAAACGCGGACAGTCCCTTCTGTCCCTTGTCCGCAAACACGGACGGCCATGCAGACGTCTCACAGATCTTGCCAGGACAGTCACGTCCGCCATACGAACAAAACACGGACGCGTGTAGATCTCGTCAGGACACCCTTGTCCGTATACGGACTCAAACGGGACGTCACACAGAGCTGAAAAATAAAACTCATGTGCGCCGATAATTGTTGTTTGAGCAATTATCAGCCGCTTAAACCATACCCTGTCTAAATTAAGTTAGTTCCCATGCTCAATCAAACGCCTACTCTATTCACCACTAAGCCATGTTTATCCCAAGCCGGTATTAAACCCTTCCCAGCCTCATTCCAATCGCACCGAGATATTCATCACCACACCTCTCCTCATCCTCCTCTCATCACATTCAGCTGATCATCCTCATAATAAGCCCGCCGTACTCCATCTCCACTCCGACACTCAAAACAGGAAACACACGCCACATCATCCACGTTCTCATCTCAATTTCTTCACATAAAAATCACACATAATCTTCCGCACACACGCCACACAAAATATCACGTCCGCATTTGTGTCCGGATTTGTGTTCGACCCACCCCATCCGGACACCTCACAAACTTGCCCAAAAATTCCATTTTCACTCCATTTCACCAAATTCACCTCATTGTTACCGAATCCAACCTCTCAGTCGGCATAGCGCAAGGACAAAGGGTGGAGCGAGCAAGAAGATCTTCGTAACAGATGATTTCTCTCAACTCTCTCTCATTTATGATTTTAATCGCCATGTCTAGCTAAGAGGATATACTCTAGGGGAAGGGATGTTGTAATTAGTTAAACTCTGCATTATTTTACTGCTTTATTGAGACTATTTGGATTGTTCAGGTTAACGCTTTTTAAGTGCTTTTAATAAACATCATGAATTTATTATAAGCCCTCGAATCATGTTATGATCAGATAAGGTGATTAGCATTGATGGTCCTATTAACCTGTTACCTGTGATAATTGCAATCGGATAGATTACATTAGCCACTAGGAGCTTTAGTCCGGACCAAACCAGACTAGTAATTCTGTGCAATAAAACCATCTAGATATACTTGCTAAGTCTAGACTAGAACTACGTGTCCTGTCTAGATGAGCTATCTGGAATTAGGACTTAATACAGAATAGATAATTGAGAATTACAAGCCGATCCAAGTCTCCGTTTAAGTAGTAGAATATGCAGAACCTAATTAGTGAAACAACTCCCTGAACCTAGAGTACCGTTCACACTCCCAAATCTATCACTTTAATTTATCTGCTATTTACTTTCTTGTTATCGATTTAAAACCCCAAAACCAAAACAAACCCATTTTGAATTACCCACTGTCTTAGGCTAGGCTTATTTACCTCAAGTCCCGTGGATTGACACCTGGTCGCTTCATAATTATTATACTACTGCAACCGGGATTTTTGCAACCCGACGGTCTATTGATTGTTGATTTCTAGGATTATTTCTTAGCATTTAATACATCAAATAAATCGTTTGCAAAGTTGTGAGCCATGTGGGATCATACCTAGAAGGGTTTGTATCATTTCTCTCTAAGATGAAGAGTTAATAAGGACCATCCAGACAAATGGGTGATTTATCTTAACAATTATAGCATGGGCGACTATAACTCTGTTCATGTTCATTTCTAAGCGCAAAGGGACAAGAAGCATGCTAGTATCAAATCAGTTTCCAAACCAAATCAATGCGCAAGGGACATTTAAGTTATCAAAGGCAATTGAATCATAGTAAAGGTTAAAATATAGAATTTCCAAACCCATAGAGAGGTATCAAGCCCAGCGTGCATTAGTGAGACTAATTTGCTTAATCCAACGTCGAGCTCCAGGTGAAACAAATGCAGCCCAAATCCCGTTGATTTTTGATGTACCTCGATCAAAACATGAAACCAAAGGTGGTAAGCAAGGATGTCAAATAACAGCACTAGTGGTAAGATGAAATTCAGTCCATATCACAAGGGACTGATTGCCAATTATGATCAAAAGAAACGATGAGAAGAATTTCCAAACCCAATGAATAATCATGAAGTCTAAAACCCAACAACACGGTCATCTTGCAAAGTTCAGGATCAATCCCAAACCAAGAAAGTTCACATGTGTATGCCTCAGTACATTTCAATCAATATAAGTGTACCTCGATTAGACAAATGCCGACCAGGCATCAGAGATAAAGTTATTGGGCCAAATTTGACCCCCAGAGCAATTTGAAATATCGATTTAAAGGCAGCGCAACAATAATGCCAATATAGCAGTAATTCCAACAGAAGCAAGTTCAGGTGTGGTCCTTAAATCATTAATACCAAGCTAATAACAATCGAATGCCAGACCAAATCTAGAATCAAATTAAGATATCGGTCTTAAACCCCTAAACAACGAGCTCTAGTACAAATCTCAAACCGTAACAGAATCGATCAATCCACACAAGAATCGAACATCACAGAGGCCGACAAAATCATCAATAAACACCGGATAAGTTGGCAGATATCCATTTAGATAGGCAAAGGTTTAACAACACAACAATGGTTTACGCAAAAGCCATCACAGAAGTTTTTCATTCCCAGATATACAATGCGCAAATGGGAAAACGATTTGGGTCATTCTCAGTGTAAGCATTATCGAGCCATTATTCAGACCTAAACTCAAAGGCAGAGTAACAGGGGTAAGCCGGTAGTAGGTTAACTGTGAGCCCCAAAATAAAATACTGATAGCCAGAATTAGAGAATAAACAAGTTGATACGCAAAGATTCAATCAATTTCTCCTGCACCAAACTGCGAATCAAATGAAAATCTTAGAAGAAACCGAGCTAGTGATCTTGGAAAACGATCGATTTCTTAATGACAAGATTCTCGCCATAACCTGTGAACCAAAATGAAAAAGGTTAACACCAGAAAACGACTCAGTTGCACCAGAATAGAAATTCGTAGAGGAAATAGACAGAGAAGAAAATTTTCACAACCGTAACCCGATGATGAATGTAGGAGATGTTGGGGTATGATGTCCCTTGTCTGCTAGTAAGGTTTGCGATTTCGGACGAAGAGAATGAAGATGGATGGAGGCTGGAGCATCTATGCTCCTGGGTCACCGATATGAGTTGCAAAATTACCGGTGAAAAGGAATAGAGAAGGACAGTGGTTCGACTTGCCTATTCAAGTTGCAAATTTACCGGTGAAGATAAATGGAGGTGGGTGAGGGAGATCAATTGGAGATGATAGATTGCAGACGGAAATGAAGAAGATGATCAGCTCCAAACGAGATGCGGCCGCAATTCTTTGTTTGATGGTGAGGTTGCAAAATTATCGTTGGTTTAGAAAAAAGAAATGAAGAAGGTGGCGATTTGAAAAGAGGATAGAGGAGCTAGGGTAGAGGCGGATGAAGAGATAAAAGAGATCGATGAAGAAGCAGAGGTAGGAGATGAAGGTCGCCATGGGAGGAAGAGGATGGCGGAATACGAAGACGGCAAAAAAAAACATCCGAGGAAAAGAATGAGTCCCTCCTCTTTTTGTCAGAAACCCTATTCCAATCTTTTATGGTCTTATTGTGGAGTGGGCTTGACCTGATCATGGATCAGACATTATTTGAGTAGGTCCTGGTTGATGGGCCAAATTTAGTTGACTGGACATGGGTCTGGTTTGACCGGTTCAGAAAAAAAATAGGAACAAAACAAAACACCCATACACCCTTGACCAAGCTCGAACCTGAGATCTGTGGGTACTGCTATTAACCAAACTTGATATGAAAAGCTCGAATAAATAAGGGCATAACCTGACTTTAATATAATCCCTACGAAATGCTAATGCTTTAAAATGAGAAAGTATGACCCACTAGAGGATTTCATCAATAAAATGGACATTTTTTTAAAGACATAAAATAATAAAAATGGAGATAAAAGAACCTATAAATGAAAGTAATAATAATAGTAATAAAAAGTGAATAAAATGATAGAATAATACTAGAATAATGATGATGAAAGTAAAAGCAAACACTAAAAAAATAAAAGACAAGAAAATATAACAATAAATGGGATAAAATAAAAGATCCATGAACAATAAAAAAGGAGATGAGTAGATAAATAAACGAAAAGGGATGGGTTTGAAATCGGTTTGTCGTTAGAAATTCATTTTTGAAGAATTATGTTTTTCTGAAATGCTTTGAAAAATGATTTAAGAATTTTGTCAAAAAATGATGGTTTCGTTTTGGCACGCGCATGGATACTTTTGAAAAAGAAAGGCGACGACCCCTCTTATTTTTGGAATTTGCTTTATGGGGTGAGAATTTTTGGTGTCTACACTTATGGGTTCTGGATTTGGTAATTCTGTCGGTTTCTGATTGGGGTCTTGTCTCTACGTTTAATCGTAATTTCAGTGACTGGTTGGATTGACGTTTAGCCTGTGTTGCCTTGACTGTGTTGGGTTCATTATTCTGCTTCATATTGAGAATCATTTCTGCAAATTTTCGAGGTAAGTGGCTGATGGATTCAATCTGTATGTTCGGCTATGGGGAGTTTAATTTGGATTCAGCTTGTTACATTGTTTTGCGTTTTATTGACTGCTCACCCTTTGATTGTGCATTGTTTTGACTATCTAAAACCCCCATAGTTGTGTTTAAAAGCAATTTTGCATTTACAATGAGATTTGATGTGTTTCGGTGTTTTGTTCGTGTGTTTCGCACTTCTGAGTTTTCTAGTTTTTGACGTGTCTGAACGTCTGTCCAAACATTGATGTTCAAATAGACCCTGTTTTGCCTCTGTATTTTTGTGTTTTTAAAGGTGTCCGAACTTCCGTCCAAACATGTAAGTTTAGATGGGGTGCGAGGACGAGTCTGGCTTGCGAGTTTCAACTGGTGTCCGAACTTGTAAGTCCGGACAGAAGTTCGGACACCCCTTCTGCTTTTCTCTGATTTCGGTTTGACTTGTGTCCAAACATTCAATGTCCGGACACAAGTTCGGACCTCACCACGTATCTGTTTTTTGGAACTTGTCCAAAACATACGGACACTTTTGGTTTCGAGTCTCAACTTGTGTCCGAACATTGATGTTTGGACACATGTTTGGACATTCTGATTTCTGCGCCTTTTGAGTCTCGACTTGTGTCCGAACATTGACGATCGGACACTAGTTTGGACACGCCTCTGATTTCACCTAAACATGCTCGTTTGATCCCTGTTTTGACTTCTGTTTATGGGGGTTGTATTCCCCTATTGATGATTAAGCTTTCTAATCACTTTGTGGTGCCAGTTGTGCACATATGCTTATTGTTATTTAAGCTTCTGTTTTGGGACCTAGTTATCTCTGTGTCTGAACCGTGGATGGCTGGTTTAGCTATCTCGTAGCGTGCTGCGTAGGACATCCTTTCTGTTAATTGCCACGGGTGTCTCCCTCATTCTGTTCACAGGTGTTCCACCTGTTCTGTTTACGAGTGACGTTTCCTCGTTCTGTTCATGGATTTTATCCAATCTATTTGTATGCTTTGGTATCTAGTGTCCCACTCTATTTGTAATCCGTCTGCTCTAGATTCTATTTTAGTCCTGTTCAGTTGGGCTTCTGTCTCTGGTTTTGTGTGGAAAACATCATTTCCCTTTGTTTATCTTCTGTGTTTATAATGTTATCTGTAAATATTTTGAGCATGCTGGTTGATGAAGTTGGTCATCTACTGGGCATAGTTGTGTGCTAACTCCCCTACTTTCACTAACATTGTAGATTTATTAGTGAGGATCGCCTCTGTCTCTGAAGCTTTAGTTAGCTAGTTCATTTTGACTAATTAGCCTATTTCGTTGATGATTTTGTAGCCTGCAGGCCTTAGCAGCGTTTGACATTCACGCTTCTGATTTCTGTTTTGACATTTACATTGTATAGTGAATTGAGGATACTTTTGCTACACTTTGATTGTACTATATATATACAAATAGTATTTTAAGCCTTATTTGCATAAGTTAGTTTAGAGCCTTACGTTATTAGGTAGTAATACACGGCGTGTATGAAATACCCTGAACTTAAATATGGTGATTATATTATTCTAATATAGTATTTAAGGGCCTAATAGTGCCTAAGTAATTTTGGTAAAGAAAATAAATCCAAAAAGAAATGAGAAAAACGCTTAGAAAGCGGAAAACGCTAAAATGAGCGTTAAAAACCATAGGAGGTACGAGACCTCGGTTATAGTATCGTAAGTTCCTAAGGCTTATTCATGCCTAATTAGTATACGGGAATGATTCCCGAAGAAAACGGATCCAAGAAATGTATTAAAATGCTAAAAGAGCTTTAGCGCACGTTTTTCGAGGGAAACCCGAAAACGTGACTTTAAGTGGTCAAACAGACCCGTAAAAATTATAAATCATTAAATAATAATTATTAAGCGTTTATGGAAGCTTAATAGCCAATGAAAAAAAGAAACGAGAAAATTCCGGAAAACGGGCCCGGTTAGTAAATAGTATCCAAACCGGGTAAAATAACAAGCGTTTTCTGTAAAAGACGAAAAGCGCTCCAGCTTACTAATATAGTGGGGCGGTTTCTATTAAGGGAGTCAACCCACTCACACACACTCTAAGCTAGTAATAAAGAAAGAAAGAAAGAGAAGGAAGAGAGAGGAAAGTAAAAAGCAAAAACATAAAACACTTCCCTCCCTCTCTCTCCTCTCACTTTTCTTCTTCTTCTTCCTCACCTCTCTCCACGGATTTTCTTCCCTCTCTCTCGCAGTGCTGGGCAAAAATGGAGCCTCCATGGCTGCCTCAACTTCCTCTCCTTGTACAAGCTCCATTCATGCTCCAAACTCAAAAAATAATTACATATTTGTAATCCCCTCATCCTCCTCTACAATTCTATCTTTTCAAAATTCGAAAAGGATGAGTTTCATCTCCATGGGTTTTCCCCATTTGAAGAGAAAAGCACACCATTGTGAAGCTTGGAGTCTCCTCTTTCCAACAAGGTAAAAATATCCATGAAAGACCTCACTTTTCTCCATCTCTTAGTATGGCCGATTTTTGGTCTCTCTCTTACCTTGTTTTTCCTCTTGTTTTGGAGCTTGCTTCAACCCTCCAATGGTGGTGAGAACACCTTCTTGAACCAAGGGCTAAAACCCCTCCTAAAGCACTCCAAAGGTAAACCCTAGAATTTGTATTTCAAACACTTCAATGAATTAGTGTTAATGTGAGGGCTAGTAGATTAATCATGCTTGTCTTTGTGTGCTTGGGTGATGGGAATGGAGTTTGGCACTCCATTCCCCATAAAACCGGTTTGGACAAGAAAGAGGAGCAAGAGGAAATGGAAAAGACAAAGGAAGGAAGTATAAGCTCAAGGTAAGAGCCCCTTCCAATGTAATTCTATTGCATTAGAGTAATGGGAATGGGTATAAAATTTAAAGAACCCAAATTATTGTATTGGTATTGTAGTTTGTGGAAATTTGAGTACTAGTGAGCAAATGTGTGGATTTGTAGGCCTTAGAGCCAAAAGAAAGGTGTATGTATATTAGTAATGCTATTTGAGGAATAATGAGGTATTGGTAATGTGATTGAGGAAACATTGGTGTATTAGGATTTTTGTATGTGTGCTGGTAGGACCCTGGTTGGGTGTGGCTAGCTTTAGGTTGAACTTGAAAAGAGAATGTGTATTTGAGGATGTAAGAAAAGAAGGTGAACTATGGCAAAATTTTGGTAGGAATTGTGCATTAAAGGGTGACTTGGTGAGAGGGAGAACCAAGGAATGTATTGGGGTTAGTGGAGATGCTTAATGACCATGGATTGGTAATTGGAGGATAAGGATCAAGTATATAAAAATCTGTAGCAAGGAGTGATGAGAATGTATTGGAGAAGCTAGAGAAAAATTAGAAGGCAAAGTGAAATAGATGTTGGACTTGGGTTAAGGCATGGTAATGGTTTGGGAATATATTTGGGATGCTAGAAATGGCATTAGTAGTAGGAGTATTGGATGGTAGAAGTTGGTTTAGAAATCTGTAGCATAAGGGTAACAAAAATTGTTACAAGTGTTGGAAAAGAAGTGAGGAAATTGTGTATGCGGATTCAGAGAAGAGTAAGGAAATATTGGATGAACTAAGGTAATTTGGAGGACCAAGATAGTGTTTAAACATGTGGGATTACATGTAGGAAGATTGGGGAAGTAATGGGTAAAAGAGAGGACTGAAAACAGATTTTAAAACTGAAGTACTGGGCCGGACCGGACTTGCAAGTTCGGTCAAGCCCAGATTTACAAAGACGGGAAACCTTCTGGAATCGACCGGACTTGCAACCGGACATGCAAGTTCGGTCGGACCAGAAAATTCTCCCGTCAGAAACCTTCTGGAATGGACCAAACTTGCGACCGGACTTGCAAGTTCGGTCGGCCAGAAAAATTCCTGTAATGCAAGCTACTGGAATGGACCGAACTTGCGACCGGACTTGCAAGTTCGGTCGAGCCAGAAAATTTCTCGTACTGGTAGCTACTGGAATGGACCAGACTTGCAAGGTCGGTCGCAAGTCCGGTCGAGTCAAAAAAAAAAATTTTTACTATATGATTATAATAATATATGTATATATATATATATGCCTATACACATATATGCATATATATGTAGTAGTACACTACAATTGAAATAATAAAGGTAAGAAAGTAAGTATATGAGTATGAGAACAAGTGTAAAAGTAACCAAGCAAGTTGAGAGTATAAGAACATTAAGTACACCGGGATAACGGGGTAAGTACGGGAGTAGTAATTATTTGTGTATCGTAAGAGTATAGTATAATAATAATGTTGAAACATTATCAGTGGAACAAGTGTGAACCAAGGAACAAGGAACACGTGTTAAAGCTAACTCCGGTGAAAGGTATGATTTCCTCATGCCCCGTATGCTAACCGAGTTACGTTGATTTGTGTGTATGCCGGCTAATCAAGACTAAAGCATGAAAACGGTTTATTGCCTTTCATTAAATGTCTTGTTGTATGTTGATTGAGCTAACCTTCTTGATTGATTGTGTGGCTTACTTAGTGCGTAGACCGACTCATAGATGAGTCTATTGTGTAATGACTCGTGGTGAGAGTCATGTGTGAATTAATGGAACCGTAGCAACGCACTAAACCAACGAACCAATAAACGATAACGTAAACCAATGAACTCAGTAGAATGTGAGAGAGTGTACGGGAGTAATAACCTTCCGATAACGGTAGGAGAAACGAAATGAATAACCACAAACGAAAGTAGTGGAAGTACATAAGTAACCTATATTAGAGGGACTAACCTTGGTGCAAAACATGAACCATGAGAGTAGTAAAGAATGATGAGGGATCTCCAAACCCCTTAGTAATTATTCGACCCATTATGAGAGGACTCGACTGATGTAAGTATGTCCTGAACATGAGAGTATTCGATATGTTGGGGAAACCCTTAAATCTGAGGATACTAGTCGGTGGTAATTCCCCAAGCTAACAGAGGTTATCAAGAGAGATACTTCTAGGCTAATCCATGAGATTGCATTGTGCTCTGAGAGAAGAGTGTTGGGAATTTGAGTAGTCCGGTAAGAACGGACATTGAGTATTTGAGGAGCTAAGCGTATAGCCCTCGTATTGTAGGTCCGGTGGCGAGTCTTGTGTATGACTCCGCCCAGAGACCAAAGTAATGAGTAATGAGTACTGCGTATGTATGAGTAAAGTAATGAGTATCGAGTAAGGAGCAAGTATGAGTATGTAATGAGTACCGAGTATTGAGTACGTATGAGTAAGTATAGAGTATTGAGTATGTAAGAGTAAGTATGGAGAATTGAGTAGTGAGTATGCACCAGTACAGTAACGAGTACAGAGTAAGGATCATGTATGAGTAAGGTATTGAACATGGAGTGATGAGTATGCAAGAGTAAGGAGTAAGTATGAGTAGAGTAACGAATATCGAACACAGTACGAAGAGCAATGAATGTATAACAAATACGCATGGTTGACTACTGAATTGTCTTCCGTAGTAAGTATTGAACTCGTATATTTATGTAGGTATCTCTGATTGTATTGTTGTAGTATGAGTATGTATGTATGCATGTAAAATGAACTCCATGTATATCCGACCCAAAGTAGTCGGCGTACCGCGGTTAGCACGCGGTATATGCGGAATTCATATGCAGCGTAAGCTGACCCCCTAGGGGGACCGTTTTTAGTGTGCAGGTACCGAAGCTGTTCACCGTTCGAGAGAGTAGGACGGGGACTGCTACATAAGCATGGGTAGTTGAAAAAAAAGGGAATTGTATTTGTAACGTAGTATGAATTTGGAAGTCTAAACTGTATCGGTAATGTAAGGATTGTAGTATGCTCGGTATAGTATTGTATTGGAGCTGTATCGAATTATGGATTGGTATGCAAGGGAAAGTAATGTATTGTGTAGAGCACTCAGTATGTTCATATTCATCAGACCGATAGTATGTAGTATTGTAACTCGCCTTGTTAGTCACGTGGGTGACTAACGGCATTGTACACCCGCCGTTGAGTAAGTAATATCCGCTGCGAAGGTAAGTATGGTACGGTAATGACGGTATTAGCGGTAGGGGTGTTACAAAAAGTGGTATCAGAGCGAAGTATCGCTCTGATGGATGAAATACCGAGTTTGGGTAAATACCGAGTTAGGAAGTAGGGACTTAGGGCTAAGGGTTGAGTGTTAGTGTGTGAGGTACGCTAGATAGGAACTTCCGCGTGAACCGGAAACCTACAACAACCATACCCCGCCCTCCGCAACCCATGGTATTAAGTTGGGAGAGTAACGCCAGAGAGATGGAAGACCTCTCACACTCGGGTAACACCCGATCTGGCAGTTGAAAGTAAACCTGGATAGAAAGAGAACCTGTCATACGGTAGAGTCCAAGAACTGGAAGTCCCAAAGACGGTTCCCGTTGGATGACGATGACCGCACTTAATGGCGGAGAAGTGAAGATCCTAAACATAAGGATGATGGAATTTATGGCACCATGGGGCGACATGCTTCGCAGTCGCGAGAACCATGAGTAGCCAACAAGAAGAGAAACACAATCGCGCGGTGAAGCAAGGAAGATGGAGTAGCGAACCCTAGACAAGAGAGTCTACGGACTGTAATATTTGACAATACCAACCACAATGTACAAACCGACTAAGGAACTAGTCGAGGTTGGATTAATACCAAACCTACACGCCAAGAGGCTGTAATAACCGAACAACATAGTTCAGATAACTATGAAAGAAATCATAACACAAACACCTATAGGACCGCAACATGGTTCCTAAGGATGAGTCAAGTCCCGTTAACCACACTGAAGGTGTGAGACACCCGGATGGACGACAACCACGTCAAGTACACTGAGAAGCGACTCAAGAGATCGATCACCAAGATCAAAAGATCAAATGAAGACCTAATAAAACCATCAATTATGGATGGAAACGATACCGCCACCGGTATACATTAACCGAAAAACAACCTACCCGCGCACTTGCCTAGGGCAAGTGCAGCAACTACAGGATGGTTGGAAGACTGTTAGCAACCCGCGACACTTGCTAAAGTATCGCTATGATGAATGGAGCAAAAATAGGATCACCAATCCTGAGTATTTGAATAATGAAACCTCGGAAAGGCCTAACGGCCCAACCATTGTATTGAGAGTATACCGGTCAGCGAGAAGCTGAACTTGGTCAGGACCTGAATCATGGCAACGCCATAAGGAATTTCTTTTCACACCGAACTGTTATTTCAAAACCCAAATTTTCTTTCAAAACCACAAATCCTTCTTTTAAACCTCGGATTTTTAAAACCAAACTAACGGGAATACGGTGAGTATCATAGAATGATACAAGAGGAGTTGGCAATAGAATACTTCACCTAGGCGTGTGACGAACACTACGAGTGTACCCAAATACGGGATGTGGGACGACCGCACTCCGAAGGAGCTTACGGGCTTGACATGTAGTTAGGTAAGTGGTAACGTGCCAAGACGGTACCCCACGTATGTATACATGTAGTGTACGAAACACGGGAAGTAGTCAACTCTGTTCTACGGACCATAAGCAAATTCAACCAGAGTAGTTGGATACCTCGAACGAGCAAAGGGAACTCAGATAAGCTTACCAGCTAAGGAGTCAAGAACCTACTACAGGAGGATGAGTAAGAGTTGAAAGTGCAAGAAGCACTAACAACGGGATAAGACATTGGATATGTCTCGAGGATATCTAAGTAAAGCATGATAATTGGAGGGAATACCCAGTCTAAACACTGTAAGGCAAATGCCTAACATTGACACATCAGTGTGCAATGAGCGGGGTGGAAATTCCCAGATCAACTACCACAAACACACAGGGTGATGTTGTAAGGTACCAGAAATACCGTTCATCACCGGAAGGGATATTAAATCCGTTATAACATAAGGGAAAACACCAAGGGTCTACCTTAAGAACGGGAGACGTTACAACCCTCAACGGATAACTCAGATCCAGAACCGCAAGGTAGGACAATCAACCGAACATACTCATAAATGTCAGCCAGATGCTGCCATATAATCAGTACTACCCAGGAGCAATCCATAAGGGTATCAAGTCAACACAGTCAAATGAAATATAGTGGTAAGAACACCACAATTGGAACGAACATACGGTCAGAACACCGAAGGGATCCCACTTGACAGGGGATACCCCTAATCAATAAATGGCATCGATCAATACCAGGATACAAAAAGGGTCTCCAGCAACCGGAAGCGTGATGCGACGATCTTATCATGGAGCCCAGTATCACCTCCAAGCCATTCTATGGTATACGGAGAAGTAACCAATTTGGAACAACCTATGATGAGCAGAGCTCTAGGCAATATGGCTAGTAGGCCATGAAACTATTACCACAAACAACCCAACGGTTGCAAAACCTTTGTGAACCATATGGAAGGTTGTCTAGGACGACATCGAAAAAAAGAGTAACAACCGATGAATGAGGACGCCCCTCATAATGTGAGACCACAAGAGTGGAACACATGGATCCCAAGAAGGGGATACCACCAGTAACTGTCGGGAAATATACTCCGTTCAGAGCTACTAGTGTAGTCAAGCTTGAGCATACAACTATTGCCAAGCAATGTGAAATAAGCTTCAACAGCAATTGTTGACGACCAAGGAGTAACCGGTTATAAAACCAATGATGCTCAGGGAGCTCTGAAAAATAAAGGAATACCATATTCGGTATTGCTAAATACATGGGAAACCATTGTATAAATGCATGAGCTGAAGCTAGCAATAGTGGATGCCATGTAAACCAATACTATGGAATCTGTAAGAACATGGTGCACAACAGGCGACCAATGTATATGAGTAATCACTAATGCTATGGAATTGTTAATTCGAGATAGTGGACAGACCGGGCAACAAGCCAGGAGTCCGCACGAAATGATGAAACACCACCTGAAGGAGTAACAATAATTCCTATTGCGATCTCATAAGAGAGTTACTGCCAAGCGTTTATGCCTCTGCACTCTGTAGGACTGAGTGTTTTGGTATTGCACTTGTGTAGTCAATGATCTAGTGGGATAGCTAAGGATATGGAGAACGTAAGTAGTGGTAAATTCTTCCTTTCACCAGTAAACACGGCGTAAGCCAGTTGAGCAAAAGCTTGGAAACAAACCCTGCGGCCTAAGGCCAAAGAGCACGAAGAGTGTGAAACACACCAACAATCACAAGATGTGAATTCCATTGGAATAAAAGCGAAAGGAGACTTAAGAAAGTCACAAGGACCGACGCATGGAAAATGCAAGGTCATACAAGTAAAGAACACTTGTAATGAACCAGAGAAACTGGTGTAGCTCAGAAGCTACTAACAACAGAGGAAGCACTACAACTAAGTAGTGACTTAACCTCAACCGACAATAAGTCGGAGAAACCAAGTGAATGATCACTACAAACACAACAGTATGTATATACATTGCCAGAGAGCTGGTTATGAATCTACAACTCACCGAGTTTGAGCACGGTAAGAGAACACCACACTTGGTCAATAAACCTTATACCCACAATAAGAAGGATAAAAGGTGTTGTATAGCACATCTAAGATAACAAGAAGGGCGAATAACCCAAGTTATCAGGGTCGCGCAGCAGAAGCTAGTGGGCCAGAATTCTAAGTGAAGTACACCTAGTGAATAAAAGGTTAATCGTTAATGCCTTAAAGCCATTCAGGCTAGAACCGAACCCGGTTAAGAGTTAAATAAACTCCGATGGAAATTCTTGATGCAGGGACTAACCGACAGTACGGTTAAGACCCGTTAATCAAGGAACATTGTCTAATAGACCGCATGGAAACTGAACCACTCCATGACGGCTGAATGCCTTCGACCAATGTCCAATGTTGACACATGGTAGATTACGTGGGCGTAATCCCTTTTAAGGGGGGTAGAGCGAAAACCACGAAATGTATGTTTTACGTGATAGGTGCGTAAACTACAATGCGCATAGCGCAAGAAAATTCGTTTTGATGGTCGATACTTATGTTACATAAACATTTGTATTCACTCATCGTGTAATTGTGGTAATTTGAGAAGCAAGTATAGGAAAAGGAGTAGTGAAACTCCAGGGGAATGAGAACCCCGATTGGTAGTAGTATGAGGAATGAGTATGTATGGGAGACTTGAGGAGTATAAATCGGTATGGAACCAATGTATGTAATGAGTATAAATCGGCACGAAACCGATGTATTTTATGAGTATGAATTTGGTATAGCAGATTAATGGGATATTATACCCATGAATTTCTTAAGTATAGTAGTTGGAGAGGATGCAGTAATAATTGATGAGATGATTAGTAAGTAAGTAAGTGAATCATATAAATGGGGAAATGTATGTGTATGATTATGAGTAGCAAGATTAAAAAGATAGAAAACGAAATAATGTTTGACAATCTGTCTGTTTGTATTGAGGTGGGAAGTGGAACTTGATTTGCTAGCGATCAAGGGAAGCCGAACACAAATTGGAGTGGAAGGATAATTCAACACCAATGCTGATCACATTGGGGTTGAAGGACTCTGGAAGCTCCCTTAAGTGGCCACAATAATAACACTAGTAATAGGAATGATCATAAATCGAAATTGGGAGATGTATGCAAAGTTTTCAAAATGAATTTCCAAAACTAATTTGGTACAATGTTTCTTCAAACTCGAGAATGAGGATCGGTTTTAAAACCGCTCCCACGGACGCTAGTGGATCTTCCATGCCTAGGCACGGGTATCCGGTCGAAACCATAGGAGGTGAAGCTAGTTTTGAGTCTGTGGAAGTGTAGAGTAGTTTGAAACCACTACACCGGGTGTACGGTAACAGTGTGTGTTTTGTATTTTTCCAAGGGCACTGGGGCAGTGTAGTCCCGAGTAAGTATGAGTAAGTATGAGTAAAGTATGAGTAAGTAAGTATGAGTAAGTGCCTGAGGATCTCTATATGTGCAAATGAATTTGATCAGAACCAAAGGACCGTAGAGCCAGAAAGCGTAAGTGCTCAAGTCATGACGGCCGTGAACCAGAAAGCGTAAGTGTTCAAACGTGACCGGTACCTGAGGGATCACTCGCCATTGGGGGATTGTACCTAATTGTCTGCGGATGGACCCCCTTGGAGAGGAGTAAAACGGATATTTTTGATTGCTATGCATGCAGTGACATGCTGTTTGGATGCGTAGTATGCATCATGTCAGACATTTGGAGTTTGACAAGTCATATGTAGAGGTCATAACCTTAGCATAGAGTATTGGTACGAGTAAAATATTAGATTCACCAACTTTGAGGGCAAAGTTCTTTAAGGGGGGTAGATTGAAATACCCCGAACTTAAATATGGTGATTATATTATTCTAATATAGTATTTAAGGGCCTAATAGTGTCTAAGTAATTTTGGTAAAGAAAATAAATCCAAAAAGAAATGAGAAAAACGCTTAGAAAGCGGAAAACGCTAAAATGAGTGTTAAATAACCATAGGAGGCACGAGACCTCGGTTATAGTATCGTAAGTATTCCTAAGGCTTATTCATGCCTAATTAGTATACGGGAATGATTCCCGAAGAAAACGGATCCAAGAAATGTATTAAAACGCTAAAAGAGCTTTAGCGCACGTTTTTCGAGGAAACCCGAAAACGTGACTTTAAGTGGTCAAACAGACCCGTAAAAATTATAAAATCATTAAATAATAATTATTAAGCGTTTATGGAAGCTTAATAGCCAATGAAAATAAAGAAACGAGAAAATTCCGGAAAACGGGCCCGGTTAGTAAATAGTATCCAAACGGGGTAAAATAACAAGCGTTTCTGTAAAAGACGAAAAACGCTCCAGCTTACTAATATAGTGGGGCCGGTTTCTATTCAGGGAGTCAACCCACTCACACACACTCTAAGCTAGTAATAAAGAAAGAAAGAAAGAAAGAGAAGAAAGAGAGAGGAAAGTAAAAAGCAAAAACATAAAACACTTCCCTCCCTCTCTCTCTCTCACTTTTCTTCTTCTTCTTCCTCACCTCTCTCCACCGATTTTCTTCCCTCTCTCTCGCTGTGCTGGGTGAAATAAAAGGAGCCTCCATGGCTGCCTCAACTTCCTCTCCTTGTACAAGCTCCATTCATGCTCCAAACTCAAAATAATTACTATTTGTAATCCCCTCATCCTCCTCTACATTTCTATCTTTAAAATCGAAAAGGATGAGTTTCATCTCCATGGGTTTTCCCCATTTGAAGAGAAAAGCACACCATTGTGAAGCTTGGAGTCTCCTCTTTCTAACAAGGTAAAAATCTCCATGAAAGACCTCACTTTTCTCCATCTCTTAGTATGGCCGATTTTTGGTTTCTCTCTTACCTTGTTTTTCCTCTTGTTTTGGAGCTTTGCTTCAACCCTCCAATGGTGGTGAGAACACCTTCTTGAACCAAGGGCTAAAACCCTCCTAAAGCACTCCAAAGGTAAACCCTAGAATTTGTATTTCAAACACTTCAATGAATTAGTGTTAATGTGAGGGCTAGTAGATTAATCATGCTTGTCTTTGTGTGCTTGGGAGATGGGAATGGAGTTTGGCAACTCCATTCCCCATAAAACCGGTTTGGACAAGAAAGAGAGCAAGAGGAGAAATGGAAAAGAAAAGAAGGAAGTATAAGCTCAAGGTAAGAGCCCTTCCTAATGTAAATTCTATTGCATTAGAGTAATGGGAATGGGTAAAATATTTAAAGAACCCAAATATTGTATTGGTATTGTGTTTGTGGAAATTTGAGTACTAGTGAGCAAATGTGTGGATTTGTAGGCCTTAGAGCCAAAAGAAAGGTGTATGTATATTAGTAATGCTATTTGAGGAATAATGAGGTATTGGTAAGTGATTGAGGAAACATTGGTGTATTAGGATTTTTGTATGTGTGCTGGTAGGACCCTGGTGGGTGGGCTAGCTTTAGGTTGAACTTGAAAAGAGATTGTGTATTTTGAGGAGTAAGAAGAAAGAAGGTGAACTATGGCAAATTTTGGTAGGAATTGTGCATTAAAGGGTGACTTGGTGAGGGAGAACCAAGGAATGTATTGGGGTTAGTGGAGATGCTTAATGACCATGGATTGGTAATTGGAGGATAAGGATCAAGTATATAAAAATCTATAGCAAGGAGTGATGAGAATGTATTGGAGAAGCTAGAGAAAAATTAGAAGGCAAGATGTAGTGAAATAGATGTTGGACTTGGGTTAAGGCATGGTAATGGTTTGGGAATATTTTGGGATGCTAGAAACATTAGTAGTAGGAGTATTGGATGGTAGAAGTTGGTTTAGAAATCTGTAGCATAAGGGTAACAAAAACTGTTACAAGTGTTGGAAAAGAAGTGAGGAAATTGTGTATGCAGATTTAGAGAAGAGTATGGAATTATTGGATGAACTAAGGTAATTTGGAGGACCTAGATAGTGTTTAAACATGTGGGATTACATGTAGGAAGATTGGGGAAGTAATGGGTAAAAGAGAGGACTGAAAACAGATTTTAAAACTGAAGTACTGGGCCGACCGGACTTGCGACCGGACTTGCAAGTTCGGTCGAGCCCAGATTTACAAAGACGGGAAACCTTCTGGAATCGACCGGACTTGCGACCGGACATGCAAGTTTCACCAGAAAATTCTCCCGTCAGAAACCTTCTGGAATGGACCGAACTTGCGACCGGACTTGCAAGTTCGGTCGGCCAGAAAAATTCCCGTAATGCAAGCTACTGGAATGGACCGAACTTGCGACCGGACTTGCAAGTTCGGTCGAGCCAGAAAATTTCCCGTATGGTAGCTACTGGAATGGACCGGACTTGCAAGGTCGGTCGCAAGTCCGGTCGAGTCAAAAAAATATATATATATATATTATTATATATACTATATGATTATATATCATATGTATATATATATGCCTATACACATATATGCATATATATGTAGTAGTACACTACAATTGAAATAATAAAGGTAAGAAAGTAAGTATATGAGTATGAGAACAAGTGTAAAAGTAACCAAGCAAGTTGAGAGTATAAGAACATTAAGTACACCGGGATAACGGGGTAAGTACGGGAGTAGTAATTATTTGTGTATCGTAAGAGTATAGTATTAATAATAATGTTGAAACATTATCAGTGGAACAAGTGTGAACCAAGGAACAAGGGAACACGTGTTAAAGCTAACTCCGGTGAAAGGTATGATTTCCTCATGCCCCGTATGCTAACCGAGTTACGTTGATTTGTGTGCTGTATGCCGGCTAATCAAGACTAAAGCATGAAAACGGTTTATTGCCTTTCATTAAATGTCTTGTTGTATGTTGATTGAGCTAACCTTCTTGATTGATTGTGTGGCTTTACTTAGTGCGTAGACCGACTCATAGATGAGTCTATTGTGTAATGACTTGTGGTGAGAGTTGAATGGAACCGTAGTAACGCACTAAACCAACGAACCAATAAACGATAACGTAAACCAATGAACTCACTAGAATGTGAGAGAGTGTACGGGAGTAATAACCTTCCGATAACGGTAGGAGAAACGAAATGAATAATCCACAAACGAAAGTAGTGGAAGTACATAAGTAACCTATATTAGAGGGACTAATCTTGGTGCAAAACATGAACCATGAGAGTAGTAAAGAATGATGAGGGATCTCCAAACCCCTTAGTAATTAGTCGACCCATTATGAGAGGACCCGACTGATGTAAGTATGTCCCGAACATGAGAGTATTCGATATGGTGGGGAAACCCTTAAATCTGAGGATACTAGTCGGTGGTAATTCCCCAAGCTAACAGAGGTTATCAAGAGAGATACTTCTAGGCTAATCCATGAGATTGCATTGTGCTCTGAGAGAAGAGTGTTGGGAATTTGAGTAGTCCGGTAAGAACGGACATTGAGTATTTGAGGAGCTAAGCGCATAGCCCTCGTATTGTAGGTTCGGTGGCGAGTCTTGTGTATGACTCCGCCCAGAGACCAAAGTAATGAGTAATGAGTACTGCGTATGTATGAGTAAAGTAATGAGTATCGAGTAAGGAGCAAGTATGAGTATGTAATGAGTACCGAGTATTGAGTACGTATGAGTAAGTATAGAGTATTGAGTATGTAAGAGTAAGTATGGAGAATTGAGTAGTGAGTATGCACCAGTACAATAACGAGTACAGAGTAAGGATCGTGTACGAGTAAGGTATTGAACATGGAGTGATGAGTATGCAAGAGTAAGGAGTAAGTATGAGTAGAGTAATGAATATCGAACACAGTACGAAGAGCAATGAATGTATAACAAATACGCATGGTTGACTACTGAATTGTCTTCCGTAGTAAGTATTGAACTTGTATATTTATGTAGGTATCTCTGATTGTATTGTTGTAGTATGAGTATGTATGTATGCATGTAAAATGAACTCCATGTATATCCGACCCAAAGTAGTCGGCGTACCGCGGTTAGCACGCGGTATATGCGGATTTCATATGCAGCGTAAGCTGACCCCCTAGGGGGACCGTTTTTAGTGTGCAGGCACCGAAGCTGTTCACCGTTCGAGAGAGTAGGACGGGGACTACTACATAAGCATGGGTAGTTGAAAAAAAAGGGAATTGTATTTGTAACGTAGTATGAATTTGGAAGTCTAAACTGTATCGGTAATGTAAGGATTGTAGTATGCTCAGTATAGTATTGTATTGGAGTTGTATCGAATTATGGATTGGTATGCTAGGGAAAGTAATGTATTGTGTAGAGCACTGGGTATGTTCATATTCATCAGACCGATAGTATGTAGTATTGTAACTCGCCTTGTTAGTCACGTGGGTGACTAACGGCATTGTACACCCGCCGTTGAGTAAGTAATATCCGCTGCGAAGGTAAGTATGGTACGGTAATGATGGTATTAGCGGTAGGGGTGTTACAGTGTAACATCCTGAACTCCTAGGCTAGTGTTGGGGTTGTTACCCTTTGACTTTATTCAACTTCTTCTTGAAAGCTTGAAGAACACCGAGAACACTCCAATGGTGACTTAAACCCATTCTTATTTTCTCTTTAAATCTCTTATTTTCTTTCACCAACACAAGGGGAACACCAAGTCCAATATCATTCAAAGACTGTTTCCAACAATTTTGGAGCCCCGAATTTGGAAAAATACAAACATGGAGCAAAGGAACAGCTAAACTGGCTTAAGGTATAAAAACATGCTCTAATATTCTATTTTCCCTTCCTCTAAATTGTGAAAAAGAATCAATAGCACCTTACACTTCTCTTCTTCATTTTTACACATACAAAATGAAGAACTTCCTAGCTCTCTTGTGGATAAAAGTTCAAGCAATAATCAACTCCAAAGGTGACTTCAAGGGTAAGTCATAATCTAGTCTTTTTGAACTCTTCAGCCACCTTTTATCCACGAATCTACTATAGATCATACTCGCATCATTTCCTTATATTATAGGTGAAATTTTGAGAAGAAAATCTCACCAAGATCACCAAAGTTAATTCTATCTCCTTAAGTCACATTTTGTTCTTTAAACTCTTGATTATGTTATGGAGTCTTAATGACCCTAATAGGATTCCTTTTCCTTGTGTTCAAATCTGTTAAAAAGTGGAGCTCAAAGTGTTAGTGGGTGGCCAAGATCTTAAGAAACACAAGTTGGTGAAAACATCATTGTTGTGAAGGTAAACCCTAATTTAAGCTATTAAACTCTTGAATCATCATCTAGAATTATGATTAATGAAATAAAATAACTCCCCTCAATAAAATAAATAAGGCTGTGAGTGAAGAGTGTGAGAAATCAAGGCTTGGATCATCAAGGGTAAGATTCTTGTCTTAAGATACATTTTAAGGTTTTAAAGTGTTATCGTTGTGGGGAAACAATTATGGCCGAAATGAAACTGAGAAAAATGGTCTATTAAGACCTAATAATGAACATAAAATGTTATAAACACATTTGGATAAGTTGGTTGATGATTAAATGACTTAAAAGTTAAATTTACTAAGTTTAAGAGGTTAATGTGTAATAAGCCAAAAGTAATAGGCTTGGGAAAAATTACGCCATGACTTAACTTGTAATTAAATGTATTTATAACATATTTTAAGTTTATGTTATGGTTTTTACATTAGCCAAATGTTTAGGCTTGCTTTATGAGCTTTAAGGCACTTTTTATGCTTTAAGAGCATAGGTTAAGGTTGATTAAGTTTTGGGTGATGTTCTGGTGTATTAAGTGTATCATGAGTGGTTTGGGTACACTTAGGAAGTTTGGTAGGCTTTGGAATGTGTTTGGAAGGAATTAAGGGCAAAAAGGTAATTTAAATTACCTTAGGAGTTATTAAGTGAAGTGGGTGGTATATAACCTATCGTTAGGTTAATAAGGTTAAGAAAATAAAGTATGGAGTGCAGTGTATTAAAATAGCCGAGATCTATGGGGTCAATTTGGAGAAGAATAGAAATGTATAAGTAAAAAAGGACTTAAAAGAAATTTAGAAAGTTTTGGGGGTCAAATTGTAATTTCTAGAAAGTTGGGGTCAAAGCCAAGATTAGAGTCAAACTTAGGTGAAATTTGGGGCTTTGACCAAATTAAGAAAAAATAGGCTTAATCGGAATTTTAGAGGAAATTAAGAGTTGTTTGTAAAGTTTGAAAAGCTTTGGGGTCCATTCGTAAATATCAGAAAATATGGGTCAATGGCAGATTATTGGTCAACTTAGGAGGGAAAGTTTATGATTTGACCACCTAAGAGAATTAAATGGTGGAAATATGGATTAAGGAGAATTTAGTAGTCATTTGTAAGTTTTAGAAAACTTATGGGGTTAAGATGTAATTATACAAATATAATGAAAAGTCATAATAGACCACATGGGGTTTGTTCGTATATTATTTGAAGTTTTGGGTTAGAGTTTGGAACTAAACTGAAAGATTATAAGAGGTGTGAATTAAGGATTGTTATATTATAAGGTTGAGGAAATATATGACATACCATTTAGACTATGATCATAATGTCAATTTATGGAGTTAGTATTTATTATAGGAATTATATAATTCATATGGAATATATTAATATATTATGAGGTATTATTTTAAATTATATACCAAGGTTTAGAATGTTATAAATTAACATTGACATTTATATGGTTGGGAACCATAGTAAATAACGTTAGATATATGATCTAAGTGATAATATGAGAGAATAATACAAACTAAAGGGAGTTTATAGTTCACATAAAATAATGGGATTATTATGAATATTGTGAGATTTTATAATTCATACAAATGGAGTATGAATATGTGGAATGTTATAGGATATATAACATGACCTAGGAATTTAATAAAGTGAGATGGATTTTATTATAAGGTGGGAAATTTTATTAGGTAACATTAAAACATTAAAAGACTTAATGCCATTGTATAAAGATTTACATAAAATAATAGAATTATATAATTCAAGGAATTTTATTATGGGCAATATATATTAGTGTTGACTTGTACAAATTGACCAAGTCAATCAAATTGACTAAAGAGGGTCAAGTTGACCAACTCGCAAAATTAAGTCAGAATTTAAATGCCAAAGGCTTTAAATACAAAGGTCAATAATATTAAATAACATATAGTAACAATGTCTATACGAATATATATATATATACAAAAATATATATTCAAGGTTCAAAGAGATGATATATATGAGGATTAAATCCTAGGTTGTAACATAATACAACATGTTAGCTACTAACCCATTTAAAGGATTAAATAAACTAATCCCGAGCTGTTTAAAAAACCTGAACGATAATGTTGAACAATCATGGGGTAATTACCGAGGGATTAGCGACTAATCGGGATGCCGACTTAGTTAATATTATAGAGATCTAATACTTAGCCTCGTCTTTCAGAGCTAAGTACATTAGAGGATGTGTATTAGAGGACGTGCATTAGATAACAGACTCGGGATTAGAATGTCTGCTTTCCTTTCTGGTGAACGGTATGTTATTGTGTGGCCCGATTGCTCCTGAGAATTACCTTGGGTTCGGACATTATTGTGTGATTTCTAAGAGTGATATGTGTGATTATATCTGCTATGCTTATGTGATTTAAATGCCGACCATCACGCGCTTATTAATTATGCGTGAACGTCTATCGGACTGAGGCAATGCCTAAAGTAAACTCGAATTAAGTTATTATTATCGGCCAAAGAATTGATCACTTATGATTAATGAGATACACTACATTATCTTTAATCACACTAAGTAATTAACTTAGTTAGAGAAACGGTAATACCCTTCTCATGAACACATGTATTCGAACATGAAGATGATCTAGATGACTTCAAGAAAATGTGTAAGACTTAAATGGCAGCTACATTGACAATATACTCACTATAACACCTAGGGTTGAACATTAGGCAAAGAGATTAGGTGAACTTAATCTCATATTGAAATATTGGTAATTATTGAAATCCAGGGAATCCTGGTTGTGCATTGTGGTCGTAATAGAGCAGATGACTGTTACAGGTCCACTCATATTTATATTCCGTTAGATCAGACTGATTGTTGGAAGCAGTCCCCAAGTAAAGGGGATCGCTTTCGCCGTTCGTGACCCATCATATAATAGGTGTCATAAGGAGGAATCGGAGTCCCCACATAAAAGGGATGGCTACTGCCTTTGGTGACCCGCCACTAATAGGGGTAATTGATTGAGGACATGCCATCTTCTAAAATAACGAATGTCAAGTTTAAGATTGGAGCAAATAGAATAAATTAAACACTTGAGAAATGTTAATACGAGATGTCACTTAACTCTCGTAAAGTGGATAACGATTCAAAGGCCTTGAAGGCCGAATATGCAAGAAATGTTCAAATGAACAATGCTCGTATTATTACCTTATGCACTCGTTTATCGTACTGATTATATGTGCATAGTTGTGTGGAACTGTGTGTGAATATTTGGATGGACTACTGAATGTTATTGCATTTTACAGTTTCTTTACTATATATACTACTAAAATGGAATAGCATGTAAAAGAACCGTATGACAACTCGACTAATTAACTTAAGGAGTTTAAGGGTTCATGAAGATTACACTCTAGCATATTCAGAGGTTGTGCTGAGCCTTTATGGTAAACATATTACAGGTCTATGATTGAAGACCGAAGCTAGAGTGCGGGATATTTTGGGTAGTTAGTTTTAAACTACCTTTTGGATTACACTGTTCTATTATAATTTGGATGTATGGATGTTGTATAAGATTGTGGATAAATGCTCATTAGTTTATGGATTAAGTATATTGTATAGAATGATATCTGTCTTTAGGTCATCACAGCGTGTTGGATGTTGTATGTATGTACTGGAAGCCTAGTTACCCACCTGGGTTAGTGACGGCAGTAGCACCCGAGTTAGTGTTTTATTATGCATCTTCCGTTGTATTATCTAGTTAAGTTTTGGAAAGATTGTACCGAAATTGTATTTAAGATGAGTTTATGAGTTAGAGTGTTACACCTATACTTTTAGGCACATCCTAGCTTAGATTTTTTGGGAGAGTGCATCAAGCTTGCTACATATATCATAAACAGGTTACCTTTTGGAGCTATAAAAGGCCTAACTCCCTATGAGAAATTGTATAGAAGAAAACCTTATTATAAAATCCTTAAGCCTTTTGGGTGCCTTTATTATAAAACTTATGTAAAAAAATATAAGGGAAATGCTGAACCTTGGGAAGTACTTATGTTTATCTGGGCATAAATGAAAACATTTTCCCTCTTGATCTTCATTCTAAAACTGTAAGCATCAATAGTTCTATGAAAACATTTTCCAATTCAAAGACCATAACTATGAAGCTGATAAATACCAATATGGAGAGCAATATCATACTGAAGAATTATATAGCTTCGTGGATGAAGATGAATCTCATAAACACATCAAATCTAAAAATGAAACGCTAAATTAGCTTGATCATCCTGCATCCCAAGAACCTTTAACAAAAACTCAAACTAAAATTGTACAAGATATTACCTTAAGGGGGTCAACTAGAGAAAGAACCACTACTAGTTATATGAGTGAGTATTTCCTAGGAGAAGCTCTCATACCTCAAGATGACATTTTTTATAACATTCTTTGTGAAAGGCTCAAACAAAATAAAGCTGATAGCACTAATCTTCTTTCTACTTTTGTTATTAACATTAAAGCTAGATGTTCATTGGAGGTTACTACTCTTTTGCCTACTCATATTCTGTTTTACAACATATAGCCAGCTTAAAAGAGCCAAATTCATATAAAGTAGCTTTTAAGAATCATTTTTGGGTAGAAGCCATGAAAAAGGAGTTTCATACCTTGAAAGACAATTACGCATGGACTATAGTTGATCATCCCAAAAACAAGAGAGTCATAGGGAACAAGTGGGTATCTAAAATCAAACTGAAAGATGATGGGAGTCTAGAAAGACATAAGCCACACTTGGTTGCAAAAGGATAGACACAAAAATATGGTGAAGACTATTAGGAGACTTTCTTTCTAGTGGTCATATTGTCTACCATACGTGCCCTTGTAGCTGTTGTTGTCAAAAGACATTGGCAAATAGACCAACTTGACATCAACAATTCCTTCCTCCATGGTGATCTAGAGGAGGAAGTGTAGATGGAAATTCCATAAGGAATGAAAGAAGTCTATAAGGTAAGGTGTGCAAGCTCACATCAATAGTATGAAAAACTTTCTATCTTTCTTCAATTACATGGATATGTGCAGTCTCACAATGATTACTTCTTATTTGTCAAATATGATGGTTAATATCACTAGTGGAAAAAAAGGAATAAATGACACATAATAATTTACGGCTAATAAACCAACCGTAATTTAACTAATGGGCTGGAGTTAATCAATTACAGTTTTTATATAAACTGTAATTTATAGCGGGTCAGGGGATGAAAAGTGGATAACAACAAGAAACTTTAGATTACGGTTATATGCAGAAACGTAATCTAAAGGTTGGCGCGAGGCTTTAGATTATGGTTCTTCTACAAATCATAGTTTAAAGTCCGTTGACTTGTGTGCGCTGACTCACTAGACAACGTCATTCTACAAGTCTGTATCTGCGTGCACACCTATGTAAATTAATGATGTCGTTTAGTCAAGAGATGGGATCTTTTAATTACGAGTTTCTTATAAAACCCGTATTTAAAAGTCTTACAATATAGAAGATAAGCCCATAGTACATACTTGGGCCATCCGGCTATATTAAGTTGGGCTAGTTTTATACTAATTGCCCATACAACCCCTATCAATTGGACGTCTTACACAACTTCATGTGCATGCTCTTTATTTTCCTTTTGTTGTCAAGTCGTAACTTTTCTTCTATAAACTCACCATAGCACGAAACTCTTTTTGTTTCAAGCCAACTGGGAAGCTTCTTCCTCTCTTCTCCCTCCTTTTTCTTTGCTTTTATTCTTTCGTTCTGATGAAGATTTCCACTGTGCAGATTGACACTTCTTTTCTGCAATCTTACCAACTTCAGGGGCAGAGCCAGAATATAAATTATGTGGGGTCACTATTGTTTGACGAAAAAAAAATTTCAACATATTTGATCATAGTTCAATTTGAACCCAGGATATTTCACTTGATATTTCTACCCCTTATTACTACACCACTAACAACTCTACAACATATGGGGTCACTATACTATATACATATAAACTTTTATTATTATTCATATAGGATTCTCTAAATTGTTCAAAAAACGTGGGGTCACGTGACCAACCCTACTCGTCGACAAACATGTACCATAGGAAGAACAATGTAAGTTCCTTAAATTTCATGTAAATGAAGTGACTTTTTGGTTTTTTGTTAATCTTTAGCTTGGATGTTTGTAGGAGTAGTATTAAACCATGCATGTTTCGAATGCATGCAAACTGATTGATGTTCATATGTGATTTCATATGTAAGAAGTTCATTTGTTCATTTGTATAGTCAATGAGTAAGGTTGTCCGATTCTTGTGCTGATACCAATTTAATTTAACATTCATTTTGTTATTTCAGTTCCTAATAATTAGCATATATAGTTGGTTGATTTATCTCTATATAAGCTACTGCTACATATGAGCATATCTCCTCCGTTTTGCTTTTTTATTTTGTTCTGCTGCACATTGTTAGGGTCAATTGACTCTGAAGGAAGATCCCATAAGCCTAGAGGCAGTGTATGGTTCAACATCGCTTGATAAAAAGGAGAGTACAGGTGAAAGGTAATGCATGTGTCCTTGCCATTCTTGATGTTTTCCCTTAATGTTTTTGATTTGTTAATGTGTCTTTATCATAATATTTTCTCTCTATTCTAATTATGTAACTGGAACAGTGGGAAGATTACAGGCCGGTGTTGAAATTTACACCCTACATTACCTCACCACGTATCCGCAAACGGAAACGTTGTGCATGGAAATGATGGATGTGGTGGATGTTGAAGATTTAAGGTCTCCACCCCATTTAAAAAACTGGTGAGGATAGGACTGTACCCACACTTACGGGTGAGGGTTATAGCCATAAACCCTTGAAACATGCAATGAAGGATCTCCTAGAGTCTCCCTTCTCACTGGATGCGCTCCCGTTAAACCCCTACGAGAAACTAAGAAAGATCAAGCTTGGAAAAGAAAGGAAACTGTGGAAGAGAAAACTAACTGATATTGATGATTCTGATGTTGATTTTGGAACAAGCTTTAACGAAGCTGTGTCTGTGTGATAGTTTTGTAGTTTTTTTAAAGACATTTAGATTTTGTTGTTTAAGTTGTTAATGTTTGGGTTTTAGTTGTTGGAGATTTTGTTGTGTTTTTGAGACATCGTGATTTTTGTTGCTAGGATTTGGAATATTAAGCGTATCTGAATATTTTGTGTTATTATAATCGAAGTCATTGCACTTTAGATTTCCATTGAAATAAGTATATCTTTTAGAACTACTTATGCTATGTTATTATACAATTTAGTCTGTTATTGTAACAGGTTTCGACCGGAACCGTAATTTAAAGTTCTCTAGACTTGCGCCCGCCTGGGGCTATTGATTTTGGTTTTAAACCATAATTAAAATCTTTATGAAATAGATGACATAGGTAATTAACAACGTTATTTAACTATCATAATTACCTTCCATTCCACCAGTGTATCGTACCTTCCTTGGAATCTATGTCGATGTGCTAATCAGTGGAAATAATCCCACCAAAATTATGACTTTAAAACAGAAACTTGATGACATATTAAAGTCAGAGATCTTGGTGAACTGGTACGGTATTTCTCCATACAATATAGGGAATCATTCTCCATTAAGGTAAATATGCTTCCGATTTAATAGAAGAATACTTACCTAATACTGTAACCACTTATTTTATCTTCTTATCAGCAGGAATTAAACTTGTCAAAGTGCAGGGGAATAATCTGGATTATCCAAATTATTACAAGAGGTTAATTGGTAGAATTAATTTTTTAAATAACACCCATCCTAATTTAGCTTTTTCAGTGTAGCACTTGAGTCAATTCATGCAACAATCCAAAGATGAGCACCTTACATCTACTACAATATATCAAAGGAAAGGTCATACAAGGGATTCTCTACAACAACAATCCATCTCTTAAGTTGCTCATTTACTGTGATGCAAATTGGGCCAACTGCTCCATCACTAGACGCTCCATCAGTAGATAAATTATCCTTTTAGAGGGAGATGCTATCAGCTGGAAGTCCAAGAAGCAGGAGGTAATAACTCTTTCTATAGCAGCAGGTGGAGCCAGAATATAAATTATGTGGGGTCACTATTGTTCGAAGAAAAAAATCAACATAATTTGATCATAGTTGGATTTGGGCCTAGGATAAATCAATCAATGTTTTTCTCTTACTGCTACACCACTAATAACTCTATAATACATGGGGTCATTATAATAACTACATATAAACTCTAATTATTATATATATAGGAATCTCTAAATCTTTCGGACGTGACCCCACGTGATCCCTTAGCTACACCCCTGGTACGGTATTTGAGTACTGTTGTGTATGAGTAACAACAGAGCTGGCATCACTTTCTCGTGTTTTATCTGAATTATGGGTGGAAAAAGTTGAGCCTATCAAGGTCAATTGTGACAATAAAGTTGCTATTTTCATAGCAAAAAACTCTGTGTTCCATGAATGAACCAACCACATCAAACTAGACTATCATCTAGTGAGAATGTTCGGAATTGGTTGATTATTCTCAACTATACTCCAGGCACACAGCAACTTGCGGACGTGCTCACTAAGCAGGTCACAGCAAGAAAATGCGACTTCTTGCTGAAGACATGAACGTAGTTAGAGCCAACTACCACTTCATCCGATAGAGGGGGTGCAATTTCAGATTCAGCAGCAAATCTTCAGGAAGATGTAGCAACACAAATTCAACAGCAAAGTTTCAGGAAGCCTAACTAATTAATGAGTTTGAGACGTGTGATTTAAACAAGATCTGAGCATAATATTACCCTACATCTTGAGGGGAGTGTTGAGATTAGTATGCGTTAACACTAATATCTGTTAGTTCAAGGTCTCTGTTAGCTGTTACTAGTGACTGTTAGTTCACATCTATACTTGTAACCTTAGTCATATATAGACTAACTTAAAGCTTGACTGTGTATCAGTAATCTATTCCTTACAACTCAATACAGAGAATATCTCACACTTTCCGTCAAGGTTCAGCGCAAATTTAGCCACCAATCAACTGTTAGGATTATATGTCTGATACACATTTTATTATTCTTTCTTCTATTTGTGGCTATGTTCGGCGTGATTTTTGTTGGTAGTTTTGTGGTAGTTTTGGTCTGGTTGTTTTGGTTGGTTGTTTTGTGGTAGTTCTCTGCTGGTTGTTTTGTGTTGGTTGTTTTATGGCTGTTTTGAAATCTAGTGTTCGGCAGACGGCGGTTTCGTCTGTCTGTTTTGAATAAGTTAGTTTTGTGCGGTGCAATTACCGTTTTCGTTATTACAATTAAAAATTTTATATTACATTTTAAAACAATTTTTTGTTAATAAAGTTAAAATATATGTAGATATTCAATTATAGCCTTTATAATTATTATTCTTTATTAATATTTTAGTGACAATTAATTTATAATATGTATACATATTAATTTATAAATAAATGTTTTACATATATTTAAAAAAATAAAGAAATAAACCATTGTATTTAGAGTAAATATATTAGATGTTATATATAAAAATAAAATTTTACGGATTATATATTAGTATTTAATATAACATTTCAAATGTATTAATACTTAAGATTATTTTAATTTTTAATCAAAAAAATAATATCATTGAAATGAAAAAGAAATTTTTTATAATAATAAAATAACTGATTGTAAGTGAATATATATAGCTATCACTTATTTTTTTATATATTGTTTAATTGTTGATAAAATATTTATTTTAAACATATATTTGTAGTTAAAACAATATATTCTATTCAATTAAATATTATTTAATGAAATTCAAAAACATAAATTTAAATTTAACACTGGATATGTCAAGAAATGTAAAATGACGTATATTCGCATATAAAATTATTCTTTAATTATTAAGCACGGTATAAAACATATAATAACTTTTATATACTGACAAGTGACAAACCATAATAATTTGTACAAACAGTTTTGTAATTAATTATTACTTAGCAAGTTGAATACTTATAATTGATATTTCCGAATCATACTACAAATAGTTTGTACTCTAATAATTTTGATATAATTGAAAGTTTACATCATAATTTTTATTAGTTTGCTATTTTCCTTGTAGAATATTTTATTAGAATTGATAGATAGTAGTAGTTTTAAGAGACTATTTATCCGCATTTAAATAAACAATTTAGAAAAACATTACTAGTTTAAAACTATTATTCTGTATTATTTTCATTAATTTATAATTTAGTATACCAATCTTTATAAAAAAACTAAAAATAAAAAAGGGAAAATAAACTAATTTATAATATATTAATCTATATATTTCAATTTTAATTTAATTTTGTGTCAAATTTAATATATAATATCATTTTTAAAATGTAATTATAAATATTGAAAATTTAAATTAATTTATTAAAAATTAATTTTTAATAAATTAATTAATATTATTAAAATATTTTCGTCACCTTAATTACAGTTTTCTGGCTCCGCTTCTGTTTACGGTATTCATTATATTTGCAGCATAAATTGTTGGTTGTTTTGTGCTGGTATATTTGTGGCTGTTTTGAAAATTGGTGTTCGGTGATGGCGGTTTGGTATTTTTTGTCAAAAATGTCAAACTCAAAAATACCACATTTATACCACATATATGCCATGTCCGAACGCAGCCTCTTAGGATATACTAATGTACTTTTCTATATTAGTTTGTATTTAGGTACATGTGTAATTTTAGTTAGGGTACTTTTGTACCGTTACTCTTTTATGAGAGTATAAGTAGCTGACTCTTCCCCTCGATAAAGACATACTTAATATTTCTTGAATAATAAAACATAGCAGCATTCCTTTTCTCTCCCCCTTTGTCGTTTAACATGGTATCAGAGCAATTCCTGGATATGCAAAAACCAAAAACGAGTCATCTTCAACCTAAACCCCATTTCCAAAAAAAAACCCGTTCTCTTTCTTTCTACATGTCTGGAGAAGATCAGATAGAAGAAGAAGTCTCATAGATGAAAGAGAAAGGAAAGATTCTTGTCAATACCGAAGAACTTAATTTCTTCACGAAACTCCCACTCGAAGACGAAGAGCTGTACACACATCCGTCGGACAACCCTGAAATCGTTCTCGCCTACAAATTCAACGGTTCCGGCTTCGCTAAATGGAAAAAGTCGTTCACAATAGGCGTGATTTCAAAAAGCAAACTAGGATTTGTCACTGGCAAAACTAAAAGGTCAGACTACAATGAAGCTAAACAACGGGTGTGGGATCGAACCAATGGGATGTTTATCGGCTGGCTGTTCACTGAACTCAACGATTCTATCAGAGAATCTGTCATGTATTTCAAGACAGCGGCTGATTTTTGGCAAGATTTGGGTAAAAGATTCGATAACCCCTCAGGAACACGCCTTTACGCCTTAATACAAGAAGCTCATAAACTGGAACAAGGGCAACTGACCATCAACAAAAGTGGTTAAAGATCTGGAATGAAGAGTTGGAATTGATAGAAATTCCACTGTGTTCATGCGGCTTTGGAGAGGCAATTAGCAAGCTTCAAGAAAATCAAAGGGTTTTGGAATTTCTGATGGGGTTGTGCGACACATACAAAGCCATACAAAGCAGTTTACTTCTGATGAAACCCTTGCCCACGATTGACCAGGCTTACACCTTGCTCAGAGAAGAAGAAAACCATAGATCATCTCAAAGGAATCGCAAGACCGATGAAGATACAACCATTTTTACCAACTCAACCCTGAGTCGAAACGGTCAAGCGAACGACAACAGAACTTAAAAGAATGAAAAAATAAGAGGGGAATGTTCCCACTGCAAGAAACAAGGACATACAGTGGAGAAATGCTACTAGGTAACAGGAAAGTTCCCCAGTTACTGGGAACACACTCAGAACAAGGAAAAGAATAGTTTCTCTGATGCAGTCAACATCCAACAGAAGGAGAACCCTAACGAAGAAATAGCCAAGCAGTTTCGAGCATGTCTGAAGTCCAACTGAAAGCCTTTGTCTCCTACCTGAAGGATCAAGAACTCGCTACAACAAACAACCGACAGATGTGCCTATCTTTACACTTCAGAGGCAATGAGTTCTCACACGGGAATGAAACTGACTACCAACGTCAGTTCGCAGGTAAATCAAATCCCCTTGTTTACTCAACTGCTAATGATACTAAACCTATATTGACTGATAAAACGTTACAAAGCATGTGGATACTTGATACCGGTGCCACCGACCATGTATGTGGTAACAAATATGTTTTCCTGCAAAATTATAAAGCATGCTCTTATGAAGTTGTTATGCCTGATGGCCATACGGGTTTAATACAAGGTATAGGTAGTGTTAAAATAGCAGACAAACTAGTTGTGGATAATGTTTTGCATGTTATTGCTTTTAAGGGCAATCTGCTATCAATTAGACAACTCTTGAGACAGTTTCAGGCATGTGCTCTTATACTTGATGATCGATGTGTTTTGCAGGCCCTTAATACTTGTAACACCCCTAATCCTAACTTGTTAAAAACGTCGCAAGTCGTAGCGAAACAAATAACGTCGCAGCGGAAAATAAAAACTATCTAACCTTGGTGTTACACGCCGTTACTCACCCTTGTGAGTAACAAGGCATTCTTACTTCATCCAACAACCTTACCTCCTCACGCTGTGATGAACAGATACTGAGCACTCTAATTATTACAGACCAAATCCAAACTAAATGAGCAACTAACTGAATACAACAAACTCTTTATTACAATACCAAATAAAACTTAAAGAGTGTTTAAAAACACAGCAGCTACCCTGTTCCCCGCACTCCGGCTTGAGTCTTCTTCAGTAACCTGAAATGTTTTGCCCATTGAAGGGCTCAGCAATCGAAATGATGGTATGCTAAATGTAGTCCTAAGTCATCTAGATTTCTTAAGTCGTTTTAGCCATCTTGATATTAGGTTCTTTACAAGATATACCGGTTTACAATAATAACATAAATAACTGTAACATCAAACATTCACACAATAGTCCACCTGCAAACATCAGTGCATAATAATAACCACAACCAGTATTCAAATACCAACAATCCATAACAGAAATCAATATGATACGCGTATTAAACTGCACCTGTTAGTTGGCCTCCTGGCCCTTGTCCTTTAACCAACCACTTAAATTTCCAATTAATTTCCACCTCAGCGTCATGTCAAGACAACCCTTAAAACTTATTAATGGACAGTAGTCCTCTGGGTTCCAATGGAACCGTTACCAGCTGACCTTATGGCCCTGGATAATACATTGACCGATCCGGTCGAACCTGTGCACCAACGGCAGTGCCCTCCGCCATCGTCGAATGTGGGACAATGGATTCCCTTGAGTGACTCCCCATTGAAGTCTCTCGTAGTGATCACGATGCGCAACCAGAAAGTCGAAACAGTCTGGATTCCTCTCTTTATAAGTTAGCCCTTTAGTCAATGATACAATATCCAATCCTTGAGTTAAGACTATAACAGTTGACCATTAGTTAGGGTCTCAAAATTCCTAAAGGTCAGTTAGTCTCTTTTTTTTTAGTTCAGATGTATAAATTTCCGATCATAAGACGTTTGCGTAAAATAAAACGCAACAGTGTATGAGCGATACAGTATACAAAATAATGTACATAAAATCACAGATATCGTTCTTTAACAATTAAGCATACATGTCTGGACCTTAGGAAAATCCTTAGGACATTCAGACCACACAATTAACATACCGTTCACCGGGATAACAGCTAACTTGACAATGCACGCTCTAGTAATTCTTTCTCGTACGCTGTTATTTATACATGCAATAACGGGTAGTATTAATATGACTGTCCACTAAATATTACAGTACTGTCTCTGTAGAGTTTATTCTCGTTGTATACCAACTTTGTATGTTCTTTATTTTCCCCTGTTATTTTAACAGTGGTTCTAGATAACCTAACAGTTCATTATTTTATGTGGAGTTCACATGTGATAATGAATTTCCATTATATGGTATATCCTTACCTCATTAATTATATATTCATAATTGTTTCCATTTATTCTCTATATTATACTATTTGGTTATTTTTATTATGACCACCTTCATTTTTTTTAACTTTATATTATACTCCATAATATACCATAATACGTTATATTACTTAATCTTAATTCCTTTCTTTACTAAATTACAAAATCAACCTTATTAATTCCGGTAACTATAAATTGGACACAGTAACTTTTATAAATTACCAAATAATCATATAACTTTTACAATTTATTAATTAAACACTTAATCATTTCGTAATTACCAAAATAAATATTCTAATCTTAATAAATTACCGAATGACCACAAGTACTTTTCGGTTCTAATACTAACTTTCACATAATTACATTTTAACCCCTAAAACTTTATATATGTTACATATGAACTTATAAACTATAGTTTTAATATTTAATTATCTTAAAATACCGAAAAGACCCATACCTTTTTATTATTTATGCTTTCGCCCCTAATTCATTTCGGTTTTATTTTTAAACTTTCATAAATTACTTTTTCACCCCAAAACTTTATAAACTTATTATTTTATGTCATAAATCATTTTAACCCAAGGTTTTTGGTCAACACTTTGACCAAGACTTGATTTCATATTTAATACTTTAATATACCCATAAAATCATGTATACTCCCGGTTAGACTGTAAACTTTCCAATAATTACAAAATAGCCCCAAAACTTTATAAAATGTTATTTAGACACTTAAACACTCACTTAAATTCACCAAAATTCTTAATATTATTCCTACCTTATATTATATCATAATTGTGCCAAATAACCCCTTATGTCCTCGGAAATTATTATTTGTACACTAAACTTTTCAAAATTTTCATTTTAGCCACATAATTTATTAAACTAGCCATTTAAATACTTGTAGCTATTTTTAATGTTCTCAAAATTTATAATACTAGTTAATACACTTATACATATTTCAAAATTCACCAATATCACATATTGTTCTCGGCTTTAATTATGTTTTACCATTGTTTTAAAACTTGATTTAAACTTTATAATATGTATATATAAATGTATATAAGCCATATAACACTTCTAAAAATTATGCTAATGACTTAGAATGATTATAAACTCAAGATAGAACATTTTATCCCTAGAGTATTCGGTTTGAACTTATATGTATCTTAATAAGTTTTTGTGACATAAATATATATCTTAAGGTAATAATCTTACCTTATATGTTATAAATTATTTTCTTGACAATATAACCCATAGTTTTCGGGCTTAATTTATCTAAGGGTTATACATAATTCTATACCAAAGTTTGAAGCTTAAATCAAACTTAAACTTAATAAACCTTAATTATATAACTTACTCCTTAAATCAAGACAATTCTTGTACTTGATTTCTCTTTGAATTCCAAGCTCTTCAAATGCTATTTTGATGAAGGTATTTCGGCCTCCTTGTACATATGTAGGAGATCCATTTGTTAGATTTCTAACAAGAATTTATAAATAATATTTGTAGTAATTTGCAAGGGTTTACCTTAGGAATTTAACAAGGTATTTTTGGTACACCTTGGGATGATTGTAGATCCAAGTTTCCTTCATGAAATAATGAAGAGAATATGGATTTAGAAGCTCTTAATTTTCAAAAATTGCTTAAGGTAATTTACTAGGATTTTCTACACAAAAATATACCTTAACTTGATCTTGTTGTTCGTTGTGTTGTTGTTGAATCTAGGAACCTCCTTGGAACACCTATGCTTGGCGAAAATTGTAGAAGTTGCTAGGATGATTTCTTGCTTCAAGACTTAGGAGATTTAACTAGGAAATTACATTAAAATGGTGTTAGAACTTAAAACACCATTAATGGAGCTTTAAGGCTCTAAGGAATGAACTTAGCAAAGGAAGAAGAAAAGAGAGAGCTTGAAGACTTACCAATTCGGTTGGATGAGCAAGGAAGGAAGGACAAGCTCACGTAGGTTATTAAGGTAAGACAAGAGGAGGAATCAAATGGGAATCATTGTCATGTAACATAGCATTATTCTGTGATTTGTTTTTGATTATTTGATTTCATGATTGACTACAAAAGTCTCCCAATTTAGACTAGACTTACGGCTGATTGGCAAGAAGATAATGGAGCTTAGTTTGACAATTTGAAAGAAGAAGACAAGGAGTAATATAGGTAGGTATTTCTTTTGATTTTCTAAGGTGACTAACATGTTATAATTGCCTTTTTCCCTTGTAAAATCAGCCATATGGACTGAACATGGGCATTGGATTTTTGCTTGATTTAATAAGGCATATGCACCTCCTTTACTTGTTGAAATTGGCCACCATGCCATAAGAGACAAGTTGATTTTTTTGTTTTTGAAGAAGAGATAATGCTAGTTAGGTACATGTTCCCTTTGATTAATTTAGTAGAAAATCATTCTCCCCTTTTCCTGATTCAAATTGGCAGCCACATGCCAATGGAGCCACTTGTTTTCTTTGTTTAATTGCCTAGTCAAAAGTATGACTAGATTTGCATTTTAATCTCATTATCTTAATATAAGCTAATCTTCATTGTTTTCTTGCAGGGGAAATCGGCAATGGAGGTCCATTTGACTGATTTAGATTGACATATTATCACATGGTACATGCTAAGGTGATTCACCATTCCATAAGTCAATTTACAGTTAAAAACTAGTCAAAAATCACCTAAAATGGCGCCTACATTGTGGACCAATTGGGATTGATTTTTGATTTGATTTTTGTCACAATATATTGTACTCAGACCATACTAATATGTGTAATTGGTTCCAGGTTTTAATTGGTACATTTATACTATGGTAAAAGGTGAAAGTTTTAAGGTAAAAATGCTGATTTTAGGTACCTTTTTGATCCAAAAATCGCCCCCACTTGTACTATGAATTTAGTACTGGAATTAATTGATTTAGATGTTCAATTTATCCCCTTTTAATATTATCAACTCGTGGCTCCTCAAAAACTTCAAGGCAATTGCGTAGAACGCGTTTTTATGACACCTGAAGGTGCGTTTTTGCGCTTTAAGAATTTTCTGGAAAATAATTAGTCGCTATGAGTTCCAAGTGTTTATTGACATTGTTTATAGTCAATAATAATATGTTAAGGCGTTACATTGAGTTATATGGGGTTATATAAACTCATAACTCAATTTCCGTGCTAACGGGACACTCCCGGGGCAAAAAGGAGCGTTAAGAAATTTGTCCGAGCACTTTGTTTATTTTTGAGAAAGTAGCTCAAGAATCCTCTTATGAATAATTAATATTGATGATAGGAACTCTTAGAATGATTTATATTGGAGTTTACGCCACTTCGGTACCTCTCCGGGGCACTCTCGGGGGTTTATGGGGCCCTCATCGGGAACCCCCGAGCACTTTGCCTTTAACTGAGAGTTTAGCTTGAGAACTTCATCTTAAATGTTCATTAAAGTGTTATTGTGTATTTATAATGAAGTGTATTGCTTTACTTTATTTAATAAAGTATTTTCGGGGCTTTTGGGCCTTAAGGGGCCCTTAAGGGAACTCCCGGGCATATTGTATTTTTACTCAGTTCTAACTGAGAACTTGTGTTTTAAAGGTCATAAAATGATCCTTGATTAACCTCATATGAGTTTTACAGCTTATATAACTTGTTTAGCTTAAGGTCGGGCTTTAACGCTCGTTTTTTACCTTAAGGAGTTTTGGTTTGTTTTAACGCCTAAGTGTTTATATACCTTTCTTAGGGTTTAATAATCCCTTAAATAATACTTATTTATCATTATTTAATTATTTATATTTATTCCTGTATACTTATTATTCTTGGGTGTCAATGTTGTATCGACACTTCTACATTCCATCTGTAATCCAAGTGTATGCAATTCATACAAACACATTCTTACTCGTGATAATCAATGTAATCACAGCATAAGTAACTTGATAAATACTGTAAAGCAAATAAGTGTACTCTTTTATTACTCATCCAAGTGTTACATAGAACACACCAATAACCATGTGTTACATAGAACACATCCATGACTATAACCATCCAACCAATGGCACCCATGCGCAACAGTCAAACACAACAAACAACCAAACACAAACCAAGATAGACTGCAGATATGAAAGTCGCATGTGGTGCTCTACCCCCCTTAAAAAGGGTTACGCCCAAGTACCCCCACAAGTATACACAAAACTAAGAGAAAAGTGCTGGATACTTGTCTCGCATGGAGTCTTCTAACTCCCATGTCGCCTCCTCAATGTCGTGGTTTGACCATAGAACCTTAACCATTCTAATGGTCTTGTTCCTGGTCTCCCTAGTCTTGGAGTCTAAAATGCGAACTGGGGTCTCCTCATATCTAAGCGTAGGTGGGGGGGGGGGGTGTGAGGCCTAAGATATGCGATGGGTGAGGTACATACTGCTTTAGCTGAGAAATGTGAAACACGTTGTGCACTCTCCCAAGCTCAATAGGTAAATCTAACCTATAAGCTAATGGGCCCACTCGCTCCGTAATCAGGTACGGTCCTACATACTTCGGGCTAAGCTTGCCCTTCTACCCAAATCTAAAAATTCTCTTCATAGGTGAAACTCTAAGGAAGACTCGATCGCCTACTGCGAACTCGAGGTCTCTCCTACGAACATCAACATAAGACTTCTGTCTGTCCTGGGCTATCTTCATGTTCTTGTGTATTTGCACGATATCTTCCTTCATCTGGTTTAGGTACTCTGGCCCTAAGATGATTTTTTCACTAGGCTCGTCCCAACATAGTGGTGTCCTGCATGGCCTGCCGTACAATGCCTGAAATGGTGGCATCTGAATGGATGCATGATAGATGTTGTTGTAGGCAAACTTAATCAGATGTAGTCGATCTATCCAGCTTCCCTGAAAATCCAAGGCACAAGCTCTAAGCATGTCCTCTAACGTTTGAATTGTTCTCTCACTCTGTCCATCTGTCTGTGGATGAAAGGTTGTACTTAGCTTCAGCTTCGTACCCAATGCCTCCTGAACCTGCTGCCAGAATCTGGAAACAAACCTTGAATCTCTATCTGACACTATAGACTTAGGTACACCATGGTGTCTAATGATCTCTCTCTGGAAAATATCCGCCAGTTTGGGAACTTTCCATGTGTCCTTGATAGGAATGAACTTAGCTACCTTTGTCAGTCTGTCGACGATGACCCATATCATGTTAACACCTCCTCTAGTCGGGGAAGACCTACTACGAAATCCATGGATATATCCTCAAACTTCCAATATGGAATGGGCATCGGCTGTACTAAGCCGCCCGGTCTCCGGTGCTCAAATTTCACTTTCTGACACGTCATACATCTGGCCACAAACTTTGCAACATCTTTCTTCATACCACTCCACCAGAAATGTAGTTTCAGATCCTTCTACATCTTCGATGACCCTGGGTGTACTGATAAGATGAGCAATGAGCTTCCTGCAATATCTTTTCCTTCAAGTCTAGGCTGGACTCTGGAATGCACAAACGGCCATTCAGTCTGATTAACCCGTCTTCACTGAGTACAAAATCATATTTTTGTCTCTCAAAGATACCGTCAGTCAACTGCTGCCTGATAGTCTTCATGTATTGGTCATTTTCTTGAGCACAACGTACCTCTTCGATGAGGCCGTTGTCTCCCATCATGGCAAATAAGGAATGAACTCTACGGCTCAGGGCGTCAGCAACAACATTTTCCTTGCCCTCCTTGTACCTAAGGTCGATGTCGTAGTCCTTCAGAAACTCGACCCATCGCCTTTGTCTCATGTTCAGCTCCTTCTATGTGAATAGATGTTGATGGCTCTTATGATCCGAGTAAACTATTACTGTAACTCCATATAAGTAGTGTCGCCAGATCTTCAGTGCAAAAACAACTGCTCCCAGTTCCAAATCATGAGTCGGGTAGTTTTCTTCATGCTTCTTCAACTGTCGTGACACATAAGCTACAACCTTTCCATTCTGCATAAGTACACACCCTATCCCTATGCTTGAGGCATCGCAATATACTTCAAATCCGTCGGTGCCCTCTGGAATGGTGAGTATTGGTGCCGACGTCAGTAGGTCCTTCAGTGTCTGAAAGGAACACTCACAATCTGCTGTCCATACAAATGGAGAATCTTCTTCATCAGGTTAGTCATAGGCTTCGTCAGTTTGAAGAAGTCTTGTACAAATCTGCGATAGTAACCAGCTAATCCCAAGAAACTCCAGATATTTGTCACTATCTTCGGTCTCGGCCAAGTCTTAACTGCCTCAATCTTCGCAGGGTCTACAGATATACCGCTGGCTGATATTACATGCCCTAGAAAAGATACACTGTCTAACCAAAAATCACACTTTGAAAGCTTGGCATACAATTGATTTTCCCTCATGGTCTGCAAAACTTGCCTCAGATGCACCTCGTGCTCCTCCTTGGTCTTAGAATAAACTAGAATGTCGTCGATGAATACAATTACCAATGAGTCTAACTGCTCCCTGAACAACCGGTTCATAAGATCCATGAATATTGTTGGGGCGTTCGACAAGCCAAATGGCATAACTATGAATTTCGTTCTCGTGTGTCGACGTGCTGGCTCACAGGAACTTCTAGTGTATTAGCCGCGTTCAAAAAGCTGTCTTCTCTATGTCTTCGTCAGCTATCCGTATTTGGTGGTATCCTGATCTCAGATCAATCTTCGAGAAAACTGTAGCGCCTCTTAACTGGTCAAATAGGTCGTCAATCCGTGGTAACGGGTACTTGTTCTTCACCGTGACTGCGTTAAGCTCCCTGTAGTCAATGCATAGTCGCATGCTACCATCCTTCTTTTTCACAAATAAAACTGGTGCTCCCCATGGTGATGCACTCGGTCTGATATAACCTTTGTCAAGCAGATCTTCTAACTGAATCTTCAGCTCTTTCATCTCTGCTGGTGCCTTTCTGTATGGTGCTTTAGCAATAGGCTCTGTGCCTGGTAATAAGTCGATGGAGAACTCCACATCTCTCTTGGGTGGCATCCCTGGTAACTCTTCTGGAAATAAATCTGGGAAATCTGAAACGACTGGTATTTTGACTGTGTCTTCTCCTCCTGCCTCATGTCTTGGACATAACATAAATAGACTGGCTGTCCCTTCTTCACCTTCTTCATCAATGTGATAGCAGATACTAGCTTGAAAGTAGGCTCCTTTGGAATACTGCGATATGAAACTGTCTTGCCCTTCTGGCTCTTCAGTAGTAGTCTATTCTCAGCGCAATGTAGTCGTCCCTTGTATTTCTGTAGCCAATCCATGCCCATAATGATGTCAAATCCTAAATTATCCAGCTCAATTAAGTCCGCGTGAAACTCTTCATCCATGATGTTAATCGGAACTCCCTTGTGTAGTTTCGTGCACCTCACTCTCTCCTTCGTCAGTAATGTGACTAGGAAATCTGAGAGAGGTTCAGGGGTTGTCTCTAACTTCCTTGCTGATGTAGAGGATATAAAGGAGTGAGACGCTCCTGAATCGAACAGTATCGATGCACTCACGCCATTTACTGTAAAGGTTCCCATGATGACATTCCCCTTATCCTTGGCCGCGGTCTTGTCCAATACATTCAACACTGCTCCTCTATTAGACTCGTAGCCTGGGGTTAACAATTCATAAGATAGTGCATGTCTCAAAGGTATTTAAAATGCCATTCATTAATCCATTGATTCTCACATACAAACTTCATAATTACATCAATATTGTCTAAACGTCAAATTTAACCGTCCGGGTTTCAAATGGGTAGTATTTACTAAGGTTGATGGGGTTGTATTCAACTTAATGCTCTTAATCCCATGGTATACTAATCTTGATTCTCCACCAAATATAAATACATCTCCTGACTTCAAAATAATCTTTCTCGCCTTGTCCATCCTCTTCTAATCACCGTATAAAAACTCAGCATCGTCTCCTATGGAGAGTGATAAAACTAGTATCCCTTTGGTAATTGACTCTGATGTCTCATCTCGGTCCTGGTGTAATCCAAGTTTTCCCCCTTTTTCATAGAAGTTTGCTATACAAATGTCGGCTTCCATATCCGGTATAGGGTTGGTTTTAGTTGTTGTGCAATCTTGACTGCTCTGTCACCAAAGTTTGGAAACTATCGGGTATCCTAGGAACTCGTGTTCCATCTACCTTTCTTACCTCACTATACAACCTAGTTTATGGTTCCCAATCCCTACCCATACACATCATATGAATTTTAAGTTTTGATCCACTACCATATCCCAGAGTATAAAATCCTCCAAGGCCTATTCCCAAAGTTCTACATTCGTTTACAATAGCTATTTGTTCATCTAGAGTTAAATATTGCTTGAGTAGAATCATGTCGGGTCGAAGTACTTGTCATTCTCTCTCTGGATATTCCCGACCTTCGCTCATAGCTCAGGTGATCTCGGTCTCACAGGTATGGGAAAACAAATGTCAAAATACCCTATTAGGTGAGAGGTTTCCTAAGTTAGGCCTCTTTAAAATTTTATTTCACACAAAACACATACAAGACTTATCGACTGAATAACTGTAACACGCATACATAACATCATGCTTTTGGTCTAAGTTCTAGGCTTACCAGTTTCACGTTGAGCGCTAGCCTCAGCGCCTGAAGTTCCCACAGAATACAAAGTGTTTCTACTTGGAACTATCTCCTTCCCCTTCTGACTCCCGGATGAGGATGGTTGTCCTCCCGGTCCCCTAGTATAGGTGTTAGCCTGTGGTGCCTGACCTCCTCTAGGTCCTCCAGTCTCTGTAGCTGGTGGTCTCTATGAACCCCTAGCTCCCTTATATACTCGGCTTGCTGGGTTGGAAAAACACTCATACTCCCTATGGCCTTCTTTCTTGCAATACCGACACTCCACCTTCCTTCCTGCGTAGTCTACGCCTAGATGGTCATTTCCGCAGCGCTTACAATAGTAGTGGCGCTGGGTTGGCTTAGTGCCTATTGTTTATACAACATGGTGTAGTAAGAGTGTAGCTAATAAATACCTTGGTTAAGTAAGAGGTGGGTATCCTTACCCCTAGGTGGTGCCGATCTTAGTGGTTGTGCATCAATGGCTGGGCCGGTCAGACGAGGAACCTGCTCCTTCGTCTTCTGACCATGGAAATCCTTCCGCCCCTTCTTCTTCTCAAATAATTTCCTGTTGGAGTTTTAGGTTAGTGACCAAACTAAGTGTAAGTAATATATGAGTACTCCTTCTCAATCAAAGTTTTCTTACTTCCCCTTCTTGTAGAATCCGCCAGATGTGGCTCCCCCATCTTCTCCCTCAATGATCTTCCTCTTCTTTCCCTGGGCTTCCTCCCTGGACTGTAGCATTAATTCAGTTGCTGATGCGGCGTCATAGCACTCTTGAATGGTAGTGAAACGTATTTCTCCCATGGCACTTTGGATGCGAAATTGTAAACCTCCCCTGAATTTCTGTATCTTCACAATGTCGGAGTAGTCGACTCCTGGTATGTAATCTAGCAGGCTGATAAATCATGCGTAGTACTGGTCGACTGTTTGGCTCCCTTGGATTAAGGTCTCGAACTCTTGTCGCTTCCTCTGCTTCAAGTGTTCGGGGTAGTATTTCTCTCGCAGCACTTCCACAAACGTTGTCCATCCAAAGTCCGGTGTAGCTCTATGGTGGTCCTCCACAGTCCGCCACCAAATATCAGTTGTGTCCTTGCAAACGATTTATTTGGTGTATTAAAAACTAAGAAATATTCCTAGAATTCAATAATTCAAAAGATCGTCAGGTTGCAAAAATCCCGGTCGAAATAGTATAGTAATTAAAGAAGCGACCGGGGTGTCAATCCACGGGACTCGATAAGTAAGTCTAGCCTTAGGTATTGGTTAACTCGAAAGGGGGTTTTGTTTTGGTTTTGGGTTGCAAATAAAAAAAGTAAACAGCAGATAAAGTAAAGTGATAGTTTTGGGAGTGTGAACGGTACTCTAGGTTCAGGGAGTTGTTTCGCTAGCTAGGTTCTGCATATTCTACTGCTTAAGTGGAGACTGGGATCGGCTTGTAATTCTCAATTATCTATTCTGTATTAAGTCTTAATTCCAGATAACTCATCTAGACAGGGCATGTAGTTCTAGTCTAGACCTAGCAAGTATATCTAGATGGCTTTAATGCGCATAATTACTAGTCTGGTTGGTTCAATCCGGACTAAAGCTCCTAGTGATTAAAGTAATCTATCCGATTGCAATTATCACAGGTAACAGGTTAATAGGACCATCAATGCTAATCACCTTATCTGATCATAACATGATTCGAGGGCTTATAATAACTTAGCAACGTTTATTAAAAGCACTTAAAAGCATTAACCTGAACAATCCAAATTGTCTCAACAAGCAGCAAAATAATGCAGAGTTTAACTAATTACAACATCCCTTCCCCTAGAGTAAATCCTTTTAGCTAGACATAGCAATTATAATCATAAATGAGAGAGAGTTAGAAGAAATCATCTGTTACGAAGATCTTCTGGCTCGCTCTGTCCTTTGTCCTTGCTCCGTGCTAGCTTGAAGGTTGATCTCGGTGATAATGGAGTGGATTGGGTGAAATGGGGCGAAAGTGGAAGTTTGGTGAGGTTTGTGAGGTGTCCGGATCCACAGGGTCGGACGTGAGGCGGACGTGAGATGTCCGGATCTGTCTGGGTCGGACGCGATCGGACGTGGGTGGAATAAGCTTGTCCGGATCCGGACAAGGGTCGGACAAGGCTAAAATGCAGCGAAATGGATACGGGATATGAGCGGAGGTTGACGAAGGTATTTGTGAGATAGCAGATGAATTCGTGAGTGAATCGTGAGTGAGCTATGCAGGTTTATGGAGGAGATAGATGAATGGAGATGGAGCGTATGGTGAGTGAGAGGATTAGAGAGGAAGAGATGACTGTGAAGTCATGTACGATTTGGAATGAAGGCAGAAGGGGTTTATATAGGGTTAGAGGAGGAAACATGTATTGGTGGAAGTTTGGTAAAGCATTGATTGAGGATGGAGCGTACTTAATAAATATTGCAGCCGCTCCCCTGTTTTCTTATTGCGCCGTCTGATAATTAGCCGAAAGGCTAATTATCAGTGCGTGCCTTTTTATTTTTCAATTCTGTGTGACGTCCGGATCGTGTCCGGATCCGGACGTGACACAGAGTTTTAGATCTGAAACGTGAACTCTCGGATCTGGAATTTTAGTCACGTCCGGCTTGCGTCCGGCCCAACAGATCCGGACAAGAGATGTCCGGCTTTGTGTCCGGCCAAACTGAGCCGGACACGACCAAATTTTGTATCTCTTCTCCTGATTTGTTCCCCGTTTGTTGTGTTGTAATCCTTATGATGTATAAACTTTGTTTCCTGGGTTTTTCCTGTATTTAGCATATAAAATACATTAGTTCTTATCAAAACGTCAATCTTAGGAAAAACACATAATAAGTGGGAAACATTGCCTGAATTGTTACAAATTATAAGGTATTAAACCCTAAAAAGCCTATATGTTTCACACTTATCAACTTCCTCACACTTAAGCTTTTGCTTGTCCTCAAGCAAAATAGGAATAAGAATATCTCTAAAACCTTCAAATAATCTCAAATTTGAAACAAGTGCAGGGCGAAATCAAACCCAGTGATAAATGAAAGAATAATCTCGCTCTCTGAGGTAGGTTTTCACAAACAGTGAAGCAGGAACAATTTTTGTAAAAGCATAGAGAAACTAGATTGTAGAAAACAAGTTAACTTAGCTTGGGACTTTCCACCATTTTCATTCCTCTAACCTTTGGATGACAAGGGGTGTGAAGTAATGCCTTATTCCGCAATACCTTTCAACACCACGTACTCGTGATCAAAATCAAAAATTAAACTGCAATGAATTTTTCTTTCATATGCAAAAATATTCTTCTTCCAAGAATTATATACAAAACAAACGAAATATTGTGAATTGCAGAGTTTATTCCGTAACCCAGACTTTTCTCTCTATCCATGTAACGGTGTTGGGCCAACTATCCCAGATCACGAGACCTTAGGTAGATAGGTGATAAGGCACCCTTAAGACTTAATAACCGGATAGACGAGGCCTGCTATTGTTAGGAAAAAAAAATTGATCAGTGGAGTACCTTGCCTTACCCTTTTCATTCCAAACATTCACTTCATTTCCAAAATCCCAAGCTAAAATAATCTGGTTTCCACAATTAGCTAATCTACCAGATTTTTTTAGTGAAAAGAGAGTATTTTTAAATAAAACTATTTTTTTATACAAACCTCATCGAACAAAAAGATTCCTACGGTTTTCACTTTGGTTTAACAACACTCGTTGTGCACAGGTATTAGAGAAGCAAAAAGCAAGTGTGGCATTAAAGAACAATTAGCATGTTTTCAGGGAAAGGTCTCTCCTTCCTCACACTTAAGATGAGCAATGTCTCATTGGTCAAAGAAGAAAAACAGAGAAAGAGCTTTCAAAACATGTTATACTCATAATAGATGCATATGCCATAATTAACCCTCAACACAACAAATGTGGAACATCAAATAAGTGAAATTATGAACAGAGACTCCCCTGGTGTTATGGATTGAGGAAGATGTTCTTCCTCACACTTGAAGTTTGGCAGGGGTCGAGAGATTCCTTATGAGTCACAGACAGTATATGTTGTGTGCAGATTAAGAGTTGCTATATTTTCACTGGCAAGTACAACCACAGAATAAAGTGCATTAACTCGAACTACAGAGAATATTTGAATCGAATGAATCATATTTTGAGAAAGAATACTCCCCATAGTTTAAGCTTAGCAGACATTCGCAAGTAGTGTGGTTCCATTTCCTGTACTTATTGCCATTTGTTTCGCAGTAGAGGTGACGTGTAAAGTAAACATTTTAGAACGCTGCACTGCTCAGAGAAACAAGAAATTTAGCAATTTAGAATTTAAAACACTGCATAACATAACAATTACCACTTCACCTGTAATCCCATGTTTCCGTTAGTCTTAACAAAAAAAAAGTAAAAATAAGTCAAATAAAAGAAAAGAAAAATACAGAAAAACCAACAAAAGAGAAGAAAGCAGTAAAAATAGAATGGCTATCACTGAGGTGGTGGTGTTTTTGGTGGTGGCGAGAACGGTGGTATGTTGGGAGTGTTTGGAGTTTCTGGTTGAGAGACGGGAGGAGGAGACGACCGAGAATAAAGAAAAGAAAAGAATAAGAAAAAAGAAAAGAGAATTAAAAATCGGGCCGCGCTTTCAGTCTCGTCCGGGTGGAGTCCGGATCCGGACAGAGTAGGGTTTGGGCTTGTCGGTTCGCGTCCGGCTGGGCTTAGCTGGAGTGTTAAAACTCTTTTTTTTTATATATTAAATTGAATTAAAAACACTACTCTAAAATACCTCAAGCATATAAATTAAATATTAAAACAAAGACTAAAATAAAAACAAATCACACGAAATACAAATTAAATAGCAAGAGTGTTTAGGGACTTCCTGATCTTTGGTGAACTTTGCCATGATTCTTCCTCATCTTGAGTTCAGTTTAGCATTAGAGTGGAATACCTGAAAGATTAAATCTGCAAAACCAGAAGAACTCAAGTGGAACCAGATAAAACCATTAGTTATAAAGTAAGAGCCATGGCTCTTTCGATTTGCACAATAGTGATTAGCACTCTGCTAAATAAGAATAAAAGAGGAAATTAATTAACTAAACCAAGGCAGAAATACAAACCGGTGGGTTGCCTCCCACCAAGCTGCCCGGAGTTAAAGTCTCTGGCTAGACTTTACAGAGAGGGTCAAGGAGGGCCGCCATAGCAGCTAGCAATAGTTTTCTTCAGTCTGAAATACCATTGCTGGTGCGGCTTCTTGGATGCTTTGGGAGGTGATGCTGCAATACAGATAGCAGAAATAGAATTTATGGAATTGGAGCTTTCAATCAAAGATATACCTGGTGCTGGAGGCTGAGAAAAGGTATCGCCTAGGTACTCTTTAGTCGAGCACCATTTACTTAAATACTTCTCCTGTCTTATTCTCTAGCTCATAAGCACCATAAGTAGTGATCCCCACAACTTTGAATGGACCTGCCCAATGTGATTTCAACTTACCAGGAAAGAGGCGCAGCCTGGAATTATAGAGCACTAGATCCCCTACTTTGAATTCTCTCTTATGGATCATCTGATCATGGATTCTCTTTGTGCGCTCTTTATAAATTCTGGAACTGTCATAGGCTTGCTCTCTGAGTTCCTCTAGTTCAGATAGTTGAAATTTTCTTTTCTCTCCAGCAGTGTGCATATCAAAATTCAGGGCTTTCAATGCCCAGTAAGCTTTGTGCTCTAATTCGACTGGAAGATGGCAAGCTTTTCCATACACAAGTTTAAAAGGAGACATACCTATAGGAGTCTTGAAAGCAGTCCTATGCCCACAAAGCATCATCATCTAATTTAACTGACCAATCCTTCCTTGATGCATTACAGTCTTTGTAGGATCCATTTCAGCTCACGATTAGTCACTTCTCGCAAGACCATTAGTTTGGGGGTGGTAAGGTAGTGCCACCTTGTGAGTCACCCCATATTTAGTCATTAAGGAGTCGAATGCTCGGTTGCAGAAGTGGGAGCCACCATCACTGATAATTGCCCTGGGCACCCCGAATCTGGTGAATATGTTTCTTCAGGAATTTCACCACTGTTTGGAATCAGCATTGTGGCATGGAATAGCTTCTACCCACTTGGAGACATAATCCAGCTACTAGGATGTATGGTTTCCATGAGATGAAGGAAAAGGGCCTGTGAAATCTATGCCCCAAACATCAAAAAGTTCTACCTCAAGAATACCTTTCTGAGGCATCTCATGCTTTCTGGAGATGTTTCCCATCCTCTGACAGGTCACAATGGGAACAGAAATGGTGGACATCTTTATGTAGAGTAGGCCAGTAAAATCCACACTCCAATATCTTTGCAGCTGTTCTTGTATAACCATGATGGCCACCTGCCTCTTTAGCATGACAGAATTCGATGACACTCTGGATCTCCTTATCTGGAAGACATCGCCTCATCAAGCCATCAGCACAGATCCTAAACAGATATGGATCCTCCTAGATATAATGGCGGGTTTCCGACAAGAATTTCTTCCTCTGGTTATAGCTGTAGTCATGAGGAATTAAACCAGTAGCAAGATAATTAACCAAGTCAGCATACCATGGTTCATCTACTTTCCAATTTGAACACCGTCTCATCAGGGAAGAATTCGTTGATCGGGATTCCATCATCAGGGATATCAAGTCTGGATAGGTGATCAGCAACTCCATTCAGCTTCCCCTTTTTATCCACAACTTCTAAATTAAATTCTTGGAGAAGTAGGATCCACCTCAGAAGTCTTGGTTTCGATTCATTCTTCTGAAAAAGGTACTTGAGAGCTGAATGATCTGTGTGGACTATCACCTTGCTGCCAAGCAGATATGGTCGAAACTTGTCCAGAGCAAACACCACAGCTAGCAACTCCTTCTCTGTAGTAGTATAATTTTTCTGTGCATCAATTAAGGTCTTACTAGCATAAGTGATTACCCTCAGCATCTTATCTTTCTTCTGACATAGTGCGGCGCCAACAGCATAGTCACTCGCATCCGTCATGATCTCAAATGGTTCAGACCAATCCGGTGGGACCACAATTGGTGCTGAACAAGCTTCTCTTTGATAGTCTGAAATGCTGTCAAGCACTCCTCTGTAAACTGAAATTGATATCCTTCTGAGCAATCTGACAGGGGTTTGCAATTTTTGAGAAGTCCTGAATAAACCTCCTGTAAAACCCTGCATGACCAAGAAAAGATCTTACATCTTTAACTGAATTTGGTGGGGGCAGTTTTTCTATTACCTCTATCTTGGCCTTGTCCACCTGGAGGCCTTCTCTTGACACCTTATGCCCAAGCACAATTCCTTCTTGTACCATGAAGTGGCACTTCTCCCAATTCAGCACAAGGTTAGTGTCCTCACAGCGAGCCAAGATCAGGTCTAATTGCTCCAGACAAACATCAAAGCTTTGTCCATAGACAGAGAAGTCGTCCATGAACACTTCAATACTTTTCTCAATAAATTCATTAAAAATAGCCATCATACATCTCTGAAATGTGGCTGGAGCATTGCAGAGACCAAAGGGCATCCTCCTGTAAGCAAAAGTACCATAAGGACAGGTGAAGGTAGTCTTCTCCTGATCTTCTGGCGCAATGGGAATCTGGAAATAACCGCTGTACCCATCAAGGAAGCAGTAGAACTCTTTCCCTGCTAACCGCTCCAACATTTGATCAATAAATGGTAGTGGGAAATGGTCCTTCCTTGTGGCCTCATTCAAGCGCCGGTAATCGATGCACATCCTCCAACCTGTGGTTTGCCTCTGGGGTACCAATTCACCTTTCTCATTTGGCACTGCAACTATCCCCCCTTTCTTTGGAACAACCTGGACTGGAGATACCCACTGGCTGTCAGAAATAGGGTAGATAATACCTGCATCAAGAAGCTTTAGTACCTCGGCCTTGACCACCTCCTTTAGATTTGGATTCAACCTTCTCTGAGGCTGTCTCACTGCCTTGTAATTCTCCTCCATATGAATCCGGTGTGTGCAGAAACCTGGATTAATCCCCTTGATGTCAGCAACTGTCCATCCCATGGCACTCTTATGTTTCTTTAGCACCTCCAGAAGTCTAGATTCCTGCAAAAGACAAAGATGCAGAGATAATAACAGGCAGGGTGTTACCCTCTGCCAAGAAAACATATTTGAGATGGGAGGGGAGAGATTTAAGTTCCAAGGTAGGAGGCTTCTCTATTGAAGGTATGGGTCTTTGGATGGATCGTTCCAACTTTTCTACAGGAGGAGAGGAGGAACGAAAGTATGATTTCCCGTGATTCAGCTGCTGGACGACCGAGGCCATCTCAAACTGTCTTTGTCATCCTCAATGGATCGACTTATTACCTGTTCTAAAGTATCAGAAAACTTAAACAAAGAATTAAAAGAATCAGTACTCCTATAGGTGTAGTCATCATCAAGATCATAAGAATTATCAATTAAATCAGCAGAGAAAACAGCTTGAGAAGAAGTGTTTTTCCGCATCATCTTATTTATATCAAAGCTTAATTCTTCATCATGGAATTTCAAGGTAATCTTCCCCTTGTCAACATCAATAACAGTCTTTGCAGTTCTGAGGAAAGGTCTACCTAGAATCAGAGGTACCTCAACATCTTCATCCATGTCAAGGATCACAAAATCAGCGGGGAAGAAAAACTTACCCACACTAACAACTACATTTTCAACCATACCTCTGGGTGTGATCGATGATCTATCAGCCAACTGGAGTCTGAAATGAATGGGAACGAGCTCACCCGCATGAAGCTTTTTAAACATGGTGTATGGCATCAGGTTGATGCTCGCTCCTAGATCGCAGAGACCGTATCCGCAATCCATGTCTCCAATTGAACAGGGGATGATGGGCTGACCAGGATCACCACGCTTTGGAGGCAGCATCTGTCGGAGAGCTGCTGAACAAGTTTCGGTCAGCTGGATGGTGTCCTTCTCTTTATATTCCTCTTATTCGAAATCAGATCCTTTACAAATTTAGCATAATTCGGCATCTGCTTAATCGCATCAATAAGAGGGATATTAATAGTCAGCTTTCTAAAAACATCTAAAAATCTTCCAAATTGCTCATCGAGCTCTCGCTCTTTGAGTCGGTTTGGAAATGGAAGTTCCTTTGCAGATATTTTCCCCTTTTTATTTTTAACAGCAGTAGAAAGAGAGGAAGAAGGAATAGGAGCCTGGGTCTCCTCAGAAACTACCTCAGGAGGGGCGGGATGCCCTGATGGTGCACCGGCGGTATTAGAAAGAGGCTCGGTCTCTTCATCAGTACGGCTTCCTGCCACTTGGTCTTTTAATTCCTCCCACTTCTCAGGTAACTGCTGCTGCTTCTTCAGAATCCTCGCAGTCTTCGTCTGAGACCGACACTGCCTTCAACTGCTCTTTTGGATTGGTTTCTGGTTGGGAAGGCAATGATCCAGAAGGTCTCTGCTGCATGAGGAATTGAGTCAACTGACTCATTGTTCCTTGCATCTCCACCATGGCGTTCTCTAGTTTCTGGTTGATTACCGTTTGCTTTTCTTGAGAAGCCATCAGCTTATCCACCATCTCTTTAGATTTGCATTGTTTGAGCTCAAAGATGGTTGCTGAGCTTGAGGTTGCTGTGGCCGGAATTGATTATATTGAGGCCTTGAAAAACCGGGTGGTCCCCCCTGATTCGTCCTCTGAGGCTGCATTTGATGTGAATTAAGTGCATTGTTAGGATTTCCACCTCAGATTTTGGTGCTGATTCTGCACCCAGGGTTGCCTGTTGTTGAACTGGCCTATTACATTGGCCTCCTCGGTTTGCCTCATCTCGGCTACTAGTGGGCAGTCCTCATAGTCGTGTGCATCCCACACTGAGAGCAGCAAGCTTCATTCGTAGAGATTTTCTTGGCGGATTGCCTGGTGGTTGGCCCCATGGTGAGCTGTTCAAGCATTTTCGCCATGCTTCCCATCGTGGTCCTCATCTGTGCTTGCTCGGAGGCTAGTTGTTCCATCATTGGGTCTGGAGCTCTGGAAGAACTCTGACCTATTGAGAATACTCGTCCTCCACTGCTGCTCCATTGGCGAAGCTCCTCACAGTAGGACTCCATAGCTGCCATGAACTCCTCCCCACTTTTGCTAGCAGGTTTCCTCCTAGGGCGGATCTTATCTCGCCTCTGTTTCGTCTTTTAACCCCTGGAAGAATCCCTGAGCTAGTGAAGTGATGTCCTGACCATGATGGGGCACTGGCGGAGTAGCTCCTTGAATCGGTCCCACGCCTCACAGATGTCTCACTACCCTTCTGTTGAATGCCATCAGGTCGGCAATCATTTGTCGTGTCCGGGAGATGGGAATGTACTTCTCGTAGAATTTGTCCATCATCTGCTCCCAGGTGGTAATGATGCCTGGTGGTAGTCTGTGGAACCATTTCGAGGCTTCTCCTGATAAGCTGTGCTGGAACAGGCTCAATCTGGCGTACTCCTCCAATCCTTGAGATAAACCAAGAGAGTCCAAGTGTACAAGAAAGCGATGTACATGGTCCAATGCATCCGATGGGTCTGCACCTGAAAAAGTACCTGCAGGGTGATTTCTAACCGCATTGGATTGGTGAGAAGGTTTTACCTTTTGCCAATCGGCTATAGTTCTGCAGTTAGATTGGGTAGAACCACTGGCCCTCGTCTTGGTGTGGCTGGTGGTCTGTTTATCCTTCCCATTGTGTATTGGTCACTGCACCTCCTCCAATTTGGTCATGATTTGCCGCCATGTCGAAGTCAAGCTGCCTTCTTGTTCTCAAGCTTGGAGGTAGACTCTTTCGATTTCAGGATCGAAGTCTGTATCCGGGGGACCAGTTGAGCGCGTTCTGCGCATCCACTAGGCTTATAATCAGCCCGAGAAAAGGAACAAAATGAGTGAGTTTTAAAGTAATGAAAAACAATAAAATGGCACACAAAATAAATTAAAATCAAAATATATTACAAAACAAACGATTATAAACAGTGTGTTGAATAGAGTAACAAATTAACCAAGGCTAGGGACTAGACAAAAGTCAAGTCCCCGGCAACGGCGCCATTTTGCAAACGATTTATTTGGTGTATTAAAACTAAGAAATATCCTAGAATTCAATAATTCAAAGATCGTCAGGTTGCAAAAATCCCGGTCGAAATAGTATAGTAATTAAAGAAGCGACCGGGGTGTCAATCCACGGGACTCGATAGTAAGTCTAGCCTTAGGTATTGGTTAACTCAAAGGGGTTTTGTTTTGGTTTTGGGTTGCAAATAAATAACAGAAAGTAAAAGCAGATAAAGTAAAGTGATAGTTTTGGGAGTGTGAACGGTACTCTAGGTTCAGGGAGTTGTTTCACTAGCTAGGTTCTGCATATTCTACTGCTTAAGTGGAGACTTGGATCGGCTTGTAATTCTCAATTATCTATTCTGTATTAAGTCTTAATTCCAGATAGCTCATCTAGACAGGGCATGTAGTTCTAGTCTAGACCTAGCAAGTATATCTAGATGGCTTTAATGCGCAATTACTAGTCTGGTTGGTTCAATCCGGACTAAAGCTCCTAGTGACTAAAGTAATCTATCCGATTGCAATTATCACAGGTAACAGGTTAATAGGACCGTCAATGCTAATCACCTTATCTGATCATAACATGATTCGAGGGCTTATAATAACTTAGCAACGTTTATTAAAAGCACTTAAAAGCATTAACCTGAACAATCCAAATTGTCTCAACAAGCAAAATAATGCAGAGTTTAACTAATTACAACATCCCTTCCCCTAGAGTAAATCCTTTTAGCTAGACATAGCAATTATAAATAAATGAGAGAGAGTTAGAAGAAATCATCTGTTACGAAGATCTTCTTGCTCGCTCCGTCCTTTGTCCTTGCTCCGTGCTAGCTTGAAGGTTGATCTCGGTGATAATGGAGTGGATTGGGTGAAATGGGGCGAAAGTGGAAGTTTTGGTGAGTTTGTGAGGTGTCCGGTAGGGTCGGACGAGGCGGACGTGAGATGTCCGGATCTGTCTGGGTCGGACGCGATCCGGACGTGGGTGGAATAGCTTCCGGATCCGGACAAGGGTCGGACAAGGCTAAAATGCGCGAAATGGATACGGGATATGAGCGGAGGTTTACGAAGGTTTTTGTGAGATAGCAGATGAATTCGTGAGTGAATCGTGAGTGAGCTATGCAGGTTTATGGAGGAGATAGATGAATGGAGATGGAGCGTATGGTGAGTGAGAGGATTAGAGAGGAAAGATGACTGTGAAGTCAGGTACGATTGGAATGAAGGCAGAAGGGGTTTATATAGGGTTAGAGGAGGAAACATGTATTGGGGAAGTTTGGTAAAGCATTGATTGAGGATGGAGCGTACTTAATAATATTGCAGCGCTCCCCTGTTTTCTTATTGCGCCGTCTGATAATTAGCCGAAAGGCTAATTATCGGCGTGCCTTTTTATTTTTCAATTCTGTGTGACGTCCGGATCGTGTCCGGATCGTGTCCGGATCCGGACGTGACACAGAGTTTTAGATCTGAAACGAACTCTCGGATCTGGAATTTTAGTCATCCGGCTTGCGTCCGGCCCAACAGATCCGGACAAGAGATGTCCGGCTTTGTGTCCGGCCAAACTGATCCGGACAAGACCAATTTTGTCTCTTCTCCTGATTTGTTCCCCGTTTGTTGTGTTGTAATCCTTATGATGTATAATCTTTTTCCTGGGTTTTTCCTTTTAGCATATAAAATACATTAGTTCTTATCAAAACGTCAATCTTAGGAAAAACACATAATAAGTGGGAAACATTGCCTGAATTGTTACAAATTATAAGGTATTTAAACCCTAAAAAGCCTATATGTTTCACACTTATCAACTTCCTCACACTTAAGCTTTTGCTTGTCCTCAAGCAAAATAGGAATAAGAATATCTCTAAAACCTTCAAATAATCTCAAATTTGAAACAAGTGCAGGGCGAAATCAAACCAGTGATAAATGAAAGAATAATCTCGCTCTCTGAGGTAGGTTTTCACAAACAGTGAAGCAGGAACAATTTTTGTAAAAGCATAGAGAAACTAGATTGTAGAAAACAAGTTAACTTAGCTTGGGACTTTCCACCATTTTCATTCCTCTAACCTTTGGATGACAAGGGGTGTGAAGTAATGCCTTATTCCGCAATACCTTTCAACACCACGTACTCGTGATCAAAACAAAAATTAAACTGCAATGAATTTTTCTTTCACATGCAAAAATATTCTTCTTCCAAGAATTATATACAAAACAAACGAAATATTGTGAATTGCAGAGTTTATTCCGTAACCCAGACTTTTCTCTCTATCCATGTAACGGTGTTGGGCCAACTATCCCAGATCACGAGACCTTAGGTAGATAGGTGATAAGGCACCCTTAAGACTTAATAACCGGATAGACGAGGCCTGCTATTGTTAGGAAAAAAAATTTTGATCAGTGGAGTACCTTGCCTTACCCTTTTCATTCCAAACATTCACTTCATTTCCAAAATCCCAAGCTAAAATAATCTGGTTTCCACAATTAGCCAATCTACCAGATTTTTAGTGAAAAGAGAGTATTTTAAATAAAACTATTTTTATACAAACCTCATCAACAAAAGATTCCTACGGTTTTCACTTTGGTTTAACAACACTCGTTGTGCACAGGTATTAGAGAAGCAAAAAGCAAGTGTGGCATTAAAGAACAATTAGCATGTTTTCAGGGAAAGGTCTCTCCTTCCTCACACTTAAGATGAGCAATGTCCTCATTGGTCAAAGAAAAAAACAGAGAAAAGAGCTTTCAAAACATGCTATACTCATAATAGATGCATATGCCATAATTAACCCTCAACAACAAATGTGGAACATCAAATAAGTGAAATTATGAACAGACTCCCCTGGTGTTATGGATTGAGGAAGATGTTCTTCCTCACACTTGAAGTTTGGCAGGGGTCGAGAGATTCCTTATGAGTCACAGACAGTATATGTTGTGTGCAGATTAAGAGTTGCTATATTTTCACTGGCAAGTACAACCACAGAATAAAGTGCATTAACTCGAACTACAGAGAATATTTGAATCGAATGATATTTGAGAAAGAATACTCCCCATAGTTTAAGCTTAGCAGACATTCGCAAGTAGTGTGGTTCCATTTCCTGTACTTATTGCCATTTGTTTCGCAGTAGAGGTGACGTGTAAAGTAAACATTTTAGAACGCTGCACTGCTCAGAGAAACAAGAAATTTAGCAATTTAGAATTTAAAACACTGCATAACATAACAATTACCACTTCACCTGCAATCCCATGTTTCCGTTAGTCTTAACAAAAAAGTAAAATAAGTCAAATAAAAAAAAAAGAAAAAACAGAAAAACCAACAAAAGAGAAGAAAGCAGTAAAATAGAATGGCTATCACTGAGGTGGTGGTGGTGGTGGTGGCGAGAACGGGTATGTTGGAGTGTTTGGAGTTTTCTGGTTGAGATGACGGGAGAGGAAGACGACCGAGAATAGAAGAAAAAAAGAAGAAAAGAAAAGAGAATTAAAATCGGGCCGCGTTTTAGTCTGTCCGGGTGAGTCCGGATCCGGACAGAGTAGGGTTTGGGCTTGTCCGGTTCGCGTCCGGCTGGGTTAGCCGGACGTGTTAAACTCTCTTTTTTTTTATATTAAATTAATTAAAAACACTACTCTAAAATACCTCAATATAAATTAAATATTAAACAAAGACTAAAATAAAAACAAATCACACGAATGCAGAAATTAAATAGCAAGAGTGTTTAAGGACTCCTGATCCTTGGTGAACTTGCCATGATTCTTCCTCACACTTGAGTTCAGTTTAGCATTAGAGTGAATACCTGAAAGATTAAATCTGCAAAACCAGAAGAACTCAAGTGGAACCAGATAAAACCATTAGTTATAAAGTAAGAGCCATGGCTCTTTCGATTTGCACAATAGTGATTAACACTCTGCTAAATAAGAAAAAAGAGGAAATTAATTAACTAAACCAAGAGATACAAACCGGTGGGTTGCCTCCCACCAAGCTGCCCGGAGTTAAAGTCTCTGGCTAGACTTTACAGATAGGTCAAGAGGGCCGCCATAGCAGCTAGCAATAGTTTTCTTCTTCAGTCTGAAATACCATTGCTGGGCGGCTTTTGGATGCTTTGGGAGGTGGTGCTGCAATACAGATAGAGAGATAGAATTTATGGAATTGGAGCTTTCAATCAAGGATATACCTGGTGCAGGAGGCTGAGAAAAGGTATCGCCTAGGTACTTCTTTAGTCGAGCACCATTTACTTTGAATACTTCTCCTGTCTTATTCTCTAGCTCATAAGCACCATAAGTAGTGATCCCCACAACTTTGAATGGACCTGCCCAATGTGATTTCAACTTACCAGGAAAGAGGCGCAGCCTGGAATTATAGAGCAACACTAGATCCCCTACTTTGAATTCTCTCTTATGGATCATCTGATCATGGATTCTCTTTGTGCGCTCTTATAAATTCTGGAACTGTCATAGGCTTGCTCTCTGAGTTCCTCTAGTTCAGATAGTTGAAATTTTCTTTTCTCTCAGCAGTGTGCATATCAAAATTCAGGGCTTTCAATGCCCAGTAAGCTTTGTGCTCTAATTCGACTGGAAGATGGCAAGCTTTTCCATACACAAGTTTAAAAGGAGACATACCTATAGGAGTCTTGAAAGCAGTCCGGTATGCCCACAAAGCATCATCTAATTTAACTGACCAATCCTTCCTTGATGCATTACAGTCTTTGTAGGATCCATTTCAGCTCACGATTAGTCACTTCTGCAAGACCATTAGTTTGGGGGTGGTAAGGTAGTGCCACCTTGTGAGTCACCCCATATTTAGTCATTAAGGAGTCGAATGCTCGGTTGCAGAAGTGGGAGCCACCATCACTGATAATTGCCCTGGGCACCCCGAATCTGGTGAATATGTGTTTTTCAGGAATTTCACCACTGTTTGGAATCAGCATTGTGGCATGGAATAGCTTCTACCCACTTGGAGACATAATCACAGCTACTAGGATGTATTGGTTTCCATGAGATGAAGGAAAAGGGCCTGTGAAATCTATGCCCCAAACATCAAAAAGTTCTACCTCAAGAATACCTTTCTGAGGCATCTCATGCTTTCTTGAAATATTTCCCATCCTCTGACAAGGGTCACAATGGGAACAGAAATGGTGGACATCTTTATGTAGAGTAGGCCAGTAAAATCCACACTCCAATATCTTTGCAGCTGTTCTTGTATAACCATGATGGCCACCTGCCTCTTTAGCATGACAGAATTCGATGACACTCTGGATCTCCTTATCTGGAAGACATCGCCTCATCAAGCCATCAGCACAGATCCTAAACAGATATGGATCCTCCCAGATATAATGGCGGGTTTCTGACAAGAATTTCTTCCTCTGGTTATAGCTGTAGTCATGAGGAATTAAACCAGTAGCAAGATAATTAACTAAGTCAGCATACCATGGTTCATCTACTTTCCAATTTGAACACCGTCTCATCAGGGAAGAATTCGTTGATCGGGATTCCATCATCAGGGATATCAAGTCTAGATAGGTGATCAGCAACTCCATTCAGCTTCCCCTTTTTATCCACAACTTCTAAATTAAATTCTTGGAGAAGTAAGATCCACCTCAGAAGTCTTGGTTTCGATTCATTCTTCTGAAAAAGGTACTTGAGGGCTGAATGATCTGTGTGGACTATCACCTTGCTGCCAAGCAGATATGGTCGAAACTTGTCCAGAGCAAACACCACAGCTAGCAACTCCTTCTCTGTAGTAGTATAATTTTTCTGTGCATCAATTAAGGTCTTGCTAGCATAAGTGATTACCCTCAGCATCTTATCTTTCTTCTGACATAGTGCGGCGCCAACAGCATAGTCACTCGCATCCGTCATGATCTCAAATGGTTCAGACCAATCCGGTGGGACCACAATAGGTGCTGAACAGAGCTTCTCTTTGATAGTCTGAAATGCCGTCAAGCACTCCTCTGTAAACTGAAATTTGATATCCTTCTGAAGCAGTCTGACAGGGGTTTAGCAATTTTTGAGAAGTCCTGTATAAACCTCCTGTAAAACCCTGCATGACCAAGAAAGATCTTACATCTTTAACTGAATTTGGTGGGGGCAGTTTTTCTATTACCTCTATCTTGGCCTTGTCCACCTGGAGGCCTTCTTGACACCTTATGCCCAAGCACAATTCCTTCTTGTACCATGAAGTGGCACTTCTCCCAATTCAGCACAAGGTTAGTGTCCTCACAGCGAGCCAAATCTGGTCTAATTGCTCCAGACAAACATCAAAGCTTTGTCCATAGACAGAGAAGTCGTCCATGAACACTTCAATACTTTTCTCAATAAATTCATTAAAAATAGCCATCATACATCTCTGAAATGTGGCTGGAGCATTGCAGAGACCAAAGGGCATCCTCCTGTAAGCAAAAGTACCATAAGGACAGGTGAAGGTAGTCTTCTCCTGATCTTCTGGCGCAATGGGAATCTGGAAATAACCGCTGTACCCATCAAGGAAGCAGTAGAACTCTTTCCCTGCTAACCGCTCCAACATTTGATCAATAAATGGTAGTGGGAAATGGTCCTTCCTTGTGGCCTCATTCAAGCGCCGGTAATCGATGCACATCCTCCAACCTGTGGTTTGCCTCTGGGGTACCAATTCACCTTTCTCATTTGGCACTGCAACTATCCCCCCTTTCTTTGGAACAACCTGGACTGGAGATACCCACTGGCTGTCAGAAATAGGGTAGATAATACCTGCATCAAGAAGCTTTAGTACCTCGGCCTTGACCACCTCCTTTAGATTTGGATTCAACCTTCTCTGAGGCTGTCTCACTGCCTTGTAATTTCCTCCATATGAATCCGGTGTGTGCAGAAACCTGGATTAATCCCCTTGATGTCAGCAACTGTCCATCCCATGGCACTCTTATGTTTCTTTAGCACCTCCAGAAGTCTAGATTCCTGCAAAATAGACAAAGATGCAGAGATAATAACAGGCAGGGTGTTACCCTCTGCCAAGAAAACATATTTGAGATGGGAGGGGAGAGATTTAAGTTCCAAGGTAGGAGGCTTCTCTATTGAAGGTATGGGTCTTTGGATGGATCGTTCCAACTTTTCCACAGGAGGAGACGAAAGTATGATTTCCCGTGATTCAGCTGCTGGACGACCGAGGCCATCTCAAACTGTCTTTGTCATCCTCAATGGATCGACTTATTACCTGTTCTAAAGTATCAGAAAACTTAAACAAAAATTAAAAGAATCAGTACTCCTATAGGTGTAGTCATCATCAAGATCATAAGAATTATCAATTAAATCAGCAGAGAAAACAGCTTGAGAAGAAGTGTTTTTCCGCATCATCTTATTTATATCAAAGCTTAATTCTTCATCATGGAATTTCAAGGTAATCTTCCCCTTGTCAACATCAATAACAGTCTTTGCAGTTCTGAGGAAAGGTCTACCTAGAATCAGAGGTACCTCAACATCTTCATCCATGTCAAGGATCACAAAATCAGCGGGGAAGAAAAACTTACCCACACTAACAACTACATTTTCAACCATACCTCTGGGTGTGATCGATGATCTATCAGCCAACTGGAGTCTGAAATGAATGGGAACGAGCTCACCCGCATGAAGCTTTTTAAACATGGTGTATGGCATCAGGTTGATGCTCGCTCCTAGATCGCAGAGACCGTATCCGCAATCCATGTCTCCAATTGAACAGGGGATGATGGGCTGACCAGGATCACCACGCTTTGGAGGCAGCATCTGTCGGAGAGCTGCTGAACAAGTTTCGGTCAGCTGGATGGTGTCCTTCTCTTTATATTTCCTCTTATTCGAAATCAGATCCTTTACAAATTTAGCATAATTCGGCATCTGCTTAATCGCATCAATAAGAGGGATATTAATAGTCAGCTTTCTAAAAACATCTAAAAATCTTCCAAATTGCTCATCGAGCTCTCGCTCTTTGAGTCGGTTTGGAAATGGAAGTTCCTTTGCAGATATTTTCCCCTTTTTATTTTTAACAGCAGTAGAAAGAGAGGAAGAAGGAATAGGAGCCTGGGTCTCCTCAGAAACTACCTCAGGAGGGGCGGGATGCCCTGATGGTGCACCGGCGGTATTAGAAAGAGGCTCGGTCTCTTCATCAGTACGGCTTCCTGCCACTTGGTCTTTTAATTCCTCCCACTTCTCAGGGTAACTGCTGCTGCTTCTTCAGAATCCTCGCAGTCTTCGTCTGAGACCGACACTGCCTTCAACTGCTCTTTTGGATTGGTTTCTGGTTGGGAAGGCAATGATCCAGAAGGTCTCTGCTGCATGAGGAATTGAGTCAACTGACTCATTGTTCCTTGCATCTCCACCATGGCGTTCTCTAGTTTCTGGTTGATTACCGTTTGCTTTTCTTGAGAAGCCATCAGCTTATCCACCATCTCTCTTAGATTTGCATTGTTTGAGCTCAACGATGGTTGCTGAGCTTGAGGTTGCTGTGGCCGGAATTGATTATATTGAGGCCTTGAAAAACCGGGTGGTCCCCCCTGATTCGTCCTCTGAGGCTGCATTTGATGTGAATTAAGTGCATTGTTAGGATTTCCATACCTCAGATTTTGGTGCTGATTCTGCACCCAGGGTTGCCTGTTGTTGAACTGGCCTATTACATTGGCCTCCTCGGTTTGCCTCATCTCGGCTACTAATGGGCAGTCCTCATAGTCGTGTGCATCCCACACTGAGAGCAGCAAGCTTCGTTTAGAGATTTTCTTGGCGGATTGCCTGGTGGTTGGCCCCATGGTGAGCTGTTCAGCATTTCGCCATGCTTCCCATCGTGGTCCTCATCTGTGCTTGCTCGGAGGCTAGTGTTCCATCATTTCTGGAGCTCTGGAAGAACTCTGACCTATGAGAATACTCGTCCTCCACTGCTGCTCCATTGGCGAAGCTCCTCACAGTAGGACTCCATAGCTGCCATGAACTCCTCCCCACTTTTTGCTAGCAGGTTTCCTCCTATGGCGGATCTTATCTCGCCTCTGTTTTCTCTTTAACCCCTGGAAGAATCCCTGAGCTAGTGAAGTGATGTCCTGACCATGGTGAGGGCACTGGCGGAGTAGCTCCTTGAATCGGTCCCACGCCTCACAGACTGTCTCATACCCTTCTGTCTGAATGCCATCAGGTCGGCAATCATTTGTCGTGTCCGGGAGATGGGAATGTACTTCTCATAGAATTTGTCCATCATTTGCTCCCAGGTGGTAATGATGCCTGGTGGTAGTCTGTGGAACCATTTCGAGGCTTCTCCTGACAAGCTGTGCTGGAACAGGCTCAATCTGGCATACTCCTCCAATCCTTGAGATAAACCAAGAGAGTCCAAGTGTACAAGAAAGCGATGTACATGGTCCAATGTATCCGATGGGTTGGCACCTGAAAAAGTACCTGCAGGGTGATTTCTAACCGCATTGGATTGGTGAGAAGGTTTTACCTTTTGCCAATCGGCTATAAGTTCTGCAGTTAGATTAGGTAGAACCACTGGCCCTCGTCTTGGTGTTGCTAGTGGTCTGTTTATCCTTCCCATCGTGTATTGGTCACTGCACCTCCTCCAATTTGGTCATGATTTGCCGCCATGTTGAAGTCAAGCTGCCTTCTTGTTCTCAAGCTTGGAGGTAGACTCTTTCGATTTCAGGATCGAAGTCTGTATCCGGGGGACCAGTTGACGCGTTCTGCGCATCCACTAGGTGCTTATAATCAGCCCGAGAAAAGGAACAAAATGAGTGAGTTTTAAAGTAATGAAAAAATAAAATGGCACACAAAATAAATTAAAATCAAAATATATTACAAAACAAGATTATAAACAGTGTGTTGCATAAGTAACAAATTAACCAAGGCTAGGGACTAGACAAAAGTCAAGTCCCCGGCAACGGCGCCATTTTGCAAACGATTATTTGGTGTATTAAAACTAAGAAATATCCTAGAATTCAATAGTTCAAAGATCGTCAGGTTGCAAAAATCCCGGTCGAAATAGTATAGTAATTAAAGAAGCGACCGGGGTGTCAATCCACGGGACTCGATAGTAAGTCTAGCCTTAGGTATTGGTTAACAAAGGGGGTTTTGTTTTGGTTTTGGGTTGCAAATAAATAACAGAAAGTAAATAGCAGATAAAGTAAAGTGATAGTTTTGGGAGTGTGAACGGTACTCTAGGTTCAGGGAGTTGTTTCACTAGCTAGGTTCTGCATATTCTACTGCTTAAGTGGAGACTTGGATCGGCTTGTAATTCTCAATTATCTATTCTGTATTAAGTCTTAATTCCAGATAGCTCATCTAGACAGGGCATGTAGTTCTAGTCTAGACCTAGCAAGTATATCTAGATGGCTTTAATGCACAGAATTACTAGTCTGGTTGGTTCAATCCGGACTAAAGCTCCTAGTGACTAAAGTAATCTATCCGATTGCAATTATCACAGGTAACAGGTTAATAGGACCGTCAATGCTAATCACCTTATCTGATCATAACATGATTCGAGGGCTTATAATAACTTAGCAACGTTTATTAAAAGCACTTAAAAGCATTAACCTGAACAATCCAAATTGTCTCAACAAGCAGCAAAATAATGCAGAGTTTAACTAATTACAACATCCCTTCCCCTAGAGTAAATCCTTTAGCTAGACATAGCAATTATAATCATAAATGAGAAGAGTTAGAAGAAATCATCTGTTACGAAGATCTTCTTGCTCGCTCCGTCCTTTGTCCTTGCTCCGTGCTAGCTTGAAGGTTGATCTCGGTGATAATGGAGTGGATTGGGTGAAATGGGGCGAAAGTGGAAGTTTTGGTGAGTTTGTGAGGTGTCCGGTCTAGGGTCGGACGGAGGCGGACGTGAGATGTCCGGATCTGTCTGGGTCGGACGCGATCCGGACGTGGGTGGAATGAGCTTGTCCGGATCCGGACAAGGGTCGGACAAGGCTAAAATGCGCGAAATGGATACGGGATATGAGCGGAGGTTTACGAAGGTATTTGTGAGATAGCAGATGAATTCGTGAGTGAATCGTGAGTGAGCTATGCAGGTTTATGGAGGAGATAGATGAATGGAGATGGAGCGTATGGTGAGTGAGAGGATTAGAGAGGAAGAGACTGTGAAGTCAGGTACGATTGGAATGAAGGCAGAAGGGGTTTATATAGGGTTAGAGGAGAAACAGTATGGTGGAAGTTTGGTAAAGATTTATTGATTGAGGAGCGTACTTATAATATGCGCCGCTCCCCTGTTTCTTATTGCGCCGTCTGATAATTAGCCGAAAGGCTAATTATCAGTGCGTGCCTTTTTATTTTTCAATTCTGTGTGACGTCCGGATCGTGTCCGGATCGTGTCCGGATCCGGACGTGACACAGAGTTTTAGATCTGAAACGCGAACTCTCGGATCTGGAATTTTAGTCATGTCCGGCTTGCGTCCGGCCCAACAGATCCGGACAAGAGATGTCCGGCTTTGTGTCCGGCCAAACTGATCCGGACAAGACCAATTTTGTCTCTTCTCCTGATTTGTTCCCCGTTTGTTGTGTTGTAATCCTTATGATGTATAATCTTTATTTCCTGGGTTTTTCCTGTATTTAGCATATAAATACATTAGTTCTTATCAAAACGTCAATCTTAGGAAAAACACATAATAAGTGGGAAACATTGCCTGAATTGTTACAAATTATAAGGTATTTAAACCCTAAAAAGCCTATATGTTTCACACTTATCAACTTCCTCACACTTAAGCTTTTGCTTGTCCTCAAGCAAAATAGGAATAAGAATATCTCTAAAACCTTCAAATAATCTCAAATTTGAAACAAGTGCAGGGCGAAATCAAACCAGTGATAAATGAAAGAATCTCGCTCTCTGAGGTAGGTTTTCACAAACAGTGAAGCAGGAACAATTTTTGTAAAAGCATAGAGAAACTAGATTGTAGAAAACAAGTTAACTTAGCTTGGGACTTTCCACCATTTTCATTCCTCTAACCTTTGGATGACAAGGGGTGTGAAGTAATGCCTTATTCCGCAATACCTTTTAACACCACGTACTCGTGATCAAAATCAAAAATTAAACTGCAATAATTTTTCTTTCATATGCAAAAATATTCTTCTTCCAAGAATTATACAAACAAACAACGAATATTGTGAATTGCAGAGTTTATTCCGTAACCCAGACTTTTCTCTCTATCCATGTAACGGTGTTGGGCCAACTATCCCAGATCACGAGACCTTAGGTAGATAGGTGATAAGGCACCCTTAAGACTTAATAACCGGATAGACGAGGCCTGCTATTGTTAGGAAAAAAAAATTGATCAGTGGAGTACCTTGCCTTACCCTTTTCATTCCAAACATTCACTTCATTTCCAAAATCCCAAGCTAAAATAATCTGGTTTCCACAATTAGCAATCTACCAGATTTTTAGTGAAAAGAGAGTATTTTTAAATAAAACTATTTTTTTACAAACCTCATCGAACAAAAAGATTCCTACGGTTTTCACTTTGGTTTAACAACACTCGTTGTGCACAGGTATTAGAGAAGCAAAAAGCAAGTGTGGCATAAAGAACAATTAGCATGTTTTCAGGGAAAGGTCTCTCCTTCCTCACACTTAAGATGAGCAATGTCCTCATTGGTCAAAGAAGAAAAACAGAGAAAAGAGCTTTCAAAACATGTTATACTCATAATAGATGCATATGCCATAATTAACCCTCAACACAACAAATGTGGAACATCAAATAAGTGAAATTATGAACAGAGACTGAGACTCCCCTGGTGTTATGGATTGAGGAAGATGTTCTTCCTCACACTTGAAGTTTGGCAGGGGTCGAGAGATTCCTTATGAGTCACAGACAGTATATGTTGTGTGCAGATTAGAGTTGCTATATTTCACTGGCAAGTACAACCACAGAATAAAGTGCATTAACTCGAACTACAGAGAATATTTGAATCGAATGAATCATATTTTGAGAAAGAATACTCCCCATAGTTTAAGCTTAGCAGACATTCGCAAGTAGTGTGGTTCCATTTCCTGTACTTATTGCCATTTGTTTCGCAGTAGAGGTGACGTGTAAAGTAAACATTTTAGAACGCTGCACTGCTCAGAGAAACAAGAAATTTAGCAATTTAGAATTTAAAACACTGCATAACATAACAATTACCACTTCACCTGTAATCCCATGTTTCCGTTAGTCTTAACAAAAAAAGTAAAAATAAGTCAAATAAAAAGAAAAGAAAAAATACAGAAAAACCAACAAAAGAGAAGAAAGCAGTAAAAATAGAATGGCTATCACTGAGGTGGTGGTGTTTTTGGTGGTGGCGAGAACGGTGGTATGTTGGGAGTGTTTGGAGTTTTCTGGTTGAGATGACGGGAGGAGGAACGACCGAGAATAGAAGAAAAGAAAAGAAGAAAAAGAAAAGAGAATTAAAATCGGGGCCGCGCTTTCAGTCTCGTCCGGGTGGAGTCCGGATCCGGACAGAGTAGGGTTTGGGCTTGTCCGGTTCGCGTCCGGCTGGGCTTAGCCGGACGTGTTAAAACTCTTTTTTTTTATATATTAAATTGAATTAAAAACACTACTCTAAAATACTCAAGCATATAATTAAATATTAAAACAAAGACTAAAATAAACAAATCACACGAAATACAGAAATTAAATAGCAAGAGTGTTTAGGGACTTCCTGATCTTTGGTGAACTTTGCCATGATTCTTCCTCACTCTTGAGTTCAGTTTAGCATTAGAGTGGAATACCTGAAAGATTAAATCTGCAAAACCAGAAGAACTCAAGTGGAACCAGATAAAACCATTAGTTATAAATAAGAGCCATGGCTCTTTCGATTTGCACAATAGTGATTAGCACTCTGCTAATAAGAATAAAGAGGAAATTAATTACTAAACCAAGGCAGAAATACAAACCGGTGGGTTGCCTCCCACCAAGCTGCCCGGAGTTAAAGTCTCTGGCTAGACTTTACAGAGAGGGTCAAGGGGCCGCCATAGCAGCTAGCAATAGTTTTCTTCAGTCTGAAATACCATTGCTGGTGCGGCTTCTTGGATGCTTTGGGAGGTGATGCTGCAATACAGATAGCAGAAATAGAATTTATGGAATTGGAGCTTTCAATCAAAGATATACCTGGTGCTGGAGGCTGAGAAAAGGTATCGCCTAGGTACTTCTTTAGTCGAGCACCATTTACTTTAAATACTTCTCCTGTCTTATTCTCTAGCTCATAAGCACCATAGGTGGTGATCCCCACAACTTTGAATGGACCTGCCCAATGTGATTTCAACTTACCAGGAAAGAGGCGCAGCCTGGAATTATAGAGCAGCACTAGATCCCCTACTTTGAATTCTCTCTTATGGATCATCTGATCATGGATTCTCTTTGTGCGCTCTTTATAAATTCTGGAACTATCATAGGCTTGCTCTCTGAGTTCCTCTAGTTCAGATAGTTGAAATTTTCTCTTCTCTCCAGCAGTGTGCATATCAAAATTCAGGGCTTTCAATGCCCAGTAAGCTTTGTGCTCTAATTCGACTGGAAGATGGCAAGCTTTTCCATACACAAGTTTAAAAGGAGACATACCTATAGGAGTCTTGAAAGCAGTCCTGTATGCCCACAAAGCATCATCTAATTTAACTGACCAATCCTTCCTAGATGCATTTACAGTCTTTTGTAGGATCCATTTCAGCTCACGATTGGTCACTTCTGCAAGACCATTAGTTTGGGGGTGGTAAGGTAGTGCCACCTTGTGAGTCACCCCATATTTAGTCATTAAGGAGTCGAATGCTCGGTTGCAGAAATGGGAGCCACCATCACTGATTATTGCCCTGGGCACGCCGAATCTGGTGAATATATTTTTCTTCAGGAATTTCACCACTGTTTTGGAATCAGCATTGTGGCATGGAATAGCTTCTACCCACTTGGAGACATAATCCACAGCTAAGGATATACTGGTTTCCATGAGATGAAGGAAAAGGGCCTGTGAAATCTATGCCCCAAACATCAAAAAGTTCTACCTCAAGAATACCTTTCTGAGGCATCTCATGCTTTCTTGAAATGTTTTCCCATCCTCTGACAGAGTCACAATGGGAACAGAAATGGTGGACATCTTTATGTAGAGTAGGCCAATAAATCCACACTCCAGTATCTTTGCAGCTGTTCTTGTATAACCATGATGGCCACCTGCCTCTTTAGCATGACAGAAATCGATTACACTCTGGATCTCCTGTCTGGAAGACATCGCCTCATCAAGCCATCAGCACAGATCCTAAACAGATATGGATCCTCCCAGATATAGTGGCGGGTTTCTGATAAGAATTCTTCCTCTGGTTATAGCTGTAGTCATGAGGAATTAAACCAGTAGCAAGATAATTAACCAAGTCAGCATAACATGGTTTCACTACTTTCCCATCTTGAAACACCGTCTCATCAGGGAAGAATTCGTTGATCGGGATTCATCATCAGGGATATCAAGTCTGGATAGGTGATCAGCAACTCCATTCAGCTTCCCCTTTTTATCCACAACTTCTAATTAAATTCTTGGAGAGTAGGATCCACCTCAGAAGTCTTGGTTTCGATTCATTCTTCTGAAAAAGGTACTTGAGAGCTGAATGATCTGTGTGGACTATCACCTTGCTGCCAAGCAGATATGGTCGAAACTTGTCCAGAGCAAACACCACAGCTAGCAACTCCTTCTCTATAGTAGTATAATTTTTCTGTGCGTCAATTAAGGTTTTACTAGCATAAGTGATTACCCTAGCATCTTGTCTTTCTTCTGACATAGTGCGCGCCAACAGCATAGTCACTCGCTCCGTCATGATCTCAAATGGTTCAGACCAATCGGTGGGACCACAATTGGTGCTGAGCAGAGCTTCTCTTTGATAGTCTGAAATGCTGTCAAGCACTCCTCTATGAACTGAAACTTGATATCTTTCTGTAGCAGATCTGACAGGGGTTTGGCAATTTTTGAGAAGTCCTGTATAAACCTCCTGTAAAACCCTGCATGACCAAGGAATGATCTCACATCTTTAACTGAATTTGGTGGGGGCAGCTTTTCTATTACCTCTATCTTGGCCTTGTCCACCTGGAGGCCTTCTCTTGACACCTTATGCCCAAGCACAATTCCTTCTTGTACCATGAAGTGGCACTTCTCCCAATTCAGCACAAGGTTAGTGTCCTCACAGCGAGCCAAGATCTGGTCTAATTGCTCCAGACAAACATCAAAGCTTTGTCCATAGACAGAGAAGTCGTCCATGAACACTTCAATACTTTTCTCAATAAATTCATTAAAAATAGCCATCATACATCTCTGAAATGTGGCTGGAGCATTGCAGAGACCAAAGGGCATCCTCCTGTAAGCAAAAGTACCATAAGGACAGGTGAAGGTAGTCTTCTCCTGATCTTCTGGCGCAATGGGAATCTGGAAATAACCGTGTACCCATCAAGGAAGCAGTAGAACTCTTTCCCTGCTAACCGCTCCAACATTTGATCAATAAATGGTAGTGGGAAATGGTCCTTCCTTGTGGCCTCATTCAAGCGCCGGTAATCGATGCACATCCTCCAACCTGTGGTTTGCCTCTGGGGTACCAATTCACCTTTCTCATTTGGCACTGCAACTATCCCCCTTTCTTTGGAACAACCTGGACTGGAGATACCCACTGGCTGTCAGAAATAGGGTAGATAATACCTGCATCAAGAAGCTTTAGTACCTCGGCCTTGACCACCTCCTTTAGATTTGGATTCAACCTTCTCTGAGGCTGTCTCACTGCCTTGTAATTCTCCTCCATATGAATCCGGTGTGTGCAGAAACCGGATTAATCCCCTTGATGTCAGCAACTGTCCATCCCATGGCACTCTTATGTTTCTTTAGCACCTCCAGAAGTCTAGATTCCTGCAAAATAGACAAAGATGCAGAGATAATAACAGGCAGGGTGTTACCCTCTGCCAAGAAAACATATTTGAGATGGGAGGGGAGAGATTTAAGTTCCAAGGTAGGAGGCTTCTCTATTGAAGGTATGGGTCTTTGGATGGATCGTTCCAACTTTTCAGAGGAGGAACGAAAGTATGGCTTCCCGTGATTCAGCTGCTGGACGACCGAGGCCATCTCAAAACTGTCTTTGTCATCCTCAATGGATCGACTTATTACCTGTTCTAAAGTATCAGAAAACTTAAACAAAGAATTAAAAGAATCAGTACTCCTATAGGTGTAGTCATCATCAAGATCATAAGAATTATCAATTAAATCAGCAGAGAAAACAGCTTGAGAAGAAGTGTTTTTCCGCATCATCTTATTTATATCAAAGCTTAATTCTTCATCATGGAATTTCAAGGTAATCTTCCCCTTGTCAACATCAATAACAGTCTTTGCAGTTCTGAGGAAAGGTCTACCTAGAATCAGAGGTACCTCAACATCTTCATCCATGTCAAGGATCACAAAATCAGCGGGGAAGAAAAACTTACCCACACTAACAACTACATTTTCAACCATACCTCTGGGTGTGATCGATGATCTATCAGCCAACTGGAGTCTGAAATGAATGGGAACGAGCTCACCCGCATGAAGCTTTTTAAACATGGTGTATGGCATCAGGTTGATGCTCGCTCCTAGATCGCAGAGACCGTATCCGCAATCCATGTCTCCAATTGAACAGGGGATGATGGGCTGACCAGGATCACCACGCTTTGGAGGCAGCATCTGTCGGAGAGCTGCTGAACAAGTTTCGGTCAGCTGGATGGTGTCCTTCTCTTTATATTCCTCTTATTCGAAATCAGATCCTTTACAAATTTAGCATAATTCGGCATCTGCTTAATCGCATCAATAAGAGGGATATTAATAGTCAGCTTTCTAAAAACATAAAAATCTTCCAAATTGCTCATCGAGCTCTCGCTCTTTGAGTCGGTTTGGAAATGGAAGTTCCTTGCAGATATTTTCCCCTTTTTATTTTTAACAGCAGTAGAAAGAGAGGAAGAAGGAATAGGAGCCTGGGTCTCCTCAGAAACTACCTCAGGAGGGGCGGGATGCCCTGATGGTGCACCGGCGGTATTAGAAAGGGCTCGGTCTCTTCATCAGTACGGCTTCCTGCCACTTGGTCTTTTAAGTTCCTCCCACTTCTCAGGTAACTGCTGCTGCTTCTTCAGAATCCTCACAGTCTTCGTCTGAGACCGTCACTGCCTTCAACTGCTCTTTTGGATTGGTTTCTGGTTGGGAAGGCAATGATCCAGATGGTCTCTGCTGCATGAGGAATTGAGTCAACTGACTCATTGTTCCTTGCATCTCCACCATGGCGTTCTCTAGTTTCTGGTTGATTACCGTTTGCTTTTCTTGAGAAGCCATCAGCTTATCCACCATCTCTTAGATTTGCATTGTTTGAGCTCAAAGATGGTTGCTGAGCTTGAGGTTGCTGTGGCCGGAATTGATTATATTGAGGCCTTGAAAAACCGGGTGGTCCCCCTGATTCGTCCTCTGAGGCTGCATTTGATGTGAATTAAGTGCATTGTTAGGATTTCCGTACCTCAGATTTTGGTGCTGATTCTGCACCCAGGGTTGCCTGTTGTTGAACTGGCCTATTACATTGGCCTCCTCGGTTTGCCTCATCTCGGCTACTAGTGGGCAGTCTCATAGTCGTGTGCATCCCACACTGAGAGCAGCAAGCTTCATTCGTAGAGATTTTCTTGGCAGATTGCCTGGTGGTTGGCCCCATGGTGAGCTGTTCAAGCATTTTCGCCATGCTTCCCATCGTGGTCCTCATCTGTGCTTGCTCGGAGGCTAGTTGTTCCATCATGGGTCTGGAGCTCTGGAAGAACTCTGACCTATTGAGAATACTCGTCCTCCACTGCTCCATTGGCGAAGTTCCTCACAGTAGGACTCCATAGCTGCCATGAACTCCTCCCCACTTTTTGCTAGCAGGTTTCCTCCTAGGGCGGATCTTATCTCGCCTCTGTTTTCGTCTTTTAACCCCTGGAAGAATCCCTGAGCCAATGAGTGATGTCTTGCCATGATGGGGGCACTGCGGGCGGAGTAGTTCCTTGAATCGGTCCCACGCCTCACAGATTGTCTCACTACCCTTCTGTCTGAATGCCATCAGGTCGGCAATCATTTGTCGTGTCCGGGAGATGGGAATGTACTTCTCGTAGAATTTGTCCATCATCTGCTCCCAGGTGGTAATGATGCCTGGTGGTAGTCTGTGGAACCATTTTGAGGCTTCTCCTGATAAGCTGTGCTGGAACAGGCTCAATCTGGCGTACTCCTCCAATCCTTGAGATAAACCAAGAGAGTCCAAGTGTACAAGAAAGCGATGTACATGGTCCAATGCATCCGATGGGTCTGCACCTGAAAAAGTACCTGCAGGGTGATTTCTAACCGCATTGGATTGGTGAGAAGGTTTTACCTTTTGCCAATCGGCTATAAGTTCTGCAGTTAGATTGGGTAGAACCACTGGCCCTCGTCTTGGTGTTGCTGGTGGTCTGTTTATCCTTCCCATCGTGTATTGGGTCACTGCACCTCCTCCAATTTGGTCATGATTTGCCGCCATGTCGAAGTCAAGCTGCCTTCTTGTTCTCAAAGCTTGGAGGTAGACTCTTTCGATTTCGGGATCGAAGTCTGTATCCGGGGGACCAGTTGAGCGCGTTCTGCGCATCCACTAGGTGCTTATAATCAGCCCGAGAAAAAGGAACAAAATGAGTGAGTTTTTAAAGTAATGAAAAACAATAAAATGGCACACAAAATAAATTAAAATCAAAATATATTACAAAACAAACGATTATAAACAGTGTGTTGCGATAGAGTAACAAATTAACCAAGGCTAGGGACTAGACAAAAGTCAAGTCCCCGGCAACGGCGCCATTTTGCAAACGATTTATTTGGTGTATTAAAAACTAAGAAATTCCTAGAATTCAATAATTCAAAGATCGTCAGGTTGCAAAAATCCCGGTCGAAATAGTATAGTAATTAAAGAAGCGACCGGGGTGTCAATCCACGGGACTCGATAAGTAAGTCTAGCCTTAGGTATTGGTTAACTCAAAAGGGGGTTTTGTTTTGGTTTTGGGTTGCAAATAAATAACAGAAAGTAAATAGCAGATAAAGTAAAGTGATAGTTTTGGGAGTGTGAACGGTACTCTAGGTTCAGGGAGTTGTTTCACTAGCTAGGTTCTGCATATTCTACTGCTTAAGTGGAGACTGGGATCGGCTTGTAATTCTCAATTATCTATTCTGTATTAAGTCTTAATTCCAGATAGCTCATCTAGACAGGGCATGTAGTTCTAGTCTAGACCTAGCAAGTATATCTAGATGGCTTTAATGCGCAGAATTACTAGTCTGGTTGGTTCAATCCGGACTAAAGCTCCTAGTGACTAAAGTAATCTATCCGATTGCAATTATCACAGGTAACAGGTTAATAGGACCGTCAATGCTAATCACCTTATCTGATCATAACATGATTCGAGGGCTTATAATAACTTAGCAACGTTTATTAAAAGCACTTAAAAGCATTAACCTGAACAATCCAAATTGTCTCAACAAGCAGCAAAATAATGCAGAGTTTAACTAATTACAACATCCCTTCCCCTAGAGTAAATCCTTTTAGCTAGACATAGCAATTATAATCATAAATGAGAGAGAGTTAGAAGAAATCATCTGTTACGAAGATCTTCTTGCTCGCTCCGTCCTTTGTCCTTGCTCCGTGCTAGCTTGAAGGTTGATCTCGGTGATAATGGAGTGGATTGGGTGAAATGGGGCGAAAGTGGAAGTTTTGGTGAGGTTTGTGAGGTGTCCGGATCCACAGGGTCGGACGTGAGGCGGACGTGAGATGTCCGGATCTGTCTGGGTCGGACGCGATCCGGACGTGGGTGGAATAAGCTTGTCCGGATCCGGACAAGGGTCGGACAAGGCTAAAATGCAGCGAAATGGATACGGGATATGAGCGGAGGTTGACGAAGGTATTTGTGAGATAGCAGATGAATTCGTGAGTGAATCGTGAGTGAGCTATGCAGGTTTATGGAGGAGATAGATGAATGGAGATGGAGCGTATGGTGAGTGAGAGGATTAGAGAGGAAGAGATGACTGTGAAGTCAGGTACGATTTGGAATGAAGGCAGAAGGGGTTTATATAGGGTTAGAGGAGGAAACATGTATTGGTGGAAGTTTGGTAAAGCATTGATTGAGGATGGAGCGTACTTAATAAATATTGCAGCCGCTCCCCTGTTTTCTTATTGCGCCGTCTGATAATTAGCCGAAAGGCTAATTATCAGTGCGTGCCTTTTTATTTTTCAATTCTGTGTGACGTCCGGATCGTGTCCGGATCGTGTCCGGATCCGGACGTGACACAGAGTTTTAGATCTGAAACGTGAACTCTCGGATCTGGAATTTTAGTCACGTCCGGCTTGCGTCCGGCCCAACAGATCCGGACAAGAGATGTCCGGCTTTGTGTCCGGCCAAACTGAGCCGGACACGACCAAATTTTGTATCTTCTCCTGATTTGTTCCCCGTTGTGTTGTAATCCTTATGATGTATAACTTTGTTTCCTGGGTTTTTCCTGTATTTAGCATATAAAATACATTAGTTCTTATCAAACGTCAATCTTAGGAAAAACACATAATAAGTGGGAAACATTGCCTGAATTGTTACAAATTATAAGGGTATTTAAACCCTAAAAAGCCTATATGTTCACACTTATCAGTCCTTCAGGTTGTACGCGGCGATGTCGACCTTCTGGTACTCTCACAGCTCTGAAGGCCTTCTGATGCTCTACAATGAACTTCTCCAGTGCGGCGGGGTCCGGTTCCCCTGAGTAAGTCAGTACCCTAGCGTCTGCAATGCTCTTCAACCAGTTGGTTTCCCTGGGCTGCGGCGGGTGGGGTATGGCTCCCGTAAGTTGAGCTCCAAGCTGCTGCGCGAAGGCTGCCATGGCCGCTGCTAAGCCTGGTACTTCTGGAACATCCGCGGTGTCTCGCCACCGCGTCCGCTGTTGCCTCCACGTGGTCTTCCTCTTGTCGACATCTATAAGATAGTGTACTATTATTTCTACTCAGTTGCTACTCCGTTTTACAACACAATCACAAACATGTAAGAAAGCTAACTACTAGTAATAAATATTCCTAGAATTTCTAGGTCACGAATCCTCACAACGTTTCCCGTATCCCAATATCCCTATGCTCATGTCTTGACTCAGTATCCTTCATCAGAGCGGTACTCCGCTCTGATACCACTTTTTGTAACACCCCTAATCCTAACTTGTTAAAAATGTCACAACTCGTAGCAAAACAAATAACGTCACAGCGGAAAATAAAAACTATCTAACCTTGGTGTTACACGCCGTTACTCACCTTGTGAGTAACAAGGCATTCTTACTGTGTCAAACAACCTTACCTCCTCACGCTGTGATGAACAGATACTGAGCACTCTAATTATTACAGACCAAATCCAAACTAAATGAGCAACTAACTGAATACAAAAACTCTTTATTACAATACCAAATAAAACTTAAGAGTGTTTAAAAACACAGCAGCTACCCTGTTCCCCGCACTCCGGCTTGAGTCTTTCAGTAACCTGAAATGTTTTGCCCATTGAAGGCTCAGCAATCGAAATGATGGTATGCTAAATGTAGTCCTAAGTCATCTAGATTTCTTAAGTCGTTTTAGCCATCTTGATATTAGATTCTTTACAAGATATACCGGTTTACAATAATAACAGAAATAACTGTAACATCAAACATTCACACAATAGTCCACCTACAAACATCAGTGCATATAATAACAAACCAGTATTCAAATACCAACAATCCATAACAGAAATCAATATGATACGCGTATTAAACTGCACCTGTTAGTTGGCCTCCTGGCCCTTGTCCTTTAACCAACCACTTAAATGTCCAATTAATTTCCACCTCAGGCATCATATCAAGACAACCCTTAAAACTTATTAATGGACAGTAGTCCCCTGGGTTCCAATGGAACCGTTACCAGCTGACCTTATGGCCCTGGATAATACATTGACCGATCGGTCGAACCTGTGCACCAACGGCAGTGCCCTCCGCCATCGTCGAATGTGGACAATGGATTCCTTGAGTGACTCCCCATTGAAGTCTCTCGTAGTGATCACGATGCACAACCAGAAAGTCGAAACAGTCTGGATTCCTTCTTTATAGTCGCCCTTTAGTCAATGATACAATATCCAATCCTTGAGTTAAGACTATAACAGTTGACCATTAGTTAGGGTCTCAAAATTCCTAAAGGTCAGTTAGTCTCTTTTTTTTCAGTTCAGATGTATAAACTTCCGGTCATAAGACGTTCGCGTAAAATAAAACGCAACAGTGTATGAGCGATACAGTACACAAAATAATGTACAAAATCACAGATATCGTTCTTTAACAATTAAGCATACACGTCTGGACCTTAGGAAAATCCTTAAGACATTCAGACCACACAATTAACATACCGTTCATCGGGATAACAGCTAGCTTGACAATGCACGCTCTAGTAATTCTTTCCCGTACGCTGTTATTTATACATGCAATAACGGGTAGTATTAATATGACTGTCCACTAAATATTACAGTACTGTCTCTGTAGAGTTTATTCTCGTTGTATACCAACTTCGTATGTTCTTTATTTTCCCCTGTTATTTTAACAGTGGTTCTAGATAACCTAACAGTTCATTATTTTATGTGGAGTTCACATGTGATAATGAATTTCCATTATATGGTATATCCTTATCTCATTAATTATATATTCATAATTGTTTCCAATTCTCTATATTATACTATTTGGTTATTTTTACTATGACCACCTTTATTTTTTTTTAAACTTTATATTATACTCCATAATATACCATAATACGTTATATTACTTAATCTTAATTCCTTTCTTTACTAAATTACAAAATCAACCTTATTAATTCCGGTAACTATAAATTGGACACAGTAACTTTTATAAATTACCAAATAATCATATAACTTTTACAATTTATTAATTAACCACTTAATCATTTCGGTAATTACCGAAATAAATATTCTAATCTTAATAAATTACCGAATGACCACAAGTACTTTTCGGTTCTAATATTAACTTTCACATAATTACATTTTAACCCCTAAAACTTTATATATGTTACATATGAAATAAACTATAGTTTTAATATTTAATTATCTTAACATACCGAAAAGACCCATACCTTTTTATTATTTATGCTTTCGCCCCTAATTCATTTCGGTTTTATTTTTAAACTTTCATAAATTACTTTTTCACCCCAAAACTTTATAAACTTATTATTTTATGTCATAAATCATTTTAACCCAAGGTTTTTGGTCAACACTTTGACCAAGACTTAATTTCATAGTTAATACTTTAATATACCCATAAAATCACGTATATTCCCGGTTAGACTCTAAACTTTCCAATAATTACAAAATAGCCCCAGAACTTTATAAAATGTTATTTAGACACTTAAACACTCACTTAAATTCACCAAAATTCTTAATATTAATTCCTACCTTATTATATCATAATTATGACAAATAACCCCTTATGTCGGCAATTATTATTTGTACACTAAACTTTTCAAAATTTTCATTTTAGCCACATAATTTATTAAACTAGCCATTTAAATACTTGTAGCTATTTTTAATATTATCAAAATTTATAATACAAGTTAATACACTTATACATATTTCAAAATTCACCAAATATCACATATTGTTCTCGGCTTTAATTATGTTTTACCATTTGTTTTCAAAACTTGATTTAAACTTTATAATATGTATATATAAATGTATATAAGCCATATAACACTTCTAAAAATTATGCTAATGACTTAGAATGATTATAAACTCAAGATAGAACATTTTATCCCTAGAGTATTTGGTTTGAACTTATATGTATCTTGATAAGTTTTTGTGACATAAATATATACCTTAAGGTAATAATCTTACCTTATATGTTATAAATTATTTTCTTGACAATATAACCCATAGTTTTCGGCCTTAATTTATCTAAGGGTTATACATAATTCTTATTCCAAAGTTTGAAGCTTAAATCAAACTTAAACTTAATAAACCTTAATTAATAACTTACTCCTTAAATCAAGACAATTCTTGTACTTGATTTCTCCTTGAATTCCAAGCTCTTCAAATGCTATTTTGATGAAGGTATTTCGGCCTCCTTGTACATATGTAGGAGATCCATTTGTTAGACTTCTAACAAGAATTTATAAATAATATTTGTAGTAATTTGCAAGGGTTTACCTTAGGAATTTAACAAGGTATTTTTGGTACACCTTGGGATGATTGTAGATCCAAGTTTCCTTCATGAAATAATGAAGAGAATATGGATTTAGAAGCTCTTAATTTTCAAAAATTGCTTAAGGTAATTTACTAGGATTTTCAACACAAAAATATACCTTAACTTGATCTTGTTGTTCGTTGTGTTGTTGTTGAATCTAGGAACCTCCTTGGAACACCTATGCTTGGCGAAAATTGTAGAAGTTGCTAGGATGATTTCTTGCTTCAAGACTTAGGAGATTTAACTAGGAAATTACATTAAAATGGTGTTAGAACTTAAAACACCATTAATGGAGCTTTAAGGCTCTAAGAATTAACTTAGCAAAGGAAGAAGAAAAGAGAGAGCTTGAAGACTTACCAATTCGGTTGGATGAGCAAGGAAGGAAGGACAAGCTCACGTAGGTTATTAAGGTAAGACAAGAGGAGGAATCAAATGGGAATTATTGTCATGTAACATAGCATTATTCTATGATTTGTTTTTTATTATTTGATTTCATGATTGACTACAAAAGTCTCCCAATTTAGACTAGACTTACGGCTGGTTGGCAAGAAGATAATGGAGCTTAGTTTGACAATTTGAAAGAAGAAGACAAGGAGTAATATAGGTAGGTATTTCTTTTGATTTTCTAAGGTGACTAACATGTTATATTGCCTTTTTTCCCTTGTAAAATTTGGTCATTTGGACTGAACATGGGCATTGGATTTTTGCTTGATTTAATAAGGCATATGCACCTCCTTTACTTGTTGAAATCGGCCACCATGTCCCATAAGAGACAAGTTGATTTTTGTTTGTTTTGAACAAGAGATAATGCTAGTTAGGTACATGTTCCCTTTGATTAATTTAGTAGCAAATCATTCTCCCCTTTTCCTGATTCAAATCGGCAGCCACATGCCAATGGAGCCACTTGTTTTCTTTGTTTAATTGCCTAGTCAAAAGTATGACTAGATTTGCATTTTAATCTCATTATCTTAATATAAGCTAATCTTCATTGTTTTCGCAGGGGAAATTGGAAAAGGGGTCCATTTGACTGATTTAGATTGACATATTATCACATGGTACATGCTAAGGTGAGTCACCATTCCATAAGTCAATTTACAACTAAAAACTAGTCAAAAATCACCTAAAATGGCGCCTACATTGTGGACCAATTGGGATTGATTTTTGGGATAATTCACGATATACCCCTGTTTTCTTTCATAATTCACAATATACCCTGTTGGTTTTCGTAATTCAACTTTAAACATGCTTAAATGTTGTCCAAAATTGCTGAAACTTTAGATGGATGATGCTAAAGTGTTAATTTTGGTCCAATATCAAATTTGAAGTTTTTTAAGCTCATATGTGACATGTGGGACCTAATGAACATGTCACAATTTTCATTGGGCCCCACAGGTCACATGTGAGCTTAAAAAACTTCAAATTTGATATTGGACCAAAATATAACACTTTAGCATCGTCCATGTAAATTTTCATCAATTTTAGAGAACATTTAAGCATGTTTAAAGATGAATTACAACAACCAACAGGGGTATATTGTGAATTACAAAAGAAAACAGGGGTATATCGTGAATTTTCCCTTGATTTTTTATTTGATTTTTGTCACACTATATTTACTCAGACCATACTAATATGTTATATAGGTTCCAGGTTTTAATTGGTACATTTATGCTATGGTAAAAGGTGAAAGTTTTAAGGTAAAAATGCTGATTTTAGGTACCTTTTTGATCCAAAAATCGCCCCGACTTGTACTATGAATTTAGTACTGGAGTTAATTGATTTAGATGGTCAATTTATCCCCTTTTAAGATTATCAACTCATAGCTCCTCAAAAACTTCAAGGCAATTGCGTAGAACGCGTTTTTGTGACACTCGAAGGTGCATTTTTGCGCTTTAAGCATTTTCTGGAAAATAATTAGTCGCTATGAGTTCCAAGTGTTTATTGACATTTTTTATAGTCAATAATAATATGTTAAGGTGTTACATTGAGTTATATGGGGTTATATAAACTCGTAACTCAATTTCCGGGCTAACGGGACACTCCCGGGGCGGCAAAAAGGAGCGTTAAGAAATTTTTCCGAGCACTTTGTTTATTTTTGAGAAAGTAGCTCGAGAATCCTCTTAGGAATAATGAATATTGATGATAGGAACTCTTAGAATGATTTATATTGGAGTTTGCGCCACTTCGGTACCTCTCTAGGGCACTCTCGGGGGTTTATGGGGCCCTCATCAGGAACCCCCGAGCACTTTGCCTTTAACTGAGAATTTAGCTTGAGAACTTCATCTTAAATGTTCATTAAAGTGTTATTGTGTATTTATAATGAAGTGTATTGCTTTACTTTATTTAATAAAGTATTTCCGGGGCTTTTGGGCCTTAAGGGGCCCTTAAGGGAACTCCCGAGCATATTGTATTTTTACTCAGTTCTAACTGAAAACTTGTGTTTTAAAGGTCATAAAATGATCCTTTATTAACCTCATATGGGTTTTACAGCTTATATAACTTGTTTAGCTTAAGGTCGGGCTTTAACGCTCGTTTTTTACCTTAAAGAGTTTTTTGTGTTTTAACGCCTAAGTGTTTATATACCTTTATTAGGGTTTAATAATCCCCTAAATAATACTTATTTATCATTATTTAATTATTTAAAGGTTAGGGGTATTTCAATACTAGGAAAAATATATTTTTTAGGATCCTTCATTATGGATTGTATGTTTTGGATTGTAACAGATTGAATAATAATGAAAGTGTTACTTCTGTTGTTGATAATAGTTCATTGTTTTCTAATAAGATTAGTAGCACAAATCAGATAGTTGGAAGTGTCAGTAAAGTCCACCTTTGGCACAATAGATTAGGTCATGCACCATTAGATAAACTGTCAAGGCTTCAATTCTTTGACAAGAAAGATATACCTGAACCATTTGTTTGTGATTCATGCCATAAAGCTAAAGCCCACAGACTCCCTTTCCAAAGATCTCTTTCTTTAAACCAAGATATATTTGACCTAGTCCATATAGATTTGTGGCTCTTTCAACTCTAACCTACGATAATAAAAATATTTCCTAAGTTTAGTGGATGATAAACCCAGAGCCATGTAGGTAAAACTGCTTAGCAATAAATCTGAAGCATTTCAATTCATCAAATATTTCATCAATATGACAGAAAGAAAATACAATAAAAGATTCAAAATAATCAGTCTGATAATGCCTTTGAAGTAGCATATTCAAATGAAGGAAAAGCTTATTTTAATAGTCTAGGCATTATTCATCCAACCTCTTGCCCCCATGCCCCTCAACAAATGGCATAGTTGAGAGGAAAAATCGATATTTGATGGAAACCTCACGTGCCATTTTTTCAATCCCACTTAACAATTGAATATTGGGGGGAATCTATTCTTTATGCCACAACATAATAAATAGGCTTCCTAGTTCATCCCTTCAGGGAATTACTCCCTATGAATATCTTCATAATGCAAAACCTGATTACAGTTATTTTAAAGTCTTTGGCTGCTTATGTTACATGCTCAATTTGGGTCAATCACTAGGAAAATTCAATTGAAAATCCACACCCTGTTCCTATCTTGGGCCAACAGAAAACCAGAAAGGACACAAACTACTTAGACTTTCAAACCTTAAGGTTGTAGTCTCTCGTGATGTCTACTTTCATGAGATAATCTTTCCTTTCCAGAAAAACACATCACAAATCATTACTGATATACCCACAAGCTCTACATACCAAAACAGAGAGAATAATGTTGAAGATGCATACCTTCTCCCTAATCTTCAAGATAATTCTTTTCTTCCCTCCACAACGCATAAGGAAAAACAAAATCCAGAACAGCCAGAAACTCACAATGATACCACAAATTGTGAGGATCAGAACTTAAGAAGATCCACTAGAACAAGGCAATTACCCACTTATCTGAGGGATTACCATGTTTATACCAATTCTGTCAATGATGATTTCTTTTATGAGATTATTACAGATAGGATTCACAGAAATAACCACCTGAACATAACCCAAACTGTTTCTGATATACTATCTTTGACTGATGAAATTCCTACCACTTCTTTCTCCTTTTCTACAATAAAAAACAAAGATAACATAAACAAAATTCTTCAAACACAAGAACCTAAAACTTATGAACATGCTTGCCTTAGTGAACAATGGACATAAGCTATGAATAAGGAACTCACCGCTCTAATAAATAACAACACCTGGGAGTTAGTTAAGCTTCCTAATAAAAAGAAAGCCATTGTGTGTAGATGGATTTACAAAATAAAACCTAAGGCAGATGAGTCCATCGAAAGATAAAAGCAAGACTTGTTGCCAAAGGGTACAACCAGAGGTTTGGTCTTGATCACTGAAACATTTTCCCTAGTGGTCAGAATGACTACAATTAGAACACTTATAGTAGTTTTGTCAAGAAAGGACGGTTTTTAAGTCAACTTGATGTTAATAACGCATTCATTCATGGTGATCTTAATGAATAAATTTACATGCAATTACCTAAGGGATTGAAAACAGATAACAAAATCAAAGCATGTAGATTAAGAAAATCATTGTACGCTCTTAAGCAAGCATCAAGACAGTGGTTTTCTAAACTTAGTGATTTCCTGATGTTCATTGGTTACTCTCAGTCAGAAAATGATCATTCCATGTTCTACAAACTGAACAACATCAAGTGTACTTATCTGGCTGTTTATGTAGATGACTTGATATTGATTGGTAATTACTCTGATGAGATAAATTTTTCAAATGTCAGTTGGATAAACGATTCTGTATAAAAGACTTAGGTCATCTCAATTTCTTTCTTGGTATGGAGTTCTTGCATCATGATAAAGGCATCATAATATCACAAAGAAAATTCTGTTTGGAACTATTACAAAAATATGATGTTTTACATACAAAACACTCTGCTGCTCCTCTGCAATTGGGTTTGAAACTCAAACACTAACAAGGTAAACAGTTGGAGAATCCAACAAAATACAGGAGTTTAGTAGGTAAGATTAATTTTCTTACTCATACTAGACCTGATCTGGCTTTTACAGCTCAACTTTTGAGCAGTTTCTTCAAAAACCCTCTGACATTCATATGTCCGCTTCAATGCATACTTTGAGATACATAAAAGGTACTTTACATTATGATATTCTGCTGACAATACATCTGATTATTCACTTACTGCCTATTGTGATAGTGATTGAGCAAGATGTCCAATCATGAGACGATCCATTTCTACTTATTATATATTTCTTGGTGGTTCTCCCATTTCGTGGAAATCAAAGAAACAGGGATGTGTATCGTTATCATCTACAGAAGCCGAATATATGGCTATGAAGGTCGTTATAACCGAATTAGCCTGGCTCAACAGATTGATTAACCAACTTGGGGTGCAAAACATTACCCTTATCCCTCTTAAATGTGACAACAGATCAGCAATATATAATGCTAAAATTCTGTTGCACACCAGAGAACCAAACACATTGAATTGGATATCCATTTCATAAGACAAATGATTCATAATGGCTTGATCTCTGTCAATCATGTTTCTGCTCAGAATCAAGTAGCAGATTTCCTAATGAAAACCTTACCATGCAAGAACTACAGGGCAATACTTAAAGACATTGGATTGTTTCTATTTAAGATCAAACTCAATCTGATGAGTTCCATCTTGAGGGGGAGTGTTAGGATTATATTTCTGATATACATTTTACTATTTTTTCTTCTAGTTTGTATCTTAGGATATACTGATGTACTTTTCTATATTAGTTTGTAGGTACATGTGTAATTTTAGTTAGAGTACTTTTGTACCATTACTCTTTTATGAGAGCATAAGTAGCTGACTCCCCTCGCTAAAATATTTGTTGAATAATAAAACATAGCAGCATTCCTTTTCTCTCTCCCTCTGTCGTTTAACGTCAACTCTCTACTCATCTTTGCCTTTATTTCTCGTGGAGTGTTCCTCTCTGGCGATGAGATTTGTTTCCGGTGCACTGAATCCAGAATCATAGTGCAGTAATTATGATTATCGGTGACGAAAATTTCCTTCCTTCTTCTCTGTTCCTTGTTTCAAACGTGTGTACCTAATTCAAAGAATAGAATCCGTGTTTTCCTAATTCAAAGAATAGTCCATGTTTCTTAATTCAAAGAATAGAGTCAAAATTATTATCTTATCTTTGGAAGTTTCATTTGGTCGTATGAGCTGATGATTCTTCCCAAACGAATAATTTTATTGGTGGAACACACACTTGTTCTCCAACCGTCTTTTCTTTATTTTATAACCACTACTGAATCTTATAACCAAGTGTTCACAATATGACATGAAGCGAGGAAAAGAAGCCTCTATAACAGCAGCTTCTGTATCAGCTTTGTTTGCTTGTAGCTCTCACAGAAGCTTCAGTCAATGGCAAAACTATAAATTCTTTACTGCTTGCGTCAGTAATAACAGTCATTTCTTTCAGTTCCTATAAATGAGGAAGACTGGACTTTTCATATGTAATTAGTCGTAAATCTGTTTCATTTTTCCTCCTAATAGTTTTCTCTTTCTCCTAATAGTTAGTCCTCTTTCTGTTATTTTCTTATGTATATATATCGATGTACTTCAAGGTATTCAGACATCAAATACAAAATATAAAGTTCTTCTTCGCTTTACATGGTATCCAGAGCCACATAATTTTTTTTTCCAACCTCTCACAGTCCTGGGCACTCTTCTCGCTTCCTCTTCAGCTTTGAGCTGGTCTATTTCTCTAAGCCAATCACCACGTCATTGGGAGATACAATCCCTGGCCTCGTCATCCAACTCCAAACAAAACAAAATTCTCCCTGGCCCCTCTTCAGTTCAGCCGCGCTGTTCATTTAACAATCGGCATTGTTCCACTGTTCACAAGCCTAACACCACCGAGTGTTTTTTTTTTTTGTTTTTGAGTCCATAGAAGATTTCCCTTATTAACAGCTCCTTCTCTGCCATCTAACTGGAGATTGAGCTACAGTTCCAGCGATCTACGACATCCCGTTCATAGCAGAATTCCGGGATACCCTATTGACCTTTCCGGTCGCAAGTTCTCGCCTCTCTCAATTTCACACCGCTTTCCTACCTTATGGCAAATAGCACGCCCAATCTTCTGGCTCTTGCCTCCACTTCCTCTACCAACCTCAATTTCCAAATTTCATCCATTAGCATCAAACTTGATAAAGACAACTACTCACTCTGGCGCACCACCATTGTTTCCGCTCTCGAAACATTTGATCTTGAATCCCATATTTTTAAACCTCAGCCACCCCCTGAACACGCTCCCTTGCTGATGATAAAGGAGTTGTTACAATTGAATCAAATCCAGATTATGTCGCCTAGAAGAAAAAAGCGACCGTTTGTTCTTCTTTGGCCAAAATTTACTCTTTCTGAACGTGCTCTTGCCACAGTGGCGCGTGCTACATCGTCCAAGGCTGTTTGGTCTGCTCTTGAAAACACTTTTCAGTCTCAGACACGTGCTCGTCGTATGTCAATGAAGCTTCAATTGCAGTCTCTTCGAAAAGGCTCTCTTTCCATGCTTGAATATTGAACGCAAGCGATTTATTGCTGATGCGTTAGCCGAAAACCTCCATCCGATCTCCGATGAGGACCTTATTGGCCATATCATTCACGGTCTCGATGCCTCCTACGGTCCCTTCACAGCTGCCCTGATGGTCAAGAATGAAGACACCTCTATTGATGCACTAGTTGGCATGCTTCTTCAAGAAGAAGTTCGCCTGGAACAAGAACATGCTGCTCAACTTAACACCTCCTGCATCTGTCCTTCCCACTCCCCTGCGGCACTTCAGATTAATCGTCGTAACCAACACCACAATCTCGTCGCAACAACAATAACAACAACACCGTATCCCAACATCATGGTTATCATCCGCCTCGTTCTTCAGGTGATTCACGTCGTCCCCGCCCTCATTGTCAACTTTGTGACAAACCAGGTCATGTAGCTATTGATTGCTGGCAGCGTGGAAATCAGACGGATTATCCGTCCCGCAACCCTCGACCACGTAATGATTCTCGTCAGGCACACTTATCCCAGTATAGCACCTCCTCCACCGTCATTGATCCATCCTGGTTTCTCGACACCGGCGCCACAGATCATGTAACACCAGACTTACGCAAACTCAACCTTGCTGACGACTACCACGGTGAAGACAAATTACAAGTTGGCAATGGTAATCTCTTACCTATTACTCATGTCGGTAATTCTTCCCTACCTCCCCTCCGTCTACAAAATGTTCTTGTCGTCCCACACCTTACTAAAAACCTCCTGAGTGTTTCTAAGTTAATAGATGACAACCAAGTCTTTATTGAATTCTGGCCTAATCATTGCTTTGTTAAGACCTTTCAGGGAAAAATCCTTCTCCATGGAACCATTCATAATGGATTGTACCAGCTCTCACCGTCCATCTCCACATCCAACACAATGGCGCTCACCGGTGTGCCCACTTCCCTTCATCGCTGGCATCAGCGGTTGGCTCATCCAAATGAATCATTGTTGCGGACGCTTGTTTCGCGGTTTCAACTCCCAGTTTCTTCGAATAAATTTCCCACCGTTTGTGACTCCTGTCAACTTGGCAAAAGTCATCGCTTTCCCCTTCCTTCCACTCATGTCGCATCTAATAAACCATTTGATTTGATATACTCAGATGTATGGGGACCTGCTCTTGTTTCTTCAATCAATGGAAATCGTTATTTTATTTTGTTTATTGATGACTGCACCAAGTTTGTTTGGATCTATTTCTTAACCCACAAATCCCAAGTGTTCTCCGTTTTTTTTACAGTTTCGTAAAATGATACACACACAATTCACCACAGAAATCAAAAGTCTCCAATCCGACTGGGGGGTGAATATCGCAATCTATCCACATTTCTCCGATCTCATGGCATACAACATCGTGTGTCTTGTCCATATACCCAAGAACAAAATGGGGTTGTTGAACGTCGAAATCGTATTATTGTGGAAAAAGGATTAACTCTTTTAGCCCACTCATCTATGCCGCAAAATTTTTGGGAAAACGCTTTCAAAACAGCCACCTACTTGCACAATCGAACAATCACACCTACTCTGCATTACCGCTCCCCTTATCAAAAATTATACCATACACCTCCTGATTATGGTTTCCTGAAAACCTTTGGGTGTCTTTGTTATCCCTTCCTTCGACCATATAATAGCCACAAAATTGACTTCCGCTCCCTCACATGTGTCTTCATCGGGTACAGTTCTTCTCACAAGGGTTACATATGTTATCATATACCAACATAACGCATCTACATCTCACGACATGTCATCTTTAATGAAGACTCCTTTCCCTTTTCTTCTACCTCTCCCATGTCGTCACCCTCTACCCCACCAACACTCCCCATCTCCACAAATCTCTTAGGCCACGCTGCTCGGCCACATAACCCTCCACACATACCACCCCCATCTCCTCCCTGCTCATCCTCGTCACCTTCTACCTCTAGCTCTCGTACTACCACATCATCTGCATCTCCTTCATCTTCTTCCGGCATTCCCATAGCTTCCTCTTCTCCTCACCAACTCACCGCATCCTCTAGCTCCCCCTCACGTCCACCACCTCCACCTCCACATTACCAACAACCAACACACAGCTCTGCAGCCAAACAACAATATCCTAGCCATTACCGCCCTGCTTCGTCCTCCAATCATCCTATGCGCACCAGAGCCCGCACCAATTCCCTCACACCAAAACTCCTCACTACCACCACATCATCACCACCTCTTGAGCCCCGCACTTATGCACAAGCAATCAAACGTCCACAATGGCAAGAAACGATGCAAGCAGAATATAATGCTCTTGTCCGAAATAAAACATGGTCTCTTGTTCCATGCCCTCCTAACATTAATCTCGTGGGTTGTAAGTGGATTTTCAGGTTAAAACGCAAAGCAGATGGCTCCATCAAATGACACAAAGCACGACTGGTCGCCCAAGGCTTCAGTCAAACAAAAGGAACCGACTTCTTTGAGACCTTTAGTCCGGTCATCAAGCCTATGACAATTCGTCTTGTTCTCTCACTGGCCCTATCCCGCAATTGGCCAATTTGTCAGCTCGACATTAACAATGCATTTCTTAATGGTGATCTGATGGAAGAGGTTTATATGCGTCAACCCAAGGGCTTTGAAGATCCAACAAATCCTACACATGTCTGTCGCCTGCACAAGGCGCTTTATGGACTTCGCCAAGCTCCATGCTCCTGGTTCACAAAACTCAAAACATACCTCGTTAACCATGGATTTCGAGCATGTCATTCTGACACGTCCTCTTTGTTCACAACTCATCCACTGCCACTATCTATATTCTTGTCTATGTCGATGATCTGATCATTACAGGAACAAACTCCAAGGTCATTCAATGCTTCATCTCCAACCTTCATCGAGTTTTTGCTCTCAAAGATATGGGCGACTTACACTTCTTTCTCGGCTTGCATATATCAAGAACCTCCCAGGTTATTCAATTATCCCAACAAAGCTACATTAGTGACATTCTGGAACGCACACAAATGACAGCCTCCACACCGATCTCTACACCGGCTGATCCACAAGCCAAACTAACTTCACAAGGTGATCCGTTCCACAACCCAACTCTATATCGGCAAACAGTTGGTAGCTTACAGTATGCAACCATAACCCGGCCTGACATCACCTATGTTGTTAATCGTGTGTGTCAATTCATGCATTCTCCCACTGAACATCATTGGCGTGCTGTCAAACGCATTCTTCGCTACCTCAATGGCACAACATCATTATCTTCACTTCACGCCGACATCCGCGACCTCTTTGTTAGCTTATTCAGATGCTGGATGGCTCTCCGACCCTGATGACAGCAGTTCACAATATGGGTATGCCATTTATCATGGTCCAAACCTTATCAGCTGGACTTCAAGAAAACAAAAAGTAGTTGCTCGCTCGAGCACTGAAGCTGAATACCGTTCACTCGCCTATACTGCTGCTGAACTTTCATGGCTACGACACCTATTATCAGATCTCTCACTATCTCTTTCCAGTCCTCCAATGATCTTGTGCGACAACGTAGGAGCTATTTTTTTGAGCAAAAATCCCGTAATCAGCACCAGGTCCAAACACATTGCACTCGATTTTCACTTTGTTCGAGAATAAGTTGAATCTGGAACTCTTCGCATTGCTCACGTGTCCTCCGTTGATCAAATTGCTGACATATTTACCAAACCTCTGGGTAAAGATCGTCTTCTTACTCTTCGTCACAAGCTTCAAGTTCGTCCCGCCCTTGAACTTGTCGGGGGTAATAACAGTCATTTCTTTCAGTTCCTATAAATGAGGAAGACTGGACTTTTCATATGTAATTAGTCGTAGGTTGTTAAATCTGTTTCATATTTTTCCTCCTAATAGTTTTCTCTTTCTCCTAATAGTTAGTCCTCTTTCTGTTTTTTATTATGTATATATCGATGTACTTCAAGGTATTCAGACACAAATACAAATATACAGTTCTTCTTCGCTTTACAGTCAGGCTTTTCTGGAATGAATTTTTTTTGTTTGCTGCTTCCTTTTGCCTTCAAATCTCATTGATAGATAACAACAGAAAGAAGGAAGAGGTAGCGCTTAAAATCTTAGCTTGCTCTTTCCTGCGTATCCATGTCCTCCATTGCTATAGTCAGCAATCGATCTCAATCGGTCGTTTGTTCAACCTTCACATCATCATATTACCAGTTTGATGGCGATGGTCTCTTATTCGCCGATTTTGGAATTGTTGATTTGTTTTGGCTCGATGGATCCTTGTTCACGAACTCCTTTTCCCACAAAACGAGAGCGAACCACATCCAAATTGTCTACTGCTTGAAGTCCGCTATCGATCGATTTCCCAGTTCTTCAATTCCTCTCAGTTCAAAATTCCTTGAACTCTGCTCCCTTCTCAGCGATCTTTGTCAGAAATAAAATTGTGGAGATATGCTGCCTTTCGCTAAATCCTCTTTATCAGTTCAATGAAAGTAAATAGAAATAATCAGGTCGAACTACCTACAAATTCCAAACCAAAACTCAATTACGGTATTGGACTCTGTGTCCAATTAATTTCAGGTCGATGACAAAACATGCAAAAAACAATGTATTTGGAGAATGCGGTTTATATTTGCAAAACAACCGCATTTGCCAAACGGGTTATTGTGCAAATTGTGCAATGTAAAACCGCATTCTCCAAATGCGGTTGTTTTCCATGTTCAAAAAGGGCCGTCCCAATCCTCTCCCTATAAATACTCACTCTACCTCCCTTATTTTTCACACCCTATACCTGCACTCTCATCTTCTCTTGGGCTTGATAGGAGTAGTAAAAAAATTTTTGCAAGCAAGATGGCGGGAAGGTACATAGCAGCAGTTGCAGGACCCAGGCCCGGAACAGAGGATCTATTTTCCTGCAGACGACCACATCTCCTATGCAATTTTGTCTGGAGTGAGGTTATTAATTACTAAAATATTTAAATCGCTATTTTTTTTCTTAATTTTAGTCTATTTAGAGAATTTCTTCTTGACCCTTATTCTCTTTCGCGCCTTTATTATTGCCTTTCGGAGTTTCCCCTGATTTCGCCCTTTGAATAGTACTGCAGGGCGTAGGGTAAGAAGTTGGTTGAACCCCCATAGACTGATTGCCCCATTGATACAAGCTGCTGAGTTGTGGGGTCCTACTAGATTAGTAACCAAAGCAAATAATTTCATATGCAATGCTTTGGTCGAGAGGTGGAGACCGGAGACACACACATTCATGTTTCCGTTTGGGGAGGTGTCCATCACGTTAGAGGATATGGCGCTGCTTTGGTTGGCCTATCGAGGGTAGGCAGTGATAGGTGATATCGATGTGAATGTTCGACGTCTTTGCACTGATCTATTGGGGAAGACTCTAGAGCCCTAACACATCAAGGGTAACCATGTTCTTTTAACATGGCTCTCTGAAAACTTCAATGATGATGATCCAGAGTTCCAAAATGCCCCGCCTGCTCGGATTGCTCAGCATGCTAGGGCGTACATGCTGAGGTTGATTGGTGGGATCTTAATGCCCTCCTACCATGGAAACACTGTTGACTGTTGTTATCTGCCTCTGTTGGCGGATTTTGATGTTGATGGCCAGTACAGCTGGGGTTCTGCTGTGTTGGCTTGGATGTATCGTCATTTATGCATGGCCACACAGATTACATCTACGGGATACCTCCTATGCAGCACCAAACTACTCACTGTATGGGCGTACTCCAGGATCCCTAGATTTTTTGAAATGAATGAGAGGAATAAGCTTCATTGTTTTGGTAGTGAGCAGCGTCCATCCTATGCCATCTATCAAATATTCAAAAAGACAATAATTTAAAACAGGTTAGCATTAAATAAAGAGAAAAATAAATCATTCAAAAAATATAACATTAAATTAACATACTGATAACATAGTGGTGCGTCATCAGGAATCTTCCTAGTCTGGCATACAAAAAATCTAGGGATCCTGGAGTACGCCCATACAGTGAGTAGTTTGGTGCTGCATAGGCGATATCTCGTAGATGTAATATGTGTGGCCATGCATAAATGGCGATACATCCAGGCCAACACAACAAAACCCCAGTTGTACTGGCCAGCAACATCAAAATCCGCCAGCAGAGGCAGATAACAGCAGTCAACAGTGTTTCCATTGTAGGTGGGCATTAAGGTCCCACCAATCAACCTCAGCATGTACGCCCTAGCATGCTGAGCAATCCGAGCAGGCGGGGCATTTTGAAACTCTAGATCATCATCATTGAAGTTTTCAGAGAGCTATGTTAAAAGAACATGGTTACCCTTGATATGTTGGGGCTCTGGAGTCTTCCCCAATAGATCAGTGCAAAGACGTCGAACATTAACATCGGTATCACCTATCACCGCCCTACCCTCAATAGGCAAACCAAACAGCAGCGTCATATCCTCTAACGTGATGGACACCTCCCCAAACGGAAACATGAATGTGTGTGTCTCCGGTCTCCACCTCTCGACCAAAGCATTGCATATGAAATTATTTGCTTTGGTCACTAATCTAGCAGGACCCCACAACCCAGCAGCTTGTATCAATGGGGCAATCAGTCTATAGGGGTTTTCAACCAACTTCGTACCCCACGCCCTTTCAGTATATTCATAATTTCTGAATCATTCCAAAACTCCTAAATTCAATAATAAATTCTCTAAATATACTAATTTTAATTAACTATTAAATTAAATAGCGATTTAAATATTTTAGTAATTAAAGACTAACCTCACGTCTAGACAAAATCACATAGGAGATGCGGGTCGTTTGCAGGAAAACAGATCCCTCTGTTCCGGTCCGGGTCCTCTGGCTGCTGTTGCGTACCTTCCCGCCATCTTGCTTGCAAAAATATTTTTTTACTACTCCTACCAAGATTGCCCAAGAGAAGATGAGAGTGTAGATATAATGAAGATTGGGAGATAGTCTGTGAATGGTGTGAAAAATAAGGGAAGTAGAGTGGGATATTTATAGATGGGGGCGGCCGTTTTTTTAACATACAAAACAACCGTATTTGGAGAATACGATTTTATATTGCACAATAACCACATTTGGCAAATGTGGTTGTTTTGCAAATGTAAACCACATTCTTCAAATGCGGTTGTTTTGTATGTTTTGTCAGGACACGAGTCCAATACGGTAATTGAGTTTTGGTTTTGGAATTTGTTGGCAGTTCGGCCATGCTATAATTAATCAGTGCTTTCTTCAGGGACTTCACCGATTCATACGCGATGATCGATTTCGTACGTGTCAAGAATACAAGTACGGCAATTAGATGTCAGTTTTTGTCTAAATTATCGGGACAGGTTGTTCGCCGAATCTTCGTTTGCCATTTTTCACATCTCTCTCATGAATCCCGATTCAATGTGTTCCGTCTTTCATCTGTTCCTGTCTCTTTCGTTGTCATGCCAGCGTGGCAATCACCATTTTTCCCTATCAATGATTTGTGGCTGTTTTGGGAGTGATCCCACGTGGGTCCCACGTGGGTCCTACATTCTACTCCAATAATATACTGCCACATATAAAACAACCACAAAACAACCAGACCAAAACAACCACAAAATGACGTGCCGAACGCAGCCGTAATCTCCACACCAGGTTTGAAATTGCTCGTGGTGATAGGATTTAGGATACTGAAGTGCTTTACTCAACGCCTTGCAATTTGATATTTTGAAGTAGTGAGGACTTGAGTCATGCACGTATCTTGACTTTTTTGAGAAAAATGACAGATGCGACAAGATATTGATTTATGCGATGCTTCTTGTGGTTAAATCTTGGTTGTTGGGTGCCAAATGAAAATAGTATAAGAAGCTATTTTTTACTATATTTTATAATGTATAGTTTGTATAATGTAAAATACAAGTTTTATAAGTTTATTGTATAGTTTAAAATAGTGTCTAATAATATTTTAATTTAATGTATAACTTTACATGTACATCTATGCAGTTTTTATTTAGTTGCTATATAAAAAAATAAATAAATATATATACATATTAACCATTTATAACTGTATTTGGATATAACTAAGAAATTACCAATCTGAAAACTCGTAGGTAATTGGACAAGAGGTTAAAAAATTTATTCTCCTTAATTAAATACTGGTTAAATTATTATAATTGAATATTAGTTTAGACAATTTAAATGGTGATATTATATATTATAGTATTTTTGATAAAGATTAGTTTTTATTTTAGATAGGTATATATAATTGTATTGATTGTCTATGTTTTAGGTTCGTAATAATTTTATCCTAGTTGCATTAATGTAACTTTATAAATATGACTGATATAAACTTTATTAATTATTTCAACGAAAATATAACGGATATTTCAAAGTAACGAAATACAACACACGTGATTAGGTTTGACCGGTGGATTTCATCTTAACGGTGTCTTATTTTGTCAGATTTTTTATATGTGATTGGCATTCACTTTAGAATATTCCTCAAAAGAAATAAAGGTGTTAACTATACAATAGCATATTTTTATCTACGACGAATTTTCTAAACTTATAATAATTGATTTTTTATAATAAAATAAAACCACTAATTAATATTTAGACCTAGAAAATGCAACAAAATAAAAAATATAGGGAAAATTCACGATATACTCCTGTTTTCTTTCGTAATTCATTATATACCCCTGTGATTTTTGTAATTCAACTTTAAACATGCTTAAATATTGTCCAAAATTGATGAAACTTTACATGGACGATGCTAAAGTGTTATATTTTGATCCAATATCAAATTTGAAGCTTTTTAAGCTCACATGTGACCTGTGGGACCCAATGAATATGTGACAGTTCATTGGGTCCCACAGATCACATGTGAACTTAAAAACTTCAAATTTGATATTGGACCAAAATATAACACTTTAGCATCGTCCATGTAAAGTTTCATCAATTTTAGACAACATTTAAACATGTTTAAAGTTGAATTACTAAAATCATAGGAATATATTGTGAATTACAAAAGAAAATAAGGGTATCTCATGAATTTACCCAAAAATATATGATTCCAATAATTTAATTGCAATCACCAAACAAACCATGTTATATATTCTCGTCTTTTTCATTCTTTTTGAGCTCCGTGTAATCTTTTATATCTCCATCCAACTTTGTAAGCCCATTAGTATTGGACTATCGTCTGGGTCCTTGCCATTTTGTCTGGCTTAGTACCAATTATACTTGTTCTAGTCTATTCTATTCAACTAGCTTAATACACTATGTAATGATCAGTCTATATACAAGATCTATATCAAAGTATCATTTTATGTTTACCGTTAGCACACAAATATCTCTCTCATTACAATTCAACAAACTTTCTTATATCAACTTTGTTGACAATTTTTCTATGTATATTTCGTAGAAGATGCTGTTTACGCAAACAAAGCTCAACAATTATAAACCAAACACAGTTCACATTTCTTAAGAAGAAAAAAAAAAAAGAAACAGAGTTCAGCTGAATTGAAATGTACTCCCTCTGTCCCAATGGCAGACTCCGATTAGTATTTTAAATTTGTCCCAAAATGCAGTCTTCTACCGCATTGTCAAATTTCTTTCCCCTCTACTTTTTCACTTTTTCTTAATATCTGTGCAAAATGAAAGTAGACTCTGTGTTTGGGACGGAGGGAGTATAAGCGAAGGACTATGGATAGTATAATAATTTACTAATAAATACTCGTTACTCGACCACTTGTTGTTTTACGTAGCGTATTAGATATCGATTTTGGCATTCTAACAAGGCAAGAACGCTCTTCTCAAAGTCGGGGTCACTCAATCAATATATATATATATATACCTTTTGCTAAGAGCCAAGTAAACAATTAATCTGCAGTAGTGAGACCAAACCCAAATGGGAAGAGCGGGTCATAGTGCGGATCACCAACATTCATGGGCAACTGATCCACACTCTTGAACCAACTTCTGGGGAGCTTCCCAGTGAACCCGTAATCACCAAACAACACATCCGCCACTCCGTGTCCTTCCGACCCAGGCAGCCACGCAGCCACTAAAGCACCAATAGAGTTGAACCAGGATGGCTTGATCACAACCGGGCGACCGGAGATGATTACTACCGTGACACTTTTAATGTGTCTAGAAACTCTTTTGATTGTGCTAGGGCCACCTGGTTCTAGGATTGTCAAGTTTAAGCTGTCTCCTCTGCCTTCTGCGTATGGAAGCTCACCCACCACCATTATGGCATGTGAGAAGTAATTGGATTGTAGGAAGTGATCGTCGGGATCCTCTTTGAAGATGACTTGTGTGGTTGGATCTACTGTGTCCCTAATAGCTTGGAGGATTGTAGTACCTAAAACAAAATGGTGCAGTATTACGTAATAGTACTACTTCAAGATAGATTCCCCATGATGAAACACATGGTTACCAGAAGTAAGGTTATTGCCAGCTTGTCCTTGCCATTGGATGGTCCATCCACCACACTGATATCCTAAATTGTCAGCGTGGCTACCTGCGACAAGTATCTTAGACGCTTTCTTAGGAAGTGGAAGAACAGGGTTTTGTCCTGATCCAATCTTATCATTCTTTAGAAGCACCAGCGATTTCCTAACAGCTTCTCTAGCTAGTTCACGGTGCTCCTGTTTGAGATAACCGTATAATGTCAGCTTCCAAAGCAAAAGAGTCACAACAACCCAGATGGAAACTAAATTATGATGATGATCACCTGACTTCCAAGCTGATCTGCAAGGCTCGTATCAGCAAAAGGGTTCTCGAAAAGGCCCATCTGGAATTTCACTCTCAGGATCCTGAACACCGCGTCGTCTATCCTGCTTATGGGTATCACATTGCTATTCACAAGAAAGGTCATGTTGCTGATCAGATCTGTATAGTTCGCTGGACCCATCACCTGTACGTGAATTACATTACAGTTTCAATTTACACCTCACATCAATTAATTATGCAATCTGGTCTGCAGGAAACTAACTCAAATCTTACAAAGACGACTGAATGACAGACTAACCATGTCAATCCCAGCTAGAATCCCAGCTTGGATGGAGTAAGTGTAGTTGCTGTCTGGAGGATAAGTTATCCAGTCGATCCCGTTATAATCCGATATGACAAAACCCTGTTCATAAAATTCTGCAAAAAGTCAGGCCCACATTCCCATTCAAACCATCATCCAACATACATAATCCAATCCACTAGAAAGCAAGACCAACCCTGAAACGCAAGGTGTTCTTGAGAAACCCAGTGACGAGATCACGGTTGGCATGCATCTTAACTCCATTAAAGCTGGAGTATGACACCATGATTGTTGCTACCCCGTTGATAATAGCAGTGTAGTATCCAGGCATGTGGGTGGATAGCAATCCATGCCAATCTGTCACTGTATTGTTTGCATTCATACCCTTAATGGTTCCACCATCGCCCACATAGTGCTTGGCACAGGCCACCACTTTATCTCTGTGCTCACAAGAGTCAATTCAAAGCATAAGATCCTAGAACTTCAAAGTTCTCTTTCTCTTTCTTTTTTTCTTTTTAATCACTAAATTAAGACCGGCTGTTTGGTTTACATTAGCTTACCTTCCTGTAACAAATGGCCTGCCCTTCTCAGTAGGGGGAACATCTCCTTGCAGACCTGACACGATTGTTTTGGTCATTTCTTGGACAAGTTTTGGGTCTTCACTGTAGCTTTCATAGCACCTGCCCCATCTTGGATCTCTACAGACCTGCAAACAGAAACAAGGAAGAGGGCATACGTAAGGTATCCTAGAGGCCCTGACTTTAATTGTGTTCATCAGGCATGGCTCGTACAAGAATAAATTCTTCCCCCTACCGCAATACATGGAGCAAATACGTAAGGGATCCCAGTGGCCCTGACTTCCAGTGCTGTTGCAGCTCCAATTCTCTTGACAAGTTCAGGGTCCCTACAATAAACAATTGTCAAACAATCATCATCAACAAACCTATAGTACACATTCATTGAATTCAACTTAGATTGCTTACTAAATTGTGTTCATATTTATCTATTACCTACCTAGTTGCTCCTAGCCCCACGTTGTGAGGAAAAATTGTAGCCTTGTAGACATTACCATGACCATGGACAGCATCAATCCCATAAATCATAGGAATCCCAAGACGGGTCGACATTGCACCCTTTTGGTAATCATTCACCATGTTGATCCATTCCTGTGGAGAAGCTTGTGGGGAAGGGACACTGCCTCCACCACTCAGCACACTCCCTGCTCAGTCCAAGAACATTAATGTCACACTTATATATCACACATCAGTCAGCAGGGATTCTAGTTAGTTTGAGAAAACAATAACTTGATGGCAATTTTGGTTTTACAATTACCTACCTATGAAGTATTTCTTCATCACTTCAGCTGATGCAATGCCCCTCTCAATCTGGATCATTTGGCCAATCTTCTCTTCTAATCTCATTCTTCTCATCAGGTCTCTTATCCGTACTCCTATCCGCTGGTTTGGGTCTTTGTATTTCATATACTCTGGTTCTTCATTACTACTACTACCACTTGAGATGATGGGTGCAGACAAGAGATACATAAACAGAATCATCCACCGGAATAGAAAAGGATTTTCGGCTCCCATGGTCCGTCTCTCTTCCACGGGCACCCTTCAGATTAAATAAGAAGATTAGTACAGTAAGAGAACATGAGCCCAGCCGTAAGTAAAGTTAATACTAATAAATAGAGAGCAAGAGATATGGAGGAAGTGATTTTTCCATTCTGTTTTTGAGCATAACTGCAATGGAAAATAGCATGAGAAAGAGCCAAGAAGTGAAATGTTGTATACCTTCCGGTCCAACAATGTCAGCAGTAGGGAAGGAAACGAGAAGAGAGATGGAAAGAACAGACAAAAGAGCAGAAATGGAGGGAGCGAAAGTAGGATATTTAAGAAGCACACATCTCAAGAATATATACTCTATCACCCAGGGAATAAATACATTGCTTCCCTGTTTTGTAGTGTAGACTCGAGGATCCCCTTCCATATATTGATCAGACTTCCCATGTTTTAGTATTTTTATAGTACACTCTTTTGTCTAGTCAGACCCGTGAGCAAGTAATATGGGCAAAACCAACTGAATATCCGTACACACGCAAATGGGTATTCGTGCCATTTAGAATGAAATAATAGTGATGTCTAGTTCACCGCTGAAATTGTACTGTCTTGTTATCAAACTAATAAACCCCTGCCACATTGTATGATATGTTCTACTAGTAGCAGTTTTTAAGTGGAGCTTTCTGCAAGATTCAATTGTTGCGCTCATCCATCCATCCGTAGGCAAGGAACACAATTTTTTTTTAACATATAGGCAGAGAATACTTACATGCATACTTACCAGTTAATCATATGAGGGGATCCCAGTACCACAATGGTATAGGAGCACGTGCTGGACATGACAAAATTAAGAAATGGAATTTATCTTCGGAAATCAGCAGTGTCTGATATGATTGATCTGCCTTCTCTATTATTGGCTGTGCAAGGATTGTGTGGTCCCTGGCTGGCAACACTGCAGCTGATGATCTTTAATTTTAGGAAGCCTATATTAGAGCTGAAATACACAAGGGAGGAACCAGTCATCAGTAATGAGGCTTCTAAAAGCGGCAAACTAGCGTACTACTTCTCACGCATCTAAGCCGTGGTCCTTAATTTGCATAATAGTGATGTTGACAAGCAACATTTTTGTTTGATTCAGCACTGATTGGAGGAATAGCCAATTATCTGTCAATTAATGAAGTGCAAGATATGTTTATCAAAATTGAAAAAGACGAGCATTATTGACTAATCAAATGTAGGCCCCAGTCAGACTTCAATTAACGTGACAAGAATAGCTGTGGTTTTGAGCTACGCCACACTTCAGTCAAACATGGCAGCATGTAGAAAAACTATTTGTTTCACATGAGAACAAAGTGAACAATACCTATAGTTTATGAGGTTGTTGCCAGCCATTCAGTCTGGTTTGCACCAGCCAATAAATTTGAAGATGGATTAAAAGCTAACCAAGACAGTGTTTAATTTCCGAATCTCAGATCAGTCCAATTCAAGTTGAACTACCTGAAGAAAAAAATACATGGCAAGCCTTGCGGTAATCTTATTCACTCCGACCCTGTGTGAGTTTCTCTGCAAAAAGTGTTGCGGTCACTGACCTTAGCAGCATCAGAAAGGATTCCAGCCTGAATGAAATTGAGCAATCCACAAAGATAGCAGTAGTTTGGTTGTTGATTCCATTCCAGTCCGAGAAAACAAAATCCCTGGAATGAAATCCAAGATGAGAAAAAGAACACAGAATTTATCAACTTGCTGAAATTATTTGCGCACCAAAAGGAGACAAAAGATTCAGTATGTACCATGAATCTCAAAGTGCCTGTAGACCATTCTGCTTTTAAGATTTTGGTAGAATTATCTTAATGCTCGGCAAACAAGTTTACCTGTTCTTAATTGCTTACTTATTATACAACCATAAGAGAATCAAAGAAGGGTGAAGAACAAAGGGCTAAGAGTTATTCAACACTTGGAGAGTGATTAGACAATTGTTCTTATCTGCAAGAAAGATCCAAGTTCAAATGCTTATCTTTGGTTTCACTTTTCAGGCGATCCAGATCAGTCCAAGTGACTCGCTGCGTTTACAAGGTTTTCACAAAGGCTTTTGCATCTCAACACCTAAGATGATCATCTATCTTTGGGTTAGGTTAGTATTCCTGTACACTAGACATGACTACACATGATTTCATTCATTTCTATGATGGATCCCCACTACAAATCCTGTAATAATTACCCCTAACTCAAAGCTCTGATGTACGGTCAAGGATAGAAATGTGAAAAGGATACAAAAAGTGAGATGATTCAAGATGACATGGTAAAGTTTTAACTAAACATAGAGACTCTGCAACTGAAGATTTTTGGTTAATATAGGCCTTTTCCTCAAATTATAAGAGAAAAAACATACTGCAATTCAGAAGGACAAACACAAGATGGATTCCAAATTAGCTGCAATTACATCCTCAATCATTTAGTTCAGGATCGCTGTTCCATTCCCAATCATTAGACTTTATCTTCATACACTCAATTCTTGACATCTAGCAACTTGAGAATGATAAACATTATTAGTTGAATAACTGAAGATAGAGGTCGGCAGCTCTCTGAAAACAAGACATCATCAGCAGAACTTCCTTTGCTTCGAAGGAACAAATCAAAATATAAAGTCAGTAGACAACGTTTTTCCAAAGCAGCTCCATCCTGAAGCATTTGGTATAACAACAGATAGTAGCCGCTTAGAACATTGTTTTTAATGAACCCCATCTCCACTTGTTCAAATACAACACCTATTTTTATCAAAACACGCAGCAGTAGATATAGGCACAGGGACCAGCATTCCTTTCATAAATTCATTATTCCATAAACGCGAAAGTCCTTCCAAACTGGTTCAGTTGGCAATACTAACATTATCCTCCAACGTGCTTAGCTACTCTTGAATAAATAACAAAACCACGCAATTAGGCCAATCGAAATCAAATCTGCTGATATATTAATGACATTAACTTGCTGCTCATAAATATTACAGGAATAACAAGGATGGAACGACATCGTGAGATTCATGACTTTTTTTAATCAAAAGTCGGGGAAGGCACACAAGTTACCATGACAAATAAAATACAAGCCAACAATAATCACAAAATAGTTGGAGATCTTATATACATACATACATTCATTCATCTGCAACAAGCAATTGCAAAATCATACTAATTTAGTGATAAAGCAGTCAATCAAGCTATAGCATTCGATCTGCCAGGGAAGGTAACCTCCTGAAGAAGTTAAACACAGGGGAAGGAGCACGATCTCTAAACATAGGATGTCTGAGGTAATAAAACCCAGCAGCCATAGCGACCATCTTCGGCGGGACAAGATACCACACCATCGCAACAACCAAACACAAAGCAACAAATATCCCCGTCACTCGCGGGTCCCCAAGTCACCAAGGACTGAATCCTCTCCCCCTGAGTCGCAACATCACCCAGCACCGTCTGCACTCTACTCCCAAACATCCTCAACTTATCATACCTCGCACGCACCACCTCCGGCGGCCGCATCGACGGCATAACATCAAACTCCTCATCAAGCTCATCCCGGTCCACATTCTCCGCCAACGATAACTTCGTGTCAAAATGCGGAAGCGGATCCTTCGACCTGAACCGATAATTCCACGCCCCGATCGTGAACACGTAGGTCGCTAGTGTCGGGATGATCAGATCCGGAAACCACACCAGCATCACTAGCAATGCGTGGACGAGGATCGTCGCCGTCGGTTTCTTCCACATCCGTGTGTCCTCCAACCACCTCATTAAATCAATCATCCCCGCTATCACGTTCACGATCCTTAACCAGTTCGCTCGCACCTTCCGCATACTAAATGAGTGTGAGTCCGCGTCCAACATGTAGAGCACTGTCTCTCGACGCAGCGGCGGCTCTGATCTCGATAAGTGCTCGGATAAGATCTTCGCAGCCGCGTTCCGGAGCACGTCTTGCTGGCCTAAGCCTAGCGGTTTCAAATGATGCATAATAGGAAGTAGCGGCTGTGTGTAGACTTGTAACACGTCTAGGGTTGGTGTGTTTCTCACAAATCGCATGGCGAGTTCGATTTCTCCCATCTTCTTTAATCCGATACTTGTTAACAGCATCAACGGGTACCTGTTTCGATACACTCTCCCCCTCTGCAGCGTTGAGATCCGTACTCTCACTTTCCCAATTCTGAAATCCTGCCGTCCATTATTATTCTTCCCTGATTCATCGCCACCGTTTTCAAACGACGATTCAGAACTGTCGAATATCCCGACGGTTAGAACCGTGCAGGGATCGTATACACGGAAAGTGTACTGCTCATTCCACTTCGGGTCAAGACAATCCGACACGGTTCGAGTCCGGACCCATTTTGTCCCATACTTGGCCACAGCGTACGCGTCAGTTGTCCCTTTACAATTCACCGACTTCATGGGTACCAGATTCTTGCACCCGATGATTCCGAGCTCCACCGTCCCGATCGACGGTTTCCAGAGCTGCTTCGCCGTGGGACGGTAGTCGCTACAAACATGCGCCGGCTCATCCATCACGTGATACCCACCGTCGAAACAGAGTCTGAGCTGAACCCTTCCTCTGTATATCCTCTTCTCATCTATCACTCTGGGATCCTCCAGTGTAACCCACCGTGCTGCTACTTTACGATCGTCCACGCGTCTCTCGATTGATGAGAGCGGCACGCGCGTAACTCCAACGGTGACTGGACCCTTCTGCTGCCGGCTTTCGAGGGAGAAAACTAGTTCGTCGCTGAACGGCTCTGCTACAACAAATATCAAGTCCTCATTAAACGGCGGAGATCCGTTCCGACTAGCGGTTGGTTTGGTTCTCAACACCTGGAATCCCAACTGTGCCTTGATCTGAAACAGCGATTCCCTAGCCGCAGCTAAGGGCGGCATTACATCTTGTGCCTCCATTACAGTAGCGCGAAGGTACCAGAGCTTAGGGGAGAGATACACCTTGGCCTTTGAGTTCAAGTTCCCTGTGACATCCGTCTTCCACGCGTCAGGAAACGAATCGTCCGCCTGAGTACCCAGCCACGTCGCCAGCATGAGATCGCCTGTGTGTGCTCCACCACCCTCAAGTCTATACCACTGCGGCGCCAAGGGACTGTCCGGTGGGTCCCTTAACGGGATTTCCGACACGTCGAAACATATCCCGCCTAGGAAGTCGTGAGAACCGCCCGCATCGATGTCGGCGGGTTCCATCGAGTGAGGTGGGTCCCAGACTGAAATTTCCAGAATGGATGACTCCGACGCGGAGTCATTGTTACGGCCGAATGCGAACGTCTGATCCCACTCGAAGAATGCGGTTTTACGGGCGGGGTTTGAGACTACCCTGGTGCCGCTTCCTGTTACGACGATTTTCACCACGGGGCTGCTACGTGTCGGAAGTGAACGGGCTTTGACGACTCGTATGAAGAGGTAGTGCATCTTGTCGACGAGGTCGAATGTGGAACGTTCCATTGAGGAGGCGGCGCTTTCTAGGGACGCTGTTGAGAAGTTGCGTGTCATGGCTGGAGGGATTGGTGTTGGTGGCCTCCATCCAACTCCTCCACCACCAGCGATTCGAACTTCTGGTACGGATCCTGAGGTGAAAGACGCCTTAATTTCTGGCTGAGGTGCGAGGTTTGGGATCCCAGATTGTGATCGAGGGGTTGGGGGTGGTCTTGGTGATGCAGGTGGCAGGGGTTCAGATCCCTGCCGTGTTGGTGTTTGTGGTGGTCTTCGAGGCAGAGGAGACTGTGGTACGTGACGTGATGGTGTGGCTGGCGCGCTCTGGATCGGTGAGGGTGCCGTGTCACACGGTGGTTCAGTAGGTTCAGGCGGCTCTGGTTTCGCTTCCTCGGCAGGCATAGCTAGTGGGTCCGGGTGTGAGTCTGCTTCAGAAGTAGTACCCTGTTCCGCCTCACTCTTCTGCTCCGGTGGTGGTTCTGCTGCCTCCGGCTGCGCTTCTGTTTTGGCTTCGTCAGGCTTGGGTGACGGTGGCGGTATCATCGCTGGTCGTGGCGGAGACGGGGGTGCAGGGGGAGGGAGATCCTCGTCAACTTGGTAAATCTTGAGTCCAATGTCACCGGAAATCCAAGACCATAAGTACTTCTTCTCCAACGGAAAGTACATGAGTGCCTCCTCACCCTTCTTGACGGCGAAGTACTGGGAAGCCTGGAGGTGAACTTTCCCGAGGAAATTATGCCTCCTGGTGGGACCGTAGGACTTGTCATGGTAAACTTCGATTTCGAGCGTGTCACCGAACACGTCGGAGGGGCCGCCGACGTTGAACTTGAGCACCTCATTCCATACCGGGTTGAGGTCCCTGACCACCGTGCGGGTACGTTTTCGCTGGCCGTAGTAGTCAACTACTACGTAGGGGCTTGACGCGCCGTGGCCGTCTTTTGGTAGGAGGTTTTTGGCGTCAATCACTTCTACAATGAGAAGTTTGTTGGACGCGGCGTGCGCCATTGATGTGAATCGATTGAGGTTTAGGGTTGGGATGATGTTCAGTTTCTCTGATATGTGTCTCGGGATTTGATGAGAATGCTAATCACTAGTAGTAGTAGCATCTATTGATGATGTTCGATTGATGCATTAACGTGCAAAAATATGTGCTATCAGTGAATTGGACTGCGAGGAAGAAGAGAAAAGGCGGGAAAAGAAGGAAAGCGTGTTGGTTAAGATCATTGGATTTATAGAGATGGGAAGATGAAGAAGAGAGGTCGATCAGATTTGAGAATGTCGGAGAAGGAATTGAGTTCTAGTGTTATTGGAGTGTGAATTTGTGGAATAATGGAGGGAAAAAGAGGGTGCTATACTTGACATCCAAGTAGCTTTACAGCTTTGCATGTCACCACTCCACTAGTGTCCAACCTTCTTGAATCTTGATGTCACTTTTTCTTTTTTGCTTATTATTAACAATTTTACATGGTGGCGAAGAGATCTCTCTTTCTTTTTCAAATTGTTCAAAAGATTCTCCTCTTGTGCCTGTCGACTGAAATAGATTGGCCTTTGCCGGCCTATTCATATTTCATGCGATGCAAGTAAAAAAAGGAACCAAGTAACGGTGAAGGTAAAAAGGTGGTTGGGTGATGATGGCAAGTATATAGATCTAGCACGGTTGATAGATGATTCAAATGGGGCAACGATAGAAAAATGAAATTCGAACCAAAAAGGTTTGTTTGTCAATTCAAAAACTAGTGTTATGAAGTGAAACTCGTTCATGCATTCATCGGCTGTTCTTCTATTAAGTCATATTGGGCCCGCCTAGGTGTGGCACTCCCTCCTCCTTTCGGTCTGACATTGTCTTTGTTGATTGGTTTACTCAGTCTTGTATAGCCATGTCCCGCCCCCATCTGTCATTGCTGTGTCACTCCTTTGGCGTCTATGGTTTGCTTGATGCCAATTTTCACATGGTAAGGTTTCAACTTTTGAAGCTGGCTGGTCTCAAGCAGACAGTTTTTTCTCACCCAGCACTACTTGTTTTGCCTCGAACTCCTTGCCTTCGCTTACCGAGGCCCGTCTTAGTTTTCCCAATTGGGTAGAGATCTCAGTTGATGCAGGACTGGACAAGTATGGCAGGTTTGGCATTGCGGCGGTTGCAGCTCGTCACGACTCAGTCCTTACTGCCGCTGTTTGGGGAGGACTCACTCGTCATGACCCTTCCCATATGGAAGTTGCAGCGATTCTCTTAGGTTTGATCTTGCCAAGCGCTTTGATTTTCACAGTGTGCGGGTTTTGTCGGATTGTAAGTCAGAGGTTGCATATCTTTCGGCGTTTGGTCCCACCAGTATTTCATCCAGCACATCGCTCTTGCTCAATGATGCCTTGGCACATTTGAGTCCTCTGTTGGATTTTCAATGCTTTCACGTTAGTCGGTTAGACAATTTCACTGCTCACAATCTAGCTTTCTTTACTAGTAAACATCAGCTCCCTGCGAATTATTGGAAGTCTTCTGACTTCCCACCCTATGTACTCACTCTGTGTTCTTAATATAATCTTTTCGTTGGTTTCAAAAAAAAAACTAGTGTTATGAATCGATTTATTATTGGACTGGACCCACCATTCATCATAGTTGTTTTTGAAGGGAAAAAAAAAAGGAAAACTATGATGACAACCGCATATAGCCTAATACCAAACGCACAAAAACATCTGATTGATGAACGGAGTACTGCCGGACATGTGCATTCGTGTTCGGGATTGGTCTGGGCTACTCAAAAATGCGGAGATAAAAAATCCATCCCCATTTGAAGTGTTTCTTTTTCTTTCTTTTTTTTTAAACAGCGTTCATATAGTATTATTGTATTCGACACTTTTAATAGTATACCTTTTGTTTTCTATAAATGTACATCATATGTTGTTTTGGACTCCTTTATTTGTTTTTGTTGTTCGCCTAAAACAGCATAAATGTCAGCATAAATGCCCACAGCAAATGCTACTTTTTCATTTTAGTGCTTTTACTTCTGTTTCTTTACTCACTTCATAATACAATTACTGTAACTATTTATTTAAAAAAAAAGAAATTTTTTACAAGTTACTTTATTTATTACAAATTACATAATGCTTTAAATAATTTATAAAAAATAGTACTACATCTTTAGCCAAATTTACAAAAAATCACATTTATAATACAAATCTATAATATATTATTTGTAATACCACATAGATTAATTAAATTAAAAAAACAAATAAATATACACACTTGTTGATATATAAATTAAAATATTAAAATAGTATATAGAAATATGAATGCATATAAATTTATTAACATACAAAGTTACAAAAATATTATATATTATTAGAAGTTATAATTTCACTAAATAAATTCACATAACATTATCAGAAAATTTGAAACGCTTTTTCTCTTTTTTTACGCTTTTATATGTGTAAGAATTATAAAATTTAGATAATAAAAATATATTGTTTAGTAGTTACAAGTTTTGCTTAAATAATAGAAATAAAAATTTTATTGTTTGTGAATTTTTTTATTTAGTTTTACTAACAAAATAAAGTTACGTAGTGTAATATAATAAATTATAATTGTAATATGAAAACGGTAAACGCACTACATATAACTAACTGAACCAAACATGCTGCATATATGCTACACTGCCAAACAACAGTTTTCAAAACAGTGCATTTATGCCAGCTGATGAGTGTCCAAATGAGCATGTTTTAGGGGTGTATTTCATATGTTTAATCAACACTTTTCATGCTCATTTCTCCACTCTAGCTTGTTTTCCTCTAGTTTTTGTTTCATTGGTGTTTCACACATTTATTGTTTAAACAGGAGGATTAACATAGCTAGGAGTAAAGTAGACGAAGAGAGGAACGCGTGGGCGCAAACGGATCCAAAATCGGAGTTAAAACGAAGAAGATACAGCGTTTTGAAGTTATACTGACTCCGACCGACCTTGCAAGTCCGGTCGCAAGTCCGGTCGGGTCGAAATTTTGCCCAGATTCGCGTTTTTACAAGCTACTGGAATCGACCGACCTTGCAAGTCCGGTCGCAAGTCCGGTCGAACTTAAAAACGCGTCCGAAAATCGCTACTGACTCCGACCGACCTTGCAAGTCCGGTCGCAAGTCCGGTCGGTCGTAAAATTTGCCCAGAAATCAGATTTTAAAAGGGGAAAAGAGGAGGAAAGAGAGGAGGTCGAGACCTGGACTCCAGGCGACGGTAGAGGCGACAGAAGAAGAGAAAAAGAGAGGAGAAGAAAGAGAAGGAAGAGGAGAGGATTTCACCTCATTCAAGAGCTCAACCACCTCCATTAATGGCTATTTCTTCCTCCTTTCTCTCCTTTGTAGCTTCAATGCTTGAGTAGTCTCCTTGTAGCTTGGGATTTGGGGATTTTGCCCCAAAATCCCTAAACTCCGTTGTAGATTCTTGAACTCGTTTATGGTTTTATTTCAGTTCGTGTGCTGAATACCGATAACGATTGTGTGTTTGTGGCTCTTGAACTTGTCACCCATGATTTGGGGATTTGTTGAGGGTTTTGCCCAATTTGTTATCTTTGTGTGAAATTGGTTGGTTTGCCTTGAATTTGTTGAAATGAGATTCTGAGATAGATTCTAGGTTGCTGATTAATTAGCACTATGTGTTAAACTGGTTGGTTTGGCCTACCGATTAGTTGAGCATTATTGTGGATTTCTGTCAACATGTGATTCTGAGATAGAAATCTAGACCGTGAGGACTGAATCAGTGCATTCTAATATCGAGGATTTCGAGATTAGACTACACTGCAACTTAAGGGGAATTTGTGCTTAATGCCATCAATTGACTAGGTACTTGGAAGATCCACCAGGTTCCATTCTGTTGGTTAGGATTAGTAGACCTTGATTAGGATATTAGTTAGTTTAGCGTTCCCGTTGTTTAGCCATGAGTTCGAGAATTGACCATTGGTAGTAAAGGGAGGACGGGTGCAAATATCCATCCCGAGCTACACCTATCCTAGATTAGTTAGTCTAGTTTTACTGCTTTCCTTCGTTTTCCGATTTATCTATCCAACCAACAAAACTCCCAAAACAATTTACATTTATGCACTTTTGTATATATCCTCTTGCACATTTACTAAGCTTATAATTAGCTAGACAGTTACGAAGTCCCTGTGGATACGACCTTGTTGTACTACAATGATTGGGTTCACTGCCCATAGTTAGCAGAGTAGTCTCACCACTATTTTGCCCAACAAGTTTTTGGCGCCGTTGCCGGGGACTTCGGTCCAACTATCTGTTTATTATCTGTTTAGTTTCTGTGCATATTTTTCATTTCCTTTATTTCCCCTTTTGTGTATAAATTTGTGTTACTTTTTTTTTAGGAACCTATCTCTGATGGATGGTCTTGATGATCAAGCAAAGATTGTTACGGCTACACCTCTGGAGCAACCTACGACCAATACATTGATTGTCAAGGGTGTGGATCCTTTCATATGTGCCCTCCTTGTGAGGATCTAATCTCAAGATCGGAGACTCTCATGGAGAACCGGTTCTTATCTGTCAATCCAAACCCCACTGAACAAGACATCAGTCGATGGATCAGGTGCCAAGAGTGGAGGAGACCAGAAGAGTGCTTATTGTTCTGAGATCACGGCAAGGGTAGATTCACCCACTCTGGAGGATCTTAGTGCGAAATGAACACCATCGACATGAACCAGCTCATTACACTAGCTCGAAGGGAGCAACAACCAGAGAGTGAAATGGTCCATGAAGTGGAGCAGCGGACTAAGGAAAAAGACCTCGACATGAACCAACTGAAGCTCTATGCCAAATTAGTAGAGATGAACGCGATGATGGAAGGTCTACTAAACCTTGCATCGCAGCAACCGGAGAGCGAAATGGTTCATAAAGTGGATCACCTTACTGAGGACTTGAGTTGCTCTCTATCTCCTCCCCCGTTCGAACCTGAGCAAACGTCATTCAACCATCTGCCTGAGTTCGAAGACAAGCCATCAGAGGACCGCTTCCACCTTGACTTCATGGAGTCTCCTCCCTCTGAAGTCAACTACCGTTATTTCCCCTCCTTCTCTGTGCTCCACCCAGAAGATGAGGATGGACACATCCTCAACCTTGAGGAGGAGGAGATGCCGCCTCCCTCCGAGCCATCAGAGGAGAGTGCTATAATCAACTTCAAGGAGCCACCTCCCTCTGAAGTTGATTTTCATCAAGGCTCTTCCCATGAGCCTCACCAAGAAGTTGAGGACATTTACATCCTCGAATTTGAGGAGGAGGAGAGCCATCAAACTTTGATCTTCACTTGAAGGATCAAGGCCCCACCCGTGCACTAATGAAGTTGGGTGGAAGCTCAACGTACACCCGCTAAGTGTGGAGGCCACCTTCCCATTTGATCCGGACCAAAGATTGAAGACAAAGTCCGCTCCGGAGTTCTCCCTGCACCGCTCACTGAAGATAAGGATGTTACATCCTTGAATTTGAAGAGGAGGCTCCACCACAGTTTGATCCTCGTACCAAGGATCACCCACCTCAACACTTCCACCTGATGAATGATCGGTGGAGTTTACACTTTCACATCCTAAGTGTTGAGGCCACATTTCCTTTTGATCCGGGTCGTTCTTCATTGCTAGATGATGCCCGCCCAACCCACCCGTTGAGCCGACTTCAACGTTCATATTCGATCCCGGATGACTTCACGGTGGTATGGTCTAGCCAAAGACCTTAAAGAAGGGCCGCTTACAGGGAGGCAACCCGGATTTCATTTCGTGTCCTGTCTTTTAAATTCTGTTAGTTTAGATTTTGCATTGTTTTCAATAATGGGCTATTTTGGCATTCTTTGGACTTGCCCTTTTACGCCCAATTGGTGGCGTATGTGTTGTGAATATTTTGGAAACAGGTAAGCCCCTCTGAAAAAGGGATGGAATTAGGAACAATTACAAAGGAACCTCTGGCGAAATTTTCCAAGAGGACCTTCATCTCCAACGATTGAAGGTAGCACCTCAACGACCCCTCCCACTTGCAATTGTGCGGGCACCCTATCTTCCTTCCGCATCTTATCGGGGAGTACTCGTTTCACCCTTCCTTTAATATTTGCCCACAACGACTCCATTATTTTTATTTCCTGTTTTTGTTTTCGTTCTCCTTTGGTTTTGTTTTTGCTAACCCTTAACTCCAGTTGTAGTTTGGTTGCTTCTAGTGTTTTCGGGTGCAACTTCCAGTCCACACCGCAACAAGCTACGCTACTTGAGGCTGAAGCTCAAGTGTGGGGGTTCTACAAACTGATAGCAATAGCAATCTCAGGGGAGTACTAGTTCCTTTTAGTTTTCGTTCTATCTTCTCTAATTTTGAACCTGCAAATCTGGGGATAGCTTCTGTGCTATACTGTTTTGTTTGTGTCCCGTGTGATTTTCCTTTTGTCTGCTTCCCGCAAAGGTCTTCTGGAACCTTCCCCGGTTTTGATTGGTGAACAATGGGGACATTGTTCAATTTAAGTGTGGGGGAGTGACCTTTTCGGTGAATTGTGTGCTTAAATGCTTAATACTTCATGCTTATCTTGCGATTGTCCAAAATAAAAAACTTGGACCCTTGTGTTGTGAGTTGTTCTCATTAAGAACAAATACTGTTATGAATTGTGGGATAAATGCTTAAATTTTTCATTTTGATTGCTTTTGAGGAGCATTTTACATGCGGTGTGGCCAAGTGATCTTGTATGGTTGGATTTTTATTGCTTTGGGGTTCCTTCTGTCTTCTTTCTTAGGGATTGCTAAGGGGTGCTTCTTTGTGAAAATCCATCAAGGGACTTGTGAGACGCCATTGTTAACCAACAATGAGAGTTGAGTGTTCTTAAATGTAAAGGCTTGATGCCAAAATTTTATCTTCTCATCTCTTATGCAAAAGTGAAACAATTGCATAAATCTATTTTTCCTTTTGTTTTCTTCTCAATGCCCATTCTTGAGAGAAGTTGGACATGGTAAAAGCTCTCCAAGTCACCTAATCTTTAGAACTTTGAAGCACTTCGGATCATACCCCGAAACTCTAGATTTTGTTTTGCCCTAAGCACACCCATGCCACCACTAAGAGATGGTTCACACTCCTCAAAGGTTTTAATCACTTTTTGCTTCTTCTTTTATCCTACAATTCATGTTAGTGTTTGTTAGTCTTGAGCATTCCTTACTTGCATGGGTGCTTGGTTTTGCTTGAGGACAAGCAAAAAGGTAAGTGTGGGGGTGTGATGAGTGTCCAAATGAGCATGTTTTAGGGGTGTATTTCATATGTTTAATCAACACTTTTCATGCTCATTTCTCCACTCTAGCTTGTTTTCCTCTAGTTTTGTGTTTCATTGGTGTTTCACACATTTATTGTTTAAACAGGAGGATTAACATAGCTAGGAGTAAAGTAGACGAAGAGAGAACGCGTGGGCGCAAACGGATCCAAAATCGGAGTTAAAACGAAGAAGATACAGCGTTTTGAAGTTATACTGACTCCGACCGACCTTGCAAGTCCGGTCGCAAGTCCGGTCGGGTCGAAATTTTGCCCAGATTCGCGTTTTTACAAGCTACTGGAATCGACCGACCTTGCAAGTCCGGTCGCAAGTCCGGTCGAACTTAAAAACGCGTCCGAAAATCGCTACTGACTCCGACCGACCTTGCAAGTCCGGTCGCAAGTCCGGTCGGTCGTAAAATTTGCCCAGAAATCAGATTTTAAAAGGGGAAAAGAGGAGGAAAGAGAGGGAGGTCGAGACCTGGACTCCAGGCGACGGTAGAGGCGACAGAAGAAGAGAAAAAGAGAGGAGAAGAAAGAGAAGGAAGAGGAGAGGATTTCACCTCATTCAAGAGCTCAACCACCTCCATTAATGGCTATTTCTTCCTCCTTTCTCTCCTTTGTAGCTTCAATGCTTGAGTAGTCTCCTTGTAGCTTGGGATTTGGGGATTTTGCCCCAAAATCCCTAAACTCCGTTGTAGATTCTTGAACTCGTTTATGGTTTTATTTCAGTTCGTGTGCTGAATACCGATAACGATTGTGTGTTTGTGGCTCTTGAACTTGTCACCCATGATTTGGGGATTTGTTGAGGGTTTTGCCCAATTTGTTATCTTTGTGTGAAATTGGTTGGTTTGCCTTGAATTTGTTGAAATGAGATTCTGAGATAGATTCTAGGTTGCTGATTAATTAGCACTATGTGTTAAACTGGTTGGTTTGGCCTACCGATTAGTTGAGCATTATTGTGGATTTCTGTCAACATGTGATTCTGAGATAGAAATCTAGACCGTGAGGACTGAATCAGTGCATTCTAATATCGAGGATTTCGAGATTAGACTACACTGCAACTTAAGGGGAATTTGTGCTTAATGCCATCAATTGACTAGGTACTTGGAAGATCCACCAGGTTCCATTCTGTTGGTTAGGATTAGTAGACCTTGATTAGGATATTAGTTAGTTTAGCGTTCCCGTTGTTTAGCCATGAGTTCGAGAATTGACCATTGGTAGTAAAGGGAGGACGGGTGCAAATATCCATCCCGAGCTACACCTATCCTAGATTAGTTAGTCTAGTTTTACTGCTTTCCTTCGTTTTCCGATTTATCTATCCAACCAACAAAACTCCCAAAACAATTTACATTTATGCACTTTTGTATATATCCTCTTGCACATTTACTAAGCTTATAATTAGCTAGACAGTTACGAAGTCCCTGTGGATACGACCTTGTTGTACTACAATGATTGGGTTCACTGCCCATAGTTAGCAGAGTAGTCTCACCACTATTTTGCCCAACACCAGCACATTCCTGCCAGCAAATATGTTGCATTTATGCGAGCGCATTCCTGCTGTCAAATATGTTGCATTTATGCTGCCAAAACAGTCATGCTGAACAGAGCCTTAATAATTTAATTATTTATAATACTTATAGACTAATTCATCGAGACATAATTTTTTTATATGAATACATACTTCAATATATACTATTGTATAATATTTTCTTAATCTTATAATATTGGTCATTTATAATATAAAAAGAATGAAACATATCTCAATAAAATATACATGTCTTAGTCAAGCTAAATAAGTTAAATTAATATAAAAATCACTAATTGAAATATTTTTTAAAAAATAATTTAAAATGGCGTGCAATATTTTTATTGAATATTGACCTTAGTTTTAAATTAAATTTCAAGCTCATAATATTAATTTGTGATGTTACATAAAAAAACTTCTTAGACACTTTCTTGAGGATGATAAATAAAGAACAAAAGTACTAAAATCATAATAATATATATATAGTACGGAGAAGCTAGCTTCAAGCCATGTGTCAGGATACCATTGGTTGGTTGATTTAAAAAAATTCTCACTTAAATAATTCATCTTTTATAGTGTCACATTTATTTGTGTCTTCAGTACCACATGACAGGCTATTATTGACTAATAAAGTGAGGTTGAACCACACATACGTTGAATACTCTCTCTTTCTTCTCTTATTACAAAACTTTAAATTTTTATAACTTACAAAATATAAGTGCAAAAATAAAAAATTAAAATTATATCATTGTTCATCATATTTAGTGCTCTTCAAAATCATGGATATGTTTTGATAAACTAAAAATTTTATGTTTTTAGAATGAGTATATATTAAGTATTTTTAAAGTGAATCTTATTCATTAGCAAAATGAATCTTCTTTAATAATAAAATAAACTTTATTTATTTACAAAATGAATCTTACCCCAAACACCCTAAAAACCACCTTAGAAAAGTTAAAACGTCGAAGACATTTTTAGTGTTTATAGTGCAGGGTTTAGGGTCACAAACCCTAAAAACCTGCTGAGTCAGTAACGACAATATAAAGTGTAGAACTAATGTCAAAAAGATTACCCTACCCCAAACACCCTAAAAACCACCCTAGGAATGCTAAAAACATCGAAGGTATTTTTAGGGTTTGTAGTGAAGGGTTTAGGGTCTAAAGACCCTAAACCCCAAACCATAAACCCTAAAAACCTGTCGAGTTTGTAACAACGATATAAAGTGTAGAACAAATGCCAAAAAGATTACACTACCCCCTAAACACCTTAAAAACCACCCTAGGAATGCTAAAAACCTCGAAGACATTTTTAGGGTTTGTGGTGTAGGGTTTAGGGTCTAACGATCCAAAACCCTAAACCACAAACCCTAAAAAATTGTCAAGTCAGTGACGAAAATATAAAGTGTATAACTAATTCCAAAATAGATGACCCTACCCCCCCCCCCCCCCCCCCAAACACCCTAGAAATTACCCTAGGGAAGCTAAATTTGTCGAAGGCATTTTAGGGTTTGTAGTAAAGGGTTTAGGGTCTAACGACCTCTGATTCACTTTTTAAAAACCTTTGACTCACTTTTTAACAACCTTTGATTCACTTTTTTTTTTAACTTAAGATTCACAATGAATCTTAAAACATATGTACGTACAAAAAATAAAAAATTTTAAATTTATCAAAACATACTCAGTTGGGTCTTATTTTAAAGAGCTTGAATCTAATGAACAATGGTACAAAATTTATGTAAGGTGGCACCATCGCTAGGTTTGAAATCGTCTATAAATATATAATAGATTACAATTAACATAAAATATTGACAAAACAAAAAATTAATAGATAATACAGATTTATTAAATCATAGTTGTGTGGACACAAGGTAGACGAGTGGACACAAATGCTTTAATCAATAGTTTAAATGTATAAATAATGTAGTTGATACATGTTTCCATAATAATTAATGTAACAATTGCTTTTAGAGTGATATATAATTATTAAATGATATTTTATTAGTCTAGTGATATTTTTTGTTTATATGTATGAAAAACAATAGTATACAATATGATTCCTATACATGATGGTTCGGTAAGAATGACCAAAGAAAAATATATATAACAGTTAGTGTCACCTTTTTAAAAATAGTGATGAAAACGATTATAGAAGGTTGTGTACATGTTTCTAATCATCAGTAAACGTTTATAAATTATTCTGGATACGTAAAACACAAGGTTAACGAATACGTAAAACTGACTCCAACAACTCAGTTTATCTTTTCTAAATGTTTATAACCTCCAGGTTTATCAATCATTCAAGCTCTATAACTGATAAATGGTAAGAAAATATTCGTATACACAATGATTCGATAAGAAAGACCAAATTAAAAGATATATAACAGTTAGTGTAATCTTTTTTAAAATAGTGATGGAAACTATTATAGAAGGTTGTGTATATGTTTCCAACCATCTATGTAAACGTTTATAAATTATCGTGGATACGTAAAAATCAAGGTTAATGAATTGATAAAATCGACTCCAATAACTCAGCTTATCGTTTCCACGATTATAGAAGGTTGTGTATATGTTTCCAACCATCTATGTAAACGTTTATAAATTATTGTGGATACATAAAAATCAAGGTTCATGAATTGATAAAATCGACTCCAATAACTCAGCTTATCGTTTCCAAACGTTTATGACCTTCAGTTTATCAATCAGTTAAGCTCTATAAACTGATAAATGCTAAGAAAATAATATCATACACTATGAACTGATAGGTGAAAGGAAAAGATATTATAAAAGTTTGTCATTTTTCTAATAGTGATGGAAACGATTATAGAAAGTTGTGTACATGTTTCTAATCATCAGTGGAAACGTTTATAAATTATCTTGGATACGTAAAAACCAAAGTTAAAGAATACGTAAAATCGAATCCAAGTGTTTTAGCTTTCAAGTTTATCAATCAATCAAGCTATATAAACTGATAAATGCTAAGAAAATATTTTTACACACTACGATTCAATAAGAAGGACCAAAGAAAAAGATATATATATATATATAAATATATATTAGTTTAGTGTCAACTTTCTATAATAGTGATGTAAATGATTATAAAAAGATTGTGTACATGTTTCTAATCATTAGTGTGAATGTATATAAGCTCTTGTGGATACGTAAAACCCAAACATATCATAGTAATCATAAATCGTCAAAGGTTTATTTTAGGGTTTGAAGTGAAACGTTTAGGGTTTGCCGAGAAATTAAAACCGTATAAGGGTATAAAAATGAATCACAAAAAGATACCCTAAAACCCAGACATATCCTAAGAATGCTAAATCACCAAAGGTTTAACCCCAAACCCTAAAATATCTTGCCAAGAAATTGACACGTTATAAGGGTACGTATATAAAATGAATCATAAAAGATTCCATAAACCCTTAACATAATCTAGGAATGCTAACTCATCAAAGGTTTTTCAATCAAATTTCAAGAAATATAAACTATTGTAAAATTATTTATTAATAGTACTTAATTATATATCTTTAATAACTTTACTTACTACATTATAATTTTTTTTACTATTTTTAGTGATATTATTATCTTATAGTTTTTACTATATTGTTTGTAAATTATGGAACACAACATTTTTTCTATAGAGTAATTTTGGACTTTGTGATTTATCATATATGTTACATCCTAACTTTATTAAATAATGGGATTATGGTTAATTAGTACCTAGAGTGCATACTTCTACTTCACTCATATATAATTAATTTATATGATTTAACACTTAAGTTATTTTTAGAGTACACTACATATCTGGTTAAAGTCCCTAAGTTTTCATTTAATTGATAGCCATTACTAATGATTCTTATTAAATTATTAACCATAGTGGAAAACAGATAAAAAATATCATAAAAAATAGTACATCAGCGCTCAATCATATTTTAGAAAAGAGTTATATAAGAAAACACTATTTGGTGTTCACCGTGTGGAGATGGTGGGCAGAAAATGGAACTAAAACTAAATATTGTCCAAAACTTGAATGACTAAGATTAAAAATCTGAAAATCACTGACGGTATGGATGTCTTCCGTCGCTGACGGAAATAAGCCCTCCGTCACCAAACTCGAGGCGCTCAAAATCGGTTTTGACTGGTTTTAGAGTGGTTTAGGCTGGTTTCGGCGTTCTGAAGCGGTTTCGGAGCGGTTCTAGCTGGTTTGGGCCACAACGATGTCATTTGACGTTTGATCAACGGTTAGTTTGATCGGTTCTGGGACGGGTCCATCGGTTCCAAATCCTAGACTGGCTCTAGGCGGTTCCTGGCAGTTCCACTTCTGGGCCTAGTTCGGTCCCGAATCCCTAGACCTGTATTCGTATAATCGTATTCACTTTGTTTGACCACGGTTCCGGTTCTGAACCGATTCCGGGATCCGATGGCCACCATTGAACGGACCAAACTTATGCTCTTTTGATAGTGGAAATGGTTACTTTCAATGTAGAGATGGTTACATTCAGTACATAAATTCTAGGTGTACATTGCCAGAGATATTAATATTCAATTTACATTAAGTACTAACAAGTCCTTAATTTTCGCAGAAGTAGAAACGTCTGTCTGGTTTTACTTAAAATTTGGCTTTTAACCAATTCACATTTCCATTCATCTGCTTTAAGAGATTTATGGGGTTTACCAATACGCAAATTCGAAGCAGTAGCCCACCGGTACCCATTATTGTGCAGTCTAGTGATTTGGCAGTCCCAGTTAGCTGTTAATTGGATTGTCTTTTGCTGATTGGACTGTCTTTTTTATATTAACTTTAAATGGTTGTAACTTTTAATATATAAGTCCAAAATGAAAAAAAGTTATATCATTGTTCACCTAAATTCAAGCTCGTCAAAACAAGACCAGTCATGGATATATATTGACAACAATGAAAAAAGTTTGTTTTTATATTTATACGATGAAACACTAAAATCATAATATGATTCATTAGTTTTGATATTATGATTTATTAAAATTGATATTATGATTCATTAATTGATATTATGATTCATTAACTAATAAGTGGGGAATTAGATAAAAAACTTCAAAACCGATAAAAATTATTATTGTTTTGTAGTGTATTATTTGTTGTATTGTGTATTTTAAACCTTATATGGTAAATCATACATATTTTTTCTTACGTATCAAATATTGTTTTGTGTTGTATTATTGTTTAACTTTTTTTCTATATGTTATTGATGATACACTAAAATGATGTTATGATTCATTACATTGATATTATGATTCATTAAAATTGATATTATGTTCATTAACTAATAAGTGAGGAATTAGATAACAAACTTTGGAACCGATAAAAATTATTATTGTTTCGTAGTGTATTATTATTGTTGTATGGTGTATTTTAAACCTTATATGGTGAATCATGTGTTTTTCTTACGTACCAAATATTGTTTTGAGTTGTATTATTGTGTAAATTTTTATTTTTACATGTATACGATGACACTAAAATCATATATGATTCATTAGTTTTGATATTATGATTCATTAGTATTGATATTATGATTCATTAAAATTGATATTATGATTCATTAATTAATAAGTGGTGAACTAGATAACAAACTTCGGAACTGATAAAAATCATTGTTGTTTTGTAGTGTATTATTATTGTGTATGATGTATTTTAAACCTTATACAGTGAATCGTGTATTTTTCATACATACCAAATACTATTGTTTTGTGTTGTGTATTGCGTAAAAAATTTATTTTTATATGTTTGCAATGATACACTAAAATAAAAGTATGATTCATTAATTTTGATATTATGATTCATTAAAATAATATTTGATTTATAACTAATAAGTGGTGAATTAGATAAAAACTTAGAACCGATAAAGCATTATTGTTTTGTAATGTATTATTATGTTGTTTTGTGGTGTATTATTATTATTATTATTATTTATATGATGTATTTTAAGTCATGTGGTTGATCATATCTTCTGACATACCAATTTTAATTAATTCAAATAATGACTCATTATTGTTTTGTAGTGTATATTATTGGTGTATGGTTTAAACTGTATATGGTGAATCAAATATGGTTGATATCTACAAATATGTAAATAATTAAAATTTTCAAAAGTTGTCAAAACATATATTCATGTCTGGTCTTGTTTTGAAGAGCTTGAATTTAGATGAACAATGGTATAATTTTTTTTTCATTTGGACTTATATTTTAAAAGTTACAACCAATTGAAGATAATATAGTAAAAAGACAGTCTAGTCAGCAAAACAGTCCAGTCAGGACTGGACTGCACCAAATTGGACGCAGCTTGCCCGCAGTATCGATGGTCTGTTACCAATAATGTAGGAGATTTGTGGGGTTTACCAGATTAATGGTTTCAGTCCACCCAATTACCCCACACTAGTTATGTTTTCTTTCATACGCGTGGGAGGAAGTTAGTGAGGGCAAAATGACTTATTACCCACTTTCTTAGCTCTACTATCAGGGGGCGTTTGTTTCAGGCAGGGAAACGAAATGGAATCGGGAAAGGGAATACAAAGGAATGGAAAAGAATTTCCTTTGATTTTGCTGGTTGTTTGTTTGAGCTGGGGGAAATGAAATAAATAACCGGTCAACGGCCACCGGTCAATGGTTGAAATACCCCAAATTTTAAAAACAGTGATTAATTAGGCTAATAAGATTTTAGAAGCTTAATTACACCTAAATAATCATGAGGAACAAATCCCGAAGAAAACGGATCCTTAAAACGGATTAAAAACACAAACGAACCTTAAAGTGCGTTTTTCGAGGAAACCGGGGAAAACGCGACTTTAAGCGGGTTAAATATACCCGTATAATTTTAGTCAACCAAATAGTCATTATTAAACCATAATGAAGGTCTAGAACCAATAAAATTAATTAAACGAGAAAATTATGAAAAATGGGTTCCAGGAGTGAATAGTACAAAAAACGGAAAGATGTGGGGTGTAAATGTAATTAAGCAAAATTAACTCCCCTCTTGTAAATAAAAATCAGAAGTTGTATTTGTGTGTGTGTGTGTACACGTTTTTGTTTAGCCAGCACACTCCCTCACTTGCAAAAAGCAAACAAATAAAGTAACCAAAAGTAAAAAGCACCTTTAATTCTCACTCCTCCCCATTTCTCTCATTTCTCCTATACTCACTTCTCCTCTCTGATTTCTTCTTCTTCCCTTGGAGCCAGCCATGGCGATTTTAACACCCCCATACAGCACCTCCCTTCTTTCTTAAGTTGAACACCCAAATCAACTCCATATTCATCACCATGGAAGTAGGCCATTTTGAATCTTGAAGAATAGTTTTTGGACCTCCTTCACCTCCTTAATACTCCAAGCCGGTTTTGACCTTCAACAAAGGGGTGAGATTTTTTACTAGCCTTGTTGTTCAAAGACTGCACTCAAAAGAGTAAGCTAGAAATCTAAACTCATTGTTTTGGTGTGAAAACAAGAAGAGAAAGAAAGAGCAAGGGAAGGAGGAAGAAGGGAAGAGAAACCGAAACTAACAAGGTAAATAAGCTTACCTTGAGCCAGCTTATAAGTAAGTGTAAAACAGATTTTTAAATGCTTGGAATGAGTAGAGTACATGGTTATGAGTAATGGTATAATGTGGAAGAGAATTAAGCTAGTTTAGAGCTTTAGAAAGATGAGTAAAAACTTGTATAAACCTTGGGAAAGTAGATGTGGTGTGCAGGAATTAAATGGGTGATTAGTGCCTAGTATTTGTGTAGTAAATGTGTTTGGAGAATTGTGTATTGTTGTCTTGAATAAACAGTTTTATGAGTGGTAATGTGTGAGAAAAACAATGTGGTGAGAATGTTAAGTTTTAGGGGAAACTATGGCAAAATTTCTGTAGCAATATAAGTGACTTAAGGAGAAGAAATAACCTAGGTTGAACTAGGTGTGTTTTGGAGTTTGATGGAGTAGTTAATCACCTTGGAGACTAAATCTGATTGAGTGTTATATATGGGTAAGACTTGGGATGGAGGTAAGGCAATGAAAGAACCATTGGGTTAGTGAAGAAAGGAAGAAACAAAAAAATCTATAGCATTAGTTTAGGAGCATTAACAGAGGAAAATGGGTAAAGTTATCAGATGTTGAGTGATGAGTTTAAGGAATGAATTAGGGAGGTTTAGAGTGCCTAAATGGTGTAAAAACATGCTAGATTACATTGGAAAGATTAGGAATGTATTGAGTATGAAATAAGGTTGAAAAGAGGCTGAAAAACTTCAAAATAATGTGTAACAGGGCTGGTCCGGGTTTGCAAACTGGTACACAAGCCCGGACCACCCCAAAAACGCACTAGAAACTCAAAACAGGGGTTGGTCCGGGTTTGTATCCTGGTACACAAACCCGGACCATAGCAAAATTTAGGCAGAAAGTTGTTTCACAGATTGGTCCGGGTTTGTAGCCCGAACAAACAAACCGGACCACCCCAAAACTTCACCAGAATGTGTTTTAATGCATTCTAATGATGGGGATTTGAATGGTAATGATATTATAAGATTGTTAAGGCTTAATTAATGACATATAAAGGTCATTAGGAGTGTAAACAAGCTTGAGAAGTAATGAGAAGTAAGTAACTTAGGTGAATGAATTTGTTTTGTAAGGAATTAGTAAGTATAAACCGGGAAACGTTAGAAACGTAATAAGTGAGGTTAGTTATAGATTATTAACCGCCTGAATCTATGTATGTGATAGGATTCGAATAGTCGAACACCGAAGGAAAGTCGGTGAGTCCAAGGACCACGGTGAACGTTATGATTTCTTCATGCCCTGTATCCTAACGGGGTTACCCCGGCTTCTTGTTTGTTGTGTGCTTTATATTATCACCTAAACAAGATAAAACGCACGAATCAGAATTATTGTATTTCCTTATGTTTGTATTGCAAAGAAACTTGTTGGTTTGTATTGGGATGTGAAGATGTATACTCATGGATATATGTGTGATTGTGGATGAAGTCTTGGATGTGAATGTGCACTTCTCACTAGTTGAGAGTGTGATGCCTTGGTTGAATTGGGGCTGAATTGGGAGGTTGTGGTTGAAAGAGAAGCATTGTTTGATTGGTTATGTTGGCCTTGATTGAATTGTTGATTGGTTGTGAAAGCTTGACTGTTTGTTGTGGCTTCTCACTAACTCCCTAACCAACTAACATTCTAACTTCGAGAATTTGGATTGGAGAATTTGGGAGAATTTGAGGAGTCTGATATAGTTTCAGTCACGCGTGAGGATGAGGTAACAAGAGAGATTGTTAACCGATTTGGCTATAATATTTTCCATGGTCCAATCCCCTTAAATGGGTAGCAACCTGGTTAAGTGGGCCACCTTAAGCCCGGTGGTGGGATAGCCTTATCCCTGCCCAGAGGTCATACCGACTTAACATTGAGTATTGGCAAGAGAAGGAAAATTGATTGAGGATGACTTGGATTTGTTTGAGTTGATGATCTTGAGTATTGAGATAATGACATCCGATCAACCCGGATAATTGGGCTAACCCCTTGTGAAGTTTGATTGAGATTGGACTTTGGTTATTGATTGTGAGACTTGTGCTCGATTGATATGCCTCGGCTGTATGTTGCCTTGCTTGCTTATGCTTTCAGTTATATTAGCATGTTGTTATTATAAAACGAACCGCATGTTGGCGACCAATTAGTTGGCGTACCCCCGCTAGTACGCGGGGTATGCGGAAGTCATATGCAGCTTTTGCTGAGCCCCTTTGGGCACCGTTTTTATTTCAGGTACCCGACAAGGCTAAGAAGTCGAGTGTGAGATCGGACTATCATGCTTAGTTAACTAGGGATTACCTTGGAGCGAATGTGGTATACGGGCTTGTAGCCCATTTGAATCACCGGTCTGCCAAGAGGTGCACTCGTATGTATTTGAGAACATGTAGAATTGTGAGGACATGGGTAGGGGGTTAGACTTTTGATAAGTTTGTATAAGCTCATGAAGAGTATTGTATTATGGATTTGTACCTTAGAAACTCGGTATATCTCGGATTGTAAACTTAAGTTGGTTTGAATGGAGAATCAAGTATACTTGCTTTGAATTTGGAGTTTGGATTGTATTTGTTTGTACTCGGTTATTCCGGTCTATCAGACCGATGCTGTATTGGTAGTAGGCCTTGTTAGTCACATGGGTGACTAACGGCATTGTATCACCCGTTGTTGTGTATGGATTATTCGTTGCATTGTATAGAAGTCTGGGATGATTAGACGGTAATGACGGGATTAGCAGACGGGGTGTTACAATGGTCAACAACTGTCACTGCTGGAAAAAAAGGAATAAACAACATTTTTATTTGTCTTTTGCAACGCTTTATAACCGTTTTTTATGCCGGCGACGCAAATGGTTGAGCCTTTTAAAGAACGCGTTGTAAGCGTTAATTATACATTAATTTAAAAGAACGGTTATCGCTAAAGCGTTTTTTAAAGCGGGTAAGGGGGCGGGAATCTACGAGGCATAAAGAACGCTTCAAGGTAAAAGTGTTCTTTATGTCCGACTATAAAAAACGCTTGCTTACTATAAGCGTTCTTTATAAAGATTTATAAAAAACGCTTATCAAGACAAGCGTTCGTTATGTCATTTGGCGCGAGAGTATAAGAAACGCTTATACATATAAGCGTTTCTTATATGGTCTTTTTTTATATTTTATTTTTTATACAATTTATTACCCTCCGCGTAACATAAAATTAAAATCACAAAATCATTCAAAACCTTTTTGCATTGTATATACCATATCAACCAAACTGGTGAATTTTAATTAATATATAGATCAACAGCAGTACTCTTGTTTGCATTAATATTATATACCAGCTAGCGCACATACGCTTAAGTGTAGTATCGATCAACTACAACATTTGTAACTAGCTAGTTACCAAAAATACTAAAAATTGTAACCAAAATACTAAAAATGGTTCAAGTACTTCGATCATAACATGTACAATACAACCATTTGAAAAAAAGAAAAGATAGACTCATGACTTCTTCTGATCAATTTAGTGCTTTCAACACATGTGTGCGCCCTCTCCTTATTGACAAACTTCAGATCGATCGACTTGTGAATAAGTGTTGAGAAGAAATCAACAAGCTGCACAACAGAATTATAAAAACGATTAAGTGCACCATTTAAACTTATCCAAACATGCACAAATAATTAAAATCACCAATTCAAACACAAAAGTACTTATAATACGTACCTGAGAAGAAATTTCCAATTCGCTAAGACAGTTGTTACCTCTATTGAAGATGAAAGTACCGATGATCATGATGATTCTTCGGCTGATACAAAGGAGACAAAGAAGAAAAATATGGTACAAAAGAGACAGAGGCAGATATAGATGAAAGGATGAATGAGAACTCAGAAACAGAGAGGTTGAAGAAGTTGGCTAAATAGTTAAGTGAGGCTTCCACGAAGTAGAGTCCAGTGGCGATTAACGAATTACCGGCATACTTCATGACCTGAATGAAGAAAACAGTATTCTAGAGTAGTTGTATCAAAAGGATAAGAGGAACCTTAGTCGATTATATGGTGGCATGGGGACTATATGAAGATAAAGTGGTACCAGATCGCCCAGTTGATGAGTTTCATGACTTATGGATGGAAACGGAGGTGGAGAAGGTAGACACTTCTCCATCTTCAGTTTGGATTGGATTCGCATCTTCTTTCAGTTTTGAACATCGATAGGTTGAGAATCTTCAAACACTTGGACATGAATGTCTGTAGATTGCATGCAGTCAATTGGAATACTAGCCACACACTGTTGATGTGGGGTGCATCGTATCTTTAAAAAAAACCAGATGAAGGTCCCTTGGCAATTAAAAAGATTGAGATATTCCCTATAAGTATGATTCCCCCTGAGTTTGCATGTTAAGTGACTTTAACAAATGATAGCAATAAGTGACAGTTTTTATGCACAATAAGTGACAGCTTTTATGTTATATTGTAACCTTAGTAGATAACTTTCTACTATGGTTATAGTATAGCATAAAAGCTGTCACTTATTGTGCATAGAAGCTGTCACTTATTATGCAAATAAGTGACAGCTTTTATGTTATACTGTAACCTTAGTAGATAACTTTCTACTATGGTTATAGTATAACATAAAAGCTGTCACTTATGTGCATAGAAGCTGTCACTTATTATCAATAAGTGACATCTTCTATGCACAATAAGTGACAACTTTTATGTTATACTATAACCATAGTAGAAAGTTATCTACTAAGGTTACAGTATAACATAAAAGCTGTCACTTATTGTGCAAAAACTGTCACTTATTGCTATCATTTGTTAAAGTCGCTTAACATGCAAACTCAGGGGGAATCATACTTAGGGGGAATATCTCAATCTTTTTAATTGCCAAGGGACCTTCATCTGGTTTTTTTTTAAAGATACGATGCACCCCACATCAACAGTGTGTGGCTAGTATTCCAATTGACTGCATGCAATCTACAGACATTCATGTCCAAGTGTTTGAAGATTCTCCGACCTATCGATGTTCAAAACTGAAAGAAGATGCGAATCCAATCCAAACTGAAGATGGAGAAGTGTCTACCTTCTCCATCTCCATCTTCATCCATAACACATGAAACTCATCAACTGGGAGATGTGGTACCACTTTATCTTCATATAGTCCCCCATGCCACCATATAATCGACTAAGTTTCCTTTATCCTCCTGATACCATTATTCTAGAAAACCGTTTTCTTCATTCAAGGTTATGAAGTATGCCGGTAATCCGTTAATCGCCACCGGACTCTACTTCGTGGCAGCCTCACTTAACTATTAGCCAATTTCTTCAACCTCTCTGTTTCTGAGTTCTCATTCATCATTTCATCTATATCTGTCTCTGTCTCTTTTGTACCATGTTTTTCTTCTTCTGTCTCTTTTGTATCAGTAGAAGAATCATCATGATCGTCGGTACTTTCATCTTCAACAGAGGCAGCAACCGTCTACATCGGCCAAATTCGTCTGACTTTTATCCGATTTTCTCTGTGATGTTTCAGTGCTGTCCAGTTCTGATTGCTCGGTCTACTGAAGCTTCTACAACATACATACTAGTCAGAGGTGACTAAAGGAATCGAAAAGGAGAGAAGAAAGGTCGTGAAGGAAAATAAAGTTGGTGGGCCCGTCCGAGTTCAATTTTTTTTATTAATGGTTGATGCCGATCGAAGGTCATAGGCGCTAGCCAAAAAATGTAAAGGGATACTAAAATAATAACTACAAGAAATTAAGAAGCTGTAAGTAGCGCTAGAGGTCTCTAATATGGCCAATGGTGGTCATATAGATTTCCAAAACATTAGAGGGTTAATTGGAATGCCTAGCTTGACCGGATAACAAATCTGAGAAGAATGTGAAGGAACTTATAAGTTTTTGATGTTGGTATTGGTAGAAACGTAGATAAACTTTGGGTGGATGTTAAGGTAAAAGCAATATGGGGAAGGGGAATACGTCAGGCAAGCTGCCGTAATGCTATGTCTTTGTAACTAATTAATACATCCTATAGTCATCTAATATTTGCACCCTAGGTTATACTATAATATAATATATAGCATTAATTAATACACCCTATAATCATCTAACCAAATTAATTTCGCATATATACTATATTTGTATGCATGCCGAAACGCATTATATTACACATTAATTCCCAAGTCCATTAATTGTACAACCAGCAAGTAAAAATCAGCACATAGTACAACAATATGCGCCCTTGATTAACAACAATCAACACATAGTAAAAACCAGCAAGTCCATTGGTCTGCATCAAAATTATTATTCCCAAACACACGCGCATACACTTTATTCCACGCCTTTAAAAAAAAAACAGAGTATATATGTTCCTGATTAATTAACAAGCTAGTTTGGTTTGCAAGCACACATAGGTTAACAACAAATGCGCGCCGCAGTATGGTTTGCATGCAAAATTATTCCCAAACAATACACACACAATATATTTCACGCCTTAATCCCAAACAACAGACGCCTTAACCCCAAACAAACAGAGCAAGTATTTTCCTGATTAAGAAGTTTGGTTTGCAAAAATACCTCATCAGCCCAAGAATAGAGCCGAAAGATCTACCGCGCATGTATGTTGTTCTTTCGCTAGTTGGGGTTGTAATCCAGAGGCGCCGTGCGTGCGACAGGGCATGTATGTCCTGTTCGTGCGATTTTGCAAACATTAATTACTAATCGAAAGATTATATCTATGACAAAAAAGGATAGGCATGCATATATATATATCTGTTCTCAGATTGAGGGCAAAATTACCGATAGCGAGAGGCGCCGATATCGATCTACGCATGCATCTGGCCTGCCTTCATCGCCCCAATGCGGAAGAAGATAGAAGATCGATTATCGGGAGGGAAGAGAAAGAGGCGCCGCGGCGGCAAATATTGTGATGTTTGGGTTTCGATTGAGAGGAGATAAAGCGGAAAGAGCGAGATTTTTTACAGAGGGAGAGCAACGTTTACATGGAGTGAGAGCGAGGTTTACAGAGAGTGGGTGGGTAGGGGAACAGTCGCGATTAGACTGATGAGAAGACTGGGCGGGAGGGCGAAAACTGTTTATAATTTAGGTAACATAAAGAACGCTTCAATTAAGAAGCGTTTTTTATGCTACTTACGATCAGCATAAAGAACGCTTCTTAAGTGAAGCGTTCTTTATGTTATCGCGCCCAAAGACATAAACAACGCTTTCTAAGCAAAGCGTTTATTAAGATGTCATGCCTATTATAAAAAAACAATTTACAATATAACCGTTTTTAAAGGGGTGTGTTTATTCGTTTTTTTCCAGCAGTGTGTCGGCTGCCGGTCAACGGTTAATAATTGTTGGTCAACATTCACCGGTCACCGATCAATTGTCATTAGTCACCAGTCAATGGTCATATATCCCCGGAGGAAAGGGAATCCATTCCCTAGTAGGGGGTTGAAAATTAAGATAGAGGCTTTTGGGGTAATTCTATTCTCTTTCTCTTTCCTGAAAATAAGAAAAACTGACAAAACAAACAGCAGTAAAGGGAATTATTCCGATTCCCTTTCCTGATTACCCCAAAACAAACGCCCCTTAATGTTGTGAGAGAACAACCATGGGTAATGCGGGAGCTTAATACGATGATAAACTTGTTAGATTTATTGGATTAATGTCCACATTAATATTAATGTAGTCACAAAATAACCATCACGAACGTACAAGCCTTAGTTAAAGTCAAAGCCTAGCTAATACCGAAGCTCTAGGAACATCCTTGATTGCATCTCAACACACCCACATAAATATTGCTGGTTAATCAAAGTTGAGCGACACCTCTTCTATCCGTATACCTATCATCCCCACTTTTCTATTTTTCATCTACAATGTTACCTGTTTTTTCTACAAATGTTACCTGTCATACCTAACCCTAATCCAATGAACTGGTACTAGCTAGTTCCAAATTGCAGCCAGACGCGTTGTGTGGTGTTTTGTTTTCCAGTTCTTTTTCCTATTTTGGACTGACTTAACCATGTCGCTAAACTACCGTGTGAAAGAAAGAAAAGAGAAGAAAGGAATGTAGTGCAGGCCGGATTGTAAGCTTTTGGATGCTAAAGCTGAATTCCCACCGACTTGCCACTTCTTTGTCTCTTTTTCATAATTCTTATTCGCGATTCAATATTTGCCAATTCGCATTTGTCTTGTGGCCGACTCAATTAGGAGATCCGAGTAGGTATGTCATGTTGTCAAAAAGCATTAATATATAGTAGCCTATGTGCATGTATGAGTGTATACGCCCGGTGGCGGACCCAGAGATTTAAATTATGGGGTCATTGACAAATAGAAATTTCTATATTAATTTTTTATGACATTTATGGGGTCACTAAGACATAAAATATCTACTATTTTATAAAAAATACATAAAACTTACTATAATTATTTTTTTTACAAAAGTCATGGTCACATGACCCCACGTGACCCACCTAGGTCCGCCTCTATACGCCTATAATAGTCTTCTGTCGAATTTTGCATCGATCCCACACCTTATCTTATCTAATGATCTCATTTTGTCCCTTCTTCGTGTTATTGTTCAGCTTACTTTTTATCACCTAGGCTGCCCATATAACACTTATTCTTCCGCATTCGGTTAAACGTCTTCGGTTTTCAAAAATCAATTCCATTTACCATTCCATTTAGACTAAGGATTCGGAACGTAATTCGGTCAAATTCAATTCCTACCATTCCATTTGACCGGAACCTAGTTCCGTTTTATCGGTAACTTGTAGTCGAGTAATTGATAAGACCCTACCGTTAATATTATAGTACAACATTGATCATTCACTAAATCATGAGTGCAAATCAAACATATTGACATATGATTCTCAAATCTTTTGATAATTGGCTTGTCCACTACATAGCAGTCAATATCTAACATAATTATTAATTAAGGTAACATTAATATTTGAAGTTATTGTTTATAAATCGTTAACCACGTTCAGCGGCTTAACCGTTCTGAAATTCAATACCGTTACCGAACTGAAACCGGTCAATACACGTTCGGTTAAACATCGAATTCTAACCTGAAAACATTTCGGTTCATTTCGGTGATCGGTTTCGGAATTTTTGCAGCCTATTATCACTCAGCTCTCACGACTCCACGTTAATTATTGGCCTTTCAGTTCTTCAAGGAGGTAATGCAATTCACCTTCGCAATTGACTTCTGCAGATTGGTGAGGTTGGGGGAAACGAAATCTCAAAGAGCATGAGAGAGAACAGTGCACCTAGACTTTAGGTCAAATTGTAGGACTGAAAATACCATATGCTGTACAAGCTACATGCGAGGGATTATATAACAAAGATTCAGGAATATAAATAAACTTGCTCAAAAACGAAGGGAGCTAGCTTGAAAAATGATTTTTGAACAGAGGTATCACGCCATTTATTTAAAATCTATCTGCTTGAGTTGTTGCTACTAATCCCTTCAGCTAACATTTTCTGCATTTGCTGGTGGTACTCAAATCGATCAATCACACTTCTTAATATGATATTACATATATGAACATCAATGTCCACATGTTTGGTTTTTATGTATTGATTTCTACAATGTGCATCTGACAAATTATCACCTTAGCAGATAGTCTAGTGTGATATTATGAATTTCAAGTCTTACAAACCTTGATCAACCAGTTATTACTCTTCTCATGCCTTATGTTCTACTTCTACGAAGCATAGATATGGGCCTTTCTCCTAACAAAATATATTAGTTAATTATATACCTTCTAGAGATGATCATGTCCATTCTGAATCTCAATTAGTAGTCTACTAAAAAACACAACTCATATTCTTACAAACCTTCTAGAGATTGACACATTGTGCATTGTAAATGTACTTCCTTATACATTGGTTGGACTAGTAATAATCTCCTTACATATTAATTCATCTCTCATTTTTCGTCTCTCAGCATAAAGAAAGTTTTATTCATAAATGACAACATGTGTACTAATCATAATTTTTTGGTGTCTAAGCTTAATAATTATACCCTTTACTTCTCGCTGTTAATCCCAAGTAGGCATACCACTATGAAACTGAACTCAAAATTCTTTTCCTTGGTTCGTATAATAACTCATAGATATAAGCATCATATGCCCTTCAAAGCTTCATAGTTTGGGTTTTCCTATAGAGTGACACTCCATTCAATGTAGGACTAGGAAACTTGTTTGTTATATATGTTTTGAGCATAATAATTTCACTCTAACATTCAATAGGGAACTTCCCGAAATAAAGTATCTCTAGTAGTTCACAAAGAATTCCTTTCTGTCTTAAAAGTATCGTAGTCCATGAATTCTCATGTGTGGGTAGGGTGTATAAGGACATGAACTCTCATGAACTATCTCGTATTACTCCAAAGAATTCCTTTCCTTCTTAAGAGTGTTAAAATAATTTTTTTTTATATATATATATGTAACCACCCAACTACCCACGTTTATAGTCCCACTCCTCATGTAAATCTCTATATATATTCAAATACAATGATAATCCTTGAGGTGCTTTTACTAAATACTTAACATGGTATCTGCCTAAAAATTCTCTCCCGATCCTCAAATCCCTCCTTACACATCATAACAGTTTTTTCCACGCTCCCCAGTCGATTCTTCCGTCTAGCATCTCAACATCCTACGCCCTCTCTCCATAATTTTTCTTTATCCATCACGATTCTTCTTGCTACGAGACAAGCGCACACCACCATGCCTTCTCTCTCCATCGCAGCAATGGCCAATCAACCCTCATCCCCAGCCCAGTCCCAAAATACCATTATGGCCTCTCCTCCTCACTTGCCCCCTCGCGAGAAAACTCCCGACCGGTTCTAGGCTCTTCTTCCACACCTGTCGCCGTCACAGTCCAACAGGAATTGCACGTGAACTCCATAATTAATCATGTACGCATCGAGCTTACCCAAAATCCACCAAACTACACTCTATGGCGCCACCTCTTCCTTGTTACCCTTCGAAAATTCAGCCTTCTCTCCCACGTCGATGGCACCCCGCCTCGCTTCGACGATAGTTGGTCTCTCCGAGACTTTATTGTTTTATCCTGGATATACGCAACAATTCACCCAAACATCTTCAGTCTTATTCAGTGTTAATTTTGCTGAGACAGGAGCGAGAAGGGAGAGAGAAAAGAATCAAGAAAGGCAAAACTTCTTTATTGATTTAGGGTAAATCAGAGTACCGAACAGACATAGGACTAATGACTTTTCTTACTAATTACAACCACCCACCGTTCCTTTATACATCTCTAAACTGATAGAGATTACAGATTACCGTTACAAAATAGACGTTAGCTAAACGGGGTTATGACTAACTATATATATCATAACATCCCCCCCCCCTCAAAGTTTACATCCGCAGGAGTGAACTTTGACAAACAAAGGCAGCTGCTTCCGTGCTTGATCTCTGGTGCAGCGAATGATCACACTTCCTTCATTCCCAGCTGCTGGATGATGTTGTTGTAGTTCTTCCCAGTTAATGTTTGGTCAGGATGTCTACAAGTTGTTGATGCGAAGGGATGAACTGGACGTTTGATGATGCCTTGTTTGATCTGCTGCCAAATGAAGTGACAGCCTACTTCTATGTGTTTGGTGCGCTCATGGAACACGGGGTTTCGTGCAATATATACTGCAGATTGACTGTCAGAATTCAGCGGTATTGGAATGATTTCTGTAACTCCAAGTTCGTGAAGCAGTCCGAGAGCCAACTAAGTTCAGCTGTGGCTTGTCTCATCGATCGGTATTCTGCCTCTGCTGATGACAAGGCCACACTGCTCGTTACTTGGCCTTCCAGGAGATGGGGGATCCTCCTAGGTCCACAAAGTAGCCGCTTGTAGATTTGCGTTGTATTGGGACAAACCTGCCCAATCTGCATCACAATAGGCAGTTAGTTGTGTAGTTGGAATTTATTCAACAATCCATAACCTGTTGTTCCTTGATATAACAAAGGGTATGGAGCGCAGCTTTATAATGGACATCATGCGGCTCTTGTAAAAACTGACTAAGCATCTTAATAGTGAACAGAGGTCTGGTCTAGCGCTTATAGGCTTCAAGAGAAGTGCCGCTCTATGGGTACCAAGAACCCTATTTTGCCAACAGCTTTCTGTACAGCAAAGGATCTTTCAATGCAGTACCTTGGATTTTAACATTTTAGTGTTCAATTCCAATGGTGCTGTAACAGTTCTTTCATTTTCACAACTAAACTCACGAATAAGGTTTTCAGAGTACTGTTTCTACACCACAATAATGCCTTCTGCTGTATATGTGAATTGCATTCCAAGGAAGTAGGATATTTCTCCCAAATCTTTCATTCTGAACTGACTGTGAAGTTTCTCTTTTATCTTTGTATCATATCTAAACAATCTCTGTCAACAAGATGTCGTCAACGTACACAACAAGATACACAGATTTCCCTTTCTGTTTTCTCAAGAATAGTGAATAGTCATTCAAAGATGCTCTGAAAATTGAAACTGTACAGAAACTCACATTAACTTCTCATGCCATTGCCTAGAGGCTTGCTTTAAACCATATAGAGATTTTCTAAGTTTACAAACATGTGTTTCACCTTTCCCGATGGTATATCCTAATGGCATGCAATAACTTCCTCTTTTAAATCACCCATGGAGACCAAGCATTGTTATGTCTAGTTGGGATGATCCAATTTCGTTTGAGCTAATGGCAACCAAAGCCCTAATAGTAGTGAATTTTACTACGGGTGAGAATGTTTCTTGGTAGTCAATGTCATACTTTTGTGTATAACCCTTCACAACTAATCTAGCTTTATGTCTCTCTAGTGTGACATCAGCTTTGTATTTTAACTTGTAAACCCACTTACAGCCTATCGGTTTCTTCCCCTTTGATAGTTCAACTATATCCCAAGTTCTATTTTCCTCTAGTGCTCTAAACTCTTCCTTCATAGCCTCTACCCAGTGTTTGTCCTTAATGGCTTCATAAAAATCAGAAGATTCAGTTTTTGATTGATTAATAGAGACACTAAACCAGTTTGGTAAGGAGACATTTTCAGGCACAGTTACTTTCATTATTTTCTGTGGCAACATCATAGAACACAGACAATAGCTTTGGTCTAAAGTGGTATTCTCATCAGTGTTGAAGTCAGAAATAGCATTCAATCTTTGGTTCAAAATGGAGGAAAATGATCTAGATACTTAGTTGATGTATCTGCTGTTCTTCTTCTGCTGTTGGCAGCACCCACTACATAGTCCTCTAGGTATCTTGGCTGTTTTCTTGCTCTTGAAGATCTGCGCAGACTTTCTGGTGGTGGCAAGACTTATGGATCAGTTTGTTGTGTCATAGCTATGTCCTTTGCTGATGTAAGCCTCTGTGGCTCTACTTCCTGCAATGTTTCTTGCTCAAAAAGAAAAGGATCAACAGAGTCTATGTACAGATTTAAAGGATAATACTCAACTTCCCTTTCATGCGGAAAATCTGAAGATGAGATGTCTGCATCAGCAACATTTTGTGATTCCCTGAAGGGGTAAATGTTTTCATAGAACTTCACGTCTCTGTTGACTATAATTCTTTCATTTTCCAGATCAAACAGGTTGTAACCCCTTTTATTAGGGGCATAACCAAGAAGTATACATTTTACTGATCTAGGAGCAAATTTGTCATTCAGTTTCTGATTTATGTGGGCAAATGCTAAAGATCCAAAACATCTTAGCTCTTCATAGTTAGGACTTTTACCATACAAAACTTCATAAGGTGAAATACCCTCTAGGCACTCAAGTGGCATCCTATTTATAGTATACACGGTTGTAAGAACACTTTCCCCCCAGAACTTCTTTGGCAAACAAGAGTGAAACATTAAACTCCTTGCAGTTTCTAAAATATGCTTATGTTTTCTTTCCACCACCCCATTTTGTTGTGGGGTGTGGGAACATGTAATTTGATGAATAATTCCCTTATTTTTCAGAAATTCTAAGGTGGTTCTTAAGCTGCCTAATTCATAATCATTATCATTTCGTATTGCTTTTACTTCCTTTCCAAATTGTAGTTTCACCATGTTCAGAAAATCAACAATAATAGCAAAAGCATCAGATTTAGCAGCAATAAGATGCACCCAAGTAGCTCTAGACTTATCATCCACTAAAGTCACGAAATAGTTGAAACCATCATGAGTTGTTCTTTTGTAAGGCCCCCAAACATCTATGTGCATTAGATCAAAGATTTCTTTAGCAATAGAGCCCTTTTTCTGAAATGGTAATCGTTGGCTCTTTCCTTTATTACATGGTTCACAGACAAATTTTCTTTTACAAATCTTTTTATCTAAGATCTTTAACTTCTATATTTTGGGAAGGGGTAAATGTCCTAATCTATGGTGCCACAAAGACAGAACATCATTACAGTCAAAAGCACTAACTAAAGCATTTTTCACACATGCTGAAGCAGAGACAATTTCATTCCTTTGATCACAGTGAACGTCTAACAGATAAACTCCAGATTTGTATGTTCCTATCTGTTGTTCAAGGTAATTTCTAGAGTCCTGAAAAAGACAACAATGATCATCAAAGACTAACCTTCCTTTCATGTCCTGCACAAGTTTTCCCACAGATATCAGATTAAATCTAAAAGCAGGAACATGTAAAACATCTATAAGTATCACTTTCTTATTTATTCTAACAGTACCTATAGATGTGACCTTTTGTGGATGCCCATCGGGCATAGCCACATTTTGTTCCTGTTCTAGGGTTTTAATATTAGAGAAAAGGTTAAGATCAAAGCACATGTGTTGAGATGCTCCAGTGTCAAGAATTCATTCCGTGTTCCTAATTCCTTTTAAGGTACTAGAATGTAAACATGAATCTTGTTGCTCCAGAAAAACTGTTAAACATCTATGATTATTATAGTAAGTTGAAGAACTTTTACCGACAAAGCTGTAATTTGGGGTTGTCTGCAGATTGACCATGCTCGACGCCTCTTGGCTCTTTGCAAAATGCGCGAGAATCTGGTTCAGTTCGTTAGTAGTATAAGTCTTCTGAGATCTTTATTTCCCGGTATCTTTCGAATCTCCTTCAATGCTGGTCGCCGCAGTAGACTTCTTGTTCTTCCCTGATCGCCAATTCGAGGGGTACCCTATTTTCTCGAAACATCGCTCCTCGACGTGCCCAGTTTTGTGACAATGCGTGCAATAGAGGCTCTGTCGTCTTGGGGACCTCGAAGGCTTCTTGGAAGAAGTTGAGAATGTCATCGCCACAGTTTCTGCAGCAAAGGACAGCCCACCTTCTTTTGTGGTGGCAGCTCGAGTCGTCCCTTTCTGCCTCTCTTCTTGTATGAGGAAGGAGTAAATCTGCTCAATGCTAGGAAGGGGTTTCATCATAAGCAAGTTTCCCCGTGCATTAGCGAATTTCGGGTCCGTGCCCATCAAGAATTTCATCGAGCGTTGAACCCAAATGTACTCCCGCAATTGATTCTTTCCTCCACAATTACAGAAGGGCAAGGGATTGGAAGAGTCGAGTTCATCCCAAATGCGTTTCATTTTGGTGTAGTAGGTCTTCACGTTATCCTCTCCTTGCTTGGTGTCCGCCAGCTCTTGTTCAAGTGCATAAAATCGCGCCGCGTTCCCCTCTTCGAACCTGTTAATCAGCTCTGCCCAAATTTGTGTGGCCGTGTCGCAAAATACAACACTTTCCGCCAAATCCTTGTCCAAGCTTGAAAGGATCCAGGAAATTACCATGTCATTGCTGTGTTGCCAGGCTCAACTTCTTTTGGGTGGATTTTCCGGTTTCTTCAAGGTACCGTCAATAAAACCCAGTTTGTTCTTCGCAGACAAAGCGATGATGATGTTTCTTTTCCATGTTATGAATCCAGATCCTCCATCGTATTTGTTCCCGGTTAGAACCATTCCAGGGAGGTCCGAATTCAGAAGACGATAGCGATCATCGTCTTTATCGTCATCTTTACCGTCGTCTTTGTCGTTCTTCCTCAACGCGCTTCCCACTGGTGGAATCCTTATACTTTCCCGTGGGTTCCTCGACTACACCCTTCTCTCCACTTCCTGTCATTTTTCCGGCTGGATTTCGATGGACTCAGTTACCTACAATCGAAACTTAGTGGTAAGGAAAAACGATTTTGATGGAATTAAAAGATTCGATGCAGTCCCTGCTCTGATACCATGTTAATTTTGCTGAGACAGGAGCGAGAAGGGAGAGAAAAGAATCAAGAAAGGCAAAACTTCTTTATTGATTTAGGGTAAATCAGAGGACCGAACAGACATAGGACTAATGACTTTCTTATCTAATAACAACCACCCACCGTTCCTTTATACATCTCTGAACTGGTAGAGATTACAGATTACCGTTACAAATTAGACGTTAGCTAAACGGGGTTATGACTAACTATATATATCATAACATTCAGTGCCCAAATCCTACCGCCTAGGAAGTCTGGAATGCCTGTTTTATCCTGGATATACGCAACAATTCACCCTGACATCTTCAGTCTTATTTTGCGCCCAAATCCTACCACCTAGGAAGTCTGGAATGACATTGAGGACTTGTTTCACGATAACAAAAAGGAACAAGCAATTCAACTAGAAGTAGAATTTTGTGCACTTCGCCACGGATCCATGACAATAAATGACTATTGTAAGCAACTAAAGACTCTCACTGATGCGTTATCCGATGTGGACAGCCCCGTTTCTGATGAGAATCTCTTCCTCTAAACAATCAGCGGGCTCAACGACTCCTACTCCAATCTCCAAAGTATAATACAGTTCCAGCGTCCCTTCCCTACCTTCCAACAACTCTGCAGTAGTCTCATCCTTAAAGAAACCTGCCATAACACCATCATCTCCAATGCCACTGCTCTCGCCACCACCTCCAGTATAGTTTCCCCTCCTCCGGCTACGCCGTCTTCACCTGAAGCCCCAACAACAGCCGCGCGCCCCTTCAACTCCAACCAAAACAATTGACATGGTCTCGGCGGCAGAGGACGAGGGCGCGGTTGTCAATCCCTCTAACAGTAACTATGGGTTATTCAACAACAGCTGAACGCACAACCACAATGGTCTTCTACCTGGTCCAGTCCCGGCATCCTCGGACCACGCCCCAGTGCACCTCCACTGGCGCTCGTACACCAACAAACGGATCCTATGTGGGACCAGTAGAGCCTGGTTAATGTTGTCAATGCTCTTGCTCCCTCCACGTGCGTGAACGATCCAGCTTGGTATATGGATACCGGTGCGACCTCCCACATGAGCCAGAACCAAGGTATCATTTCTCTTGCTTCTTCTCCTAGCACGAACTCTCCTTCGTGTATCATGGTCAGCAACGGTAACGCTCTCCCAATTACTCCCATCAGTCATGCCAATATCTCCCGTCCCTCTCGTATCTCTTTGTAACGTTTTGATAAATCCTCATCTTCTGAAAAATCTAATTTTTGTACGTCATTTTACTATTGACAATAATTGCTCTGTTGAATTTGATCCACATGGTTTTTCCATCAAGGATCTTACCAGCAGGAACGTGATCCACCGGTGCAATAGCCGTGGCGACCTGTACCCGTTTGTGCCTCCGACGATCATACCACCATCCGCCACAATATACTCCCTCTCAGCCACCACCACAACCACCACCCCCTAGCACATTCGGCTCACGCACCCCAGCTCCACCGCTCTCTGTTCCTGGGTAAACCAACAGCTACTTTGTTCAAATAAATCGGTGTCACCCTTATGTCAAGCTTGCCAATTAGGCAAGCATGTATGTTTGTCGTTTTTCTCTTCAAAGACTACTTTTGCACACCCATTTTATTTACTGCACTACGACTTATGGACTTCCCCTATGCCCAGTTTTAGTGGGTACAAATATTTTTTGGTATTATTAGATGATTTTAGTCATTATATTTGGACTTTTCCACTAAAACACAAATCTCAAACATCTGATATTCTTCAGCATTTTCATAGTATGTTGATGTTCATTTTCACTGCACCATCAAATACATTCAATGTGATAACGGCCGAGAATTTGATCATCATACTTTTCGATCATTCCTAAACTCTCGAGGCACCCTCATACGGTTTTCTTGTCCTCACACATCACAGCAAAACAGCAAGACCGAACGTATCATACGCCCCATCACCAACGCCATACGAACACTACTTTTCCATAGTCACCTTCCCCCAAAATTTTGGGCAGAAGCCCTCACCACCTTCACAACTTGCTGACCCTCACACCATCTTCTACCACACCCAATAGCACACCACACATGATCCTCCATCGCCACCCACCTACATATGATCATTTTCGAACCTTCAGTTGCCTTTGCTACCTATACCTCTCCTTCACCACCACTCACAAACTGCAACCCGTATAACAGTCCGTGTCTTCCTCAGCTATGCACCAGAGTATAAAGGATATCATTGCCTGGATCTCAAAACTCAAAGATAATTACCTCACATCACGTAGTATTTTATGAAATATTTTTCCTTTTCAATCCATACAACCCCCCTTCGGTGCCTATTTCCCTCCCCAACCTGACACCGATTCCCCCACCCCAACATTTACGACGCACCTACCCACCCCAGCCCAACTCCCGTGTCCCAGCCCATAACCCTTCCTCTCTCTCGGCCACACAACCAACAACAATCCCCTATCCTCTGTCAACCCGGCGCACACCAATCACCCGCCCTCGGTCAACCCAACCCACACCCGCAAAATACCTCATCCCCATCATGAGAAACCCTCTCTCCTACAAGTCCTATGACCACGTCACACCCCATCTCATCGCCAACATAGCCCACATCACCAAGGCCCTCCTCACCTCCTACGCACGTTAACCCATCAAACCCAACTACGACCACTAATCCCACACTCCACACAAATCACCCGATCCCACCGAATACAAGCCCATCCCAAACACCAACATCTACACCCGCCCCAATTTCCAACCCTTAATCCACACCCTATGACCACTCGCTCTTGTTCCGGCATCATCAAACCAAAACAGATCTTCAACCTATCCATACAAATTCCTCCTCTTCCACTCAGCCACAAAGCCACTCTACAAGACCCTGACTGGTACAAATCAATAAAGGAAGAGTTCGATGCCTTGATAAGAAACAAGACTTGGGATTTAGTTCCCCGTCCCCCTAACACTAACATTGTTTCAGGGAAGTGGTTGTTTCACCATAAATTTGTTGCAGATGGCAGCACGTTACAAATCCAGGTGGGTAGCTCGTGGCTTCTCCCAACAGCACAACCTCGACTATGACAAAACATTCTCCCCGGTCATCAAACCCACCACCATTCGTACCATACCTCTCTCGCTCTCACGAAACATTGGCCCATTCACCAACTAGATGTCAAAAATACCTTCTTACACGACACTCTCAATGAAGACGTCTACTGCCAATAACCACCCGGCTTCATCCATCCACAGTTTCTAAATCATGTATGCAAATTCCACAAAGCTCTGTGCGGTTTGAAACAAGCTCCCCGGGCCTGGTTCCAACATTTTCAACCTATGTCTTATGGTTGGGCTTTCACAGCTACCGATTTGCCCCCTCCTTATTTGTCTTCTGTCATAGTGTTCATCAGGCGCATCTCCTCGTCTATATGGACGACATAATCCTCACCACATCCACCACCTCCCTACTCTGAAAAATAATCATCGCTCTAAGCACCAAATTTTCCATGACCGATCGACCTAGGCCCACTCCACTACTTCCTTGTCATCTTAGTTACCCGTCACCTCACCGGCCTACACCTAAACCAGATAGCATACGCCAAGGATCTACACAGCTTCAACATGGAGTCCTACAACCCTTGCAAAACCCTGTTGACACACACACAAAGTAAATGCAGGCCCCAAACTCATCAACCCTACAGCATATCATTCACTTGTCGGTGCCCTACAATATCTAACATTCACTTGACCTGACATTAGCTATGTCGTGCAGTAGTGTTGTCTCCACATGCACGACACTTGTGAAGCACATTTCAATGCTCTCAAACGGATCCTGTGCTACCTCAAGGGCACCCTCAATCTTGGGTTACATATCACTCCAAATCCCTCAGACCAAATCATCATCTACTCAGACGCAGATTGGGCCAGGTGCCCTGACACCAGGCGATCAACATTTGGATGCTGCACTTTTCTCGGCTCTAACTTGATATTATGGTCCTTCAAGCGTCAACACACTGTCTCCTGCTTCAGTGCAGAAGCTGAATATCGGGCAGTCGCCAAGGCCATTACAGAATCTTGTTGGCTGCGCAACTGTAACACCCCAACCGCTAATCCTATGCTTACCGTCCAATCATCCCATAATCTAGAGTTACTCGCAGCGGAAATACTACTTACTACGGCGGGTGATACAACGCCGCTAACCGCCCATACGGCTAGCTAGGCTCATTCTACTTACAGTCACGGTCTGATGAACATAATATACCGAGCTACTATATTACTTACCAAAATACCATATACCAAACACTTACATCAATGGATCACCGAGTATTTAAGTGTATTCAATTACATCCAAATTCAACCTTCCCAAAAGAATGAGTTTAATCACCTACTCATCTATACCAATGCTCCATTCCATCCATGTCCAAAAAGGTGTACCCCATGGTACACCGGCTAACAAAAACTCACAGCCGTGTACTACTTAGTACACCATTCTCAAATTCATTGTTTACAGACAAAAAGAAGACAAAAGAAATCAAAGACCTAGCTACATCTCTTCATGGCCTTCATCCTTCTCGAGTACCTGCGTGTAGTAAAAATGGTGCCCCAAGGGGCTCAGCAAACGCTGCGTATAAACTCCGCATATACCGAGTGCTAGCTAGGGCACGCCGACTATTTGACGTCCACTAAACATGCAGTTCATTATTTTCATACATACATGCCTTACATACAACATACATGCTTATGCAATTCAATACACAATTCAAGGCATCCATACAATAGTGCATACAATACTTACCTTCACATTGTTAGCCAAATTACGCATCCGGGTTAATCGGAATGCTTTTACTCTTTTACTCATTACTTACTACTTACACTTACTTACTTTCATTTACTACTTACTCATTCTTACTTACTTACTAACTAAAGTTAAGTCTGTCAGGACCGCCGGCCCTGGGGACTACTCCGTCCCACCTCCGGGATTTACTTGACTCACCAATCCGGGATGCTACCCACTTAAGGGATTTGGGCCGCGGACCAGTTTAAGAGTCAGGAATCGGATCCAACCTCTTGTGACTCCTCATCCTCACGCGTGGCCGAAACTATATCGGACTTCTACTCATTCCAATTTAATTACCAATTTAAGTTAGGATGGTTAGCTTGTTAGGAATAAGTTAGAAGTCCATTCATACAAATAATCGGTCACGATGCAATACAACATACATACACACATTCATTATCATCCATACATTTCATGAATTATACAAACTGAGATTTAAAGAAAATATACCACAATATACAACACTACATATTCACAAGTAAACATGATAACTCCGATTCGTGCATTTATCTTATTTGGCGATCAATTAGCACACAACACACAAATCAGAGTAACCAAGATAGCATACGGGGCATGAGGAATTCATACCGTTCACCGTCGTACTTGTATCCCAACGTTCCTCCGGTGTTCACAAATCAAATCCTATTATATACATACAATTGAATGATCAATCTAACTATCATTAACCAACACGATTACTCTTTTGCTTCCTAACTCATACTTACTATACCTTTACACTTCTTATACTTACATATGGTTTACTTACTCTTTATTATTTTCAAAACTTGTTTATACTCTTAATGACCTTTAAACATCCTTAATTAAGTCCTAATTATCTTATATTATCATTACCATTCACTTCCTTACCTTATTACCCATTTAATACACTTATTTTCACAAATTTAGGTTGGTCCGGGACCTTGTCCAGGTCTTAAGTCCCGGACCACCTCATTACCAAACTCTCGGGCGTTTTTAATACCCTGGTCCGGGTCCTTGTACATTGGGTAAGTCCCGGACCATATGGGTTGTCAAGTCTCGAACGGTTTTAATACACTGGTCTGGGACCTTATACATAGGGTAAGTCCCGGACCATATAAGTAGACAAGTCTCGAACGAAATTTTGATGCGGTCCGGGAGCTTATACGGGGACCAAGTCCCGGACCCAAGTTGCAGGGAAGTCTCGAACAAAAATCAGACGTGGTCTGGAACTTCCTACATAAGGTAGGTCCGGGACCCTGCTACGAATTTGACAGATTTTCCAGTTTTCTTTGTCTGTTTCAATCCAAACTTTGCCCAATTAATTCCCCATTGTTCCTACACTTAATCCCACATATTTTAGCACCTAATTCGTCACTTAAACTTGTTTAAATCCATTACCAACCCGTTACACCCTTTTATACTAATTCACTCTCCCATTTTCTTAGGTTCTCATTTCAGCACTTACAATATTTTTCTAAGTTGCATTTGCTACAGATTTTAACTCTCACCTTCTACATCTTTAGCTCCCTCTTATAATGTCATTTCTAGAGTTTACAATACACTAGTTATCTCTTCAAACCTACCAACCAACCAGCTCTAACAAAATCTGTTACAAGTACATAGTTTCACCTAGTTGCTAGTTTTCTTAAGTGTTCTAATCCTAGATAAATTTTGACATAACCTCCCCTAAAATCTTACATTCTCACCACATCATGTATTCACATTTTGTTACCCATTTCACCTATTTCAAAACAGCAATAATATACAAGCTCTCATACACCAATATCAACTACTAAACACTTCTTAAAAATTCTTGCACATAACCACTCATTCCCAAATCTGTTTTGACAAGTTTTCAATGTCTTTTAAGGGTTTAAAAGCTTGTTTCCTCCTACACATTACACTACCACTATACTAACATTTTACAATACATATTTTCATTTCTAAAATCTGTTACATGACCATTTACAAAGCTATACCAAGATGAGCTTAATTACCTTGTTTCCTTCTTCTAGATTTTCTTTCTTGCCTCTTCCTTCTCTCTTTCTTCTCCCTTTCCACCGGTTTTAGTAATCAAATTCCCCAATACTACAACCATTCATATACACCATTTTAATACTAAACTAACCCTAACCATTATATAAGCTCTAATGTAAATTCTAGGGTTTAGGAATCTCATTACCTTCCAAGGGTTTATGAAGTACTTAGAGCAGCTCAAGAAGGATCTTTCCACCCTTTCAAAAATGCCAAAGTCGGCTGGGCACAAGAGGAGCAACAAGAGTTTAGCTAGATTTTTGTTTTGCCCTTAAGGCTAGAAAAAGATGGAGTTTTCAAGAAGATTTTTACCTCACAAGAACAAGGAGAATGAGGTGGTTCTAATGGTGGTCTTGAAGCTCCAAATGGGGTATACCCATGAAAACGAAAGTGCTCCTTTCCGGATTTTGAAAAGAGAGAATCGTAGCTCTTGATGAGAGGATTCCAATTGTGTAGTTTTTGTAATTTTTGGAAGAGATTTGAGGGGGTTACAAGAGGAGAGAAGTAGAGTTTGTGTGGGTTTTGCTTATTTCTCCATTGGTGTCGGGTTGGAGAAGGAAAGAAATCAGAGAGAGTGAGTGAGGGAGATAGGTTACGTGATTGAAGAGAATGGGTAGGAGAGAGAAGGTGAGATAGGTAAAGTATGTTACCTTTTGATTTGTAAATGCTTTTGTCTTTTGTGAGTAAAAAGAGAATAGAGAGTGTGTGTGAGTGAGGGGTAGAAATCGGACAGCACACACAGCCATATGGGTTGTAAAAATTCTTTTTACAATATTGGACACATAAGTTTTGGTTATTTATGTTTCTACCCCACAACTTCCCGTTTTTGACAGTTTTTACTAATTTCTCGTTTTATTGATTTTATTGGTTCTAAAGCTTCACTAATATTTATTAATGATTATTTAGTTGACCAAAATTTTTACGAGTCTATTTGACCCGCTTAAAGTCACGTTTTCCCGATTACCTCGAAAAACGTGCTTTAATGTTCGTTAGTGTTTTTAGTCCGGTTTAAGGATCCGTTTTCTTCGGGATTTGTTCCCTAATATTTATTTAGACTTAATTAAGCCTCTAAAATTATTTATTAGCCTAATTAATCACGGTTTCTAATTACGGGGTATTTCAATCTACCCCCCTTAAGAAACTTGGCCCTCAAAGTTGCTCAAGGCTAAAGGTTTAAGTAATTCTACTCATTAGGCAAACCAATTGCCATAATGTGTCTTACTACACCTATGAGGTGTTTACTTCCTTCCACATTGCAAGCATACACACTCCAAGCATCATACACAATTCACATACACAATCCATCATTTTCCATTCATACCATTCCACAATACAACATAGCAATTCACAATACACATTACACAAACATCACACATCGTACATACACATCCGTACACACACATTACACATACGCTCCGCACTACATGTGCCATCAAAACCTACTACAATACCTACGCACTAAGCACTGCTAACCCGAAGCAATGCAAAAGTAAAAAGGCTCTACCCCCTTAAAAGGGGTACGCCCCGTACCCGTATTACTAAATACTAGACTATCTAGTCTATGAATAACTGTGGGTACTTAGCCTTCATGGCATCTTCCAGCTCCCATGTCGCTTCTTCGACATCATGGTTTGACCATAGGACCTTCACCATTCGTATAGACTTATGGCGAGTGTCTCTGGTCTTCATATCCAGGATTCTCACTGGGGTTTCAACATATCGCATAGTCGGCTCGATGGATAGTCTCTCGGGCTCTAAGACGTGAGAAGGATCAGCAATGTACTTCTTGAGTTGTGACACATGAAATACATCATGGACACGCCCCAAGTCCTCAGGTAATGCTAACATGTAGGCTACGGATCCAACTCTTTCGATGATAGCATACGACCCTACAAACTTTGGGCTCAGCTTACCCTTCTGGCCAAATCGGAAGACACCCTTCATAGGTGAAACGCGCAAGAACACTTGGTCGCCCACGGCGAACTCAAGGTCGTGTCGTCGCACATCCGCATAGGATTTCTGTCTATCTTGGGTTGCCTTCATATTAGCTCGAATTTGCTGCACTTCAGCTTGCACTTGCTCAAGATACTCCGGTCCTATTATGACCGCTTCACTTGACTCATCCCAACACAAGGGTGTACGGCAAGGTCTATCGTATAGAGCTTGGAAAGGCGACATCTTAATCGAGGCGTGATAACTATTATTATACGAGAACTCGATAAGATGAAGCTTATCTAACCAACTCCCCTGAAAGTCTAAGGCACATGCCCGAAGCATGTCCTCCAGTGTCTGGATGGTCCTTTCTGTCTGACCGTCGGTCTGAGGATGGAAGGCGGTACTCAACTTCAATTTTGTACCCAGCGCTTCCCTTGTAGCTCTCCAGTATCTCGAAAGAAATCTGGTGTCGCGGTCAGATACTATTGTTTTCGGGACTCCGTGATGTCTGATAATCTCCTTGTCGAATAGCTCAGCTAGCTTCACTACCTTCCAAGTGTCCTTCATCGGTATGAATCTGGCAACCTTGGTAAGACGATCGACTACAACCCAGATCATGTTGAGTCCTCCCCTGGCAGGTGGGAGTCCTACAACAAAATCCATGAAGATATCATGAAATTTCCACTCCGGAACTGGCATCGATTGTACCATTCCGCCCGGTCTACGATGTTCAAACTTTACTTTCTGGCATGTCAAGCATCTCAATACAAACTCTGTCACATTGATTTCATTCCTGACCACCAGAAGTACCTCTTCATGTCTTTGTACATTGGAGGCTCCTGGATGGACTGACAATGTGGAACTGTGTGACTCTCGCAGGATGCGATCCTTTAGCTCAGCATTGCTTCGGGGAACACATAACCTGCCATTCAGCCGAATCAGACCATCTTCATGCAACTAAAAATCATATTTCTTCTTCTCAAATGTACCATCTGTAATCTTCTGTCTAATTTCGGTCATATAAGGGTCGCTCAACTGAGCGTCTCGCACCTCGTCAACCAAGCTAGAAGAAGCGAGTAGCGAATGGAGCGAGTGTGCTCGACGGCTCAGGGCGTCGGCTACAACATTTGCCTTCCCTTCCTTATACTGTAAGTCGATGTCATAATCCGAAAGAAATTCCATCCATCTTCTCTGTCTCAAGTTCAATTCTTTCTGTGTGAACACATACTGTAAGCTCTTATGATCGGAGTAGATGGTGATGCTTACCCCATAGAGATAGTGTCGCCATATCTTCAAGGCGAAGACAATGGCTCCTAACTCTAAGTCATGTGTCGGGTAATTCTCCTCATGCTTTTTCAGCTGGCGGGAGGCATAAGCAACAACTTGCCATGCTGCATGAGTACGCACCCCATACCTTTGCCTGATGCATCACAATATACCTCAAATCCCTCTATGCCCTCTGGAAGAGTAAGGATGGGCGCTGAGGTCAATGAGTCCTTTAGTTTCTGAAATGATAGCTCGCACTCATCTGTCCATACAAATGGTGCATCTTTCTTCATCAGTGTAGTCATGGGCTTAGCGACTTTTGAGAAGTCCTTTACAAATCTCCGGTAGTAACCGACTAGACCAAGAAAGCTCCTAATGTCGGTAACAGTCTTGGGTCTAGGCCATGATCGTACAGCTTCAATCTTAGAAGGGTCCACTGAGATACCTGCGCTCGAGATGACATGTCCAAGGAATGATACCTGATCAAGCCAGAACTCGCATTTGGAGAACTTCGCATACAGCTGGTTCTCGCGCAGTGTCTCAAGCACTTTCCTCAAATGAATTTCATGTTCCTCTACTGATTTTGAATATACAAGGATGTCGTCGATGAAGACAACCACTGAAGTGTCCAACTGCTCACTGAATAGTCGATTCATGAGGTCCATGAATTTTGCTGGTGCATTTGACAAACCGAATGGCATCACCGTGAATTCGTAGTGGCCATATCTGGTACGGAATGCCGTTTTCTCAATGTCTTGTCCTTTGATGGCAATTTGATGATACCCAGAACGGAGGTCGATCTTGGAGAAGACTGAGGCTTCTTTCAGCTGATCAAATAGGTCGTCGATGCGTGGCAATGGGTATTTATTTTTGACTGTGACCGCATTCAGCTCGCGGTAGTCAATATAAAGTCGTAGGCTACCGTCCTTCTTCTTCACAAAGAGGACCGGTGCTCCCCAGGGTGATACGCTCGGGCGTATAAACCCTTTGTCTAGAAGGTCTCGTAGTTGCTCTTTCAATTCGGTCATTTCAGCAGGTGTCATACGGTACGGTGCCCTAGCAATGGGACCGGTACCTGGCAATAGATCAATTTCAAATTCCACTGCTCTCGGTGGTGGCATGCCGGGTAGCTCCTTAGGGAATACATCAGGGAATTCGGATACAATTGGTACATCATCACTGAACTCTGGATCTCTCTCCAGGTCTTGCAATAAAACACAGATTTACTTCTTGGCCCTTTCTGAGCTCCCGGTACATAGCCATAGCAGATATGACTGTGGTCGAAGGCTCTCTAGGTCTCTGGCGGTAAGATATTGTAACCCTAGAAGGACTCTTGAGCAGCAATCGATGCTCAGCGCAGAGGATTCTACCCTTGTGCCGCTCCAACCAATTCATTCCTATTATCAAGTCGAATCCCAACCCATTGAACTCGATGAAGGAGATGGGAAACGTTTCGCCTTTGATTTGGATTGTGGCTGATTTGTAATACTTGGTGCACTTTACTCGCTCCTTCGATGGGAGAGTAACCATGAAATGAGGTAGCTCATCCGCATCTAGCTTCAACCTCTTCACAAAAGATGGGGATACAAAGGTGTGAGAGGTGCCGGAGTCGAATAACACATTGGCTTCAATGCCATTTACTGGGAAGGTTCCCGTCAAGATGGTGCCACTTCTGCCGGCTTGTGCTCTCGGTGAAGATGCTCAGGTTACCTTCGGTACCGAGTCCACAACCTATTGAATTCACAAGTGATTAAGTAATGATGGTGGACACAAGTGTAATTTAAATCAACACTGCTCTTTATTGATAAGCCAACCATCATACATACCGTGTCTTAATACACGTTTCTAATACATACATGATATTATGAATTTAATACTTCCTAAAGGTAAGGTTCAGGCGTCCTGGTTTCATGTGTGTGGCATTGATTATTGCCGGTGGTGCCGTATTCAGCTTGATCTTGTTGATACCGTGATACAGCAACCTAGAGTTTCCACCCATGATTAGGATATCTCCTGATCTCAATACCAGTTTCTGTGCGAGGTCCACACGCTTCTGCTCGCTATACAAAAAATACGGCATAATCACAATGGACCAAGACTACGGGCACCTCCTTGTTCAAGAGATTACGCTGTCTCGTCTGTCTTGGTGTTTAAACCAAGTTCTTCTTTCTCATAAAAGTTGACAATAACAAGGTCCGCTTCAAGTGCGGGGATGGATCATATTCACATTGTTGTGCAATTTATGCTTGTGTGACAAGTGTCTGAAAATTCTGGAGGTATCTGTCGGTGGCGTGCTCCGTCTTGTGTTCGTGTCTCTTGGTATGTCTTGGTATAAGGATTCCAATCCTTTCCCAAGCACATCATCTTCAGCTTCATCTTCGCTCCACCGGGGAATTCGGGTGTATAAAATCCACCTTGACCCGTTCCTAGCTCGTTGCATCGTCGAATGATTGAGATTTGTGCTTCGGGTGTCAGGTATCCCCTTAATAAGATCATACCTGGTCGGATGACCTGACACTGTTCGTTGGTGTAGTAGTGGTTGGTGATGTCGACCTCTTCTTGATTCAGGTTTACCGGTATCGGATAATAGATACTAAAGCTTCCTATGGTTATAAATTTCATCTACGGTGAGTACTAGTTCCAACTACTTCATTTCATGCTTAATACACACTTCATTTTATTTACTCATGCATTCATTCAAACGGTTACGCTACTACTTAGACATGCTACTTCAAGGATTAAAGGTTTAGATTATTACCTGGGCCGGATTTAGAACCGGACCCATCACGGTCAATCACATGAAGGACAGGCTGCCTCTGAGGTGCACTCCGCTGAGGTCCCCGGGATCCCTGTCCCTGTGGTGCCTGCTGGGCTGGTGCATCACCAGATGCAACCTCCTTGCCTTCCCTTTGCTTGTAGCTTTGATAGTTCCCTTTTGGCTTGGCGTTCTCTGGGCATTTATTGGCCGTGTGTCCTGGTTTCTGGCAGTTGTAGCATTTGATCTCTCTCCCGTAGCAGTCCTTGCCGGGATGGTCTAGATTGCACTTTCTGCACACATAGGTGCGGCCATCAGAGAAGGTTTTGGTGACACCGGAGCAAGAACCTGAGGTTTAGAGGGTTAGCACATGTGTGCGTGGATATACTAAATATGGTACTTGTACGAATATGAATTAGAAATAGAAGTTTACCCTTAGGTGGGTATGATCTCAGTGGCTTTGCTGCCATCGGTGCAGATGAACCAAGTTGAAGAAGCTCAACTGGTTTGCCCTGCTCAGCATGAGCACTGCTCTCACTTGGGAATTTCTTTTGGGATTGCTGAAAGAAATTTCCCTTCTTCTTTTTCCAGCTTTTACCCTGGTTCTGCTCCTCGCCATTGGTGTTCTTGTTGTTGGCCTTGCGCTTCAGCGCGGTTTCTTCATCCCTTAGTTGGCAAGTGATTTCAACGCGAGAAGCCGCGTGATAACACTTCTGAAGTTTCAGGTATTAGCCGGGATTCTTATTTAAGAAAGGATAAGGAAGAGATTCAAGGAATTCAAGGAATTTAAGGAATTGAAATGGTACCAAGGGTTAAACCGCTATTTACCTGGAGGGAGGTAAATCGAGTGTAGCCCATACCGTACTGAAGGCGATGGCTCAGACCGCCATAGAAGCGATCGACCAAAACCTGGCCGGTGTACCCAAGGTCAGTGAGAAGACGGAGAATGGAAGTGAAGGTGCGGTAGTACTCATCCACAGACATCTTGTCTGTCATCTTCAAGGCATCCAACTCTAGCCTTTTCTTAGTCTTTACATGCTCCGGATAGTACTTGGATCGGAGGAGTGATGCAAAAGACTCCCAATCGAAGGTGGGGTCGCTGACATACTCGTGCTTGACTAGTTTCCACCAGTCCATAGCGGCATCCTTGAGGTAGTAAGCAGCTACTCTCACTCGAACTCCAGCAGGAGCTTCGAGGGTCTCAAAAGCAGTCTCCATTTCGGAGATGTAGGCTTCTAGCTTTGCAGGATCGCTCTCGCCTCTAAAGCAAGGAGGGCGGAGTTCCGCTACAGCTTTTACCCAGTTCGCTTCTCTGGGTGGAGGGGGAGGGATTGGCCCCGCTTGAGTTTGCTGGTTTTGTTGGTTTTGTTGCATAGCTTGGATCACTTGCGGTAGCATCTGTGCTACCGTGGCGGCGACGATCTCAGCTATCGTCTGCGCGCCCGGTCTGTCATTGGCCCCTCCTCTAGGGCGACCTGGAACTCTTCCTGACATCTGAATAATTAACATCCACATTAGGCTTTGCAAGATATGACCTAAGGGTCTTGAATTTAAAACAAGGTATCGTTCTTAAGAACGTTAAGGGTATCCGTTGTTAACAACGGTAGTTCCTAGTTAGGTTTCTAAGTGTTCGTCTTAAGACGGTTGAAATCCTAACTCGGTAATCCCCTATGCTCGGTAACTATGGACATCAGAGCGACACTTCGCTCTGATACCACTTTTTGTAACACCCCAACCGCTAATCCTATGCTTACCGTCCAATCATCCCATAATCCAGAGTTACTCGCAGCGGAAATACTACTTACTACGGCGGGTGATACAACGCCGCTAACCGCCCATACGGCTAGCTAGGCTCATTCTACTTACAGTCACGGTCTGATGAACATAATATACCGAGCTACTATATTACTTACCAAAATACCATATACCAAACACTTACATCAATGGATCACCGAGTATTTAAGTGTATTCAATTACATCCAAATTCAACCTTCCCAAAAGAATGAGTTTAATCACCTACTCATCTATACCAATGCTCCATTCCATCCATGTCCAAAAAGGTGTACCCATGGTACACCGGCTAAAAAAAACTCACAGCCGTGTACTACTTAGTACACCATTCTCAAATTCATTGTTTACAGACAAAAGAAGACAAAAGAAATCAAAGACCTAGCTACATCTCTTCATGGCCTTCATCCTTCTCGAGTACCTGCGTGTAGTAAAAATGGTGCCCCAAGGGGCTCAGCAAACGCTGCGTATAAACTCCGCATATACCGCGTGCTAGCTAGGGCACGCCGACTATTTGACGTACGCTAAACATGCAGTTCATTATTTTCATACATACATGCCTTACATACAACATACATGCTTATGCAATTCAATACACAATTCAAGGCATCCATACAATAGTGCATACAATACTTACCTTCACATTGTTAGCCAAATTACGCATCCGGGTTAATCGGAATGCTTTTATTCTTTTACTCATTACTTACTCTTACTTACACTTACTTACTTTCATTTACTTTACTTACTCATTCTTACTTACTTACTTATACTCAAGTTAAGTCGTCGGGACCTCCGGCCCTGGGGACTACTCCGTCCCACCTCCGGGATTTACTTGACTCACCAATCCGGGATGCTACCTACTTAAGGGATTTGGGCCGCGGACCAGTTTAAGAGTCAGGAATCGGATCCAACCTCTTGTGTCTCCTCATCCTCACGCGTGGCCGAAACTATATCGGACTTCTACTCATTCCAATTTAATTACCAATTTAAGTTAGGATGGTTAGCTTGTTAGGAATAAGTTAGAAGTCCATTCATACAAATAATCGGTCACGATGCAATACAACATACATACACACATTCATTATCATCCATACATTTCATGAATTATACAAACTGAGATTTAAAGAAAATATACCACAATATACAACACTACATATTCACAAGTAAACATGATAACTCCGATTCGTGCATTTATCTTATTTGGCGATCAATTAGCACACAACACACAAATCAGAGTAACCAAGATAGCATACGGGGCATGAGGAATTCATACCGTTCACCGTCGTACTTGTATCCCAACGTTCCTCCGGTGTTCACAAATCAAATCCTATTATATACATACTATTGAATGATCAATCTAACTATCATTAACCAACACGATTACTTTTGCTTCCTAACTCATACTTACTATACCTTTACACTTCTTATACTTACATATGGTTTACTTACTCTTTATTATTTTCAAAACTTGTTTATACTCTTAATGACCTTTAAACATCCTTAATTAAGTCCTAATTATCTTATACTATCATTACCATTCACTTCCTTACCTTATTACCCATTTAATACACTTTTTCACAAATTTAGGTTGGTCCGGGACCTTGTCCAGGTCTTAAGTCCCGGACCACCTCATTACCAAACTCTCGGGCGTTTTTAATACCCTGGTCCGGGTCCTTGTACATTGGGTAAGTCCCGGACCATATGGGTTGTCAAGTCTCGAACGGTTTTAATACACTAGTCCGGGACCTTATACATAGGGTAAGTCCCTGACCATATGGGTAGACAAGTCTCGAACGAAATTTTGATGCGGTCCGGGAGCTTATACGGGGACCAAGTCCCGGACCCAAGTTGCAGGGAAGTCTCGAACAAAAATCAGACGTGGTCCGGAACTTCCTACATAAGGTAGGTCCCGGACCCTGCTACGAATTTGACAGATTTTCTAGTTTTCTTTGTCTGTTTCAATCCAAACTTTTCCCAATTAATTCCCCATTGTTCCTACACTTAATCCCACATATTTTAGCACCTAATTCGTCACATAAACATGTTTAAATCCATTACCAACCCGTTACACCCTTTTATACTAATTCACTCTCCCATTTTCTTAGGTTCTCATTTCAGCACTTACAATATTTTTCTAAGTTGCATTTGCTACAGATTTTAACTCTCACCTTCTACATCTTTAGCTCCCTCTTATAATGTCATTTCTAGAGTTTACAATACACTAGTTATCTCTCCAAACCTACCAACCAACCAGCTCTAACAAAATCTGTTACAAGTACATAGTTTCACCTAGTTGCTAGTTTTCTTAAGTGTTCTAATCCTAGATAAATTTTGACATAACCTCCCCTAAAATCTTACATTCTCACCACATCATGTATTCACATTTTGTTACCCATTTCACCTGTTTCAAAACAGCAATAATATACAAGCTCTCATACACCAATATCAACTACTAAACACTTCTTAAAAATTCCTGCACATAACCACTCATTCCCAAATCTGTTTTGACAAGTTTTCAATGTCTTTTAAGGGTTTAAAAGCTTGTTTCCTCCTACACATTACACTACCACTATACTAACATTTTACAATACATATTTTCATTTCTAAAATCTGTTACATGACCATTTACAAAGCTATACCAAGATGAGCTTAATTACCTTGTTTCCTTCTTCTAGATTTTCTTTCTCCTTCTTTCTTGCCTCTTCCTTCTCTCTTTCTTCTTCCTTTCCACTGGTTTTAGTAATCGAATTCCCCAATACTACAACCATTCATATACACCATTTTAATACTAAACTAACCCTAAACATTATATAAGCTCTAATGTAAATTCTAGGGTTTAGGAATCTCATTACCTTCCAAGGGTTTATGAAGTACTTGGAGCAGCTCAAGAAGGATCTTTCCACCCTTTCAAAAATGCCAAAGTTGGCTGGGCACAAGAGGAGCAACAAGAGTTTAGCTAGATTTTCGTTTTGCCCTTAAGGCTAGAAAAAGATGGAGTTTTCAAGAAGATTTTTACCTCACAAGAACAAGGAGAATTAGGTGGTTCTAATGGTGGTCTTGAAGCTCCAAATGGGGTATACCCATGAAAACGAAAGTGCTCCTTTCCGGATTTTGAAAAGAGAGAATTGTAGCTCTTGATGAGAGGATTCCAATGGTGTAGTTTTTGTAATTTTTGGAAGAGATTTGAGGGGGTTACAAGAGGAGAGAAGTAGAGTTTGTGTGGGTTTTGCTTATTTCTCCATTGGTGTCGGTTTGGAGAAGGAAAGAAATCAGAGAGAGTGAGTGAGGGAGATAGGTTACGTGAGTGAAGAGAATGGGTAGGAGAGAGAAGGTGAGATAGGTAAAGTATGTTACTTTTTGATTTGTAGATGCTTTTGTCTTTTGTGAGTAAAAAGAGAATAGAGAGTGTGTGTGTGAGTGAGGGGTAGAAATCGGACAGCACACACAGCTATATGGGTTGTAAAAATTCTTTTTACAATATTGGACACATAAGTTTTGGTTATTTATGTTTCTACCCCACAACTTCCCGTTTTTGACAGTTTTTACTAATTTCTCGTTTTATTGATTTTATTGGCTCTGAAGCTTCACTAATATTTATTAATGATTATTTAGTTGACCAAAATTGTTACGAGTCTATTTGACCCGCTTAAAGTCACGTTTTCCCGGTTACCTCGAAAAAGTGCTTTAATGTTCGTTAGTGTTTTTAGTCCGGTTTAAGGATCCGTTTTCTTCGGGATTTGTTCCCTAATATTATTTAGACTTAATTAAGCCTCTAAAATTATTTATTAGCCTAATTAATCACTGTTTCTAATTACGGGGTATTTCAATCTTCTTCATGAACTCGGAGCACCACCCTCTCGTGCTACTATTGTCTTCTACAACAACGTCAGCTCTATATACATGAGCTTCAACCAGTTCAACAACAACGTACCAAGCATGTCAAAATTGACCTCCACTTTGTACGAGAGAAGGTTACGCTTGGACAGCCCGCATCCTTCACGTTCCAACCACTCACCAGTTTGCAGACATAATGACAAAAGGGTTACCATCTCCACTCTTTTCGACTTTAGATTTAGTCTCTGCCTTAGTGACCCACCGGTAGAGACTGCGGGGGCTGTTAAAATAAATAGTTTGTATATATGTAACCACCCACTATCCACGTTATAGTCCCACTACCATAATATTTAATTTCCTCAGTTGAGTGAAGGCTCCACCTTTCGTCCGTATAAGCTCTCCACAAAGCTATGCTTATCATCAACACTAGTAATGAATTGAAGTATTTCTTATATGAAGGGACTGTAAATCCCAAAACATCCATATTCAAGAAGTTGAAGCATTCATTAGACTTATTGTAGATTTTGAAAAGGGAACTTATGGTCCTTTGCCTTATGATTGACACATATACATTTCTAACCACATTAGGTCTATAGATCAATCTTAATGTGACCTAGTTCCCTTCTTGATGTTTTCACTCCTGCTCACACTTTCTCCAGAAGGAAAGTAGATAGTCACAATTTGTTATCTTGCTTAAGTCACCTAGTTCCCTTCTTCCAATCCGGCTAACGACAATTATAAAACTATACTATTAGAGCATATTATATGAAATATAAAGGACTGATATACATGTTATGTATTAGTATGTATTCTTAGGGTACATACGTAATTTTCTAGTTTATATTATAGGTCTTTTATTATAATTTTCCTTCCAGCTCTCTCGGTTAATACAGAGACTATTACAGCTACAGGGATAAGAGAACTTCTCCTCTTCACGCTGCTTCTCTCAAGCTTCTGTAACATTGTCCCATAAAAATTTAATCAAGAGTTGCTTAGTTTTCTTCCTTCTTGCTCTCTAATTCGACATGGTATCAGAGTAAAACACTCCTACCAATGGCACACGAAAAAGAACCAGAAACTAGCACCATTGCTAATGCTTCCGCCACCACAAAAATCGAGATTGGGGATCCGCTCTACATCCATCCATCGGAACAACCTGGTCAAGCTCTCACTACAAGATTCACTGGTGAAGGATTCTAGGGACAAAAATGGTCAATCAAGTACGCTCTCATGGCCAAGAACAAGTATGGTTTTCTGGAGGGGAGCATCAAACTACCAGACGAAGGAGAAAGGCTTTGATTCACAGCTTGGTGTCAAGCTAATTCACTAGTTGTCTCATGGATCGTCTTTTCACTTGCTCCGAGCATTGCCAAGAGTATACTATTCTGTGACGATCCCACCGAAATATGGAAGTGGCTCTGTCACAGACTTGAGCAGAGTAATTTCACCACCACCATGCCCTCAAGAATGGAATCAGTAATCTCATACAAGAGAAGATAGCATCACCGACTATTTTACAAAACTGAGAGAAGCTTGGGCTGAGTTTGACTTGGTGTGACCGATCAAAGCATGTACTTGTTGCGCTAATTGTAAACCAAGTGAGAAACGACACAAACAGAGATAAGATGATCAATTACTCAACTTCTTAATGGGACTAAACAAATCTAACGCCCACATTAGAAGCCAGATCTTGGAAAATGACAAATATACCGTTGCTTGATCAAGCATTCTCCCTCGTCATTCATGAAGAAAAACAGAAGGGGTTAAACAAATATAAAGGAGGAGGATCTGAAGACTCTATTGCCTTTAGAATTAAACCCTAGACCCCAAATTCTAGAAGAGCATAACCTAATAACACGAATAGGTTTTAGGGCAACATAAATCTCAATAAAAACTCTAATGGAGGAAAGAAAGAGCCACAAAAATGCTCCCACTGTGGAAAAATCAGACATAACAAAGTTGATTGCTGGTGGATTGTAGGATTTCCAGGAGCTAAAGGAAGAAGGCAGTCTCGACAAACCCTGGTTGCTTCGATTCTTGACGATTCTGTAAAAGACAGAAGCCAAATTTAAGAGAGAGTCGGCTTTGCCAGTTGCCGGTCTCAGCATTGAACAGCTCAACCAGCTTGTTACCTTTCTCCGGCACATAACGAACTTGACCAAGAATCGACAAAAATTTAGAGATTTCTTAGGTACGCATTCTCTATCTGTAAACTGTTTTAAACCTTCGTTGATGAATGCTACCTACATGTTTGAAACTCTGAGAAACCACTGGATTTTGGATACTGGCACCACTGCACATATTAGAAGAAATAAAGTTATCTTGACTGATTATAGTAACCTAGATTATGCAAAGAGGATAACCTTGCCTGATTGACATAAAAACAATGTCCATAGTACTACGAATCTGTTTTATAATGTTGTTTTGTGTCTGCAAAATGTCCTTTTTGTGCCTGCTTTCCATTTCAATCTTGTTTCAGTTGAGAAGTTAATTAAAGATCTATCTGTTGAAATTATATGTTGTGATGATTATTGTGCTCTGCGGGACTGTGAAAGACATATTCATGTAAAGATTGGCAAACTATTTTTTGGCTCATACTTCTTAGACTTGTCTGCACTATAAAGTTTTTTGTGTGCTGGAATTGCTAGTTCTTTTGTAAATTTCACTACTGGTAGTACTGAGGTCCATGATAACTATGAATATCTTCTCTTATGGCATATCAAACTAGGGCATCTGCATGTTAGAAAACTTTGTAAGATCAAAGCAATAAAGAATGCCAATTCTAGTAATTTTGTTTTTACCATGTACAATCTGTTTCAAGGCCAATGTCAAAAGGCTTAGATTTCTAGAATTTGTTATCAAAACTAAGGAACCATTAGAAATGATACTCTTGATGTTTGTGGCCCTATGGAATATGACACTACAGAAGGTTACAAATATTTTCTTACTATCATGGATGACCACACTAGGGCCACTTGGATTAGGCTGATTAAACACAAATCAGAGGCAATGCAACACATTAAACACTTCATAACCTTAGCTAAAAAAATGAACAAGAAAATAAAAATCGTTAAAAGTGACAATGCAAAGGAACTAGGGAAGTCACAAGAGGGGATTAATTTTTTCAAAGAAAAGGGCATAGTCCATCAAACTGGTTGCCCTCTTACACCTCAACAAAATGGGGTAGTTAAGAGAAAACAAGGTCATATAATGGAGGTTGCAAGGGCCTTTCTTTTCCAATATGGTATTGAACAAAGTTTCTGGGGTCATTGTGTAGAACACTCAACTTACATAATTAATAGAATCCCTACTAAAGTAATAGGAAACATTTCTCCCATTGAAAAACTTTATGGGGAATAACCTAATTATGATGAAATCAAAATTTTCAGTTGTCTCTGTTATGCAACCAATACTAATCCAAACAGAAGTAAACTAGAAGGTAGGTTTATTGCTTGTATCTATTTGGGAAATAGCAAAAATACAAAGGGCCATAAAGCCATGTGTATAGAAACCGGAGATATTAAAACTAGCAAAGACCTTACCTTTTTTTAGAAGATATATCCTCTTTGTGATATTGAATGGAAAAACCTATGTCATAACAATAATCTTTATCCGTCTGAAAATGTAGAGGAAGAAATTACATTTAAAAATCCCATCAAAACTAATCTTGTAAATTTATTATTGCTTGGATGAGTTTGATCAAAACATAATACAGGAAGATGATCACACCACCCCCTACCACTCCCACACTTAACCAGCAACCACCAGATCCTCAAATCAACAAACAGATCACAACACTCTGAATCACACCACTCTTTCTAAAAACTCTACAACCGGAACACAAACTCTCCCTTTGAGAATATTTGTCCGCACATCTAGACCACCTACAAAATTGCAGGATTATGTTTGCTCTGCTCAGTTAAATCTAGAAGATGTTTTCAGCTCCATTCTATCCAATCGATTAAACTCCAAGAATATCCACCACAACCACACTAATCTCAATAGCCTTATAGATTTGATACCCACCAAAACAGTCTAAATTTGTGCATTAAATGCCATCACTAACACTCCCCTCAATAAAGGAGAGGATCTTAGTGAACCCACAAACTACAAAATAGTTAGTAAAGACCCTAGGTGGGTCAAGGCCATGACTAAAGAATTTCAAGCCTTGAAAATAATTAAAACATGGTCCATTGTTGATCTTCCCAAAAGAAAATGTCCTATAAGCTGCAAGTGGATTTACAAAACAAAGCTTAAATCTGACGGCACATTAGAAAGATTCAAGGCTAGATCAGTTGAGCGAGGCTTCACCCAAAGGCATGGTTTAGACTATGATGAAACTTTTTTCCCCGTAGTTTAGTTAACTATAGTTCGAGCCTTATTATTATTGTTATAAATAAAGGGCGGATTCTAGACCAATTAGATGTCAATAACGCTTTCCTTCATGGTGACTTACACGAGGATGTGTACAAGACAATAATAGAAGGTCTAACAATGCAAGGGGAAAATAAAGTTTGCAAATTGCATAAGTCTCTCTATGGCCTTAAGCAAGTCTCTAGAAAGTGATATGATAAACTTGCTAAATTTCTTGTGAGTCTAGGCTTTACCCAGTTCTTGAATGATTACTCTTTATTCACCAAAAGAAAAGGGAACACTACTACTCTCCTTAGAGTTTATGTAGATGACATGTTAGTTTTAGGAAACAACATAAAAGACATAACCTTTCTGAAAAAACAATTGGATAAAGAGTTCAAGATAAAGGATCTTGAGAGACTTGACTACTTTTTAGGAATGGAGTTTCGAGACACCAATAATGGCATCATAATGACACAACAAGCATATACAAAACAAATACTCTCAGACTTTGACATGGAAAGTTGTTGCCTTTGTTTCCCCTATACCAATCAACTTAAAACTCTACAAAGATTCTGGTGTAAAACTTGAAGATCCTACCTTTTATAGGTGTTTAGTGAGAAAACTAAAATTTTTAACAAACACGACCTGATATTGCCTATGATGTGCAGTTTTTTAGTTAGTTTTTTCATTTACCAACTTTTGAACATCTTAAAGCTGCATTTCATATGCTCCGAAAGGTACCATCGGTTTTGGTCTGTTTTTAACAAACTTCCCACTTATATGTAATGTAACGGAGTGATATATGTGTTATGTATTAGTATGTATTCTTAGGGTACATATGTAATTTTGTAGTTTGTATTTTAGTTCTTCTATTGTAATTTTTCTTCCTGCTCTCATCAGTTAATACGGAGACTAGCGACCGAGTACCATTCATTTTCACCATTATCAGACTTGTGCTCTCAATTCTTCGTCTTTCGTTTCTTCTCGTTTTTGTTTGCAATCCCTAACTTTATGATGCACTCGTCGATTCTTTTTCCGGTGACTCGTGTCTTTGTGCATAATTTATCCGCACAGGAGAATAGCTTTTCCTCTCACTATATTTTTCAAACAAAAAACAACTTTCTGCTGGTCATCGACTCACGCTTGCGTGATTTATGGAGATCAATTAATAGTGTCAAACAATGAAGTGAAGGGCGGTGAAATGATTTGTCATAGCCACCACTGTACTCTGACTAAAGATGAATAGAATTAGTCAAATTAGTGTCCCATTCATTCGTCAATAAGGAAAAGTAAAGGAGACCACTCCTTTTCTTTCGGCACATTTTTGAGACGACTAATTGCTAATTATTAGTTCATTGTTAATATGAATCATTTTCAAAGTATCCAAGTTTTTCTCTAATATTGTTGGTGGCTCATAAAAAAAATGCACTAATCGTTAGTTAGATAAAACAACTGATAACATTTTTCTTTCCTTACATAAAGTTCTTATAATGAGATAGGTATCATAGTTAACCCTTGTCCCTATTCCCTTACTAGATATTTTAGTAGTATTTCCCACAAACAATAGAACAAATATATAGCTAGCTAGCTAGATGCATGCATGCATGATTGAGCAGGCCCAAGAAATTCCACCGTCCATTTTCTCTCTGCCATCTTGTCGGAATCTGATCAGGATTATTTCCAGATACGGTACTACTGTTTGGACGAATCCAATCAAATAAGATTCATAAGAAAACTGTGTTGAACTTGGTCGGCTTGCCTGTCTCGCTTACACTTGATGCACCAAAACCAAAATGGAAACAATTAAGGAGGACGAACAAAGTGACCATGGTAAATTAAAGCAAAGTCTAGGAAGAAGGATTCTAACAACATGAAAGAGATCCCTATGGGTTTTAATAACTATTCATAAATACAGTAACATCTTTACCGGGATCACTCACTCTCTATATATCATAATCGGTATGTACTTGTTCACAAGTAGATTAGATAAAAGCACCCGATTTGCTTTTATCATAAAGGTAACAATATATGCCATTGATATAAAATTATATATGTTATGGGTATACATAATATTAGGCATGATTATATATAAATAACAACCATCATATAAAAAACTATCTTAATATATAAATAATTGTTAGTAGAAAAATGATATATGTATCCTTACTTTTTACTTTTCCATCTAGATAATAATTATTTTTGTGTTAAATAATAGAGTTAAAAGAGGAAAAAAGCGTATCAAAAACTAGAATGATATGTATTTTTAAACAAGAATCACATACTAAAATGACAGATATTAATTAACGAATGATTAATATATTTGACAGTATATTTGACAATATAATTGATTTTATAATTTCTTTAATTCTTCTTTTTTCTAATAAAGTATATTCTCATAAATAATTCGATTATTGGAAATCCGATATTTAATTCCCTAGAAAATAAATCGAACACTACTAACAAACCTAACCGTATACTATTTTCAGGATAGCTACAATAAAAGCCATTACTAAAAGCAGAACATAGAAAAACAGGACGAAGCAAGTCATGGGAAGCACCAAATGTGATAAACGAGTGTTGGGCCTGGATACGTCATGGGCCTTGAGGTGTGTAACGTTGTAACGGGAGCTGCACTATATATGGAGAGCTAACCAGAATAAACGATCCTTGGGTCTGGATACGTCTAAGGCTTTTGTTTCCATTGCAATAATCTGGAACAACGATGACAGTGTACGTAATAAGCGGGAAATATTATGATGATTGCCTGAAATACATAATGTTCCCTTGTTTAACCCTCTCAATTATGGGAGACAAAAATATCTTACAATTGCTCTGCGTAAGCTTGTAAAGGATGGAAATACATATATATCCATAATTAAGTATATCTATATTTGTGTGAGTTGTGAAAAAAAAAAAACCTTCTCAAACAAGATGTAAAATACGACTCGTCTTATTTTTATATATGATCATACTATTTTATACTCTCTCCGTTCATTAATATCTGTCATTTTAGGATGTGATTCTTGTTTAAAAATATCTGTCATTCTAACTTTTTGACACACTTCTTTCCACTTTTACCCCTACTATTCAATATAAAAGTAATTATTATTTAAATGGAAAAGTAAAAAATAAGGACACATGCGTCATTGTCCTACTTTTCATAATAAGTGTGCAAGTTTCTAAAATGACAGTTATTGTTGAACGGGAGTATCATTTTTTCTCTCTACCTGACACGTTACTAAATAGTTATTTTTCCCAATGAGTGACTTGGAAATTTAAAACAAATCATTCCCCATTATTGCCTTTTGCATGTGGTTGATTCACCTCCATTTTGTGCACAAATCTCTTCCCCTCCATTCCATTGATTACCTCGTCTCATTCTCCAACCGATCAGGCATGGCAGCTTCACATGTGGAGGATCAAGTTCATGAAATTGCTACCAGATGCACTGATCTCTCGGTATAAACTGTCAAGACTCTTTCCATGGGTCTTAATCATCTTCTCACGGTGAATTGTCCCCATTCGTATCATGGCTGCATCCTTGGCAAACTCTTCTCTCCCGATCCACTAACTTCCGGGCCATGGAAACCACTTTTGGTAACGCTTGGCAACTCCAAAGACAAATAAAAGTAGTAATGTGGTTAAGAACATCTTTATATTCGAAATGGAGAGGATAATGATGTCAACAGAACCCAACAAAACAACATAAAAGCATATGAAGTAAATATAATTTAAAGTTCTATACAGAATGAAAAATAATATTGATAGTTTTTTCATACGTTAATATTTTTGTTATTTTTATATAAAAAACATTATTATTCATAATAATGTTAAAATTCGATTATTATATTAGACTTACTTTAGTTGCATTTAACATATCTATATATTTCTTTTGTCGTCCTAGTGTTTTTAAAATTTCAATAATTACCGTTTTCCCGTACTCATATCCGTACCGTCCCCGTACGCGTACCCGTGCATTTAAATTCAACATTTTAAATTCGGTTTAATTTTTGGTTTCATAACATTCTAATTCAACATTTTAAATTCAGTTTTATAACATTCTAAATTCAACATTTAATTTTCGGTTTCATAACATTCTAAATTCAACATTTAATTTTCGGTTTCATAACATTCTAATTCAACATTTTAAATTCGGTATCATAACATTCTAATTCAACATTTAATTTTCGGTTTCATAACATTCTAATTCAACATTTTAAATTCGGTTTCATAACATGCTAACCCTAGATTTACTCAAAACTTCAAAAAATTCAGAAACTAACAAGCATAATTACCACAAAACATCTATATATCTAGAATTATGATTTATAGCACAAATTAGCAAGAAATCACATACATATTCGGGTAAAATTAGGCTAATTTTCGAAATCCCCCAATTTAATTTTCGGATCTAAATAGTTAGGGTTTTAAGCACTTACCTTGACCAGAACAAATGTAGAATACTTAATGATGGTCGCCTACCACTCCATACGTGTTTGGTGCCGGAAACCGCCTAAAATTGGCCGGAATCATCGTCTGGTGGGAGCTGCGCTCGCCTCTGTTCGCGTCTGGAGATAGAAGAAAGAAAGGAAAAGGAGAAAAGAAAAGAAGAAGTTCGTTGCCAATCCGTAGCTAATTGGTGTTAAAACGACGTCGTTTAGTTAAGTAAAACTTAACGACGCGCGAGAATAGACAGAAACAAAACGACGTCGTTGTGCTAAGATTTGGCGACAGACATGTTCCATCGCTAAATATTCTTTTTATTTTTTCTTTTAATTTTAAAGGCATTAGCGACGGACATTCCGTCGCCAGTCCGTCGCTAAAAAAGGCGCCAGGGCCGGAAAATCTCGCGCCACCACACCCGCTCAATTTCCGTGCCAATCTGTTGCTAATCCATCTCTAAATTTTCTGTCGCTAGTCCCTCTTAAATCCGTAGCTAATTAGCGACGGATTTCTGTCCGTAGCTAATTCCGTCTCTAATTTGCTGTTTTCTAGTAGTGTCAACATATACTTTTTTTTATTATTTTGACCATACAAAATTAATGTTATAATATTATGTAAATTAAAATATCAATGTGGCTTAGTCAGACCTATATTGCAAGTTAAGGTAATATCTACCAACTTGTTTCCGCTTATCATGATCAAATAAACTCCTTTCCATAAACTTGCAAAAGAATGGGGAGTTAAACTCATATCCAATATCGTAAATGTTTATTCCGGTGGGATAAAAAACGCTTAAGCAAGATATTCTAAAAATGAAAATATACTAATTCAAGATATTACCAGCATTTTTGTAATCAGGTAGTACCGGCATTTTCATTCACTTAATTAGTGAGTGTTAATAATTTAAAACTAAATCAAAACCACCATAGTCGATTAGAAAATTAACTCAAACCGAAACCTACATTAGAGATAATGTTTTCAAAATTATACTAAATCGTGTAACCTAATTTGCTAAGCTATTCCAGCCCCAAAAACTACTAGTCATGTATGTTTGACCAAAGAAGTATCGGATTCAGATGAAGCGGTTAAGATTAGTAGTCAATTAAGTACCTGATCATTGATGTCATGATGAGAAGAGCTAGCTGTATACGCACCCACCCATGATCGAAGGAGAAGGCATGCTGAGAGGAATGAAGCCTGGTCCAGATCATACTACCCCTTGCACCTTTACATGATTGATTGATCAAAAGTATATGATCTGGCATCACACTTCAATCCTTTCAACCAAACCTTCCTGTTTAATTCAACTCTTGATCTTTCTGGATCGATCATTTCTTATGTATTTATAACCTCCCTCTATTCTCCCTTCTCTCTTCATCGCAAATAATTCTGGGTTCGTTAGTGTTTAATCTGAATTCAACGACAACTTCTATAATGGCTCTAGATCTGATCTATCAACCTACTCACTCTACCTACCCCACCCATATGGGTCTATTTTTACAGCAGCCCGGAAAATTATGCATCTAACTATTAATAATTTGTCGTCTCTTCTCTTGTATAATAACAGTAGATGGCTAGCGCGCTGGAGCAGTTGAAAAGGATGGTGTTAAAGGCATAGATGAAAGAAAAGGATGAGGTTGTGGAAAAGCACGTCTCGATATCACATTTAAAATCTTGATGAATAACCTAACCCTTTTAAAAGAAGATAATAGAGAAACAGTACTAAAAATAATACAAAAGCAGCTTAATTTTGGAATTACTATCTTGTCATGTTCCTAATGGCATGGACTTTATGTGTATACTATCATTCATCCCCAAGACACGTGGGTCATTGTTGGAAAACTAGCTCTAACCGCGCCACCAGTCTCAACTCTAGTTCTTTTATGGTATTGCAAAAAATATAAATCGACATATTTTATCATATATGAAAAAAATAGTTCTTTAATTAGCTAACTCGTTTTTAGACGGTCTAAGTAAGTAGGAACAAATATAAATACAAAAAATAATAATGAACTAATATTTAAAAAAACAATTGTTGAAGCAACTTCTCATATTGTGTTTTCGGAGAAAAAAAAAAAAACTTCTCATATTGTGCGTGACCCTAGGTAGCTAGTTTAATACTACCTCCGTCCCGTTATATAATTGTCTTATTTGTTTTTTGGTATGTTTTTTCACTTCAATATTAACCATATAAGATAAAATAATTTTTAAAAATTAAGTTGTATAATATATAATTTTTCACATAAGAATTCCATTATAAAACATACATTTATAAAAATATATTATCTTACAGGTTAAATATTGAAGTCAAACAACACACCCGAATAGTAAACTGGACACTTTGACTAGGACAGAGAAGGATAGTTTCATTATATATGTATAAGCCTTTTTATTTGTTTTAGTCAGCTAAAAAAGTACATGATAAAACATTGAGCTTATTAATATGTAAACTCAAATCTAGTGACCAATTTACGAACATGGAAAACCAGAATATTGAAACCGATGAAACCAAATTGAAAATCTGGTGAAGTGAAATAGTTTGCGCCGGTTTAGATAGTTAAATCGTTTAAATTGTCCGGTTATGATTTTGTTCCAATTATTAGTTTTATGGGATCTGGTTAATCTAACAAGAATTATACTAAAATTCATAGAATCACCCTGGATCTTATTTTTAAATGTTCAAAACCTTACCAAAACCGATAAAACTGTATTACAACTAGTAAAATTGTACTTCACCAATTACAAGAAGAATATAACTATATTGATCGATCTCTCCTAAATGAACCGATTATGAACTTACAATTAGTAAATTTACCTAAACGCAAATGTGATTAACAGGTTATGAACACCTTAATAATAACTAGTAACTGAACTGAAATTGAAATTTTTTTACATAAAGATTGGAATTTTTATACTCCCTCCGTCCTGAATTGACCGTCTTGTTTGCTTTATGGCACGTTTTTCCACTTCACTATTTAACATATAAGATAAAATAATTTCATAAAACAAAAATTTGTAATATATAATTTATCGTGTAAGGAATCATTTGCAAAACTCAAATTTTAAAAATTACTTTATCTTATATGTTAAATATTGAAATCAAACGACATATCCAAATAGTGAACAAAACGGTCAATTCAGGACGGAGGGAGTATTAATTTAATAAAAAATAACTTGTTTAAAGTAAATTAAATTTCAACGAGCGAAATAATTGAAACTTGTATTTCTAAATTCATTCACCAAAACTATAAAATAATTCAAATTTCAGCTTAACCCTTAATGAGTCAAAATGTCAAATGGGTACCTTTACATCATGTGACTCCCTTACTTCGATGTCACACAATAATGTCATCTTGCTGTAGACTCTTCTTTTTTTGAACAAGCAAACAAGTACTTCTCATTACTTAGTAAAAAGTTTGAATACATCAAGGATATTGCCAATGTCTGGCATTGATACATTCAACTCTAGCCATATTAGCTACTACATGCGCATTCACATTCGAGTCCCTCGAAATAAAACGACAAAACCAACCCTTCATTCTAGTAAAGAGACCCATGCCTCTTTGCAAAATAGTATTCGATTCAAAATCTAAGGAACACAAACCATTTATAGAGTCAACTACTGCCTTACAATCACTTAGAAAACACACACTACTTGATTCCAGCTTATGCGCAACTTCAAAACCCAAAATTAGAGCCAAAGCTTCTGCCTGTTGCGGTGAACATGGCCTATCTGAATGCTGTCTCCCCACAACAATCACTTCATTCTTCGCATTATAACAAACAACACCCAACCCGCACCCATCAATCTACGGATGTACACTTGCATCAACATAAACAGAGATTGCACTATGTTGCTGTTGTAAATCACCAACAGTAGTAAGGTTATCACTACAAACCTTTCCAGCAAACATGTCCAAAAAACCCTGCGCCTGATGCCATACCCAAGTAGCATTCCCAATCTGCTCATGTTGCATTCTACATCTGACATACCAAATTTTCCACAAGAAAGAAACAGTTGATGACAGAAGTTCAGACAAACCAGAGACACATAAATCCATAAACCAATCGCAAAAGACTGCATCATTAAAACATCCCACAGGTGGCTGAAGCCCCTCTCGATCCCAGAACCCTTTTGTAAAAGGGCATCTTACAAACACATGGCTCAAATCTTCAAGATCACCACAGAAAATACAGCTAGCACTCAACTGCCCTCCACACCGAAAAGATATAAGGGCCTTACATGGTATGATATGCTGCAAAAGCTTTCATGCAAATATAATCACTCTAGGTGGTAAAGAACATTTTTTAACATGTTTCATTGCTTTACCAATAACACTTAAACCAGAGGAAGTAGGCTTGGTGGAGAAATAATCAGCAAACATACGATAATATGCAGACTTAACTGTAAAAGTACCAGACTTGGTATGACCCCAAATCCATTGGTCATGGGAATCGTCCCTAGGGAGTTGCATAGATAAAATATAACGAGCATTCTCTCTACAAAAAGAGTCTCTAACCAGATTTACATTCCAATCCCATCGAGATATGTCTATAAGCTCATGAACACATGAGTGTGGCCCTAAAGTAGCTGGAAGATAATTCAGATCAACTAAGCCACCTGGTTTGTCCCTAATCCATCTGTCAGACAATAAAGTACTTCTTCCATTTCCTATTGCACGTTGTGCACCAGTCTCAACAAAAGGTAAAACATCATACAAAGCTCGCCATACTGGACTAGGCCGCGATCCTAACCCTGACTGGAAAAGATTGCCAAATGAAAAATATCTAGCCTGAAGCACTTGACTCACTAAAAGTGTAGGTTGGGTTAAAATTCTCCAACATTGTTTGGCCACGAAAGCTTTGTTAAATATTGCTAAATCTCGAAAACCTAAACCTCCAACCGCTTGACTTTGACACAAGACTGTCCAACTTTTCCAATGAATTCCCCTTCCTTGCATCTTGCCCCTCCACCAAAAATCGAAAATAATTCTACGAATATCTCTTAGAGCTGAAGCTGGTAATTTGATTACTCCTACAATATAAGTAGGCATAGTCTGTAAAACACTCTTAATTAAAACACACGCCCAGCTTGGGAGACCAACCTGCTCCATCCTAAAATCCTTTTAGCCACTCTATCTTTTATATAAGCAAATACTTGTCGTCTTGACTTGCCTAATTTACTAGGAAAACCAAGATATGTTCCCAAATCCCCCCTTCAGTAATAGCATAAAGTTGACTTATTTGTTGTCTAACATGTATTGGGACACCAGAAGAAAACATAAGTTCTGATTTTAAGGTATTTATGCATTGGCCTGAAGCCGCACCAAAATCATCCATAATATCCTTTATAAGCATTGCATTCTGAATATTAGACTCACCGAAAACCAAGTAGTCATCAGCAAAGAAAAGGGAATTAATGTCAAAAGGCAAACCTCGCAATCTAAATCCTCTAGTGATTCCAATATCAGAAGAGAGCTTCATGAAATACCCCAAATTTATTAAACATGGATTAAATATTTAATCACATTAATTAAGGCCTAAACAGACCTTAAAAGTCAACTGAGAAGAACAGTGGTCAACACAAAACGAGATGTTGCACCCTTTGACTGTTAAGGGTAAACAAATACTCAAATGAACTACTTAGGACCTAAAAATTTGTCCTAAGCATATTAACACATTACTAAACACATTACAAGTGTTGGGCAAGACTCCAACACAAAGAAAAAGCACTTTCATGCTTCAAGGTCAAAAAGGGCAAAAATGTGCTCTAAGAAACCTTAAAGGTCTAATGACCTCTAAATGATATAAAAATTGAATTACATGATCAAATATCATGTAAGGAACACAACAAGACCGTTGTCAAAGAAAACAGAGCTCAGAAACACCAGGCAACACAAAATGTGCGCTAAAACTCCTTAAAGCACGTTTTTGTGAAATTGTCTTTTAGATTGGTTTTAAATGAGCTAAAAGGTTATAAATACCTTTAAATATAATAAAATATCATATTATATGATATTAGGAATTTAATTCCAGAAATTTACGAATTTTTACAAATTTAATATTAAAATATTAATAAAACCCTGATGTGGGGCCCGTTTGGGTCAACATTGACTAAGTTGGTCAATGTTGACCATTGACCACGAAATGGACTACATAAAATCAGATAATTAAGTCTCTTAACAGACCAAGAGACAAGAGACAAGAGACATGTGACAATTAAATATATGCTCTTACTTTTACATAAAATAACAAAAAAAGACAAACTTTACCTTATAAAACAAAAAAAGTGGGCTCCACTTACCTTACCCATGTGAGCCAGCCGAATTGGAGCCTCCACTTGCTCCTCTTCCTCCTTGCATTTCGGTGCTCCAAGCTGGTACAACACAAGAGATGAGTCACACATTCAATAAATGAACTAAAGTAACATTATAACTCCATTTTCAATCAAAATTTGAATCAAACACTACCCTACCTTCCCTTATCTTGGACGGCTGCCTCCTCCTCTTGTCTCCACTGATTGAGCTCCAATTATCCAACCCCAATCAGACTTGATGAGTCATCAAAGCAAGGAAATCATAAAAAAATGCAAAAAGGTGCTTTAAGGCAATATTAGGTCTTTCCCCTTCATTTCTTCTCTTCAGCCGAGGTTGCTCTGTCCTTGAGCTCCCTTTGGCTCCTCTCCACCGTAGTAAGAGTTCCAAGCACCATTGATGAGATCTCAAGCTCTAGGTAAGCTCCTAAGGCATAAAAATGCCCATTTTCTTCATCTTTCTTTCCTTTTTCGATTGATCCACACTCCAACCTTTTCTATACATCTATGTAGAGTGATTTGGAGGTTTAAGGAAGTATTGGTTTCGTACATAACCAGATCTAAGGAGGAAAGTTCAAGTCTTGACCATTTAAGGTAAAAATGTGCTTTAAGCTCATAACTTTTGATTCCCTTCAAGTTCGGCTGTGAAACTTTGGTCATAGCCTCATCTTCTTCTACTTTTCATGTGGAATCTGTTGGTTAGCCATTTGGAGCAAAGGTGGCCGAGATCCAAAGGAAATACCCTCTTTTAAGGCATTTTTCCAAGGTAAAGCCTAATAACAAGGTAGTTTGTTGAGATCTAGCTATTTCCTATGTCAATATGGTGGATCTAACACCTTGTGGTGTGTTTGATTCAGGCCGAAACCATCTTGAACTCTCCTTGCATTCTTAAGGTGATTTTTGCCTTAAATCTTACATTAAATTACTTCTTATGGTTAGATCTTGCTTGGAGACTAACTAGGCCTTGTTCTCTGTTTGAAAACATGTAAAACAATTTGTGGAGAATTTCTACTTAAGGTGGCCGAACCAAACAAGGTTCTATCTAGGTTAAATCAAGGTATAAATTACTTAAACCTTAACTTGTTACATTAATACAAGTTTAAGCTATTCCTAATTAATTTCCGTGAGTGAAGAGGTGAAATAAGGTCTTGTTTGACCTTAAAATGATTAAGGAATGGTTTAATAAATTTTATAACTAATTAAACAAGCATAAATGTCAAATTTAAGACATTATGTGGAAGTTTGGTAAATAAATGAAAATTATATGGTGAGGCCAAAAATTTATATGTATTTTGGGACATTTATGTGTAATTTATTTTGCAAGCCAATGATTGTAATAAGGCCATGTATTTTAGGCCATTTTATTTATGCATTTACAAGTTTTTATTTAAGTTTAGGTGATATTCTATTATTACCGAAAAGAAGTGGGTCTTAGATGTAATTAAATTAAATTTGGGGGCTTTAGAATAATAAGGCCGAAAATTAGAGGTAAAAAGGAGTTAAAATAAAGTTTATAAGATTTTATAAAGTTTTGGGGTTAAATGGTGAATCATAGAAAGTTTGGGTACTAAACCGTAATTATAAGGAATTGGTGGTCAAGGAAATATTAAGGTGGTCAACATTGACCATATGCTAGGTTTTGACCAAAATAAATAAGTTAGATAACTTATTTAAGGTGTTATAATAAGATAAGTATTTTATGGTAATATTTTTATAACATATGTGGTAAATATGTTATTATCGAAAATAAAGGGTGTAAAATGGTATTTTAAACACCCATGGGCTATTAGGAATTTTTAGGAATTTATTTGGTGGATTTTGGAATTAAAATAAACTATATATGTAAAATATATAATTATTATGTCATTATGACACTTTGGAGAAAAATAGATATTGGAATGGTAAATATCGAAAGTATATGGGTTAATAAGGATATTTATAACCCTTTGGTGGAATGTGGTGATTTTAGAATTATTAAGAGAATTTAATAAGTTATGTGTATAAAATATAGTTTTAATGATATGGAAGAATTATATGTTATAAATGGGGCCAAATGGCAATTATAGAATAGCACAAGGGCTGTTCGGAATTTACAAAAATTAACCATAGGTTATACTCTTTTATAAGTTAGAAATGTTATATTAAATGGTATATATAACATGGTAAAAAAAAGGGGTGATTTTGTAAATAAAGGAAACTATGGTTTATGGAAAAGAATAAGATTTTCTTATGGTGCCTAAGAGGCAATAATAAATAGTTTTGTATAAAACTATAGGTTATAAGTTAAAGGGAATAAAAATATCACATAGTATGATATTAGTATATGGTATAACATTACATAATGTTATGTGGTCAAAACGGAATTTAAATTAAGTTAAGGGCTATACTGAGTTAATAAGAGTTGAAAGATGAATTTTAGACTAAGGTCTATAATGTTATAAATGTTATGACAATGATATGGTTTAGATGGAATTAATATAAGGAAGGGTACTCACATAGAATAATGTGACAAACTATAAATAAATGAGATTTATAAACTAAGGTGTTTATGGAATAAACCTTAGGAGTTGTAATTATACAACATAAGATGTTACATGATATTAGGATAATAATCTTAATATAAGTTGTATAATATAATACAACTAATGGAATAATCATCCAATAAAAGATGATAAAATGTAACATAAAATACAAGAGTTTATGAAACTCATGAGAATTACCTACGTGGTAAAATATATACATACACAAGAATAATGTATATAAGGTGGATAAATATATTTTGGTTGAAAACCTTATGATTTAATGGTGGTGGTTATTTGGAAAAAAATATAGTTACAAACTATAGGCTATGAATTTTGCTAAGATAATGGGTAATGAAATACAAAGAATTATAATGGATGATGGAAAAAAATATATAATATATAAAATGCATGCATACATGCAACTATAGGTACGTACCTAAACTAGATGTGGATAAGATTAAAAGAAATATAAGGAATTAAACTTAACAGTTGAAATAGTCTTGACGTACGCGTTTTAAGTAACAAAGCCGACTGTTTTAGAAAAACCTGTAACAAACAACTGTAGAAAACAGGGGTGAACTGTCGGGGTTACTTATAATTCGAAATACCGGATGTAGTTAGTCATGGAGACTGACTTATAGTTTTATTACCGTTTAGAGTATACTTCTGACAAGGACGCTTGACGAGCTAACGGACTACACGGAGCGTAGGATCTTGCTGATTCATACTCCACCGTAATACAGTCAGGGTGAACGGTATGTAAAGGGGTTTGATCCGAGTTGTCCTAAGGTTGCTCCTTGGGCTCGGATTTGGTTGATATAACTTGTATGTTGTTATGTGTCTCTGGTTGTCTCTGAGGGCTTCCTCAGTTCAGACTTCTGTGTGATCTGTGATAAGATTGTTTGTCCGAATGTGATAATTAATATGCATGAACTGTATATTTATAGCTGCTTATTATTTACTGTTGTTGAGTTAACAGTATTGGTTCGTATATATGAACCTATATATATAAAACGAACTAGCGGCTATGGTGCTATCTTATATGAAATATAAGGAACGTAAGTAAAACGTTGTAGCACTATGATAATAACATATACATATTATCTGAGACTTTTATACGGAGCATTGGCCTTTCTATACGCCGCTCTTGTATCTAGCACTGGATCCCGAGTTTACAGACTCTGGATTGGACTAATGACCTTAGTCTGCTGTGTTAGAAAATTTGGTAATGCGATGCGATGGTATAATTAATTAATTAATGGAATGGAAGTAAAGCCAAGAGGATGTGGCTCTTGGTGCGCGCTGTGATCACAAAAACGATACCAGGATGTCCGCGTACGGGTCTGTAAGTATCAAGAAAATTTCCCGTGAGCTAGAATGGCTCGTTGGTCGGAGACTCTACCGTTGGAGTGGCTACTGCCGTGGGTGACCCGCCATAATATATGGGTAACTAGAGACGTGTCGTTTTAACGAGACATTGTCACTAGGTATAACTGAACAACTAAAACAATTGAGACTTATACAGTGGCGAACAATACCATGGACGAGACTTAATACTTGTTTATTATTCTCGTTGTTTCGCTTTGTTGTTCATTGGTTATACTTGTGGTTATTTTATTGTGTGTTGATGGTTGGATGGAGCCTACAAGGCTAAGGTAAATTAAATATGAAAACTGTATGCTACGGCGAATGTACATTGTACATTATATTGTTATTACTCGATACGTTCGATATATAAATGTTGTATGGAATATTAAATGAATGATTGGATTGGATGGATGGTTAAATGTTTATGGATATTGGATGGTTGATTATGTATATTATACATTTATGCTTCAGTTTTGATTATAACTGTAAAAAGGAAAAGCATGAAACCAATCTAATAATAAGATGGTTAAAATGACAAGTGACCATTAGGGTCTAGGCCCGGCATACTCAGCGTCTATCGCTGATACTACACCATTACAGGTTGTTGATCATTGTCGGAGCTGAAGAGCAGGAACAGGGTAATTGGAGTGTTACTTTTGTCACCACACTTGGAGATGTTGTATAGCAATGAAGATGGTGAATTGTATTATGGTAAGGTTGTGTATTCAGGATTGGGTAGATGCTCACTTGTCGATGTTTATGGTTTATGGACTTAGTGTGATGTATAGGAGTTTCTCGTTATCACTGCGGTTAGCAGTTTATTTGTATTGGAAGTTGGATGTAGTTTGGCTACGTTGCTCGCATGGGCGAGTAACGGCCGGTGACACCCGAGTGAGTTTTGTAATGGTTATTTGTTTTTCCGCTGCGAGACGTTTATTTATTGCTACGTGAGAGATTATATCGTGATTATTGAGAGGGGTGTTACAAAAGTGGTATCAGAGCGGAGTACCGCTCTGATGACGAGAAAGTAGGTTAAGACAGTGAGCTTAGGACTTGGGAAATTATGGGAAATATTTGGGAGTTACGAGACGATTCGTCTTAGAAAGATATTGTGTCTAGTAACGCAAATTGCGTGACAGGTTAGCCTTAAGGCAACTTAATATCTATTGGTTGTGTACGGTAAATTACCGAGTATTTACGTGACATACTGTACTACAGATGTCTGGAGGAATTAGAGGGTGTGGTACTGGAAGAGGTGGAGGCGGTGACCCCGGCATTCCAGGAGTTGCTGAGACGGTTGCAGCCGTTCTTGCACAGCTGGGTACTCAGATTGGAGGAGCACCAGCCCACCCGCCACAGCCCAGGGAAACGAACTGGCTGAAGTCAGTTAGCGAGACCCGACCACCTACATATTCAGGGGAACCAGACCCCGTAGCTTTGGAGTTACATTGTTGAACATGAGAAAGCGTATGAAGCTTCACAGGTACCGGACGACAAAAAGGTCGCCATTGCTGCTTTCCATCCGAAGGATGCAGCCAGTACTTGGTGGAGGTTGGTCAAGGACCAGCACCTGGCTATGCCCGACTTTTCGTGGGCTGCCTTTGTCGAGTTACTGAGAGGGAAGTACTACCCAGCTCATCTTAAACAGAAGAAGCGCCATGAGTTCGAAACATTGACCCAAGGAGGTCTGACCGTGGATGAGTATTACACTCGATTCATTGGTCTACTGGACTTCATCCCCGGTGTGGATTACTCAGAGACCGTTAAGGTCGAGAAGTTTCGGGGAGGACTATAATTTCGCATCCAGATGGCGATGGGTGCTACCCTCTACACTACCATCCATGTGCTAACATGAAAGCCATAAAAAAAAATTCTTTACTTACTACATTACCAATTAACTTTGTGAGAACTTACCAAGGAGATTCCAGGAGTGTTATGAGGCTGCCTCGAGGACGGAGCTGATGCTCCAGGCTCGGGAAGAGACTCTCGGGGCCAAGAAAAGGAAGAACCCTGAGGGAGAGTCTGAGGGTGGAGGAGCATCTCCAGACGAAAGCCAAAAGAAGGGAAAGTAAGGACTTATCCCATTTTAGATTATTTACCATATTAAATACCTTAGGAATGCTGACCCGAAACCCTAAATAGGGAATTCTTTAAAAAGAAAGGGCAGCAGGGTCACCAGGGAACAAAGGGAAAGGAGCCCGTCCTTCGGTTGACCGGCCCAGCTATAGATGCTAAGCCTCTGAGATCCCCACCTCCTAAGGGTGAGAACACCTACCTCTTAAATTAAATTGTAACCTTAACCTTTATACCGCTAGATTTTAACTTAAACTTAAATACTACCATCAGGCACCGGACAGCCCCAGCGCCACTTTTACTGTAAGCGTTGTGGGAAGGACCATCCTGGGGTCGACTGTGAAGGCCGCAAAGTCGAATGTCGGTGCTGCCACAAAGAAGGCCATAGGGAATTTGAATGCTGGGTGAACCCAGAGAGCCGTAATTACAGGCCACCAAAGAATACTTAGAAGACCTCAGCTGGAGGATCTGGAGTTCCACGAGGCGGTCAGGATGGCTAGACATCTACTGATGCTGGAGCCTATAAAGGCAAAGGAGTAGATAGGGCATGAATACCCTAACTCCATGAGACCGCTGGTGGAAGACTTTGTTTACTTACTATGTGGTGTGCTTACTTGGGATGTTAGAAAGAAACATGTTATGATTATGTGGGAGTGTGTCATTGACCACTCGCCTTTCTGTGTATGACTTTGGAGACTAGATTTGTGAACTTGATGCGAGTAAACTTTAAACCTTGACGGATATATATATGAACAGGATGTTAATGCTTACATTACCATGTAGCGATACTCAAATGATGAAGAGTCAATGAGACCGGGAATTACTGAACCGGAATTTCCACCTGCATGGCGCACTTGCTATTGCAAGCGCTATGACAGTAAACCACTGAAATTTCCATCTGCCTTGCGCACTTGCTACAGCAAGTGCAGCGACAGCAACAGTAACAGCTACTGCAAATGCAACAACTACTACTTTTTAACCTTTTATAAAAAAAAACTGTTTTTCAAACTTTTTCATTCAAGCCTGGAGATTAGAAACCTATGCAATTTGGAAGGACCGATAGTCCGACCACTGCAACTGGACAAATTATACAGCCACTGTCACTGTAAAAAAAAACACCAGTTTAAATGCGCAAGGGATTTTCAGACAGGGCTTATAGCCAAATACCATCAGTGTATACCCGGATTGAATACTAACCACTACTAGTGATAAATGTTTAGTCCTTATGGACAAACATACCCTTTGTAGATGCACCACCGTCAGTGAGGATGGTTTGGAAGTGAAGAGCCAAGTTGCTCAAACTATTATGCAATCTGCAATGCATCCAATTACATGGATGAGGGGACATATATGAACTATGGATGAGATTTGATCAAAAAAAAAACAGGGAGAAAAAGGAAAATGTGTTGTACTCAATGAGAAAAAAAAGAGGAGAAACAAGTTTGCTAATATAGCACGGATTTTACTTACACCGAGTTGAATAATACAGTCTATGATACAATTACCACGGTTGCCACAAAGGCAATATCACTTATTACGGATAACTGATAACATGAACTATTACAAAAAAAAAAGCAAGCAAAAAGAAAAAAACAAAAAAAAAGAAGAAGAAAGCAGAAGAGGAAGAGAGAAAAAAAAAGAAAAAAAAAGGATATCCATCAGAGGGAGATTGACAACAGAATACTTCACAACAACCGTGTGACAGACATTACCAGTTTACTAAACGAGTCATGGGACGACCGCACTCCGTTAGGAGCATGTGGGCCTGACAGACTTATTTATGAGTTAGTCGGGTAAGTAGTAATGTATCAGTACGGTACCCCATGCAAGTAGACAAGTAGTGTTAGGAACACGAGAAGTAGTCAACTCCATTCTACGGACAGTAAGACGGATTACCTCGAAGATGGACGAGAAGAGCCGCAGTTAAACCAACGGGCTAAAGAAATCAAGAACCTCAACAGAGAACAGTAGACAGTATACAGTGAAGACAGGGAAACATTCAAGGACAGGAACCAAAAAAAAAATAGGAAAACCCATTATGGACGAATAATATGTAGAAGCCTCATAAGGATCAAGCAAATGCTTGCAATCCAGAGGAAATCTACCAGATGATATGGACATAAACGCGTGACTACGCAAGGAGGAAAGATAAAGCTATATGATAGCAGATACCTTAAGCAAAGAACAATGGATTTGGAATGTACCACTCACAGGATAATTCTCACATCTTATCTGTTTGACTCATGAGATATTAGATGTTGAGCGTTTACGCCTCTGCACTCTGTATGACTGAGTGTTTTGGTATTGCACTCGTGCAGTTATTAATCTAGTGGGAACGCAGAAAGATAAAGTGGATATCAACACGAGTGTGTAAAAAAAAGAACTATAACAGTGTGTTACTCCGGAGAAAAACCACCAGGAGACATGGATGACAAACATCATCTTTGTGGACATTTAGGCTGGTACGTCTTAGTATTACAAGACAAGTGCAAAGAGCACTAAGTACTAACAATGGCCAATGTCATAGTATACCTCAACTGAATATCAGTGAGAAAAAGGCACACACATGTATGCTAGTGATCCAAACAAGTGGATGCACAAAAAAAAAAGAAAGGCAAATTGAGCCTGTGTTCATGGGTCTGCACCTCATACGGAGCGAGTGGGCCCATTAGAATGAATTTGGGAGAGAGCACAAATTGTTTAGTGCCACATCCCTTACGAATTGTGGAGCCCAGAAGGGCTAGAGTCATACCCGTCTCTCTGATATGAGGATAATCCATGAGTTGGAGAACTCTTTGAGAGCCAAGTATCCAACACTCCTTGTTGAGCGGCTGTTGTATACTTGTGGGGTACGGGGGCGTAACCCTTTTTAAGGGGGGTAGAGCCTCTTGGCTGTGCACATGTGTGCACTAAATTTTATTGTTTTCGTATGCATTGCATACAAGGAATTGGTGGTGTGCGGGGCACACGAGGTTTGTTTGTTTAGTATGCATGGCATACAGTGAATTGTTTCGTATGCATGGCATACAGTGAATTGGTTTTGTTGGTTATGGTTGGTACGCGGGGCGTGCGTTGTTTGGTTTGTTGTGTGTGATGTGCACTGGTATGTATGTATCTCACGAGATACTGTTTGAATGTTGTATGTACACCATGTGTGTAGTACCTTTCTTATGCTATTTGTGATATGTATTCATATTGCTTTATAGAATGGTTACATATGGTATATCTATTATTAGATATGGAATGTGGAACAATGGAATGTTATGGACACCTCAGAAGGTTGTCAGGACTTGTAGAACTGATAGGAAATGATGGTGCTGATGGATCACCTATATCCATATATGATTGAACTAACGCCACGACGTGATGGCTATGTGCTGTATAAGCGCAATACGATGTATGTAAATGATATATCACATAGATATACATTATGGGAATAATGGGTAGTTATACATTTATATATATTTACCTATTTGATTAAGAGACTTCGGGACGAAGTCTTTTTAAGGGGGGTAGACTGAAATACCCCAAATTTATTAAACATGGATTAAATATTTAATCACATTAATTAAGGCCTAAACATGCCTTAAAAGTCAACTGAGAACAACAGTGGTCAACACAAAACGAGATGTTGCACCCTTTGACTGTTAAGGGTAAACAAATACTCAAATGAACTACTTAGGACCTAAAAATTTGTCCTAAGCATATTAACACATTACTAAACACATTACAAGTGTTGGGCAAGACTCCAACACAAAGAAAAAGCACTTTCATGCTTCAAGGTCAAAAAGGGCAAAAATGTGCTCTAAGAAACCTTAAAGGTCTAATGACCTCTAAATGATATAAAATTGAATTACATGATCAAATATCATGTAAGGAACACAACAAGACCGTTGTCAAAGAAAACAGAGCTCAGAAACACCAGGCAACACAAAATGTGCGCTAAAACTCCTTAAAGCACGTTTTTGTGAAATTGCTTTTAAATTGGTTTTAAATGAGCTAAAAGGTTATAAATACCTTTAAATATAATAAAATATCATATTATATGATATTAGGAATTTAATTCCAGAAATTTACGAATTTTTACAAATTTAATATTAAAATATTAATAAAACCCTAATGTGGGGCCCGTTTGGGTCAACATTGACTAAGTTGGTCAATGTTGACCATTGACCACGAAATGGACTACATAAAATCAGATAATTAAGTCTCTTAACAGACCAAGAGACAAGAGACATGTGACAATTAAATAAGCTACTTCACTTTTGCATAAAATAACAAAAAAAGACAAACTTTACCTTATAAAACAAAAAAAGTGGGCTCCACTTACCTTACCCATGTGAGCCAGCCGAATTGGAGCCTCCACTTGCTCCTCTTCCTCCTTGCATTTCGGTGCTCCAAGCTGGTACAAGACAAGAGATGAGTCACACATTCAATAAATGAACTAAAGTAACATTATAACTCCATTTTCAATCAAAATTTGAATCAAACACTACCCTACCTTCCCTTATCTTGGACGGCTGCCTCCTCCTCTTGTCTCCACTGATTGAGCTCCAATTATCCAACCCCAATCAGACTTGATGAGTCATCAAAGCAAGGAAATCATAAAAAAATGCAAAAAGGTGCTTTAAGGCAATATTAGGTCTTTCCCCTTCATTTCTTCTCTTCAGCCGAGGTTGCTCTGTCCTTGAGCTCCCTTTGGCTCCTCTCCACCGTAGGTAAGAGTTCCAAGCACCATTGATGAGATCTCAAGCTCTAGGTAAGCTCCTAAGGCATAAAAATGCCCATTTTCTTCATCTTTCTTTCCTTTTTCGATTGATCTACACTCCAACCTTTTCTATACATCTATGTAGAGTGATTTGGAGGTTAAAGGAAGTTGGTTTCGTACATAACCAGATCTAAGGAGGAAAGTTCAAGTCTTGACCATTTAAGGTAAAAATGTGCTTTAAGCTCATAACTTTTGATTCCCTTCAAGTTCGGCTGTGAAACTTTGGTCATAGCCTCATCTTCTCTCTTTTCATGTGGAATCTGTTGGTTAGCCATTTGGAGCAAAGGTGGCCGAGATCCAAAGGAAATACCCTCTTTTAAGGCATTTTTCCAAGGTAAAACCTAATAACAAGGTAGTTTGTTGAGATCTAGCTATTTCCTATGTCAATATGGTGGATCTAACACCTTGTGGTGTGTTTGATTCAGGCCGAAACCATCTTGAACTCTCCTTGCATTCTTAAGGTGATTTTTGCCTTAAATCTTACATTAAATTACTTCTTATGGTTAGATCTTGCTTGGAGACTAACTAGGCCTTGTTCTCTGTTTGAAAACATGTAAAACAAGTGGAGAATTTCTACTTAAGGTGGCCGAACCAAACAAGGTTCTATCTAGGTTAAATCAAGGTATAAATTACTTAAAACCTTAACTTGTTACATTAATACAAGTTTAAGCTATTCCTAATTAATTGCCGTGAGTGAAGAGGTGAAATAAGGTCTTGTTTGACCTTAAAATGATTAAGGAATGGTTTAATAAATTTTATAACTAATTAAACAAGCATAAATGTCAAATTTAAGACATTATGTGGAAGTTTGGTAAATAAATGAAAATTATATGGTGAGGCCAAAAATTTATATGTATTTTGGGACATTTATGTGTAATTTATTTTGCAAGCCAATGTTTGTAATAAGGCCATGTATTTTAGGCCATTTTATTTATGCATTTACAAGTTTTTATTTAAGTTTAGGTGATATTCTATTATTACCGAAAAGAAGTGGGTCTTAGATGTAATTAAATTAAATTTGGGGGCTTTAGAATAATAAGGCCGAAAATTAGAGGTAAAAAGGAGTTAAAATAAAGTTTATAAGATTTTATAAAGTTTTGGGGTTAAATGGTGAATCATAGAAAGTTTGGGTACTAAACCGTAATTATAAGGAATTGGTGGTCAAGGAAATATTAAGGTGGTCAACTTGACCATATGCTAGGTTTTGACCAAATAATAAGTTAATAACTTATTTAAGGTGTTTATAATAAGATAAGTATTTATGGTAATATTTTTATAACATATGTGGTAAATATGTTATTATCGAAAATAAAGGGTGTAAAATGGTATTTTAAACACCCATGGGCTATTAGGAATTTTTAGGAATTTATTTGGTGGATTTTGGAATTAAAATAAACTAATATGTAAATATATAGTTTATGTCATTATGACACTTTGGAGAAAAATAGATGGTGGAATGGTAAATATCGAAAGTATATGGGTTAATAAGGATATTTATAACCCTTTGGTGGAATGTGGTGATTTTAGAATTATTAAGAGAATTTAATAAGTTATGTGTAAAATATAGTTTTAATGATATGGAAGAACTATATGTTATAAATAGGGCCAAATGGCAATTATAGAATAGCACAAGGGCTGTTCGGAATTTACAAAAATTAACCATAGGTTATACTCTTTTATAAGTTAGAAATGTTATATTAAATGGTATATATAACATGGTAAAAAGAAAGGGGTGATTTTGTAAATAAAGGAAACTATGGTTTATGGAAAGAATAAGATTTTCTTATGGTGCCTAAGAGGCAATAATAAATAGTTTTGTATAAAAACTATAGGTTATAAGTTAAAGGGAATAAAAATATCACAGTATGATATTAGTATATGGTATAACATTACATAATGTTATGTGGTCAAAACGGAATTTAAATTAAGTTAAGGGCTATACTGAGTTAATAAGAGTTGAAAGATGAATTTTAGACTAAGGTCTATAATGTTATAAATGTTATGACAATGATATGGTTTAGATGGAATTAATATAAGGAAGGGTACTCACATAAATAATGTGACAAACTATAAATAAATGAGATTTATAAACTAAGGTGTTTATGGAATAAACCTTAGGAGTTGTAATTATACAACATAAGATGTTACATGATTAGGATAATAATTAATATAAGTTGTAATATAATACAACTAATGGGAATAATCATCCAATAAAAGATGATAAAATGTAACAAAATACAAGAGTTTATGAAACTCATGAGAATTACCTACGTGGTAAAAATATATACATACACAAGAATAATGTATATAAGGTGGATAATATTTTGGTTGAAAACCTTATGATTTAATGGTGGTGGTTATTTGGAAAAAAATATAGTTACAAACTATAGGCTATGAATTTTGCTAAGATAATGGGTAATGAAATACAAAGAATTATAATGGATGATGGAAAAAAAAATATATAATAAGAATGCATGCATACATGCAACTATAGGTTACGTACCTAAACTAGATGTGGATAAGATTAAAAGAAATATAAGGAATTAAACTTAACAGTTGAAATAGTTTGACGTACGCGTTTTAAGTAACAAAGCCGACTGTTTTAGAAAAACCTGTAACAAACAACTGTAGAAAACAGGGGTGAACTGTCGGGGTTACTTATAATTCGGAAATACGGATGTAGTTAGTCATGGAGACTGACTTATAGTTTTATTACTGTTTAGAGTATACTTCTGACAAGGACGCTTGACGACTAACGGACTACACGGAGCGTAGGATCTGCTGATTCATACTCCACCGTAATACAGTCAGGGTGAACGGTTATGTAAAGGGGTTTTTGATCCAAGTTGTCCTAAGGTTGCTCCTTGGGCTCGGAATTTATGATATAACTGTATGTTGTTATGTGTCTCTGGTTGTCTCTGAGGGCTTCCTCAGTTCAGACTTCTGTGTGATCTGTGATAAGATTGTTTGTCCGAATGTGATAATTAATATGCATGAACTGTATATTTATAGCTGCTATTATTTACTGTTGTTGAGTTAACAGTATTGGTTCGTATATATGAACCTATATATAAAACGAACTAGCGGCTATGGTGCTATCTTATATGAAATATAAGGAACGTAAGTAAAACGTTGTAGCACTATGATAATAACATATACATATTATCTGAGACTTTTATACGGAGCATTGGCCTTTCTATACGCCGCTCTTGTATCTAGCACTGGATCCCGAGTTTACAGACTCTGGATTGGACTAATGACCTTAGTCTGCTGTGTTAGAAAATTTGGTAATGCGATGCGATGGTATAATTAATTAATTAATGGAATGGAAGTAAAGTCAAGAGGATGTGGCTCTTGGTGCGCGCTGTGATCACAAAAACGATACCAGGATGTCCGCGTACGGGTCCGTAAGTATCAAGAAAATTTCCCGTGAGCTAGAATGGCTCGTTGGTCGGAGACTCTACCGTTGGAGTGGCTACTGCCGTGGGTGACCCGCCATAATATATGGGTAACTAGAGACGTGTCGTTTTAACGAGACATTGTCACTAGGTATAACTGAACAACTAAAACAATTGAGACTTATACAGTGGCGAACAATACCATGGACGAGATTTAATACTTGTTTATTATTCTCGTTGTTTCGCTTTGTTGTTCATTGGTTATACTTGTGGTTATTTTATTGTGTGTTGATGGTTGGATGGAGCCTACAAGGCTAAGGTAAATTAAATATGAAAACTGTACGCTACGGCGAATGTACATTGTACATTATATTGTTATTACTCGATACGTTCGATATATAAATGTTGTATGGAATATTAAATGAATGATTGGATTGGATGGATGGTTACATGTTTATGGATATTTGGATGGTTGATTATGTATATTATACATTTATGCTTCAGTTTTGATTATAACTGTAAAAAGGAAAAGCATGAAACCAATCTAATAATAAGATGGTTAAAATGACAAGTGACCATTAGGGTCCAGGCCCGGCATACTCAGCGTCTATCGCTGATACTACACCATTACAGGTTGTTGATCATTGTCGGAGCTGAAGAGCAGGAACAGGGTAATTGGAGTGTTACTTTTGTCACCACACTTGGAGATGTTGTATAGCAATGAAGATGGTGAATTGTATTATGGTAAGGTTGTGTATTCAGGATTGGGTAGATGCTCACTTGTCGATGTTTATGGTTTATGGACTTAGTGTGATGTATAGGAGTTTCTCGTTATCACTGCGGTTAGCAGTTTATTTGTATTGGAAGTTGGATGTAGTTTGGCTGCGTTGCTCGCATGGGCGAGTAACGGCCGGTGACACCCGAGTGAGTTTTGTAATGGTTATTTGTTTTTCCGCTGCGAGACGTTTATTTATTGCTACGTGAGAGATTATATCGTGATTATTGAGAGGGGTGTTACATTCAAGCTAGCAGATAAAACCTTCATACAACACAGAAATAAAAAAGGTGATAAAGGATCCCCTTGACGCAATCCCCGTTGAGGATAAAACATAGGCCCCGGAGAACCATTAATAAGCACAGCCATAGACACCGAAGTTAAGCAACATTCAACAACACACACCCAATTTTCATGTATGCCCATACCACGAAGCGCTGAAAACAAAAAGTACCACTTGACCCTATCAAATGCTTTTGCCATATCGACCTTAAGAACAAACTGGCCCCTATCTCTAGCACAGGAATTCCTCATACAATGCAACAATTCATGAGCAATAATAATATTATCAGATATGAGCCGTCCTGGTACAAATGCAGCTTGATCAGAAGAAATCTACTGATGCATGAAAGGCTTAATTCGATTAGCTAGAACTTTCATAACAACCCGGTATATAGTATTGCAAAGAGAAATTGGGCGATAATCCTTCATAGAACATGCACTCGGAGATTTAGGAATTAAAACAAGATGAGTATGGTTTAATCCCATTGGAATTGAAGCATCATATAAAACACGCAAAGTAGCATCTAGGAAGTCATCCTAAATAATTTACCAATAATTACGCAAGAAAACATTGTTAACCCCATCAGGCCCTGGGGCCTTATGTGGGTTCATACCTTGCAAGGCAGCAGTGACTTCATCTCTCGTATACGGTCTAGCAAGCGCCTCATTCATCTCATGGGTAGCCCGATGTTCAATACATGCTATAAGATATGGGTTTAAAGCAGGATTAGTTGACTCAAACAACTGTTGGAAAAAACTTCACACCTCCAGCTCTATAGAATCCCAGTCACTGACTAGCGTTCCATCCCCTTTATACAAGCTAGCAATGAAGTTTCGTTTCTTCCTTGCCTTCACTCGTCTAAAGAAAAAATAAGAGTTGCGGTACCCTCTCTTACCCATGATTGTCTGGATCTCTGTTGCCATCGAACTTCATCGCGATAGAGCAGCAGATCTATTCCTGATTGAGAGTTTTCCACCGTCGAATATCATCCTCCGTAGGGTTTACACATTGGATCTGATCCAATTCACGCCGCAAACGAGTAACTCCGGCCCGTTCTTGTTTTAATTTCGCTCAACCCCATTTATAAAGCTCAAACCCACATCGCCCTACTTTTCTCACATAACCCATATGACGAACAGCTGGGCTGGCCCAAATGCGCTGAATTAGGGCTTTATATTCCGGGTCTGAAACCCAACAATTTTCAAATCAAAACAAGGACCGTCTTCTTCGTTGCTCCACCTCCAAAAGCAGCTTTAAAGGTCTGTGATCAGACCTTCCCCAAGGCAAATGAAAGTTGCACGCTAAAGAGAAAGACTCCATCCAATCTTGAGTCGTAAGGATACGGTCAAGCCGGCTACTAACATTCCCAGTGCCACATCTGCGATTAGTAAACGTATATTTCTCCTCGACAAACCTCAAGTCAACTAACCCACAATCCTGAATGCAATGTCGGAGGTTCCTCATTGAACTTTGTAATCGAAGCCCTCCTCCACTACATTCACTAGCCAGCAAAACTTCATTTAAATCCCCACATACAAGCCAAGGAAGTGAAATCATGCCTGGGAGCTGGATAATCAAAGACCATGTGCACCATCGATCTTGAACAGAGACCCACCCATATATACCACTCCATCTCCATTCAAAACCTCGACGATCACTTACAACAAAATCAAGGTGCGCGACGAAAACGAGAACCCTAACCTTAATCGATTCTTTCCAATAAACTGTCACACCTCCGCTACGTCCAAAACATTGCATCTCTATTGTAGATAATTTTGTCTCCGACAAAAATAGCAAACAAGGTGATTCACTGTGGACCAAGTCCACAACCCATCGAACTGCACGAGGGTCACCCAACCCTCGGCAGTTCAAGATTAAGCAATTTATGGCGCTAGGCAACCCCGGGCCTCCCTCCGAGGTTGCCTCTTGATTAGAAGAAGAAGCTTCATCTCCACTAACATCAGGTGCAGAAGTTCCTCTACCCTTCTTACCATGATCGCCAACCCTCTGTAAATCAAGCAATCCCTTCGAGGTCTGACCTGCCTGATGCTTAGCTGCTTCACGCACCGGAGTATTCTCAGCAGCAAGAGGAGGGCCTTCCACCACAGGGCCAGGATCCGCCCGCTCCTGCGGTCCCACCCACATGCTCTCAACTCTCTGTCGCCTTCCACCTTCACTACCCGCCCTAAGCCAGGGCCCATATGGATAACCAGATGATCCAACTTCTCGGCGGTCTGGATAATCCCTCGACATATGGGTCCACATCCCACAGTAATAGCAAAGAGAGGGTAATCACTCATAGGAAAAATGCAAAACTATAGGAACACCACCCAAAGTAACTGTGATATAGCGCATGAGGGGGTGAAGAAGATTAAGCATGACCTTAATTCGAAGGAAGGAGCCAACTCGACGTCCATCATTCCCTCAAAACTCCATGAAATGACCAATACGTCCACCGACCCTCCGAGAAACTCTTCATGGTAAAAAATGAAGGGCACATCATACACTCTTACCCAGCAAGGAACCCATTCAAAGCAGTGTTCCTTCGGAGATTTAGCTCGTTCTATCTCCATAAAAGCAATCAAAGCCCATCGAAAATCCATGGTCCTCTATCACGAACATGATTCATATGACTAACATCACTGAACTGAAATAAAAAAGAGGTTCGACCCCAAGGAACGAACCTTAAGGGTGCTCTCCATTTGTCAAGCTACAAAGAATGTGCTCTAAAACCGATTCATCCGCGCGTCTTGCATGGAACAAATTAGCTAACAGGCACCGCAGGCTCAGCTCCACTAAATCATCCATCTCCATGAAGGAACCCTCTGTTGTCGTGAGAATGAGGACATACCAACAATTAACCAACTCATCAACTCACGAGCGGGATCTTCCATATTAGCAAGAGTAGAGCATAAAGAAGATGAGGACGATTGGGAAGCGAAAGCGATAGACGCAGAAGAAAATTGACAACCGCGATTTAAGCATCGAATATAGAAGATGGTGTGTGAAAAAGAGAAAAACTCACATGCAAGAAAGGAGTGGCACCATGCAAATGATTAAACCCTAAAGCCTAGGGATTAAAGAAGAAAGAAGTCATCTGTACACTCAGATGCATAAAACCAAGACACTTAACTAACGTTTAAAACAAACGCAAGGGAATACTTGACAAGTCACCCTGCCAACTCTTATCCCAAGAGGAAAAAACAGCTTTAGCCACACATCTGAAATCATGAGTACAAACGGAACCACCAGAGGAATGAAAAACAGCAAAACAACAGCCAAAGTAAACCTAGCACCACCACTGACGAGAGAGTAAACCCACAACCGAGATGATAAAACTCCACCGCCTAAGAGAGGAGACAGATCCATTTTTGAATATATTTTACGTTAGTTTGTTGTAGAATCTTTGGAGATTCGGATAGGTGAATTGGATCAGGTGACTAAGTAATAAGTAGTATATGTTTTCTTTGCACTCCTTAAGGATTTTTCACACTTCGGCTGGATAGGCAACCATCCTTCGGGATGGGGTTGACCCAATTGATTACTCTTTCTGAGCTTGACGCGAGTTTTTCTCTCTCGGTTGTGGTGTCTTGATCTCTTGAGATGATTACAGTTTCATGACTTTTGATTGGTAGCTAGTGTGTCATAATGTGTTTTTATCTGTAATTAACATGTTTGCGTCCTTTTCCAGTACCCTTTTACCTTAATATAGTAGTCTTATTTTCAGAAAAAAAAAGTAGTAAGTAGTATGGAGAATGATGTGATCGATCATTAGAGCTATTATCTCTCACCCAACCAACACATGCCCTTTTAAGTTACGGCTCACTATCACTACAAGGGTGCATCCTCTAAAGATCCCAGCCAGCCTCGGGTCAATCACCTCAATTACCTATGGGTAGAGCTGCTCATAATGTGTTTGGCCCGGCAGCCCGGTTCGATTCGGCCCACAACAAGTTCGACGGCCCTGGATCTGATTACGAGTCCGGGTGGAACTGGACACAAAATCAAGCCTGAAAAAAAAACTAGGCTGGGCAGCGACCAGATTTATATTTTTAAAAAACATATATATATAATATTATTAAACAAATAAATTTAAATATAACATATATTAAATGTATATATAATATATAAAATTTAAATAAATTATATGTAATATATGATTCTATATTAAATTATAATAATTACATAATTTTTTAAAATTTAATATTTAATTATACTACCTCCATCCCACTTTGACTGTCTTGTTTGTTTTTTGGCATGTTTTTCCACCTCACTATTAAACATATAAGATAATAGTTATATAAAACTAAGCTTTGTAAAATATAGTTTATTAGGTATGGAATCAATTGTAAAACTTAAGTTTTATCTTGTATGTTAAATATTGAAATCAAACCACATCTTCAAATAGTAAACATGACGGTCAATAAAGGACGAAAAGAGTATAAAAAAAATGAAAATCCCGGCTGGGCAGGCTGGGCTTCGGTATATACTGGAAAAAATTGGGCCTAGCCCAGCCCGAAAATATAAAAAATCGAATGCGGTTATCTTAAATAGGCCCAACGAACCATAAATTTTTATCTGACCCACCCTCAACCCAGGCCGCCCGCCCGAAGGATCACCTGTACCTATGAGGAATCTAAAGGCCAAAACATTATACTCGGATCTCTACTGCGGAGAAAGCACTCAGATTTTTAAATAAAGGTAGCGCTTCAGTTTTGATCAAAGATAATTGGCAGGTGAGCAACTATGGGTGGCAAAATGGGTTCACAGGACGTGTTAGGATAAACTCAAACCTAATTTGTTTATTAAATACCCGACCCAACTCAATTAATTAATCGTGTCTGAATATTAAACTCAAACTCAACCTGTTTATCAAACGGGTTGATCTTACCCAACCCAATTAATTAATCATGTTCAAATATTGGGCTGTCAATCTTGACACAAACCTGAAATTCGACCTGAAATCGACATGCTAAAACATGGGTTTGAGTTGCAATTTTTAACCCGAAAACTTTTTCGAGTCGGGTTCGGATTGGTTTGCTAAAAACTCGGGTTCGTTTTGGGTTTGACCTGCCAACCTAATTTCAACCCGCAACCCGAATTTTTTTTAAATATACATATTCTTATAGTTATGTGACATAACCCTAAATATATTATTTATGTAACAATTTATGTTTGATGGATTTATATGCTATGCTATGTTGTCTTGGTAATTTTGTATAGAATTTGTATTAGTACACAATATTTTAAATTTTGGGTTAATTTTGGGTAGATTTCGAGTCAATTTCCGGTTCGGGTTGCCGTGTAAATTTTGGGTTTGTGTCAGACAGGTTAGGTTCGGGTTGGGGATATGTTACTCGAGTCGGTTTTGGGTTGACAAATTATAACCCGTTTTGGGTTTGGGTTAGTCCTGGGTTGATATGAAACATGAGCAGGTCAAGTTCGGGTTGAGGTCAACCCGACCCAGAATTCGAAATTGACAACCATACCAAATATGAAACTCAAACCTGCATATATTGAACTCAAACCTAACCCGTAACCCGTTTAATATATAATAAAATAATTTGGCTAATTTATATTACTTTTTGTAATTCTATGGTATTATTAACTTTACTTTAATAAAAAATTTGATTTACGGGTTAGGCAATGTAGAGTGAGAAGCTCCCCCTTCACTCTAACGATCTTCTTGCATCTACCATGGGTAGAGAACGCAAACCCAAGAATCCAGTGCCATTGCCTAATGCTCCATTTGTTATTCCTGTGAATCAACCCATTCCGGTTGTCTCTTCAGGGGCTCCCAAGAAGGCGCTCAACTTTGGAAGTAAGAAAAAGGATGAAATGGTTACGGTTGAAGAAGATCTGGTAATTGATGAGTGCGCAAAAAATGGATTAGAGGAACTGATTAAATCTGATGCGGAGGGAATTAAGATAGATGTGGGACAGATCCCTCAGGTTCGTAAATCCTGGAGTGATGTGGTTGCTAATAATAGGGATAGAGAGCACTGTCTACGCTTGGATGATTTTCCAGAGGACGATTCCCCGATTCTGAAATTCTCCAAGAGTGAAGTCAAATCTAAATATGAATTTTGGCAGTTTTCTTTAGTTGGCGCTTTCCTTGGAGTGAGATGCTCATTCTCGGAAATGGAAAGGTTCATTCATCAACAATGGAGCAAGATTGGTATTCCAAAAATTTATCTGAATGATGCGGGTGTCTTCATATTCAGATTTAAGAGTCAAGGAATGATGTTGCAGATTCTCAAATCTAGTCCGTGGTTTATCAGGGGTAATCATCCGTTGATCTTGAGGGAATGGAAACCGGGATGTAAATTGGATTTGGCAAATCTAGTGTCGACTCCGGTCTGGATCAAACTTCCAAACCTAGATCTGCAATTTTGGTCACCACGTACGCTGGGGAGAATAGCTAGCAAGCTTGGGAAACCTATCTTAGCTGATAAACTCACGGCAAACAAGGAAAAGATCGGCTATGCTCGTATTCTAGTAGAGATTGACGCTAGATCGAACCCGAAAGAGGAAATTATCCTTGAAGACGAGGACGGTAATAGATTTTCCCAGAGAATCATCCATGAGTGGAAACCCTGGTATTATGATGATTGTAATAGATTTGGCCATTCCAGGGATCACTGCCAGAAGATCTCTAGTGGAAAAGGTGCGGGCGAGATTCCTGATAGCACGGGGAATGGTGGTGAAGCAGTTGCAAATAAGAATAACAAATAAGTGGGCAAATTTGTATCCGATAATCATCAGGAGGCTATTGATCCTGGGAATCAGATTGTAGCTAAAAGTGTAACTAGTGAGAATAAGGAACATGGTGACTGGATTACAGTAACAACCAAAAGAGGTAGTCGAATTTGTCCTACTCATCAATAGGATAAGGGGAATGGGTCTGGTGCCATGGGTTGTGGGGTAAGTTCATCTCGATTGCTGCCAAATGAGTAAATACCAACTTGCTTCTTGGAATATCAAGGTGTTGAATACCTCGAATAAGAAAGCTGTGTAGAAAGGTTTGCTAAGGAGAATAAAGTAAGTTTACTTGCTATTTTAGAGACCCGTGTAAGAGGTAATAAATTTGATAATGTTCTGTGTTGGCTTAATAAAAAGTGGTGCTGCTTATCCAATGTTAACTTGGATAAGAATTGTCGTATCCTTTTAATTTGGGATGAAGACATCTAGGATGTGGACTGTTTGGGAATGTCGAATCAGGCTATTCATTGTAATGTTGTTTCAAGAAATAAGGATCTGGCTTTCTACCTTTTAGCTGTGTATGCTGCTAATCAAAAGGTAGAGAGGGAGAGACTTTGGGATGAGTTTAGAGCTATGAGGAGAAGGAATGATCCATGGATGATCCTAGGGGATTTTAACTGTTTGCTTCAAAGTGGTGAGAAGGTGAGTTTCAAATCTGTCTCGGTGGAAGTGGATGATCAGTTCCATAGCTATGTTGAGGATGTGGATGTCCATGACTTGAAGTTCTCTAGGATGTTTTATACATGGTCTAATAAACACAGTTCTGACCCAAAGTCAAGGATTTATTGCAAGCTTGATACAGTACTTGTGAATGACAGATGGATTGCTACTTTTCCAGATTCCCATGCTTAATTATGTGCTCCTGATTTATCAGATCATTCTCCTGCTTTGGTAGTGCTCGATAATGATAATTGCAAAAAAGTCAACATCTCCAAAATCGGGAATATTTGGGTGTCTGATGTTAACTTTTTTTATATAGTAAAAGAATGTTGGGATGGGTCTGTTGAAGGGTGCCCTATGTTTAGAATTACCCAGCGGCTGAAACTGCTAAAACCCAACTCAAGGTCCTTAACAAGTCTAAGTTCTGCAACATCAGAAAGAAAGTTGATCAGTGCAAGAACAGATTGCACTCTATTCAGAATCTGCTGGCAACAGATCCGTTTAACAAGAAGATTATGGAGAAGAGAATATTGTCATCAAAGAATACAATTTCAATGTGAACATGATGTATTCCCAGATGGCCCAACAAGCCAAGATTGATTGGATTCAACTAGGAGACGACTCTAGCTCTTATTTCTTCAGGATGATGAATGCGAGGAGACAATCGTCTAAGATTCATGTCATGGTTAATGATCAGGGGCTGAAGCTTTGCAAGGAGGATGATATTGCGGATCATATTATTGATTTCTTCACCAATCTGTTGGGCAAGAAGGTAAAGAGAAATGAAGGATGTGATCTGGATGTATTTGCGAAGGGGAATTCTGTCTCTGTTGAGTGTAACAGGAAACTAATTATTGATATTTGTGATAATGAGATTTGGGAAGCCCTTAAGTCCATCAAGAACACTAAGGCTCCAGGCCCGGATGGCTATAATTTCTACTTTTTAAAATTTGTTTGGCATATTCTGGGGGCTGATATCAGGCAGGCAACAAAAGAATTTTTATGAAATGAAGGATTTTAAAGCAGATTAATACCACAATTATCTCCCTGGTGCCTAAAGTCCCAAATCCTATGGTGGTTAAGGATCTTCGACCAATTGCCTGTTGCAATGTATTGTACAAGATCATTTCTAAGATTATATCTGCTAGGCTTAAGGAAGTGCTACCTGAAATCATTAATGACTGTCAAGGTGCGTTCGTTTCAAGCAGAAGTTTTGCACATAATGTCCTTCTTTGCCAAGAAATCATCCAAGGATATAGGAGGAAAAATATTTCTCCTAGATGTGCCTTCAAAGTAGACATTCATAAGGCATACGACAGTGTAAGTTGGGAGTTTTTGGAAGAAGTTATCTCTGGTTTTGGATTTCACAAAAGGGTGATTAAATGGATAATGGTATGTGTTTCTACTCCTTACTATTCTATTATGATTAATGGGCAATCACGTGGGTTTTTCAAAGGGGAGAGGGGACTTAGACAGGGGGACCCCCTCTCTCCTTTGCTACGTGCTCTGTATGGAATACTTAACCAGATTGCTCTCGACAGCAAAGGATAACCAGAACTTTAATTTTCACCCTAAATGCAGCAGGATTGGTCTGAACCACCTTTGCTTTGCTGATGATTTACTGATCTTTTGTAGAGGGGATGTTGGATCTGTTCAGATTATAAAACACACTCTTGATAGATTCTCAGGCATGTCTGGTCTACTTTTAAGTAATGAGAAATGTCATGTATATTTTGGTGGGGTTTCTGATGAGGAGAAATGTAAGATCCTGAAAGTTCTGTAGTTTGAAGAGGGGTCTTTGCCTGTGAGATATCTTGGTGTTCCCCTTTCAGCTCAGAGACTTACTTGTGATGATTATGCTCCTTTTATAAACAAGATAACCGCAAAGATCTCACATTAGGCAACAATAAAGCTAAGTTACACAGAGAGACTACAAGTGGTACAAAGTACTTTGATTGGGCTACAAAGATTCTGGTCAAACATCTTTTTATTCCCTAAAAATGTTATACAAATGATTATTAAAAGGTGCAGGATCTTCCTCTGGTCTGATGGAATTTCAGGCAAGAAAGCTCCTGTTGCCTGGACAAATGTTTGTAGACCTAAGGGTGATGGAGGATTAGGAATTAAGGAGGTGCTTGCCTGGAACAAAACATATATGATTAATACCTTACTATGATTAAATGATAATAGGGAGTACTCCTTAGCTCTTATCAGATGGTGCAAGGCTTATGTTCTTTAGAGTAATGATATATGGAGTGTCCAACCCAAAGGAGCTCATGCCTACTGGTGGAGATGCTGCTTAAAACCGAGAGATGAAATTGTGTGGAAAATAATATGTCTCCTCTGTTGGTGAAATCTATGATGTAATACACCCTTCCCTTGTGAATGGGGTATGGGATAAGATTATTTGGAACAAGTTCTGCACCCCACATGCTTCTTTCATTTGGTGGCTGGCTTGTCATGATAGGCTGGCTACAAAAGATAGAGTCAGGAAGTGGGCACAAAGTGTTGATGGCATGTGTGTGTTTTGTGGGAATGATGAATCCTGGAACCACCTATTTTTTTAGTGTACTCATAGTCAGAGAGTCTTCAAAGCGGTTATACATGGCTGGTTGCGTTGAAAAATGCCTCTTGATTTCTCGGACTGTATGGTGTGTCTCTGGAAGTCTAAGAGTAAATCCAGTCTGATTTACAAGATGGGGGCTTCAGTAGTTGGCATGGTGATTTATCATTTATGGAAGCTTAGGAGTGGCGTAATATTTGTAAAGACGCCTCATAATTGGGATGCTTGTATTGTGGAAATTGTAACAGAATTGAAAACTAGATGGGGTAGATTTCATTTCCCTGTTAATAGGAAGAATCATAGAATTTTAAGTTGTTTTAATTTGATTGAGCTCCTAGGTAAATTATTGTCCTGCCGTATTGTGGCAATTTATTAGTTCTTTTGGTACAATTGTATTTCTCTTACTCCATTAATGAAGCTTACTTTTACATTAAAAAAAATTGATTTTTAATACTTATATCTTATTAATATTAAAAATTTTAAAAAATAATATTTAATCTACAATTTATAAATACATATTTATTTAATATGAAATACTTAATCGGATTAGCAGACTACACATACTAAACAACAAACCCGACACGGTTATTAAACAGGTCGTGTACGTGCAGATTAACCCATTTATTTAATCGTATCAAATTTTAAAACTCAAACCCATAAACTTCGTATCGGGTTCGAGTTGATCAAAATGGGTCGTATACTTTGCCAACTTACAATCGTTTTGAGTTATTTACCTAAAATTCTTTTTTCTCTGCTGACAATATAATCTTAATTTTAAGTCAATAGCCCCGTCGCGTCACTTAAATGAGATGGTTAATAGTAAGTAAGTGCACTCAATAATTAAGATTAGATATTTTTTAACTTATGTTATGTAAAGTCTTTTCATACATTTTCATAATTATTCTCTCATGTAGGTAGATGAGATCCCCGTGGAATACCTTCTTTAATTTTGTTTTTTCTTTAGCCTTACCTTTTCTTGTAACTCTTCTCTTATCATCGTGTTAGCAACCTACAGATTTGATCTTCAACTTGATTTTTGTTAGGACAACATAGTGTAAAGTAGGAGTGTGCAAACGGTTAGAACGGATATCCGTTAACTGACGTTTGAAAAAAAAAACGGTGATCGGTTATTCTGAAATTAATAGTAATGTCCGTTTTAACCGATAACCGTTTTACATATCATATTAGTAACCGTTAACCGCCCCGTTAACCGAACTTGCCTAACCGAACTTTCGACCATAACCAAAATAACCGAATAACCGAAATAATCAAAATAACCGTAATAACCAAATTTTTTGAATTGATTCAAACTCCATGAAATAACTGACAACGCAAACTAGGAATCTGAAATAAAGAGTATATTTGAATCTTTACATACAAACCACAACATAAATTTGAAAGAACAAAAGCATGGAAGTATTCCAAGTGAAAAAGAAGGAAAAATAAACACAATCTTCAAGCAAATGGTGGAAGTATCAGCAAGATACTTAATCAATTATAGTTGTTTCTGCATAAACAGTTAAGCAAAAATAGAGATTATAATTAGTACCAATAGGAGAAGCAAAATTAGAGGTTATAAACTAGATATATTATAAAGATACATTGGATGCTATGTAAAGTAGCATGAGTTGAACGTTTTGCATGTAAGACTAAGCCTTCCACCAATTTCTTCCTCACCTGAAACACATTGGATACTAACATTTAACTTCTTAACCTCTTTCCTACTCACATCACAAACTTGCACCAATTCCGTGAAATGGATACAGCACTCAGATAATTGCACAATTACCAATTTGATATACCAGTCAAGCTAACAAAACTTGATGATTAACACAACAGACCATATCATTGAGAACTACTGCAAGCATCTGATAATTTACACCTTTAGACTATTAAAAGGTCAATTTAGAGACAGTGCATAGACAGATAAGCTGGGTTTCTTCTCCATCAGCAGACGCCTTTTACGAATGGGTAGATTTTCATTTGATCATGTAAATGAACAGATCAAGAGTGACCGGGTGATTGCGCTGGTGATTGATACTTATATACAAGAGTTGTGTTGTCCATAAAGCATAACATCCTCATACGTAATCTGCACTGCAATACTTACCAACACCCTTTCAGGACAACGGCAACAAAACTGACTAGCTTCTTCTGAGCACCAACAGAGGTCATCATTGCATTACCATTCTATCCTAGTCTGTCATCTCAAATCTTGACCTTAAGGCAGCACGATATCTCAAGCAATCAAACAAGACCCCCAGAGCAACTAACTAGTCTAAAGCAAGAAACAATACATGACTATAGTCCAACCTAGAAATTAAGACCGCTTGAGATAACCAGTGATCTATAGGACCACCCATAATAACTATTTTTCAATCAAATATAAACAGCCGCCTTCACCATTTCCTATCAGTTAAACGTGTGTTTTGGGCGGCTCTAATTTATTCTATGTGAACTACCTATCCACAGATCAAACATAGTTTTCTATCACATCATTTTGTTGCCTATTAGTGTTTGGAGACAATTACTTCAATCACCCGCCATCAATACCAATTATCTGCTACAATTTTTCAGTACAAAATATATAAACCTTCACCAATCACATCACATCTAGACAAACTCTATCTCTTTCCAACCAATCTAGTATCTAATTTACCCCGCGACAGATAACTGTGTTAAGAGATGACACATAACGAAAGATAGAACTGCTATCCAATACTCATTAGACTATTGTTCAAACAAGTTTTATAGTATTTAATTTGAACGTTCTGCATGTAAAGACTAAGCATAAAAATTTTGAAAACTTGTTTCAGTGTGTGGATACGTATAATGTCTGTGATATATAAAGAGATGATTTTCATTGATAGCTGGATTTGTAAAACTGAATACAATTGGTAGCTTGAAGGAGACTGATGTTACCTGGCAGACTTCAGATGGCGCCGCGACTCAAGGAGACTGATGTTCGCCACCCGCCGCCGGGACTCGGGCTGCTCGTCGCCGCCGCCGGTCGTTTCTTCTTCCGCCTGACAAATTTTACGCCGCAGTGAAATTGAGAGAGAGAGAGAGAGGGAACCTAAAGTTGAAACTTGAAAGCCAGAAAACCTAATTGAGAGAGAGGATTGGGAATTGGGAGTCGCGTGAGCGGGAGGCGGGACTAAAGTTTACTGGGGTGGACTGAAGTCTGAAAACATGAATTAAAAAAAAAAAACTTCGGTAATTTCGGATAACCGAACTTTGAAGTTTAATACCAGTTAATCAAATCGATACGGATATCCATTTTAATTGAACTAATCAAATTTTTATAAAATGATTAAAAACTACAGTGATTGAACAAAAAAAGCTGTTTATCACGGATATCCGTTCTAACCGCCCCGTTTGCACACCCCTAGTGTAAAGCATAATTTCTTTTACATTCATATAATCATAAAAGCCCACGCTTCACTAGGCTCAATAAGAGAAATGTAATACATTATCACAAAATAATTATCTTCATTTTTTAATTCCCAAATACAAAACGTTGATAACTCGGAAGATAGACGTAGCAATTAATTAAATAAGGTTGATATATATATATATGCAACCTAGCTTGAGTGCTCCCACCAACTAGTCTCAACACAGTCAGCTGCATTAAGCTGAGGAATCTAGCTAGCTAGATTAAGGTTTTTGCAGGTGCGCCCATTTGTAACAACAAAGGTATATTTAATTAGGCCCCATGTTTTTCAAACTTGAAGCTGATAACTGATGTTAGTTATCATCTGAAGTTACAAAAAAAGTAGAGAAAAAAAATAGATAAGAGGAAAAGATGTAACAATTGATGTATGTAACATATAGAGACAAAAAATAAACTGATATGTAAAGTTGTCTTGAATTCTTATTTACATTTATGGTGGGGAACTTAATGGTTTATATTCATGGTGAGAAATTTAATGTTCGACATTTTTGGTGGTGAGTTTAACAATGGAAGTTATGTTTCAACTAATGAAAGTTATGTTATTCCATTTACCGGCGCTAAGTATCACACATTAAATGCGCATCAATTTTATACGGTTTACTTCCATAAGTCATGACTATTCTAGAAGACTCCAAGAACCACCCACCACTATAAATAGAGGCTCATTCTTGGCACAATATCCATCCATCCAATGATCCTTCTTTTTTGAAGTTTTGAGAGTTACTTCATGTGAAAGAAAAATATAAGAGTTTTGTATATCACTAAGTGATTTTTGAGGTTTTGTGAGAGTTATCTCCCTTGTATTTAGTGTCTCGTCTCTCTTTTGTAGATCCTTCTCCTTCACAAGAAGTTTAGAAAATTCTTTGATATGAGAGAAAATATAAGAGAGTTTTGTATATCACTTTTATAAGTGATTTGTGAGGTTTTTGAGAGTTATCTCCCTTATGAGATTTGAATGTCTCATCTCTTTTTTGTAAGTTGTAATTCTCTTCCCACATATAGTGAATATCCGCCCGTGAAGTAGACATAGCCAGACCACATAAAATACTGTGTCCCGCTTCTCACTTTACTTTACTTTCGTAGGCATCATTATATATCTACCAACTTGTTTCCGCGCTATATCCCTAACATAATCAAATAAAATCCTTTCTATAAACTTGCAAAAGAATGGGGGCTTAACCTCATACACTAATATCCAATATCGTCACACTTTACCAAAAAAAAAGGTGCTAACTGCCGCTCTCATTATGAAGGGCTAATGCAAGATATTACCAGCATTTTTTTTATCAGGTATTACCGGCATTATCATTCACTTCATTAGTTTTAGATAATTTAGGATGGTCATACATACCGGGCACCTCCAACTGCCCAAGCTGCTGCTATCTGCTCTGGCTTTAGAAGGTAGAGCTAGCAACCGATGCCGCCTCTCCTATGGAATGTCAGAGATTTTCTTCCAGAGATAGGCAGCTGGGTTGTAAGAGTGGCGGATTCAAAAATCTTGTTTAGGGGGTTAAAAATTTTTTTTGACACCTAAAAATTATTCAGGGGTTAATAAAATTTTTGACACTAATTTTCTTTAAAACTTTATATTATGTTGTATTTTTAAAAAATTATAAAATAATTTGACAAATTTTCAAAATTTTTAGGGGGCTAGCCCCCTAACCCCTCTCCGTCCGCCCTAGACGAAGGATCGTATGGGGTTAGACCTAGGGGTAAGCGACCACATCCTGCTCGTCCAAATACGACTTGGTGCCATCAGGGAGAAGCACGCAGGAACGGTTGGTCATCCCAAGGCGATAAGATAAGGTCTTATTCCTCTCCACACTTTCACCCTCAGCCGCAACTATCACTCTCGAGGAGCACGCAAAAGGACGACAACATGAAGAGAGATGAGCCCTCCCAGCTCCGAATCTCAATGGTCTGGACTTGGGGATTGAGGAGGAAGTAGAGAGGAAAGAGCCGCTAATGAACGAAGATTTAGAGTCGAGACGCTTGCGCCATGACGGGTAATTGATGCTCCTGTTCGGGCAAGCCGCTATATTCGTAGTCATTGCTGCCATCTCCGAAGGCTGCCAAATTATCTGGAAGCGTCTCCGAAGGCTGTCCACTTCATTAGTGAGTGTTAATAATAATAATTTAAAACTAAATCAAAACCACCATATATATAGTCTATTAAAAAATTAACTCAAAACAGAAACCTACATTAGAGATAATGTTTTTTTTATCAGATTAGAGATAATGTTTTTAAATTGGTGAATGAAGCAAGAAAGACTGAGGGACTCAAGGATCACTAGACTTCCTGCTACACACCTATATTTTGGAAAATGCTATGGTTACTTATGTATTGCTACTAATGTAGCCCCTTATCAAAAAAAAAAAAAGATAATGTTTTCAAAATTATACTAACCTATAATTTGCTAAGATATTCCAGCCCCAAAAACTTAGTAGACAGTCATGTATGTTTGACCAAAGAAGTAAATCTATATGTTCAGGATCGGATTCAAATGAAACGGTTAAGATTAGTAGTCAATTAAGTACCTGATCATTGATGTCATGATGAGAAGAGCTAGCTGTATACGCACCCACCCATGATCGAAGGATAAGGCATGTTGAGAGGAATGAAGCCTGGTCCAGATCATACTACCACTTGCACCTTTACATATTGATTGATCAGAAAGTATATGATCTGGGATCACACTTCAATCCTTTTAACCAAACCTTCCTGTTTAATTCAACTCTTGATCTTCAGGATCGATATTTAACCTCACTTCGGCTGCAGGACTTATCCCTTACCTCTTCATCTCAAATAATCTCTCTATCTATCTGGGTTTGTTAATCCTTTGTTTAATCAGAATTAAACTACAACTTCTACCTATCATGGCTCTCTGATCGATCAACCTGCTCACTCTACCTACCCCACCCATATATATGAGTCGTCTTTTACAGCAACCCTAAATTATGCATCTAACTATTAATAATTCAATTGGTTGTCTACTAGTAAAACGCATAGATGAATGAAAAGGATGAGGTCGTGGAAAAGCACTTCTCGTTATCACATAATAATCTTGATAAATAAGGGTTTGGTTGGCCCAATCCTAAATATTTTAATAGACCCAGTCTAAATTAAGCTTAAATATAAACTATAGAAATATTAATATAGTTGTGTTAATTACACCATAATTTTGTATTAAGTTATGTATTGAGATAAAATATCAAAAAATAACAGTATAGACAAATCATAAGAAGTTTACTCATTATTGAATAATCACTTAAAAGTAGTCATTCAGCTAGTATTCTTTACAATAAAATCTTTGGAGAAATAAGCTTAGAATAGAGGAAAGTAGTTGAAGAGTTTGTCACTAACTACGTAGAAAAAGAAGCAAGATAAGTATATCTGGATTCTTTTTTTCTTTTTTTAAAGAAAAATAGATAGTACCGTAATGGAATACAAAGAGTTTCACCAATAATTTTATTTATTTATTGGTCTTCTAAAATACTTAATACTGTTAAATTTAATCAACTATTATTTATATGTTCTATTGAATAGGCTGGAAACCTTCATAGCGGTTTAATTATATAAACTACAAGATAATAGAGTCTACCAACAAAAATAGATCACTAAAAGTTTGGGGCCCTAGCCCTGTTCCATCACACCTGTTGAACATGTGAAGAACCACCCCTGGTCATAACCTAACCCTTTTAAAAGAAGATAATTAGAGAAACAATACTAAAAATAATACAAAATCACCTTAATTTTGAAATTACAATCTTGTCATGTTCCTAATGATATGCACTTTATGTATATACTGTCTAAAAATAATACAAATGCAGCTTAATGTTAGAATTACAATCTTGTCATGTTCCTAATGACATGCACTTTATGTATATACTATCATTCATCCCCAAGATACGTGGGTCATTGCTGGAAAACTATCTCTAAGCGCGCTACCAGTCTCAAATCTAGTGCTTTTACGGTATTACAAAACATAAAAATCGTCATATTTGATCATATGAAGAAAAAAAACAGTTCTTTGATTAGCTAACTCATTTTTAGACAATCTAGGTAAGTAGGAACAAATATAAATACAAAAAAAACTAATATTTTTAAAAAAGTTGTCGAATCAACTTCTCATATTGTGTTCTCGAAAAAAAACCTCTCATATATATTGTGTGACATAGCTAGTTTAATAGGGTAGCTTCATTAAATATGTATAATCCTTTTTATTTGTTTTAGTCAGCTAAAAAAGTACATGATAACATTGAGCTTATTATTGATGTGTAAACTCAAATCTAGTGACCCTTTTCCGATTGTTATAATAATTAGGAGTGTGGTTTGAAGAACTCCTTCAAGTCAAAGACAATTGGCAACCGGAGATGATGTTCGTGGGAGATTTCAATGAATGCCCTCAAATTCATCACACTACACTAGATGCATGACGGATTTTCAGGGGTGGGTGAATGATATGCAGTTAATTGAAATCCAACTGCAAGATTCAAATTTCCCATGGAAAAGAGGTACGTCACTTAGTAAAATTGATAGAATGTTTGCTACTCATGAATGGTTGGCTCAATATGCAGATGTTAGCCTTCGGTCAAGTGAATGGTCAATATCTGACCATAGAATTTTGGTGATGAATACGGGAAGAATCAATTGGGGTCTGAAACCTTTCAGATCAATGGATTCATGGTTGGAGTATCCGGGCTGTGAGAGTTTTGTTGCCAAGGAATGGGAAGCGTTGGAGAATGGATCCACAATGAACAAATTAAAAAGACTTAAAGGGGCCTTGAAGAAATGGAATATAGATGTCTTTGGGGAGATGAATCAGCGGATCATCACTCTAAAATCTGATCTAAAAAAGGTGGAAAAGAGAATGAACAAGGGGATAGCTCACACACTGTTGAGAATGAGAGAATGAAATCCATGAAGAGGCTTGAAAAGGATGAGAAATATAAGGAAGTGTACTGGAGACAGCTCTCAAGAGATAAATGGGTAAAAGAAGAAGATAACAACACAAAGTACTTCCATAGAAGGGCTACGATGAATCACTGAAAGAAAACTTAGCACGTGCTTGGTGACTGAAAGTGGAGTAATTGATAGCCCCTCAGAAATCAAAGCTCACATTGTAGAGTTTTTTATGAGACTCTATCAAGCGGAACCCTCTTCAGAAATTGTCCCTCCTCAAATGGCAAACCCCACTCTTTCGGTAAAGCAGGCCTTATCACTAGAGGCTATCCCTACTTTGGCAGAAATCCGGCAATTAATCCTACAATGTGATAGTTCTAAGACCTCGAGATTTGATGGATACAATATGAAATTCATAAAGAAGATGTGGCATGTTATTATAGCAGAATTTGGAAATGATGTGAGAAGATTTTTTGTTACTTCAAAACTTGAACGAGGGGTGAATACCACTTGGATAGCATTGATCCCAAAAAACCTGATGCAACACACTTGAAGGATTATCGGCCGATAAGCATGGTAAGATGTATGTATAAAGTGATTGCAAAATTGCTGAGCAACCGTCTAACTCTCCTCTTGCCCGAACTCATAGGAGAGACCCAATCAGGATTTGTCAAAGGAAGGAGGAACATTCTTGAAGGACCCCTCATTGCTAATGAGGTGATATCATGGTTGAAGAAGAATAAGAAAAAAGGGGTCTTGTTAAAAATCAACTTGAAGAAGGCATATGACTCTATCTCTTGGGAGTTTCTTGATAAGATGCTAGAATGAATGGGATTTGGAGACACTTGGAGAAAGTGGATGAAGGAGTGTGTTACGACCTTAAAAATTTCACTCCTAGTCAATGGCTCACCGACAAGACCATTCTCCCCTACCTGTGGCCTAAGGCAAGGAGACCCCTTGTCTCCGTCATTGTGCTAAAGTGGTTAATTGAAGGATCAATTGACCAACACAAATTCTCTGGTTTAAAGATAGGGGTAAGGCAAGTAAGGGTTACTCACTTACAATTTGCGGATGACATCTTGCTCTTTAGTGAAATAAAGATGGAGGAACTAGTGCAACTACATAGGATCCTCATAGTGTTTACGAAAATGAGTGGACTAAGGCTCAACATGGATAATTCAATGGCATTTTGTGTCAATGCCAACTCAGAGGAAACACGCATGGTAAAAGAAATCTCCAGCTTCCAAGTGGGTAGCCTACCATGTACATACTTGGGATGTCCTTTGGGAGCAAACACAAAAGAAAAAAAATACTTGGGAACCGGTTATTCGAAGATAAGAACAAAGCTTGCAACTTGGAAGGCCACAAGCTTATCAAAATCGGGGCGTGCAGTTCTCATTAGATCGGTGCTTGACTCAATCCCCCTCTACTATGCTAGCTTGTTTGTGATCCCGGCTGAAGTTAGGAAGAAACTAATCTCCCTTCAATGACAATTCTTTTGGGGCAAGAACAAAAAGAAATTTTTTACCACTGTTTCATGGAGCATAATGGCTTGGTCAAAGGATGAAGGTGGCCTCGGTTTCTCAAACTTGCAAATCAAAAACCTGGCCTTCCTAGCCAAGTGGAGGTGTAGTTATGCAAGGAATTCTAGCCTACTGTGGAAAAGGGTAGTACAATCAATCTACCGTATGAGGGATGAACCTCATACGGGCGAGTTGCATGACAACACAAAACAGATCCGAGGAACATGGGCTCCAATCATTAAAGCCACGTCAAAGAACATCACCCTTCAGCAGCTACTTGAAGAAAAAGTACGTATCACATTGCGTAAAGGGCAAGATACAAAATTTTGGTACGATAATTGGACTCATGCAAGGGTGTTAAAGAATAAATTCCCTTGGTTATTCCACATCAGTATGCAACATGGGAATATAGTAGCACAGATGGGAGCATGGGATAATGACGTCAGGGTGTGGAATCTCCAGTGGCGTCGAAGCTTGTTTGACTACGAAGAAAAGTTGGTGGCCTAGCTGTGCGAGGCGTTGAACGTGACGCCCTCCACACTGCACCTCCCAGATGAGTGATCTTGGTCTAGTAGAGGTAAGAGCTCTATAACGAAGGAAATTACCACCTCTCTAAGTGCAATGAATACTGATGCATCGGCTAACCTGGGTGATGTTGACCTGAGCCACATTTGGCGAGGATTATATGAGTCTATGGTATGTATGACTCTATGGTTTACACTAATAAGAAGGCTAGTGACTCGGGAATTGTTATTCGAGAGGGATGTCATACCCCTGGGGAAAAGCATGTGCCCGTGGTGTAAAAGAATAATGGAGAATGTGGAACATATGTTATTCCATTGCCCAAGGATAGCAAGAATTTGGGAGCTTGTCTTAAAATGGTGGAATGTGTCTTTCAACTTCAAGGATTTGGTTAGTGAAATTTACTTGGATTGGTTTTCGTTCCCACTAGCAAGTAAGATGAAACGGGTATAGAAGACAATGTTTTGCTATGGTGTGTATTGCATATGGATCCACCATAATAATGTCATCTTTCGAGGTGATGTTTGTGATGTTGACCGTATAATACTACACATAAAACTTGGCATATGGAGATGGACCAAAGTTTGGTGGAAAGATTTCCCCCTTACATGTAACTCTTTCATCGGAATTTCATCTCTAAAAGATTATTTATAGGTGTGTATGTTTGGTTGCATGGGCTGGATATGAATGCATCTTTATGGAGTTAGCATATGAAATAGAGGCTCTGTATTAGTTGTTGTTCCCCGTCTCCCTCTTTTAATTTCTAGATTGTCACCTAGGGTTGTAATTGAATGTGGCGGGTACTCTTTTTCCTCTCTAAGTTTTTTCCTACTAGGTTTTACTTAGAGAGGTTTTAATGAGGCCCGAGATAAGCCCATCCGCCTGGTTCTCCAGGACATTTTTAATAAATCGGCTGCAAGCCTAAATTATCTAAAAAAACTAGGAGTGCTCATGGAAACCAGAATATCGAAACCGATGAAACCAAATCGAAAATCAGGTCAAGTGAAATAGATTGCGCTGGTTTAGTTAATTAAATCCTTTGAATTGCCCGATTATGATTTTCTTCCAATTATTGATTTTATGGGATCTAGTTAACCAAACAAGAATTATACTAAAATATGGAATCACCCTTAAAATAATGGTTAAATGGAAAACCTTACCCAAATTGATAAAGCTGTACCAAACTAGCATAATTATACTTCACCAATTACAAGAAGAATAACTGTAAATTTACATGATTCTACTGAAATTGATCTCTCATAAGTGAACCGTACAGTAAGTAAATTCAACTAATCTCAAATGTGATTAATAGGTCATTAACACCTTAATAGTAATAACTAGTAACTGAACCGAAATTGAATTTTTTATATATATAATTAAAGATTAGAATCTTTATACTAATTTAATGAAAAAATAACTTGTTTAAAAGTAACTGAAATTTCAACCAGCGAAATAACTAAAACTGTTATTTCTAAAGTCATTCACCAAAACTATAAAAGAATTCAAAGTTCTGCTTAACTCAAACTAATGAGTCAGATGGTCACCTTTACATTATACGAATCCCTAACTTGGATGTCACATGATAATGTCATCTTTGTAACGATCTCAAAACCACCCTGATTCTGAGACCGTCACATGTCGCACG